>CM046874.1:546112540-547325590 GCA_025667525.1 Glebionis coronaria
AAGAAGAAACCCTACAATTCAGACAAGAATATAGGACAAGAAGACAAAATATTGTAAACCAAAGAGACTCGTTTGTTTTGGAGCATCGATTCACTTAATTGTATGTCGGTGCACTTACTCTAAGTGTATCGGCTGCCTTATCTTAGTGCACCGGCGGCTTAAAAGCAGATTTGACAGAATCTATGGTTTGGCTATGTTTGGTAGGTTGGGTGAATTCTGTAAAATGAGGTGTATTGGATTTATATCTAACCTATCCTAAACAAAAGATTAGATTATTTGGAAGAATGAGAAATATCGACTAAGTATATGTGTGTAAGAGTACTCTATGAGTATATGACCATTTTATGACTCTTTTGAATTTAGAGATGTGACACTATAGACCGATTATATATATAAGAATTCTATAATAGAGATATATAAACCTAGATGTATAAGACACACAAATATAAGCATGTAACACTTATTTAGAAATGCATTAACACAACAATCAAAGAGATTAATGTGTAAGATATATGGCATCTAAAAGCACATCTTGAAAGACATACCTAATTTGCTACGCATGAAACCAACATAGTGTATGTGCACAATTAACACGTAAGGCATGTCAAATTACGCATAAGAGACATCATTACTTTAAATGTAAATATCATCTTAAACGTGTTAGCATTTAAGATCATGCGATAATTAGACAAACTAAGAAGTATTATATTGAAATTGCTAGACAAAGAAAAAGCCTTTATAATAAGCATGAAATCTTTAACATAGCAAGTAAACATTGAGCATTTAGATAAACATGAGACACATAATCATGTTACATACGAACAAGTTGTCATTTAGATATCACATATTAAGGTACACGTAGTGTAGATTACTATGGAGAATCCTAACTACCATTTATTTAAAATGCACTCCTAATGATATACAAAGTTTATGAATGTAAACTATCATTAGACATATCTATAAAGGACCATTTAATCTAGTTAGAGAACGAGTATGAGACTATTACTAGTAGTGGTCAATTAAGGCTAAACATAATCATTTTTATGAGTTATGCACGAACCCAACTTCTCTCTAGAAAGCAATTCAATCGTTAGGTCAAATTGAGTTTCTAGTGCAATAGGTTCTCCAATAGTCATTCTCATGTTAGACAAAATATAATTTCTCCATTTTCCTAATGAAGTGTGGCAAATATGAAATTTTCATAGTCGCTAATATTTAGCTTAGAATAACTCAACTAGCATATTTTAATTCCACATTATAATATCCTAATCAATATGTGTAGAGACCAAGGACAAAAAGAGAAAAGCAAGCAACATATTGTAAGCTCAAATAAGAGTTAATCGTATAGAAACAAGAAGTGTGTTTAATAGACATAATTTGAGATATATATATTGTAGATTGTTTAAGGAATGCACCATTTCATAAATTTATGAAAATAATCTGAGTAACGTTACTTATCTTAATAGATATTGTAAACATTCTATGATGATTAATTTAAGCTTATTAAAAATTTTAGCCAAATGTGTGATTTAATTTTGAGTTGTACTTTTAAGTTGTGTGAGCAAAGTTTACATATTTTGTTAGTTTGCTCATGTCTAGCATTTTCAAAAATGACACATTTACAAATTGCTTGAATATTTCGAGCAAAACATCCAAGTCGCCAATCCAAATTCATTGTGTAATTTATATATTTATTAAAAAAATTAGTCTAATATTTTAAACACAACTTATTAGACAAAAGAATCAATATGACATCTTTAACACAAGTGTGAGTTATGATGCGGTGCATATTCTTTTCGTCTTGAAAGGATATTGTTATTTCATATTAATCTAGAGTAATTGAGTATGTAGATTCAAGATAATATCTTTTATAATAATTTGATAGAATCTTGAAGCTATACAAACAAGAATCTGAATTTATGTCACACTAAAAAACATGTCAATTAGATTTGATAATAATATCAATCATAATTTTATTAATGAATCGATATATATTCAAAATCTTTCTTGAACTTCACGAACACTCTTTTTAAAAGAAAATAAATAGAGATTGTAGAAAACTAGAAGGGGGTTTGAATAGTTCTTACCGATTAGTTTTAATTACTTTTAAACTTTTTCGTGATCTTGAATGGATATAGATGATATGTGAATTAGCAAAGTGATAGACTTGAAGTAATAAAGAAACAAACCACAATGATTTATAGTGGTTCATCCTAGCAAGATCTCACTTATCTTGCCCTACTTCCACTCCCCGAGTATCCACTCGAGAGTTCTACTTCACTAGTAAACGAATCTCCTTTACACCAGTGGAGAAACCTTCACACTTAATCTTACAATTCTTAACGACACCTAAGCTAGGATGTCGTGTTCTTTACAAAGTCACAACAATGCCTTATACACTACACACTTGTGGTTTATAACACCAACCACACTATTATACAAGTAGATAGATGAATGGGTACAACAATGATGATTGTTTAGGTAACACCTAACACATTCACACAAAGTGAAGCCTTAAAGGATCAAACCTTAGAATAGATATTTCTGGTAATCAATCTTGAATTGCACAAAGATCTAAATTACAAGTAAGAAGAGAATAGACAAGATAGATCAGAGAGTTAGTATATGCATAGAGATTATAGATAGAAAATATAGAGAATGGGAGAGGATTAAGCTTGGAAAAGGTTGGTATTTATAAGCATTCATCAGACAGGCACGGAACCCGTCGGCCCCCTTACCCAAGGGTCCACGGGGGTCCGACAGGTCTGACTTTTGTTGCCTTATAAATGTTTGTCCAAGATCAAAAGCAAACATTGCATTTGTCTAGGTTTGACTTTTATATATCTGACAAGAGGGTCATAGAGTCAACTTTTGGTCCTTTTCTTCCATATTTTGTTTATAAGTTGTGTAAACTTTTTATAAAAGTTTAATATAATTCATGGATCTAAAAGACTTATATGTTGCTTATAATTCAAACATAAACAATGTTTGGTGTTTTGTCATTAACAAAACATTACGTTTGATTAAAACGTAAATATCGTTTTAGTGTGATATTTGCATTTATAATCTCTCCTTTTTTGTTGAAGACAAAACATGAACTTATTTTTAGTTGGAATTTATAACAACATATAAGTTTTTAGGAATATGGACTTATATTTCTCTTTTCCCCCTTTTTGTCGAAAGAAAAGGAGAAGGTTTTAATGGAAAAAGGTTTGAGTGAGATGTTGCGATATCATGATTAAGCAAGATAGATATCAAGTATTTTTCCATGTACTCCCCTAATCGGTGTATTTTGCATATACCTCATAGCATGTTAATTTAGCATAATTGTATATTTATTTGTCGTTATATATGTACTTTGAGTGTGTTTTGTGATTATGTAGGTTACGAGCGAAATGGAATAAAATGGCCGCTTAATTAATTTTTTAGAGAAAAGACAGTGTGAGTGCCGATAAATGAAGAAAAGATATTGAAGAAAAAGATTTGAGCGCGTCGCAATATTTTCGGTCATCTTTTATTTGTCCGGGTTTCGTTCGAGCAATTATTGATGTTGGGTTATTTTTTATTGCCAAAAGAATAAAAAGAAAAAAAAAGATTTTGGCCCAATTAGCCCGAATTGTAAACCGACTAAAAGAAAGAATATAAATACAAGAAGTTAGATGCAGCTTGAGGGAATTAAAAAGGTGGGGGGAAAAGACGATTAAAAGAGAAGAGAAAAAAAAACTTGGAGGATTCGTTTGGTGGACCACTGAGTGGAACAAAAAAAAAGATCACCATATTTCTCTTTGATTTGCAAACAAAAGACGACCAAAAAGATTCCATCCTTTTGGGATTTTTGTGTAACAATGGAGATGAATAGTATAAAGCGGGTCTGATACATCGCGATGTCCGGCTAGTTTTGTTGTAATTCCTTCCGGTGACTTTATTTATGATTTGATCATTACTTTTGGATTATCATATTTTTATTACATTGATTTATGATTTATTTATAAATTATTTTTATCGATTTGATATTATGTTTAATTATTTGTGTTAGACAATTTATTGTTAGTTAACGATTCATACTTATTTTATTTAGTAAAAAAAAAGATGGTCGTATAATCAACATAAGTTGTACCTAAATAAATTGTTAAAACATAATTATTGGTTGGATTAATATAAGATTTATTATTCCGAGTCGTTGATGAACATAATAAATGCCGACATTAATTCATTCATATTAAGTCAAAATAATCTTTGTAATCGGTTCTAAAAAGTTTCGATAATCCATAAGTGTGACCAATCATAAATATTAGGAGCTGGAAGGGATTACATTTTTCTTTTAATTTTTTACATCCTTATTTTATTTTTCTAGCTTTACTATTAGCTTAATATTTATTTTAATTTTTAATCCGCATTTTTATTATTAAAAGTATTTTAGTTGTCAGATTTCAAAACCAAAACCTTTATTGATCAGTGATCACCCCAAAACTTAAACTAAAACCACATAGTCCTCGTGGATCGATACCCGCTTATCCTATCTAGTATAAGGTAATTAGGTTATTTTTGACCGGCACTTCGACGTCGATCAAAATTTTGGCGCCGCTGCCGGGGACTCAGTGAGCTTTTTGTTTAAGTTTTTGTTAATATTTTTCTTTAATAAAATACAAAAATATAAAAAGATTTTATTTTTCTTGTTTTGTTTTGTTTTGTTTGTTTGTTTTGTTTCTTGTGAGTGTGCAGGTTAGTGTATGCGCACACGTAGATCGGGACGTACATCACCGTTAGCTTACGATCCTGAGGTTGAGAAAAGTGCAAGGTTAAGAAGGAAGACGTTTCGACAGTTTTCTACTAATTTTGATTTTTCAGGTTTAGCAGAGCTTTTCGCTGAAATGCCAGGTGACGAAGATGTTGGCGGAAGTGCTAGCGGCAGTAGTAGCGGAGAAGAATCTCCACCACGGGGTGTTGATTCTTATTACAGGCCGGGGATCTTCGAGGATCCCTCGCCTATCGTTTATCCGGATCCGGTTAAAGGGGTTACAAGTAACTTCAAGATCCAGCCGAACCTCATAGCAATCTTGCCAGTGTTTAGAGGCCGTGAGGAGCCATATGCACATCTACGAGAATTCTTCTCAATTGTTGACACACATCAGGTTAATAACATTACCAAGGATGAGGTAAGACTTCGCCTTTTTCCTTTTTCTCTTAAAGATCAAGCTAAGGACTGGTTCTCATCTCTTGAGCCAGGTAGTATTAACTCATGGTCTGAAATGCAATCTGCTTTTCTTGAATAATTTTATTCTATAAGTAAAACTGCTGCCATTAGGAATAAGATTAAATCCTTTCGTCAAATCCCAGGTGAGCAGTTTCATGAAGCATTTAATAGACTTAAGGAGTTATTAAGAACATGCCCTCATCACGATGTTCCAAAATGGGAGCTTGTCAAAGTCTTCTATGATGGGTTGGATTATAACAACCAACAATTTGTGATGGCCACTAGTGGGGGTATGTTTTTCTCTCGACCTATGGAGGAAGAATGGGAGTTTTTTGAAAAACTAAGCAAAGGTTCTAAGACCCAAGCTTCAGTGGATCGAAACAACCACCCATCTTCCGCCAATTATGTGTCTTACCAACGTGGCACAAATTCTGAAATTAGCGAGTTAAGTAAGAAAGTTGATCTTTTGTTGAAAAATATAGGAAAAGGTGTGCCGAATGTGTCTAATGTGTCGCATAGTGGGTGTTCAATGTGTGGTGATCCAAGTCACTCTGTCGATAATTGTCAAAGTTGGGGGCACCACCAAATGAGGAGGTAAATGGAGTCTATGGTGGTCGTCCACGAAATGACCCATTCTCCGAAAGTTACAATCCTGGATGGCGCAATCACCCCAATTTCTGTTGGAAAGATGAAGACAGTCGCCCTAATAATGCCCAACAACAACACTATGGTTACAAACCAAGGTATGAGGGTGGCGATTCATCTAACTTCCAACAAAATTCTTACAATCATAGGCCACAACAACAATATCCAAATCAGGGCCAAGGCCAAGATGACAACCGTCTCTTGAACCTTGACCGAAAGTTTGATAGGCTTATGGATTCATTGTCTACCAACAATCAAGAGATCAATAGAAAATTTGAGGTCACTAATCAAAGACACGAGACCACTACTAAATCTATTGCAGCTCTTGAGAGACAAGTTGGTCAATTAGCGGATCAATTAAGCAAAAGAGATGAGGGAAGGCTACCGAGCTACCCCACCATGAATCCCGCACACAAGAAAAATGGAAATGAGCACGTGAATATGGTGACATCTCTTCGAAACGGTAAAATCTACAACAATGACAAGGGAATTCCAAATTCTCCTGATGTCGAGGATTTCGTTACTGATGACGAAATCATTGTTGAAGGTAAAAATTCTGATAATGTTAAGTCCGGTTCTGAGTTGGTAAATGATTTGTTAAATGATATTCCTAAACCAACAACACCGAATCCTAAAGCTACTGAAACTCCCGAAGTTGAGGAGGGTGATGTGCTCAGCACACCTTACCCTACGGCTTTGGAGAAATCGACATCTGCAAAGTTAGCTAAAAAGGGTCCTCATGCTGAGGATATGTGGGAGACTTTCAAGCAAGTTAAGATTAATCTCCCCCTTATTGATGTTATCAAGCAAATTCCTGCGTATGTCAAGTTTTTAAAGGACTTGTGTACTCAGAAGAGGAAGCTGAAGGCGTCGTTGCCTAAAAAGATTGACCTAACTGAGCATGTTAGTGCAGTCTTATCTAGCTCTCTTCCTCCTAAATTCAAAGATCCTGGAGCACCACTGATTTCAGTTGTGGTCGGAAATATTGCCATTAAGAAGGCGCTCCTTGATCTTGGTGCTAGTATTAACATCCTTCCTGCTAGTTTGGTTGATAAGTATGACTTAGGAACTCTTCGTAAGACTGACACCATTATTTCCTTAGCCGATCGATCTACCAAAATTCCTAGAGGTATCTTAGAGGATGTTATTGTGAAAGTTGATGATTTCTATTACCCAGTTGACTTCTTTGTTATGGACACCGAGTCACAATACAAGGATGTTCAACCAACTATTATCCTTGGCCGCCCATTCTTAGCCACGATAGATGCTAGGATTAATTGTCGAACTGGCGCCATGGATATTGCATTCGGTAATAAAAAGATAAGACTGAATGTGTTTAATTCTATGCATTCTCCTATGATGAATGAATGTTACCAAGTAGATGTGATTGACGAGGAAGTCCAAAAGCATGCATCCCGTATGCTTAAGGATGATCCTTTGGAATTATATTTAACTGGTGATAATGAGGAGATTCTTGATGTTGCTGAAGTTCTAGAGATTCAAGAGTGTTTGGTCAGTTCTTTGGACCGTCAAAAACCACCTTGGTCTTATAAAGTGGAGCCCTTGCCTTCTAATTTTGACACGGTCACGAAGCCGTCTCTAGAGGTGCCTCCAACTCTTGAACTAAAACCTTTGCCACCTAATCTCAAATATGCTTTTCTAGGTCCTAATAATACGTTACCCGTTATTGTTGCTTCTGATCTTTCTGAATCACAAGAGGGAGCACTTCTAAAGGTGCTTTCCAAGTACAAAGCAGCAGTGGGATGGTCAATTGCAGATTTGAAAGGGATCAGCCCTTCATTATGTATGCAGCGAAATTTTACGGATCCAGATATTAAGCCAGCAAGAGATGCACAAAGGCGTCTGAATCCTAATATGAAAGAGGTGGTGAAGACGGAAGTTCTTAAATGGTTAGATGCTGGTATCATCTATCCCATCTCGGATAGTAAATGGGTAAGTCCTACTCAAACGGTGCCTAAAAAGGCCGGAATCACCGCTGTTGAAACCGATAATGGGGAAAAGCTCACAACCTGACCAGTCATTGGGTGGAGAGTTTGTATAGATTACCGTAAGCTGAATAATGCCACATCTAAAGATCACTTCCCACTACCCTTCATTGATCAAATAGTTGAGAAGCTTTCTGGTAAGAAATTTTATTGCTTCTTGGATGGGTACTCTGGTTATAATCGAATACCCATTCATCCTGACGACCAGGCCAAAACTACGTTTACGTGTCCATACGGGACGTTTGCATTTCGAAGAATGCCTTTTGGCCTGTGTAATGCACCCGCTACCTTTCAGCGGTGTATGATGAGTATCTTTTCTGACATGGTTGGAGAATCTGTAGAGATATTTATGGATGATTGATTGTAGGTCAATTTAGATACTTGCTTTAGGAAAAACAAGCAACTAAAAATAGCGGTAAGTATTAACGAGTGATTTAGGAAAACCACAAGTAATGACCCAATCACTTAAAAGAGAGAAAAAGTTCGTTTCCCAAGGAGGTATATGTGTGTGTTCTAATTTGTATGTATTTGAGATTAATATTGAGAAGAATGGGGATGAGAAGATGAAAGACGGTTACGTTAAAATTAAACTACGACGTAAAAGACGTAAAGCCGTGAAAAACTACCCAAATTAAAAATTATCTAAAACCAAAAACAAAATCAAGAAAAGATTGAAAAGACTAAAAAGAAGTCTAAAATAATATAAATAAAGATAAAAATCCAACAAAGATATTTTAAAACCTTTTATTAATTAAATATTTAATTTTAAATGCTAATTAAAGCCCTAAAATTAAATATAACTAATTCAAATGTCTAAAATATGATTTTATTGAATAATTACTTAACTTATATTATTAGAAGACTAAAAAGTAATTTTCTAAAAATTAAAACCTATTAAAACTATTTTTAAAACTCTAAAAATGATTAAAAATGATTAAAAACTAATTAAACTTAAAATAATTATAAAAATAAATCTAAAAGCTAGAAAATTATTCTAAAAATGGAAATAGTCCTAATTAATGATAAAGAACCTAGGAAAAATGAAAAGGAAAGAAAAATAAAACTTTGAAAAATTAATAATAAAATAATATTAAAATATTGCTAAAAATAAAAAGTTACTAAAATTAATTCTAAAAAATTTCTAGAAATTCTAAATAATATAATTAAGAGAAAAACACTAATTAGAGCTCCTAAAACCTTTTTGATAATTTTATAAAAATTCTTTAAGTTTATAAAAAACCTTAAAATATTATAAAATTAAAAATTAAAGTTTCTAAAACCTAAACTAGATGTAAACCTCAAAATAATATTTTAAAACCTAAAAATTATTTTTCCTAAAAATTTAAACTCTTTTTGGTATTTTTTATTGATTTAATAAAAACCGGGTATTAATTAAATCCTAGAAAATAATAAAATAAAGGGAAAATTCTAAAACCAATCTAGAAAAATCACAAACTCTATAACTTTCCTAAGAAAAATAAGAAAAACCAAATTTTCTTAATAAATAAGCTGGAAATGAGGGAAAAAGCTACGGCTTTTTTAAATAAGCTAGAAACCAAAATCGTATTAAATATAATTCAAAACCAAACTTAAACGAAAAAGACCATCCAGATCAGTGGTAGTTCACTGAACCCTCCTACGAGAGGTCAAGTGTTCGAGCCCACTGCGGGTGAGTTTTTGCAACTTATTTCTTTTTTAATTTTTTTATTTGCCAAATCAAAACTGACACTTGTAGACTTGTAAATCACCAACCAGTTACACTTTTTAGCCAAGATTAAGCTTAGGTTAAGCACCAAAACGTATGCAGGTCTTAAAGTTTCTGATGAACAAATGGTGTTCACCACTTTGACAGTTTGGAACCAAGAGGAGCTTGGTTGATGGCTTATTTGTGGCTGTTTTGGGACAATGGGGGCACCCTTGTGCTTATTTAAGCACAAGGAGTCAATCAACAACAAGAATTAAGCACTTAACAAGCAAATAGATCACAATCCAAGCACACTTAAGCTTATACAAGTTGCTGATGTAAAATACTAGACCTGTGGACTTATTAAGCAAATTATATGCACTCTAGTGAGATTCAAACCTCCAAATCATGCACACAGACTCACAACATAACATACAAGCCAAATCAATCTTAAAATCACCCTACACTTAAGCATAATTCCAAGATCAAGCACAAAAATATGAACAAATCAGGCAGAAAACTGAATATGCAGATTTGAGCTTGACTTTCCTTTTTTAACCACACAAATTGCTTCCAATTTCTCCAAACTTGCTTACCAACTAATTTGTAACCTGTCTTAATCCTTTTCCAAAACTTTTAACACTTTTTAAAAGCTCAAATCAAATCCTTACCCTGCTAATCCACTTATCCAAACACCCTATTATATTCTGAAAACCAACTTTTTTCACATCAAAACCTTACAAAACACTTTCAAACTGATTCCTATGGCATCTAACATGCATATAAGTCCTAAAGAACACAAATCCAGTACCCTTAAACACAATTAAAGCAGGAAATCAAACAAGAGCATACAACTTCTATTTTTCTGAAAATTTCCAAAGGTAAAAGGATTTTACCTTAGGTCCTTACATCCAAGGACCTAGTGGTTGCATAACCACCTCCTTATGCACCCGGGTTCATGCAGATCAGAAATCAACAGGCTTCAAACCTGCTTAAATCAAATCAACAAGAACAAAAAAATATAAACTATATATTTCTGATTCTTTCTTTTCTTCTTAAAATCTTTTTCAAAAACTTTTCAACCTTATCAAACACGTTTTGATAACACTAAATAACCAAGAACATCAAACTTCTTAACAACCAAAACCTTAGAACAAATTTCTTCCAAAAATCTCAATTTTCAGAAACTTTTTAAATAACTTTGAAAAACAAAGTTACTTAACCAAATAAACAATGGAACTCAGAATCAAGCTTATCACTACACACAACTTTTAAAAACAATAAAAAGGCATTACACTTGAATAAATCAAAAACCAAACTTTTATTTCTTTAAAAAGGAATTACAAGGAGAAAAGCTTGAAACTGGAACAAGGGACATCCACAGGTTGGAGCCTCTATTTATAGTACTCTAATGAACATACTAGAAGGCTAAAACTAAAACCCTAATCAGTAGAAATTCCCAAATTTGCCCTTGACGGTTTTGAGGTATGAGTTGTCCACATTTGATCCTGGACGTTTGTTTTTGCTTTGAGAGTAAGCAAATAACCTTAGCCTTTGATTTGGGACACGTCACATGCCTTGGAGGACAAGGTGTGATGTGATTGGTTGAGAGGGGAATTGGGGGTAGGGTCCACAGTGGTGGGATTGGGGTTTTTAGGAGTGGGATGGGTTTACACATGTGTGAATCAAACGTGGGCAAGGTGAATTAGATTTTACCCAAGTTTAAGTTGGGGTGAATTCTGGGCTGTAAAAAGATGCACAGTACTTGTTTAGATCCGATTTTGGGGGAAACACATGTGTTAGGCGCCAGTTTTGTTTAAATCTTTCAACTTGTGCAACTTCAGTCCTTGTGGTTTGATTTTTTTGGCAAATGAAGTTTTCCAGCCCTAAAACACGACTTGCTTTGTTAATATCTTTCCCATCTTGACATTTTTGGCACCAAACTTTGGAATAAAGTTATCAAGGAGTATTTTTGACATTTTTGAATATTTCAAGGGCTGTTTTTGGACAATCTTGATCTTCAAAGGTCTTCAATGTGTCTTTCACTTCATGAGGGATCATTATTGGCAATTTGAAATTGTTGAGGGACTATTCTTGCCATTTCTTCAAAGTTGAAGGACCTTTTTGTAATTTTGACAAACTTAAGGGACCAAACTTGTAATTATTAATATACAAGGGTTTTAAGTGTCATTTCTTCATTCTTGGAGGATCAATCTTGTTTTGTCTTCAAGTCTTCAAGGGTATTTGATGAAAATTCCATGATTAGGGTCCGGTTCTTTGTACGGCTTTGTTTCTCGTGTTCGTTTTTCCTTGTATCTTGTGATCTTTTGTCTTTTTCACGATATCCATACCTAAAATACACAAGTAAACAAACACAAGCATATATATGGTATTTTATGACATTTTAGTGCATTTAAAGCCCGAAAAGAACGATGAGATCATGTATAAATGCCATCTCATCACTCCCCCATACTAAGCCATTGCCGTGCCCTCACGCAATGCTAGAATAAAGTATCTAAGCATCACCAAAGTTCAATTTTATTAACCTTTATTCAAAAGTAAAAGACTTGCAACGTACTACGAGAATGTGTAAAGACATAATGTATGATTTTCATCACCAAAATGTGACTTTTAGGGTCAAAGAATAGAAACGAGTTAATGTCCCTTAGAGTAAATTTCGTCATCCTTGATTGTCATACATTCCATGCTAAGTGCAAAAACAAGATCATTGTTGGTACAAGTCACAATGCTAACACTACTCATACGTCCAAATTGTGTAATACTTTTTCTCCCCGCAATCCTAGTTATTATAAAAGGAAATGGGTTACTAGCATTTTTTATCTATTTGTCATGGATCACAAGTGATTCATATTGACTTATTTGAGTAGTTATTAGTCCGAAAGCAAAGTAGCACGATTTGATCAATAGTTAGCCGAAGGACAAAATCTTTTAAAACGGCTTCTCGTGTATCTCCTTAAGTTCATATCTTGGCATAACTCGTTTCACGATTTGAGACCTTTCTCGGACCGATATTTGGCATGTACTTCATACTTCAAATCTTGGGAAGACGTTCTTGAAATAATGGTCTTCTCTTCATATATTTGGAATTTCTTCACTTGACGTTTTTGAGAGATTCTTCATATAGGACCACGACTTCATCATTTTTCTTCAATCTTTACTTTGGATTTTGATATACAACGATCCGCCTCCTTTTCGGACTTGGATATATTCATCCTCATACCTTGTTAGGGTCTTTTTGGATAGACTTTCTCCATTCTTTAGGGGAGTAATAGCTTCTCGTCGTGTGTCTCGATCCTTCATATTGATTTTGGAATAATGATACTTCACATCATCTTTGGATCTTTAGCAAAAATAGAGCTCCTCATGCCTTGTTAGGGCCTTTTTGGATGATCGCCAATCTTCGCGTCCCGCTTCAATAAGTTATGCCTTGGCTATGAACTCTATTCAACCCCGAGCAACTTTTAAACGATCTTGCGCTAGAGGCTAAGTAACCTTTCAAATCGTACGACCTTACTTATTGCAATTATGATTTATTCCTAATGCATTGATCTTATGGGAAGAAAAAGCCACAATTAAAAACATATGAGTTTTTGAAAGAACACTTTCATGTTCTACGTTTAGCATGATCACTTGTCTAACTCTATCATTTCTCGTTCTTCACTATATAAAGACCTCTAATTAAAGAGACTCGTGAATACTTAGCCATGCAAGTCAAAATTAAGCCAAATTTGGATTAGCTTTCATTAAGACTATATCAAATCAAAGTTTTGGGTTTTCAAGCCACCTATAGGATCTTGCACTTTCTTGGACTTTTTCAAGTTTTAGAGAATGCGTTTTAAAGTTCCCTTGATAAGTGACTTTCTAGAATCAATTATAGGAACTTGCGAAAAGTTCTTGTTCTTAACCCGAATGAATTAAGACTTTCGCGTTTTAAAGCTCCCTATATAAAAGTCTAGCAAAACTTGAATTGAGCGGGTTAAGGAATGTAAATGGCTCCAAATGCCCATCAAGTCAAAAATTAACTCTTATTCTACCCATCGGAAAATATACATTCGTGTCTTAAAAACACTTATGAAAACTAAGAAAAATTTTAAAATTTGGCCATTTTTAGCCTTATTAGCAAAACAAAACATTGAAAATTGGAAAACGTGAGGGCGTAGCAAAGCAAGTATCTATTCACCCCCCCATACTAAAAGTAAACATTGTCCTCAATGTTTCGAGTCTAAAGGTGGAGCACCCCCATACTAGAGACGAAGAGTCGAATGCTTAGGATCTAGTATGGAAAGGGTGATCAACAATATATCTAAAGCCGTTTATTAATTATGCTAAAAGATAATTGTTAGAACAATAAAGGATATGTCATGGAATCGTGAAAAACTTCTTCAAACGAACGATGGAGGCTCACGTAAACGAACACGAGAGTCTTCAATCGTAGACGATGATGATGATCTAGATAACACAATCACAAACAACCACGAGACAACGAGTTGGAAGGGTACAAGTCCCCTTATTAGTGAATATAAAAGATAAGCATGGGATCTCCCCCACGAGGCACCTCGTTTTTGATTACCGAGTCATGAGCTCGACTCGATCCCCTCAATGCTAATTATCATTGGGGAAGGTGTCTTGGTCGGGGGCAACCATTGAAGGAATTTCCCCACCAAAGTAGTGCTTAAGCCTATGTCCATTCACCTTGAAATTGGGACCATCATCTTGAGCTAGCTCAATGGTCCCATATGGAAACACTTGTGTAATGGTGAACGGACCCGACCAACGAGATTTCAATTTCCCGGAAAATATCTTAAGACGTGAGTTAAAAAGCAACACTTGATCACCAACGTTAAAAACCCGGTTTTTAATCTTTGAATCATGAAACTTTTTAGTCTTTTCTTTAAAAATTAATGAATTTTCATAAGCATTATCCCTTAATTCATCCAATTCATTTAATTGTATTTTCCGGTGATCTCCCGCGGTCTTCAAGTCAAAATTAGCATGCTTAAGGGCCCAATATGCCTTATGCTCCAATTCAATGGGCAAATGACAATTCTTCCCATAGACTAACTTATAAGGAGTGCAACCGATAGGTGTCTTATAAGCGGTCCTAAAGGCCCATAAAGCGTCATCGAGTTTGTCGGACCATGAAGCACGGTTTTCTCCAATCGACCTTTCTAAAATCCTCTTCAAAGCTCGGTTCGAAACCTCGACTTGCCCACTTGTTTGCGGGTGATAAGCCGTAGAAAGACGATGTGTAACCCCATATTTCTTTAGAACCTTTTCGAATTGGTCATTACAAAAATGGGTTCCACGATCGCTTATAATAGCACGAGGGGTTCCGAACCGAGAGAATAGTTGCTTCAAAAACTTCACTACCACACGAGCATCATTAGTAGGCAAAGCCTTAGCTTCCACCCACTTAGAAAGGTAGTCCACCGCGACGAGGATATATTTGTTGCCATGAGACGATGGGAACGGCCCCATAAAGTCTATTCCCCATATGTCGAAAATCTCACACACTTGAATTATGTTTTGCGGCATTTCATCACGTTGAGACGATTTTCCTTGACGTTGGCACGAATCACACGACTTCACAAGTGCGTGTGCATCACGATAGATAGAAGGCCAAAAGAAACCGGCATCGAACACTTTCTTAGCCGTGAGATTAGCACCGTGGTGACCACCCGTGGGTCCCTCGTGACAAGCTCTAAGGATATTAGAAGCTTCGGCACCAAACACACAACGTCGAACGAGTTGATCCGCACAAATCCGAAAGAGATAAGGGTCGTCCCAAAAATAGAACTTGACGTCACGAAAGAATTTTCGTTTTTGTTGTGTCGTCATACCCTTGATTATGAAATTGCCCGCATGGTAATTTGCAATGTCGGCAAACCATGGGGTGGTGTCTTTAGAATTCATTACACCGAGAGTCTCAAGAGGAAATGTTTCGGTAATTTCCTTGTTCTCGAAAACATCTTTGTGAGGATCTTCTAGACGAGAGAGATGATCGGCCGCTAGATTCTCGGCTCCTTTTTTGTCAAGCACGGTGACATCAAATTCTTGGAGGAGGAGCATCCAACGAAGTAATCTCGGCTTAGCATCTTGCTTAGCTAAGAGATACTTGATAGCCGAATGGTCGGTATACACAATGCTTTTAGTCAAGACGAGATAAGGTCGGAATTTCTCAAAAGCATAGACCACGGCAAGGAATTCCTTTTCCGTTGTGGTGTACTTTAATTGAGCCTCGGTCATCGTCTTACTAGCATAGTGGATAGGACGGAAATGCTTGTCATATCGTTGCCCTAAGACGACCCCTATAGCATAATCACTTGCATCGCACATGATTTCAAAGGGTAATTCCCAATTAGGAGCAACAAGAATGGGAGCTTCGGTAAGTTTCCTTTTTAGAGTCTCGAAAGCCTTAACACAATCCTCATTAAAGTTAAAAGGAGCATCCTTCTCGAGAAGGTGTGTCATAGGACGAGAAATCTTCGAAAAATCCTTGATGAAACGACGATAGAAGCCCGCGTGGCCAAGGAAACTACGAACTCCCTTAACGGTTTTGGGATGAGGTAACTTGGCGATGACGTCTACCTTAGCTTTATCGACCTCAATCCCCGCCTTCGACACCTTATGTCCTAAGACGATTCCTTGTTTGCACATGAAATGACACTTCTCCCAATTAAGCACAAGATTGGTTTCTTCACAACGTTTTAACATTTGTTCGAGATTAGATAAACATGACGTGAACGAATTACCAAACACCGAGAAGTCATCCATAAACACTTCCATCGACTTCTCGATCATATCGTGAAAAATCGCCATCATACACCGTTGAAACGTACCGGGTGCATTACAAAGTCCGAAAGTCATCCTACGATAAGCGAACGTTCCATAAGGACACGTAAACGTAGTCTTCTCTTGATCACGAGGGTCGATAGGGATTTGAAAGTAACCGGAAAAACCATCTAAAAAGCAATAGAATTCATTTCCCGCAAGTCGCTCCAACATTTGATCCATGAAGGGCAAAGGAAAGTGGTCTTTACGAGTGGCGTCATTTAACTTTCGGTAGTCAATACACACCCTCCAACCGGTCACGACACGAGTGGGAATTAACTCGTTGTTTTCATTAGGCACAATGGTCATTCCTCCCTTTTTAGGGACACAATGAATTGGGCTCACCCATGGGCTATCGGATATAGGATAAATCATTCCCGCGTCAAGGAGTTTAAGGACCTCCTTTTTAATGACATCGTGAATTTTGGGATTCACCCTTCTTTGACTTTGAATTGCGGGTTTGTAGTCCTCCTCCATTAAAATCTTGTGAGTACAAAATTTTGGGTCAATACCCTTAATGTCGGAAATTTTCCACGCAATTGCCCCTTTGTGAGCCTTAAGAACTTTCAAGAGCTCGGTTTTTTCATCATTAGCAAGATCTTTTGCAATAATAACCGGCAACTTGTCATCACCTTCCAAGAATGCATATTCAAGGTGAGAAGGAAGATCTTTCAATTCAAGGATAGGCGGTTCCTCGATTGAAGATTTTGGTTCAACACTCATAACTTCCATCGGCGAAAGAAATGGTGGAATAGAAGTATCATCACTAATCAACACCTCATCTTCATTGTCGATTTCATTTGAAGTGAGATCGCCTCCTTGGAATGGAGTGAGATTTGGTGTTGAATTAGCAAGAATCGGATCCAAAATAGTGGGATTGCCACTTGACGAGCTATCGGAAAAACCTAACACTTCTTGTGAAAACTCATCGCAAACCACATCAACGATGTCAGTGTGATTGATGGTAGCGATTGCATAAACATGAGAAGGTTTCGAGTTTTGAGTAGCGTTTATAACAAGTTCCTCTTCGTTGAATCTCAAAGTGATAGTTCTCGCATGAACATCGATAAGCGATCTCGAAGTATCTAAAAATGAACGACCTAAAATTAGAGGAACTTGAGGATCCGCGGGGATGTCGACTACTATAAAATCAACGGGATAATAGAACTTCCCCACTTTTATGAAAACATCTTCGGCTATTCCACATGCCATAATCGTAGAATGATCGGCCATCTCGATGGACATGTTCGAAGGAATAAGAGCCGGAAGCGAAAGCGATTTCCAAATGGAAAATGGCATCAAATTAATGCTCGCACCAAGATCGGCCAAGGCGAGGCATTCTTTCATATCTTGTATGTCACAAGGAATGAGAAACTTTCCGGGGTCACCAACTTTTTCCGGTATGCGGTTAAGATAAACCGAAGAACAATTAGCAAGCTTTGAAAGCTTTTCCTTATCGCTCATCATACTTTTAAAAGTGGAAGCGAAACGAGGCATATATAACAACGCGTCGGCTAAACTCACATCAAAATGCACTTGTTGAAACATTTTTATAAAAAGCTCGATTTGTTGTTTGTTACGTTCTTGCATTTTCTCTTTGTTTCGTCTTGAAGGGTAGGGTAAGGGTGGTGTGGGTTGGGGAAAATTAGGCATAGGCATCGGCCTTGGAATCTCGGGTTCCATAATGGGTATTGGTTCAACCGTAGGTGTGGTTTGAGCGGTACTTTGTGGGCTTGAGATGTGCTCCTTTTCAACCACGACCTCGGGTTCTTTCTCTTTTTCCTTCTCCATAGAAGTACTTGGACGAGAAATGGGTTCTTTGAAAGTTTTACCACTACGAGTGGTAATAACCTTCAATTCTCCTTTCGGGTTCACGATGGTATCACTAGGAAGACCACCCGAAGAAGAGGGCTTACACATGATAGCTTCAAACATCTTAGCCATACGATCTTCAAACTTAGATTGCCTAGCATCCGCTTTCAACAATTCTTGCTTAATCTCATGTTGTCCTTGCTCCATTTTTTGTTGATTTTGTTGGAGTCGTGTGACATTTCCTTCCATTTTATTAGCATGAGTTTTAAGTTCATTAGCAAGTTCGGTTTTAAGCTCGTTTTTCAACTCGGATCTTAAGCTAATCATCTCACGTTGCATGTTGTCAAACTTAGCATCATTAGCCTTAGCATAATCTAAAAATTCTCCTTGCAAATTTTTAGTGTGAGCATTTTGAAAACCTTGAGTAGGAGTTTGAAAATCACGGTTTTGGTTTTGATTAGAAATTTGCCCATTTCCACTTTGGTAATTACCTTTGTTATAATTCCTTTGATTTCCTTGGTAATTTCCACCTTGATTGTTGTTTCGATAGTTATTAGCATTTTGATTTTGTGGAGCTTGATTTTGGCGGGAACCTTGACCGTTTTGGTTATAAGTTCCCGTTGCTACATAAGCACTCGAAGTGTTACCATCCGCGGTAATGCACTCGGAAAGATCATGAGCTCCCCCACAAGATAAACAACTCTTAGCAACCGCTTTAACCGAAGCGGAATTGGAAGCTTCTTGAGCCTTCCAATGGGACATAAGATTAGCAAATCTATCAAAAAACCGATTTTCCTCATTAGCTTCATCATGTAAGGCGTTAATGCTACGAGACGATTGTGATGACGATGACGAACCCATATTGGCAACACTCGGTGTGTTACGAGGGCTATAAACCTTAGATCGATTTTCAATGATTTGTAAAGCCTCATTTGTCGTCTTGCACAAAAAATTACCACCCGCGGCGGCGTTCAAATAATCTCGTTCATGATCATTAAGCCCATTATAAAAAGTATCAATTTGATGCAATTCCGAAAAATCATGGTGAGGACATTCATGTAACATCTCTTTAAATCGTTCCCATGCCATTGAAAAACTTTCATTATTTCGTTGCACAAATCGTGAAATCTCATTTTTTAAGTGTGTTGTTTTAGATGGTGGAAAAAACTTGTTCACAAACTTAGAAACGAGATCGGCCCATGTCAAAATCGAATTTGGCGGTTCTTTCTCGAGCCAAATTTTTGCGGGTCCATCCAACGAGTATGGAAACAACATCATCTTAATGGCGTCATGTGGAACATCTTTGAATTTGCTAGTGGCGGTGAGACGGTTGAAATTCCTAATGTGGTAATGCGGGTTGTCTTTCTCGTGACCTCGAAACTTGTTTGCTTGTAGCATAGACATTAAACCCGTCTTAATCTCGAAATTCTCCGCAAGGATGGCGGGAATAACAATGGCTTCTCCAAAACCCTCGGTGGGTGCTTGTAGCAACTCCATCATAGTACGATTAGCCATGACGACTTCTTGTTCTACAATAGGTTCAACAATTGGAGGTTCTTCAACAATCAACGATCATTGATTTGCTTGCTTTTGAAGACGTTTACGAGCTCGTTTAGCTTGATTACGAGTGATCATAAACTACACGAAGAATGGGAGGTGAGCAAAGAAGATTCTTTTTGGTTGTTTTGTGAATTTTCAATTTTTTTGTGTTTTGATGATATTTAATTTTTTTGGATTTTTGGTGTATCTTCGTAGACAACAATCTACAAAATCTCTCCTCGAATCAAACTCTTGATTAAAGAAGCCTCAAAGGAATGAAAACGATCACGTGGAGTGAACGCCTTCGAATGACTTTAGAACTTTGGTGAAAACCAAATTGTTCACGAGGGTTTAATCACAAAGAAAACCAAGCAAATATAGTATACGTATTAATACTTTGGGCGGCAAAACCCTCGATTAGCCTTCAATCTTAAAATACTCACAAGCAAGCGGGGAAACGAGGCGGCGCGAAGCACTTAAGAGCCTTTTTCCTTAGGGTATATTTTATAATACCCGCCTTATACCCACCTTATAGTTTGTATTTTTTGAAATCGAGCTTCACGAAAGTATTTATCTATTTTTGCCTTTTCTTTTTGTTTGAGATTCGAATACAATAATTAGGAGATCAAATCCCAATTAAGGTTGTGTTTTCACACTTTTGGAGATATTGTATTTTGATTGTGATACTTAATACAATATATTAATAATATTTGTACAAGAAAAACCAAGAAAACCGATAATACGTGTTAAGGGAGTTCCACTTAACACAAATACTATTTATGGATAATATCAAAAACAAAAGCTTCCAAATTAAAGCACAACACACCTCCCCGGCAGCGGTGCCAAAATGATTGTAGGTCAATTTAGATACTTGCTTTAGGAAAAACAAGCAACTAAAAATAGCGGTAAGTATTAACGAGTGATTTAGGAAAACCACAAGTAATGACCCAATCACTTAAAAGAGAGAAAAAGTTCGTTTCCCAAGGAGGTATATGTGTGTGTTCTAATTTGTATGTATTTGAGATTAATATTGAGAAGAATGGGGATGAGAAGATGAAAGACGGTTACGTTAAAATTAAACTACGACGTAAAAGACGTAAAGCCGTGAAAAACTACCCAAATTAAAAATTATCTAAAACCAAAAACAAAATCAAGAAAAGATTGAAAAGACTAAAAAGAAGTCTAAAATAATATAAATAAAGATAAAAATCCAACAAAGATATTTTAAAACCTTTTATTAATTAAATATTTAATTTTAAATGCTAATTAAAGCCCTAAAATTAAATATAACTAATTCAAATGTCTAAAATATGATTTTATTGAATAATTACTTAACTTATATTATTAGAAGACTAAAAAGTAATTTTCTAAAAATTAAAACCTATTAAAACTATTTTTAAAACTCTAAAAATGATTAAAAATGATTAAAAACTAATTAAACTTAAAATAATTATAAAAATAAATCTAAAAGCTAGAAAATTATTCTAAAAATGGAAATAGTCCTAATTAATGATAAAGAACCTAGGAAAAATGAAAAGGAAAGAAAAATAAAACTTTGAAAAATTAATAATAAAATAATATTAAAATATTGCTAAAAATAAAAATTACTAAAATTAATTCTAAAAAATTTCTAAAAATTCTAAATAATATAATTAAGAGAAAAACACTAATTAGAGCTCCTAAAACATTTTTGATAATTTTATAAAAATTCTTTAAGTTTATAAAAAACCTTAAAATATTATAAAATTAAAAATTAAAGTTTCTAAAACCTAAACTAGATGTAAACCTCAAAATAATATTTTAAAACCTAAAAATTATTTTTCCTAAAAATTTAAACTCTTTTTGGTATTTTTTATTGATTTAATAAAAACCGGGTATTAATTAAATCCTAGAAAATAATAAAATAAAGGGAAAATTCTAAAACCAATCTAGAAAAATCACAAACTCTATAACTTTCCTAAGAAAAATAAGAAAAACCAAATTTGCTTAATAAATAAGCTGGAAATGAGGGAAAAAGCTACGGCTTTTTTAAATAAGCCAGAAACCAAAATCATATTAAATATAATTCAAAACCAAACTTAAACGAAAAAGACCATCCAGATCAGTGGTAGTTCACTGAACCCTCCTACGAGAGGTCAAGTGTTCGAGCCCACTGCGGGTGAGTTTTTGCAACTTATTTCTTTTTTAATTTTTTTATTTGCCAAATCAAAACTGACACTTGTAGACTTGTAAATCACCAACCAGTTACACTTTTTAGCCAAGATTAAGCTTAGGTTAAGCACCAAAACGTATGCAGGTCTTAAAGTTTCTGATGAACAAATGGTGTTCACCACTTTGACAGTTTGGAACCAAGAGGAGCTTGGTTGATGGCTTATTTGTGGCTGTTTTGGGACAATGGGGGCACCCTTGTGCTTATTTAAGCACAAGGAGTCAATCAACAACAAGAATTAAGCACTTAACAAGCAAATAGATCACAATCCAAGCACACTTAAGCTTATACAAGTTGCTGATGTAAAATACTAGACCTGTGGACTTATTAAGCAAATTATATGCACTCTAGTGAGATTCAAACCTCCAAATCATGCACACAGACTCACAACATAACATACAAGCCAAATCAATCTTAAAATCACCCTACACTTAAGCATAATTCCAAGATCAAGCACAAAAATATGAACAAATCAGGCAGAAAACTGAATATGCAGATTTGAGCTTGACTTTCCTTTTTTAACCACACAAATTGCTTCCAATTTCTCCAAACTTGCTTACCAACTAATTTGTAACCTGTCTTAATCCTTTTCCAAAACTTTTAACACTTTTTAAAAGCTCAAATCAAATCCTTACCCTGCTAATCCACTTATCCAAACACCCTATTATATTCTGAAAACCAACTTTTTTCACATCAAAACCTTACAAAACACTTTCAAACTGATTCCTATGGCATCTAACATGCATATAAGTCCTAAAGAACACAAATCCAGTACCCTTAAACACAATTAAAGCAGGAAATCAAACAAGAGCATACAACTTCTATTTTTCTGAAAATTTCCAAAGGTAAAAGGATTTTACCTTAGGTCCTTACATCCAAGGACCTAGTGGTTGCATAACCACCTCCTTATGCACCCGGGTTCATGCAGATCAGAAATCAACAGGCTTCAAACCTGCTTAAATCAAATCAACAAGAACAAAAAAATATAAACTATATATTTCTGATTCTTTCTTTTCTTCTTAAAATCTTTTTCAAAAACTTTTCAACCTTATCAAACACGTTTTGATAACACTAAATAACCAAGAACATCAAACTTCTTAACAACCAAAACCTTAGAACAAATTTCTTCCAAAAATCTCAATTTTCAGAAACTTTTTAAATAACTTTGAAAAACAAAGTTACTTAACCAAATAAACAATGGAACTCAGAATCAAGCTTATCACTACACACAACTTTTAAAAACAATAAAAAGGCATTACACTTGAATAAATCAAAAACCAAACTTTTATTTCTTTAAAAAGGAATTACAAGGAGAAAAGCTTGAAACTGGAACAAGGGACATCCACAGGTTGGAGCCTCTATTTATAGTACTCTAATGAACATACTAGAAGGCTAAAACTAAAACCCTAATCAGTAGAAATTCCCAAATTTGCCCTTGACGGTTTTGAGGTATGAGTTGTCCACATTTGATCCTGGACGTTTGTTTTTGCTTTGAGAGTAAGCAAATAACCTTAGCCTTTGATTTGGGACACGTCACATGCCTTGGAGGACAAGGTGTGATGTGATTGGTTGAGAGGGGAATTGGGGGTAGGGTCCACAGTGGTGGGATTGGGGTTTTTAGGAGTGGGATGGGTTTACACATGTGTGAATCAAACGTGGGCAAGGTGAATTAGATTTTACCCAAGTTTAAGTTGGGGTGAATTCTGGGCTGTAAAAAGATGCACAGTACTTGTTTAGATCCGATTTTGGGGGAAACACATGTGTTAGGCGCCAGTTTTGTTTAAATCTTTCAACTTGTGCAACTTCAGTCCTTGTGGTTTGATTTTTTTGGCAAATGAAGTTTTCCAGCCCTAAAACACGACTTGCTTTGTTAATATCTTTCCCATCTTGACATTTTTGGCACCAAACTTTGGAATAAAGTTATCAAGGAGTATTTTTGACATTTTTGAATATTTCAAGGGCTGTTTTTGGACAATCTTGATCTTCAAAGGTCTTCAATGTGTCTTTCACTTCATGAGGGATCATTATTGGCAATTTGAAATTGTTGAGGGACTATTCTTGCCATTTCTTCAAAGTTGAAGGACCTTTTTGTAATTTTGACAAACTTAAGGGACCAAACTTGTAATTATTAATATACAAGGGTTTTAAGTGTCATTTCTTCATTCTTGGAGGATCAATCTTGTTTTGTCTTCAAGTCTTCAAGGGTATTTGATGAAAATTCCATGATTAGGGTCCGGTTCTTTGTACGGCTTTGTTTCTCGTGTTCGTTTTTCCTTGTATCTTGTGATCTTTTGTCTTTTTCACGATATCTATACCTAAAATACACAAGTAAACAAACACAAGCATATATATGGTATTTTATGACATTTTAGTGCATTTAAAGCCCGAAAAGAACGATGAGATCATGTATAAATGCCATCTCATCAATGATTTCTCCATCTTTGGTCAATCTTTTGAAAGTTGCCTTGATCAGCTTGAAAGCGTGTTAAAAAGATGCACCGAAACTAATATGGTGCTTAGTTGGGAGAAGAGCCATTTTATGGTTCGAGAGGGAATTGTATTAGGGCATGTTGTGTCTGAAAAAGGATTTGAGGTTGACCGTACCAAAGTTCAAGTAATTTCGACCCTTCCTCCTCCCACTACCGTCAAGGGTGTGCGTTCTTTTCTTGGTCATGCCGGGTTCTACAGGCGATTTATTAAAGATTTTAGTGCTATATCAAAGCCTCTATGTAATTTACTCTTAAAAGATGCACGCTTTGACTTTAATGAATCATGTCTTAAAGCATTCAACATGCTTAAGCAAAAGCTTGTAGAAGCCCGTATTCTGCAATCACCTGATTGGTCGAAGCCTTTCGAGATCATGTGTGATGCGAGTGATTATGCCGCTGGGGCGGTTCTAGGACAGCGGGTCGATAAGAAACCCGTTGTGATCTTTTATGCTAGTAAGACTTTTTCAGAAGCTCAAATGAATTACACTACTACTGAAAAAGAGTTGTTAGCCGTGGTTTTTGCTCTTGATAAGTTTAGGTCATATATTTGGGGGCATTCTAAGGTGATAGTATTTTCAGATCATAGTGCCGTAAGACATTTGTTGACTAACAAAGAGACAAAACCGAGGTTGCTTAGGTGGATTTTTCTTTTATAGGAATTTAATCTAGAAATTCGGGATAAAAAGGGGTCAGAAAATGTAGTTGCCGACCATTTGTCTAGAATTATCCCTCCGCCGTTCAACCCTTCTGATGTGATTAAGGAAAGCTTTCCGGATGAAAGTTTATTTGAGGTTTCTAAGGTTCCTTGGTATGAAAATATAGTTAATTATCTAGCTGTTAAAAAGCTTCCGGATTTTTGGTCCAAGCAACAAAGAAAATACTTCTTCTCCCAGTTGAAGCATTATTTTTGGGAGGATCCGAAGCTCTATAAGGTGTGTGCTGACCAAGTCGTTAGGAGATGTGTTCCTGGCCATGAGCATATGGACATATTGGCTCATTGCCATTCTTATGCATGTGGTGGTCACTTTGGTGCTACGAAAACTGGGTATAAAGTTCTGCAAAGCGGTTTCTTTTGGCCGACTATATTCAAGGATGCCTATTCTTTTGTGAAAGCATGTATTTGTTGCCAACAAGTTGGAGGGATTTCAAGGCGTGATCAAATGCCTATGAATCCCATACTTGTTGTTGAGATCTTTGATGTGTGGGGTATTGATTTTATGGGACCATTCCCCACTTCCCATGGCAATGTGTACATTTTAGTGGCAGTTGATTATGTGTCTAAGTGGGTAGAGGCTGAGGCTACTAGAACCAATGACCATAGTGTAGTTCTTAAGTTTGTTAAGAAGAATATCTTTGCTCGGCATGGAATTCCTAAGGCTATCATTAGTGATGGGGGTTCTCACTTTAAGAACTTTAGATTTGGGAAATTATTGAAACACTATGGAGTTAATCATAGGATAGCTACCCCTTATCACCCACAGACTAGTTGACAGGTTGAAGTATCTAATAGGGAGATTAAGCGAATTTTAGAAAAGACCATTCGCAATGATAGGAAAGATTGGTCCTTGAGGTTAGATGATGCTTTGTGGGCATATAGGACGGCTTTTAAGACTCCTATTGGTATGTCACCGTACAAGTTGGTATATGGCAAGGCGTGTCATTTACCGGTTGAGATAGAGCATAGGGCTGAATGGGCGATTAAGACTGTTAATCTGGATTTAGAGAAAGCGGGTAGTTCTAGGAAACTTCAATTATCTGAACTAGATGAGATTAGACGTGATGCTTATGAGAGTTCTAGGATTTATAAGGAGAAAACCAAAGCTTTTCATGATCGACACATCACCAAGAAATCGTTCTTGGTTGGTCAAAAAGTTTGGTTATTCAATGCTAGACTTAAGCTTTTTCCTGGAAAGTTGAGAAGTAAATGGACGGGTCCATACATAGTGACTCAAGTCTCTCCATACGGAGCCATTGAAATAAAAAATATGGTGGGTGGAGAGCCTTTTAAAGTTAATGGACACCGTTTAAAGCCATATGTTGAGTTAGAAAGTGATCAGATGAAAACGGTGGATGTGGTTTACTTAGAACCACTCCACCCGTCTCAATAGCTCATTTGAGTTATGTCTGGCTGAAGACGATAAACTTAGCGCTTCGCGGGAGGCAACCCGTGGTGTGTGGAACTTTGTGGGTGTGTTCACTACAAACCCTCACGAGACAAAACTCGTCCAGTCGGGCTACCGAGTGGTTTAAAGGCTTGTTGCATACGCTAAATGCAACCGTGATTCCTACGAAAGTGAGTTAGGTTTTTGTTTTTGTGTGAGTTTGTCAAATTGATTTTTAACCAAAATTTCAATTTCAAGTTTTTGCATTAGGGGCAATGCAATACTTTAAGTTGAGGGGGGTGGCACATGTGTTACATGTTGTTGTGTGAAATTTTGGTCAAAATGGGTTAAAATGTGATTTTTGGGAAAAATAAAAAATTTTTAAAATTTTAAATCACAATATAAGAGTCTTATGCTAATTAGATGTGGAAGTTTCTTCTACATATATGTTTGTTGAGTGTTTGCAGATTCTGAAGATTAGCTTGTGGATGATTTATTAGAGCAAGCTAGAGGATTTGACCATAATTATCAGGTGCACCCGATTCCATTGTATAATTTGGTTATTAAATTGATTTGATTGTTTGCATGTAGATAGGCATATGTATAATTTAGATGATCAAACCACGCCGGTTGAATTCCCTCTACTTACCTTTGCTTAGATCGAGTAAAAAGTTTGAATAAATAATATGAAATATAGTAATGTAATAGTTGGGTTAGGACATTTAGAATTGATCTTATTCGGCTCGCCACCCGCGCACGGTGGCCTTAGAAAAGAGTTGGGGAACTGTTATAATTATTGGTGGTAGTCATATGCTGGGCTTGCCTATCTGATTCGTCACCCGCGCAAGGTGATACTTTAGTTGTTAGCATGGGTCAGACGCCAATTTTTATGATGGATAGCATTGCACTTAGTTGAGACAATTTTATGTGAAATAACCCAATCCTTGTATTATTGTAATGAAATTAGGAAGATTAATTTAATCTAGTGCATTGTATAATTATACTATGTGGTAGATAATTCCATCATGTGATGTACCAGTAGGCACGAAGTATAACTGTTCCCATTTAATTAAACAGATTTAATTAGCCGGTTCTCATGTGCCGATGTGTCTTAGTATGCACCTATATGATAGATATTCATTTTTCTGAATAATTGGTCTTTATATCAACCTTAAAAGGAGTGTATATAGCGTTCGGGATGACTTGTATAAGAAACGGTCTCGAATGGCTAAAAAGAAGAGCTTATGTGTGATGTAAAAAGAAAAAAAAAAGTGAAAAAAAAAGAAAAGAAAAAGTGAACAAAAAAGTGAAAAAAAGTGAAAAAAAAATGAAAAAAAAGTGTGAAAAAAAATGATAAGAAAAAGTGGAAGTATGTAAGCTAAAATATGATGGCTTATGATGTGCTCTTATGGTATAAAAACTCCAATGTCATAAAAGGTGTACGATGTTCTCACCTCTTGTTTTAGATTAATGTTTATATTGATTATAGGTGTGCATTAGGTACGTTGGACATATGGTTAATTATATGAAACATAAAATAAATGGAATCAATGGGAATGGTTATGCTAAGTGTTTAAGAAGGACAAAAATATTGGTAATCATTTTGGATTATTTGTCATGTAGGATGGTTATTAGTGTATTAGGTTGAATGTGATCTTTTTGATTAAATTTCAATAGTATGATTAAAAATTATGAAATTAACATGCTTGTATATTTTTATTTTATTTTTACACGAGACGGTAAAAGTTAAGTTGAGAGGAGTTAATCGGTGTATTTTGCATACACCTCATAGCATGTTAATTTAGCATAATTGTATATTTATTTGTCGTTATATATGTACTTTGAGTGTGTTTTGTGATTATGTAGGTTACGAGCGAAATGGAATAAAATGGCCGCTTAATTAATTTTTTGGAGAAAAGACAGTGTGAGTGCCGATAAATGAAGAAAAAATATTGAAGAAAAAGATTTGAGCGCGTCGCAATATTTTCGGTCATCTTTTATTTGTCCGGGTTTCGTTCGAGCAATTATTGATGTTGGGTTATTTTTTATTGCCAAAAGAATAAAAAGAAAAAAAAAAGATTTTGGCCCAATTAGCCCGAATTGTAAACCGACTAAAAGAAAGAATATAAATACAAGAAGTTAGATGCAGCTTGAGGGAATTAAAAAGGTGGGGGAAAAAGACAATTAAAAGAGAAGAGAAAAAAAAACTTGGAGGATTCGTTTGGTGGACCACCGAGTGGAACAAAAAAAAAAGATCACCATATTTCTCTTTGATTTGCAAACAAAAGACGACCAAAAAGATTCCATCCTTTTGGGATTTTTGTGTAACAATGGAGATGAATAGTATAAAGCGGGTCTGGTACATCGCGATGTCCGGCTAATTTTGTTGTAATTCCTTCCGGTAACTTTATTTATGGTTTGATCATTACTTTTGGATTATCATATTTTTATTACATTGATTTATGATTTATTTATAAATTATTTTTATCGATTTGATATTATGTTTAATTATTTGTGTTAGACAATTTATTGTTAGTTAACGATCCATACTTATTTTATTTAGTAAAAAAAAGATGGTCGTATAATCAACATAAGTTGTACCTAAATAAATTGTTAAAACATAATTATTGGTTGGATTAATATAAGATTTATTATTCCGAGTCGTTGATGAACATAATAAATGCCGACATTAATTCATTCATATTAAGTCAAAATAATCTTTGTAATCGGTTCTAAAAAGTTTCATAATCCATAAGTGTGACCAATCATAAATATTAGGAGCTGGAAGGGATTACATTTTTCTTTTAATTGTTTACATCCTTATTTTATTTTTCTAGCTTTACTATTAGCTTAATATTTATTTTAATTTTTAATCCGCATTTTTATTATTAAAAGTATTTTAGTTGTCAGATTTCAAAACCAAAACCTTTATTGATCAGTGATCACCCCAAAACTTAAACTAAAACCACATAGTCCTCGTGGATCGATACCCGCTTATCCTATCTAGTATAAGGTAATTAGGTTATTTTTTACCAGCACTTCGACGTCGATCATCCCCCTCGGTTCAAAATCCCCTTAATTGGAAGAACGGAGAGCCATGGATTATGAGAATCCTGCAAGAAAAGGGTTAGAAATATACACAACATGTTTACATGTACATGAGATAGCCCAAAATTGGACCATACGAATTTACACATTTTATACAAGAATAATAAAAATAAAAAATGTAAATTGTGTTGTGAAGAAGATTAATTTGATCTTATGGCACTCCCCCTAGATTCATGCCTATAGGAATAAGTATGACTTTTAGGCATAATTCCTGCAAAAGAGAGTTAGTGTCTCGAGTCCAAAAGTCGAGATAAGAATATGAGCACAACACATTCAAACACATTTATCATATATGTACAAATCATAACTTGAATAAAAAAGGTTCATTCACCTTGCCCCAAAGTAAAATTACAGCTATTAAGCATGTGAAACATTTGGTTAAGAGAAATGAATTACATTGATAAAGGAAAAAAGAAAGTGAAAACTAAATCAGCAGACCCACGAACCCTTTTGGGTGTTGGACCCTTGTTGGGAGGGGTCCGACAGGGTCCGTGGATGACTGTAAACAGAAAAATAGAAAAAGGAGACAATGGGATCCCAGGAGCTTGTAGACTTAATTCTACTGAGAGGGAGGATGTAGAAGTGTATTAACACTCTGAAGAATTTTGGTTCGAATGAACCTCATTTCATCACAAAGGTCCGTGACAATAGTTTGTGTAAAATGACAATGGTCGCATACATGAGGTGTGTTGGTGGTAGGGATATCATGATGAATAACATGAGATGAGGGGTTTGTGAAGTCTCTGAGACGTTCAGCCTCATGGAGGTGCATGTTGATCATGTCATTGAAGGCATATAGATGATTTAGCTCATCAATGCTTGCTTGCCTTTGTTGAGCGGGTGAAAGCACACTAGTGGGTGAGCAAGGTGAGTGTATAGTGGGAATGTAGGGTTCGATTGGTGATGACCCATACCAAGGTAAGTTGTTTATTCCCATAAATGAGGGAATATATGGAGAGTCCCCCGATGGTATAGAGAGTCCATCGATAGGTTGAAGATTCGGTGAAAATGGTGTTTAGGATATGTTGTTAAAGGCGGTTTAGGATGGTTGTGAGAATAAAGGAGCGGGAGATCTAGGTGGAGCATCTTCGTTTTCGTCTAAAACGGATTTGGTGATGTTGGTGGTGTTGCAGATAGCTTAACGGGTTGGAGATTGGTACTTCTAGGGATAGTGGAGGTGATTGTAGATGTATGAGTTGGTGTGGGAGGTGGAGTGGTGGCAATAAGTGTATTGGTAGGAGGATGAGTGATTGGAGATCTAGGTTGTAGAAGAAAAGTTCCTAGATTTTGTGGTATTTTAATGCGGTGAGGTGAAGTGATGTCGAAAAATTGGTTTGGTGATGGTGGCGATGTTGTTTGAGGAGTGGTGCAACATGGTTTTACCCAAAGACGGATAGTTGTCTTGGATTTTGGAATTTGTAAGGAACTTTTGTCATGGTGATACTTAGAGAAGATGGGATTTTGGTGTTTTTAGAGTGGATGAAGATGTGATGGAGAAGATGAATATGAATGCCCTTAAACAATGAGAAATTTAATGAAGTGAAGTTAGATTGGAGGAAGGAAAAAGATAAGTAGGTGTTTAATTGAGCAGCCATTTTAGAGTCAATACTAATAAGTGGAGGAAGAGTGTTTGGAGAAATGGGAGAATTAATGGTGGGTAATGATGAAGTTTTGCATGTAATCTGCAGATACGCGGAACCGGTCGGACCCTTTGGAAGGGGTCCGAGCAAAAATGGTGTGGAAACCTTGGTTTCCGGATCTTTGAAGCTACTAGGAATGCATTATGTTCATATGATTAAATAATCAAAGCGGAACTAGAACATAACACATTAACAAGGTGTTTAGGGCACAAGAACATGAATTAAAACAAAAGGGATTGCTCATTATATTAATAACGAACAACCACTAGGTGTGTGTACATTGAATCCCACACCTAGTCGACACACACTTTAGGTTTACATTGTATATGAAAGTTATATATAAACCTAATACCCTTGGTTCCTTTTATAGTGTAAGGATTAGGGTTTACAAGAGATAAGAATGAATAAACATGTGAATCTTCTATTTAAATAACTATATACAGAATATATCCTGCATATATATTCAAATAGAATCTTCTAAAAGCTTCTTTGTCTACGTTTTGTCAATGCTTGAATTGCATGTGATAATGCTTGAATTGCTCTTGACAATGCTTGCTTCCATCAACGCCTAATTTGTTCTTGTCAACGCCTGGAATGCACTTGTCAACGCTTAGACAAATACCTTCATGTTTTCTTCGTTTTTGAGTTTCTGCCACATCAACTTTTTGACCCAACAATCTTCCCCTAGTTGATGTCGGCAAAACTCTATGTGTATCTCTTGTAAGTTGTACATGATCTTCAAATTGCTTCCCCTCAAGTGTAGCATGTATTTCTTCCCCTTTTTGTCACATCAACAAGGAAGTAAACAATGTATGCAATGTTGAAGATTCTCCAAAAGTAGCTCTGTGTAATGATCTTGAAGAACAATTAATATAATATTTTTGATGTAGAAGTAGAATAACCCAACCTTGTGTTCCATGTCTTGTACTATCCACGTGATAAAGAACTTATACCTTTAGCATTACAAGCAGACCTCGATCTCTTGTCAATATTTTCATCCTTTGTGAGACACTGAGCACGATAATGTAACTCTTTCAAGTGTTATGACAAGTCTTCATCACCAATCATGTAAAGCACGAACAAGTTACCTTTAAAGTCTATGACTAGGAGTGCACGACTTTAAGATATGATAGAACACAAACTCGCGAAAATCTTCTTCAATCATCAAACTTACCATAAGAATTCTTCCCCTTAAGCTAACACCTCTTCATAAAGACTTTACTACCTCATGAATTGTAGCTAACTCGCTTTAAGATCATTAATTCCTTTCAAATATATCCGAGCCATAAATATCAACATGATATTCTAAATTAAAACGGAGATTCCATGTACCTTCGTGTGTATAATCCTCCTTTTTGTGTGCTAAAAACGTCAAATTTTCTCAAACAGTAGCCTTCCTTGTGTTGTCCAATATCCTCTTTATCCAAGATCTTTATCAGTTGTATTGTCCGATATCCGACAATACCTATCAGCGTTGGAATTCATATATCGGACGACACTGTCAACCTATCAGCGTTGACTTATTCTGTCAGCGTCAAAACACTTCCTGTCAGCGTTAAATTAAACCTTGTCAGCGTCCACGTCTCCTTTTTCTGCTGACGTCATCTAGGGTTATGAGCTTCAACAGTAACTTAATCAATAACAAATTCTTTAAAACTTGCGTATCAATGTTATGCCTTACGTATATGTAGGACCATATAGGAATAGAATCCATATCATGAAATTACGTCCAAAAATAGCTCATATCTGCTCCATAATTTACGTATGACAGAAACGTGACCAGACCTAAATATTTGCAACCACAAGGTAAGGGGTCTAAAGCTTCTTCAAGCTTAACATGGAGACCCAAGAAAGATCAAAACCCTAATGATAATGGGATTTCAATGACCTGCAATAGATTTAATTACATTTCAAAGGTCATTACAAAACCTATTGGGGTTAACTGGGTATTTCATCCTAAGAAGGATGAGAATGGGGTTGTTGTGAGAACCAAGTCTGTTCTTATTGAACAACCAGACGAATCTAAGTCTTTCAAGACTTGGGTTCCCAAAGAAAACTAATTTGTTTTCTTTATGTGCAGGGCATTCAACGACAGGTCAATGATTATGGATATTGGGATAGTGGATGCTCAAGGCACATGACAGGAAAGGAAGACTATCTGACGAACTTCACTCCTATTAAAGATGGTGATAAGGTATACTTTGGAGGTGGATATGGTACTATTACAGGCAAAGGAACCCTTCTCACCAAGAATTTGCGTTTTGAGAACGTCTTCCTGGTAAAAGAACTTGACTACAATCTTTTTAGTGTATCACAAGTTTGTGATAACAAAAATAAAGTTCTTTTTACTGATACTGAGTGTTTGGTTTTAAGCAAGGATTTTAAGATCCCTGATGAGAAATATATTGAGTATAGAACACCTAGGCATAAGGACATATATAATGTGAATTTGAATGGGGTTAAAATGAATAATAATATGTCTTGTTTTTATGCTAAAGCCTCAGTAGATGAGAGTAATTTATGGCACAGAAGACTAGGGCACATGAATTTCAAAAATATAAATAGACTTGTGAGGCTTGGTTTAGTTGATGGTTTGCCTGAGAAGGCCTTCCACAATGACCACTCTTGTGTTGCATGTCTTAAAGGCAAGCAACACAAAGTCTCATTCAAGTCCAAACAGGTGCACACTAGTTCTAGACCTCTTCATATGCTACACATGGACCTCTTTGGTCCAACCAATATAGAAAGTTTGAATGGTAAGTCATATTGCTTTGTCATCACAGATGACTTTTCTAGGTTTACTTGGACATTCTTTCTAGCTATGAAGAGTGACACAGCTGATATTCTAATTAATTTTATCACTCAGATTGAGAAAAGGTCTGGCAATGAGGTTAAAATGCTTAGGAGTGATAATGGTGGAGAATTTAGGAATAAGAAGCTAGATGATTTCTGTGCCAGGAAAGGAATTACTAGGCAATTTAGTATTGCTAGAACCCCACAACAAATGGGGTTGCTGAGAGGAAAAATAGAACCCTAATTGAAGCAGCCAGAACAATGTTGGCTGATGCTCACTTTCCTATAGCCTTTTGGGCTGAGGCTGTTAATACAGCTTGCTATGTGCAAAATAGAGCATTAATTAACAAAATTCAGAACAAAACACCTTATGAGTTACTTTGGGGAAGAAAACCTAATATTGGTTTTCTCAGACCTTTTGGTTGTCATGTAGTAGTCTTGGATACTAGTGATGCCTTAGGGAAATTTAGTGCAAAAGGTGATGAGCGCTACTTCATGGGGTATTCAGTCCAGAGCAAGGGTTATAGGGTTTATCTTAAAGAGGACAAACGTATAGTTGAAAGAGTACATGTTAGGTTTTTAGAGAATAAACCTAGTGATCCTGAAAGTGGTCCTAATTGGTTATTTGACTTGGAACCTTTATCTAGAACTTTAAATTATATGCCTGTCACTAATCCAGACATTGTGAAGGTAACTTCAAATGTTGTGGAGGAACAAGTTGTTGATGTCTCAGGTACACAGGTTCATGAGAGGGTTGGATCACAAGCAGAAAAGGCATCTCCTATACTAGAATATGTCACAATTCCCATTTGGACAGATGCTTTTGCTGCTGCTGCTGCTGGACAAGATATTGGTGGTTTCCAAGTACCACCAGATACAAACATGCATGGTCCTTCAGGCGCTGACAAAGGCAAATCTAGCGCTGACAAGACCAATTCAGACGTTGATGGTTCAGACGTTGACAACCACACTTCAAGCGTTGTTAGCCCAAGCGCTGACAAACAAGGTTCAGGCGTTGACAACAATTCTGCCCATCTTTTCTCTTCCAATTTTGAACAAGTTGAACCTTCCAATATATATGAAGAGGTTCATCCTCATGTTGATGTAAGAGAGTCTGATGAAGAAGATATTAGCAACATGGAGAATGAGGTTGAGGACACCAGGCTTTTTGAATGAGGAGTTCTCACTTCCACAATGAAGAATCACCCCCTTCCCAGATCAATGGTGATGGTATGACTCCAGTTCAGACTAGAAGATCTCATCAAGGTCTTGGTGGGTTTATTGCTAATATACACAAGAAGGTTGATACCCCTCTTGTGCAAGCATGTTTGTTTGCATGTTTTTTGTCACAAGAGGAACCCAAGAAAATATTTGATGCTCTCAAAGAACCAAGTTGGGTGGAAGCAATGCAGGATGAGCTTCACCAATTTGCAATTCAGGATGTTTGGGAGCTGGTTGATTGTCCTAGATATGTCAGACCTATAGGGACAAGATGGGTTCTCAGGAACAAAAGAGATGAAAGAGGCATTGTGGTCAGAAACAAGGCAAGGTTAGTGGCTCAAGGTTATACACAAGAGGAGGGAATAGACTATAAGGAAGTCTTTGCACCAATTGCAAGGATTGAAGCTATTAGGATTTTTCTAGCCTATGCCTCCTGCATGGGCTTCACAGTCTATCAAATGGATGTCAAGAGTGCTTTTCTCTATGGCACCATTGTTGAGGAAGTATATGTAATGCAACCTCCTAGTTTTGAGGATCCAGAGCATCCAGATAAAGTGTATAGAGTCAAAAAGGCTATGTATGTCCTTCATCAAGCCCCTAGAGCATGGTATGGTACTTTGTCTACCTATTTGGTGGACAATGGATTCAAGAGGGGCACCATAGATCAGACACTGTTTACAAAGAAGAAAGGCAAGGATGTGTTGCTTGTCCAGGTCTATGTTGATGATATCATTTTTGGGTCTACTGATCCAAAGATGAGTGAGGATTTCTCCAAGCTTATGACAGACAAATTCAAGATGAGTGCTATGGGGGAGATGAACTTCTTTCTTGGTTTACAAGTTCAGCAGAAAGAGGATGGTATCTTCATCTCCCAAGAAAAATATGTGGCTGAGATCATGGAGAAGTTTGGCTTTTCTCCACATGAAAAGAGGGCTACTACTCCTATGGATAGAGAACACCCTTGGGGAAAGATTGGAGATGGGAAAGATGTTGATGTTAGGCATTATAGATCCATGATTGGATCCTTGATGTATCTTACTGCCTCCAGACCTGACATCATGTTTGCTGTGTGTGCTTGTGCACGCCATCAAGTGACTCCCAGGGAATGTCACCTTTATGCTGTGAAGAGGATCTTTAGGTACCTAAGATGCTATCCTAGTCTTGGTTTGTGGTACCCAAAGGATTCACCATTGGAGCTGATTGCATATTCAGATAGTGATTATGGAGGTGATAAGTTTGATAGGAAATCCACAACTGGTGGATGCCAGTTTCTTGGGAGCAGGTTGATATCTTGGCAATGCAAGAAACAAACAGTGGTGGCTAATTCTACAACTGAAGCAGAGTATGTGGCTGCAGCTGCATGTTGTGGTCAAGTGTTGTGGATTCATAACCAGCTGTTGGATTATGGGTACAATTTTATGCATACTAAGATATTTGTTGACAATAATAGCACTTTATGCATCATTAAGAATCCTGTACATCATTCTAAAACTAAACACATAGAAATTAGACACCATTTTATAAGAGATTGCTTTGAGAAAGGTTTAATACAACTAGATAGGGTTGACACTGAGGAAAATGTGTCAGATTTACTAACTAAACCTTTTGATGCTGGGAGATTTCAATACTTGGTAACAAGTATTGGAATGGTCAATCTCACCTAATATGTGTTTTGGAGTCTTTTTGTAAAAGTATGTACAGGATGATGCATTGTTATTGGTCTTATTGATGATTTAGATTTTCCACTATGTTTTTCTAACACTGACAAAGGTTGCTTGAACGCTGATAAGTGTTTTTGCAACGTTGTCAACAATATAATTGTCTAACGCTGACAAAGCTTCCCTCAACGCTGTCATGTGTTATCGGGGCGTTGTCAGCAACAATGTTAGTTTTGTGGTTTTCAATCTAAATGTGCAGATGAAGTTAGCAGTATACCATTGGATACAGAGTTGCTTATGGATCAATGGAGAAGCATTTGGACAAGTTTTTATTTATGGATGATGGTTGGAATGTTTCATTCCTATCTTGACATAAATTTTTTATGTTCATGCATGATTTTAGCAAACTTTTGTATCATAGTTTAAGGGGAGGTTTTAGGAACCTTTAGGATGTTTGGGTATCCATATGATACTCTTATCACAATTCTAGATTGTGTCCACAGGTGATTATGAGTTAGTTTTACTAAATCATGAGTCACTGTAGCATGCAAAGTTGATATACTATGCATGCTGCCAAGACATTTTTGGCCTAGAATTGGTTGTGGTCTGTTGGGAGACTTGGGAATGATTTTGATATGGGATTTACCTGGGAGTAACAAGGATTTTATAAGGTAACTTGGTTGTTAAGAATTTTGGTTAGCAAGGGACACTAGAGGACTGTTATGTCTATCTTGCTTATGCAAGTGTGCATAACTGGACAGTGCTTGCCGCCCTATAATACTTATCAGCTTTTGGTTATCTTCTCTAGGATAAATTACTTGTTAAGGTCATTTTTCACTTTTTAAAACATTTTTATTTTTGGACACTGGCAAGAATTTTCCAAGCGTTGTTGTGACGAAATTGGACGCTGACATGGCTATAGGCAAACGTTGACAAGATTATAGCCGTTGGGCGTTGATAGGTTATTTTTGACCGTTGACACTCAATGGGACCTACCCAGTTGTTACTTTTTGACATATTTTTAGGCCGTAATTTTGGGAGTTGTTACTTTACATTTAATGCATGAGATAACTTATAACTTTTTCAATATTTTCATGATTGATTTTTGAAAATACTTGCCTATTTTTGGGCCTATCACATGCATTTTCTTCTCCTATAAATTTGGCTCCTATTTTAAACAGGGTATCTATAATTCTTGTCTAACGCATTTTTCTCTTATCAACTTCATCTTCTTCACTTAAAATTAACAGCTTTCATCAATGGCACCAAAGTTTAGACCATCAGAATTAGAATTGGGGTTCAGATCTCAACACAACATGATTGCATATCTTGAAGCTGATGATACTCTGTTTCCCCAATACACACAAATGGTGGCGTATTTGAACGCATCCCCTTTAAGGTATGCTCTTTCTCATGCACCACTCATTCCAGTCACACATATTAAGCAGTTTTGGAACACTGTCAGTTCCTCAACAGTTAATAGAGTGACCACATTGACTTCTATTGTTCATGGGAGACCTTGGGTGGTTACTGAGGCTTTGGTACGCCAAGCCTTGCATCTTGATGATGCTGATGGTATAGCCACTCTTCCCATAAATGAAATAGAACAAGGGCTTAGGGCTTTGGGATATCCTTTTCCTGATGAAGGTACTCTAAACAAGTATCATAAGCAGGAATTTCCCCCAGCCTGGAAGTACCTCATACATGTCCTCCTTCAATGTTTGAGTCCCAAATGCACTACACACAATGAGATCAATAGATCCATTGCTAGCGCTATTGTGTGCATTGCAACAGGGCAAAAATTTAATTATTCTAAAATGATTTTTGAGGGCATGTGTAAAAACAAGGGGACCAAAATGACTTTAGCTTATCCCCGTTTTCTACAAATGGTTTTTGATGTTCAAGGTTACTGCTCAAGGGATCACAATGATTTTTATAAGATCCCTGAGCAAAAGAAAGTTATTTTTATGAAGATGAATTCACCACCCCATCGTGACCTACCTTTAACCCAATCTATGCTTGCTGTTATTGCAGCAGCACAACCCCAACCAGACCCCCAACCACAAATTGACCCCCAACCACAACTTGAACCAATCCCTGAACCTTTACATTCACCTGAACACATGCAAATTGACTCAGAATCCTTCAACGCTGATACATTAAATGTTGGCGTTGATGTGCCTATTTCAAACGCTGACACACAACCTTCACAATCCCAAACACCCCTTAACCAACCCACATCCACTCATTCTTCCACACCATCTTCCACACCCCCTGAATATAGGTTGATGAAACGCCAAAGGACTACTGGAGTGTTCTCCTTTGGTGGTCCTAGCCATGTAGCAGAGAGAACCACCACCACAAGTGTGGCTGGTGACCTAGATGAGGCTGGGACTATTGGTTCTGGCTTAGATGCTGGCCAAGGCAGTCCCACCATCATTAAGTCCTCATCCATGCCCAATGAATCTGACTTGGGAGGTCAAATTCCCATTTTAGAAGAGGGCAGACTGGAACCAATGACTCTTATGGAATTGACGGCAGTCTGCATTAGCTTGCAAAAGCAAAATGCAGACTTAGTATAAATTGTCAGCTCACAAGGCCTTGAACTCAAGCAATTGAGGGAGGGGATTGTTGTTTTGGAAAGTGATCGTGCTAGGAGGGGTATGGAGGAATCTTCCAAAGGGGAGGAAGATCCAATAAATCTGAGTGATAAGGGCAGTCATGATGGTCAATCAATGGATGTTGCTGAGGCCCTTACAACTTTGAAGAAACAAACAGGTTTTGATACGTCCTTAGTCTCTCCTACCAACTTAAATTTATCATTTACAGCTATGTTGAGAGAGGTTACAAAAGGCGCTGAGGGAGGATATTTGGGCATTGACAAGGAAAATTTGGACGCTGACAGAAATATTTTGGGCGCTGATAGAACAAAATTGGGCGTTGACAGACCTGCATATGAAGGTGATGTATCCCAGTCATCATCTATCATCAAGGAGGTTTCTACTCAGGTATCACCATCTACCTTACCAACCATTGCAACATCAGATAAGGGTAAGGGTATAATGGTAGAGGAGATTGTTCCAAAGGATGCAGCTCAAGTTGAATTTGATAGAAGATTGGCTGCACAAATCATGGAACACGATGAAAAGGAAAAGTCACCATTTGTTATGACTTTAGAAGAAGGAAGTGATAGAGCTAGCTCAGACTCAAGTGTGATGATTATAGAACCTGAAAGACTTGAGTATGGTGATGAGTTGGCTAAGGAGAAGCTGAGAGAGTTGAAATTGCAGGTTGACTTTGACATGCCAGAGGTGGTTCAAATGTACAATGCTTGGGAAGAAAGATGCATGGAGAATCCAGACTTGACCATTTCAGATCAAATATGGGGTTTGGAGCTTCTTCTTAGAGTTCAGAAGGATTGCCAGGTAATTTTGAAACACAAGGCAAGTAATATTCTCTCAGAATTGAAAAGGGATAGAAGGGAGCTATACTTTATGTTGCTCAGATGTCATGGAGTTGGATGGACTTTTCAGAAGTTGAGGGCTTTGACATTTAATGAGCTGGAAAGCAGGGCTTATCCCATTTGGGTGAGAGTGCAGGAAGCAAACACTCTCAGACTTCTTTCAGATGAAAGAAAGGAAGAACTTGTAGAAGAAATGGAACTCAAGAAAGCTATGGTTGTTCCCAGGCCAGTGAAGAAGGGAATTTCATTTGAGTTTCCCAAAGATATGGATCCACTATATCCAAGTGAAGCTGTCATCGGGAAGAGCCTCAAGCTCTCACCTTTAGAAGCTTCAGATATGGTGCAAGTGTTACCATTAGATTCCAGGAACCCAATTGTGAGCTATGAAGAATATGAATGTGGGTTTTGGAAGATTGGCAGATTTGGCAAGGAGGTACACACTTTTACCACTCTCATATCTTTGTTTGCAAGTTGTGATAGAGAAGACTTGGTGGACCTTTGGAGGTTGCTGGAGACCAAGTATGAGGCTGAAGCACCAACTTCAGCTCATGGAATAAAACTTTGGACCACATTCAAAAGAATGTGTGGACCAAAAGATGAGGATCCTGCAATTTGGAAGGATCTTGAAGATGATCTCAGTGGTCTTCAATGGAGGTTATATTCAGCTGCTGGTGTTTACCATTTGAGTTCTACAAAGTTTGCTGAGTATCTACTTGTGGATGGTCAGTATTTCATATCCAAGGCTATTTTGGAGAAGATGAAGGACACTTAGCTGGAAATAGACTATTCAAGTGACGTGGCAAAAGATTTGATCAGATTTATTCACTATCCATATGAGAAGGTTTGTAATATTCCTCCTAGTCCTTAATGCTTATTCAGAAACTTGATCATAAGAGTGGATATCAAGTTTAGGGGAGGATTGTTGGGAATAAATTAAGGCCAGATCACTTGAGCGCTGACAAGAGTAATACAAGCGTTGACAAGAACAAAACAAGTGCTGACAGCTCAAGCGTTGACAAGATAAAGTCAAGCGTTGACACATTGAAGACAAGCACTGATAGGAAGATATACTCTACGCGTTTATTGTATTCTAGATTACTTCTAGTAAAGATAGGAACAACATTGTATTTTCTATTTTTATCTTTACCTAGAATAGCTGATACGTAGATTATTGTACAAGGCTTCTTATGTCTATAAAAGAAGACCTTTAGGTTAATGTTTGATATAAGTTTCACATAAGTTTTCATTCGTAAACTACTTTCATTGTAAGCAAGTTTGATACTGATAATCAAAATGAAAGTTTGTTTATATCATTGTGTGTTCTTGTTTAAGTGTTAAATTCCGCATAACACTTAGATTCATAAGCATATACAAAGGTTTCTCTAAGTGTATTACTTGATCTAATCTCGTATACATAAATCTAAATCGATCTAAGTTTGGGATCAACAAATGGCCCATATTTTGAATTTCGATTTTTTGAGGGAGCTCGACAGAGCTGGTCGGCCCCTTGTTCATGGATTCCGACTGGGTCCGTACCTGTTTGAGACTAGCAGATTTTAAATGACAAAAATGGAAGGTTTTTGACCCGAGTCATATCGTCTTTGAGATTAGATATAGAGAGGGGTAATGTTTCATAAGAGTTAACTTTGTAATTTGACTCGTAGAGGGTAATAGAATGTACCTTATGCTTTTCATGTCATGATTTTCCAAGCATGTGCAATGAGCCACAAGACATATAAAGGTTAACGATCCTAGCATAAAGCATCAATAATTGTTAGAGTGACAAAGCAGAAAAATAAGACAAGCACGTGACAAAGCAGAAAAATAAGACAAGCACGACGTGTTAAGTGTTTTACAAAGCACCATTGTTTAAAGTATGAAACAACACCTATTTTTACCCATTTACTCCATCATTCTTTACTTGTTCTTATTTTTGTCCATCTTGGTGAGAAATCTTCCAAGGCACTTGAACATACCCTTGTTTGATTGAACTCGGAAGATGCGTTAGGAATCTCGGGTAAGCGGCTAAGGTATTCTAAGGGTGATAACCTAGAACTTGGGATACCATCATTGTCACTACCCGATGATGATGAGCTTGGTGGATGTTGAAGCCTTTCTCCTTTACCCCTAGATTGGGTAGCCATGATCCTTGTCACTATTTTATCTCTAATAGGAGTCATGAACCTATCAACAAGGTGATATATTCCCTTTCGACCACTAGGACTAGATGGAATGGGTGCTATGGAGTGATAAAGGCGAGTGAGTAGTATTCCATATGGAAGTACAGAAGTGACTAGACTACGGATATGGTACATTCTATTCGTTATGTAGTATGCAAGATTGAAGGGTTTCCTGGTTTCTAAGCTATAAAGCATGTAGCTCTCACATGCGTTTATGTGATCCTTGTTTCCCACTAGGCTCATGACATTGCACCTCAAAATCCTTTCCCACTTCTCATACTTATCCTTGAGTTCATTGGCATCCATTCCATATGGATCATTGTAGATAACCATATTTGTGTTTTAAATTCTATGGTGTTCGGCTCTGCGCTTTAAGAGGGTTGTTTGGACAAGGTCCTTGTCGTCTAGTCTCGTATCATGCCTATCTTGAGCATTCCTAGGTTTGTTGGTTTTCTCAAGGGCTGTGAGAAAGTGGAGGTCGGAGTAAAAACATGCTCCTTGGTTAGGAATCCTAAGAGTGTTAGAAAATTGGTCTAGGGAGTATGAGTAGTTAATGCCATTTTCTCTAAAGTTCACAAAAAGAATTTGATTTTCATCAAAGTCACAGTGACGGACATATAGAATTCTAGAACAAATTCGGGAAAAATTTGTTCATTTATGTCTAAGAGGCAATCAAAGTTGATCTAGAAAATACCTCACGGATGTTAGTGTTATCTGTGAAAGATGGGTGGACAACATGACCTTCGTGGAAGGTGCGATTTTCTAATTCTTTGCCCAAGTCTTTTTGTGCGGCAGTGAAGTGTTTATACCTATGGTGTTTAGGAATGTAGCTAGTGTGAGAACCCGTATTTTCCAAGCATTATTTTATTCTTTTTATTCGTGCTTCTTGAATTTTCCAACGTATTACGTTTTCTTGTATTGCTATATGTAAATCCTGAGATTTTTTTAAATTATACTTTTTAAGTATTTTTCTGATTATCGATAAATACTTTGCATGGAATTATAAAATTCTTATTTTATTTTTCCATATATAATTTAAATCAAAGTTTTTGATTTAAAATCACCCGCGTGCGTTTTACAACGAGCTTATACAAATCAATGTACAACGAGAATTCCTAGTGATCGCGATACCGACGGATGCCCAAAAGTTTACGTTTATTTATCGATTGTTTCGATAATTAATAATTGTGACGATTTCGTTTTAATTACGTATTAAGTCGTGTCGAGAAATCGTTTAATCATTTTTATGATGCATTGTAACTTTTGAAAAGTATTTTTACGAAACTCGAGCCCCGTAAATATTTTTAATATTTACCAATAACCATTTTTTACCCTTTAAAACTATTAATTTCTTTTAGGTCCACAAGTTTGCAAATTGGCAACTTAGGTCCCTCCACTTAACTAGCACTATATAAAGATTTTTCTTCCACTTTATTCACACTCACACACAACTAGCTAAAAAAAACACCACCATCCATCATGAATTTCTTAAAACAAAAATTAGACCCATGTTAGAAATGTTCTTGTGATTCCATTGGTACTAAATTTGTACACATGCATCAAAAATTGAAGATTTTATAATTCCATGGTGGATTGATGTTTAAATCATCTTGCATGTCTTATTTTTGGTATGATCATCACATTTTAATCCTTAACAGTCTTGTTTTTAATCTTTGATTTTGTTAGATTTTACATGCAAGTGTTTTTAGGAATGTTTGGATAATGGGTATGATAGTATAGTGATGCTAGGGGTATGGGAATGAGTGGGTTTTGCTTGAAAAATGGATTTGTCATGTTTTCTAAAAAGCTAATTTGGGACAGCAGCTTTAAACAGAATGTTTCGTGGGTTTAAGGTCTGTGAAAGACTAATATTACTTGAAATTGTTGTAGAATTTTCCGAGACGGTCGTTTTGGTATAAGATAGAGCTTATAACTCATTACGAGTCAAAAGTTATGCTAGTTTTAGTTTTCGTGTACCGGGAGACGCAAGTCGGCACAATCCGAAATTGTGGCTGATTTTGGGTCGACTCTCGGGGACTTTAGGCTTGGTTAGATAAATGTATCTACTGATTTTCAAAGTTTACAAACTGAGTTTGATGAGTCTATTAGTGGTTTCAAAAGACGGATTATCGAATTAGTACTTTTAAAGTGGTCTAAACGGTTTTACAAAACAAGTGCACAAATCTGTCCCAAATTTGAAGTCGAGTAAAGTGTCGAGCTGATGGATTTTAAAATGTGCACATTGGCTCAAATTTGGGAGAGGTCTTATACAGGTTATAAGTGACCTTGACACCAATTTTCGTTTAAAACGGACAAGTCTAGATAGGGTAAATCGGTGTGTACATTCGGGGTGTACTTGCTGATTTTAATTTTGGACACTTAGTTCAATGTTTGTGTTGTGTGAGTTTGAGTATTCACCATCGGACATGGTGACTTACTCAAGTGCTTAGTCATTATATAAATGACTTAGCTACTGGTCCAAGTAAGGTTAAAGGATAGTTTGACTTGCGTAGACTTGGTGTCGTATAACGGGTCATTTTCAAGTGTTCAAGTATTTTAACGTGTAACGTTGGATAAATGTATTCATTTGATTCGTGTCAATGGTTTGGAAACGTGTATACTTTGAAAACATTGGAGTCATATTATATTTGGTACATATCGATATTCTAATTCGAGTCATAACGCGCACCTTGTTTTGATAGGTTGCGGTTTTCGTGTTTCCCCGGGCATCTATATCGTCGGTGATCGTCTACCACTACCGTTTCTACTCAGTTGCTGAGTACCGTGATTGACTTACCTCGTGGCTAAGGTGAGTTCATAGCCCCTTTTTACTTGTACATGGTTTCTAAACACGGGGTGAGATTTTACATGGTGAAACACAACTAAATTAAAAACTGTATTGCTATCCAGAACTCGTATGTTATTCTGAACGTGTATGCTTTACAGATGATTTCAATGGTATTATTGCTTTTAGACGTTAGCCTTGAGTTTCCTCTCCTATCATGAATCGTTAATTGTCCCGTATGCTTTGCGCTAAGCGCGAATGTTGTGGGTGGATCCATCGGGATTGACAATCCCCGTCCCGATTTTGACGCACTAATATTCGTTTATACTTGAGTATTTAGGCTGAATACTCCCTAGAGGAACTTACATTTGAGTTAAGCTTCGGTTCATGAGACTAAACAGCAATAATATGCATCGTGACTATGGACGTACATAGTTAACCCCCCATTACGTGTTTTACAAATTCTATTGTGTTCCACACGTTTACTGCTAAACCTATGAATATCACTCAACTTTGTGTTGACGATTTTACATGTTTAATCTCAGGTATTATTACTTAGCTTTGCTTAGATGGGAGCCCGCAAGAGATTATCGTAGCTTGGAGATTTCTGTGATGCCTTTTTTTTAAAGACTGTTTTTAGTAAAAACTGTCATGAGTTTATTCTATCTTTTGGGCAACTTTATGTTATAAATTGAGACGAAATAATATAATTATCCGCTTCTAAAACTCTGGGACCTATGTTTAAAAACTCTGACCTTTTATGATGTAATGTACATGTTTTTTATTTCGTCAGCTTTGTATGAACTGTAATTCATTGTTTCTTGTTCTATGACGTGTTACCCCCTCGTTTCCTAGTTGTTCCATGTCAGATTTTTGGGGTCTCACAGAGTGGTATCAGAGCGATGGTTATAGGGAACTGAGTCATTTTTCAAAAAAACTTAGTCTATAACCGAAAGTTCAAATATTTTATTGTTTCTAAGTGTCAAACACAGAATCTGCCATTCTTGTTCGATATCTTTGCGGGTAACTCTCTAATCCTTATTACTTACGTTTAATTATCGTTATAGTATTTCATCTCTTGATTACATGTTGAAATATTACGTTACCCTGATGACGATAATTACTTTGTCTTTTCAAAGCCTTTGTGCTTCATGAATTATTATTGGTTGTTACTGTAATTACACCTGCTCTTACTGTATTTCTTGAATTCTTATTCTTGTGACTTAATCTTATTACAATGATTTTATATCGATATGACGTTACATACTTGTATTCAGAGCGCGTATGCTGCCAACATTTCATGCTCATTTTTCTGAGTACTATTGCTATTTCATTTATGCGTAATACGACTGACTTCATATACTCGTTCGTTTTGAATCATCTGTTTTTCTCGACTCGCTGCTACATGTAATGCATACTCTCGTGATACCATTGTTCGGAATTTAGAAGTGTTGTTTTCGACGAAACTTCTTATTTTCATTCTACTACTGTACGTGTTGCTTTCATTGTTTAATTTATTTAATATTTCTATTTAGATATCCAATTTGCTTGTCGACCATTTGTGATTGAATGTCTTGGAAAATAGTCTATAGACCATTATGTTGCTCAATGTGTCTCCAAAAAAGACTAAAGGACACCATGTAAGTCACACATCTCGAAGCATTCGTTGAATCAGTGTTGACTAATATCTTGGATTTTCGTAATCTTGATTTACCTTTACGCCACCGTTTTACACGACACTTGTACATGGATTACATCTTATTTCATTGACCATTCTACGTTTCGACTTCGACTTACAACATCCGTTGTACCTTGAACACATGATCGTCATTTATCATGTGACGATTGTGTGGAATACGATCCTACTTGTATCCTCTCTTTTTCATTAAACCTCATCGCCTCAGGAGTGTGGCTTGTTAATATTTTGTTTCTTTCTCGGTATGTCTTATGATTTTGGAAAATCACGCCGCCAGGAGACCTTCCTGCATTACATCTTGCAGCCGAAGACACGAATGTCATGCGCCGTTTTTGGTTTCTTAGATTATCGTTGTTATTCTTGAACCATTCCTATACTGTGTTTCCTTTACATGTTGAATTATATATTTTATTCTTTTTCATTTGTATGGAATCCACTAATTTTGTGTGTACATTAATTCTGGGTTATTATGGAATTGGATTTAATTTTAAGCTGTGTCAAAAAAAAATATATATATATACTTTGTATAGAACCTTTACAGGAAGTTTAACAGTGTCGAGAAAATATTTTTATAACTTTAGACATAAAAATATATATTTCTACTTGTTGAGACGTCCGTTTAGGACATAAAATTTGACCAGTAAACTTTAAAATCGAGCAAGTTACGCTCATTTGAGATTGTAAAATCTAAGAAGTTATTTTCTGAATAATGCTAAAATATCATTTTGTTGACAGATTTAATGCAAGGGCATTTTCGTCCATTTTTATTCCGTTTCAAGTCTCGGGTAAAATTAGAAAGTTGTTCAAAACATTGTTTTACATCGAAATGCATTAGACTCTGAGTCTTAGAATATCGTTAGAGAGTTAATTGGTCGGGTCAAACCCAAAAGTCAAAGTTGACTAAAAAGGTCAAAACTGATAGAAGTTAGAAACATGATTGCGTTTGAACAAGTGTAAAATAGTAACTTGGAGTTCGGTCATACTTATACATAGATCTTGAACTTTGAAATTCGGTAACTTCCTAATATAGAAACTTTTCGGAGTAATTGTACTATTGGTTAACTGATGCACTACTTTCTTAAGAGTATATTTTTGTCAAAAAAATCACGATGTGCACATACGGATTCCTTTATCCTTTCTTTTATATATGACTTATTTGTAATTCTACATTGTCTTTCTTTGCTTCAATCGTACCACTGATTTGGACCGAGGTTGAAGTTCCTATCTTCATAGTTCGTTATAATCTTGACGCGTGTATCTTGACGATTTCAGCTAAACCTCTTGAAACCTTAGCACCTTGTAACCATTTCGTTGACTGTCTTGAACTACTCCTTATTTCCCTCTTGTAACCCACTCGCTACTTTATAAGCTATTGTCATGTTACCATATAACTCAAATAGATATTGTTGCGAATCATTTTACAAAATGTTCCACTTGGACTTTACAAATTACTTGAAGGTTATCTTAAAGAATTAATTTATATTAATTTTACAGTGTATTTTCATAAATTGTTCTACCTTGGGTCTTGTAAAGAATGTTGTAACATTACAATTGTTGAATTAAATAACTAGCCAGTAACTTATTGGCGAATAGTTTCATAAACTATTTTGATTTCTGTTTTTACAAATGCTATTATATACATATTTTAAACCATATGATATGTAATACTTGTTTAACGAAGATGAGCATTGCATTGCTAGTCCTAAATTATGCATGGCCTGATCACCTATGCTTAATTTAGAAGGAGCCATGCAAGGCCGAATAATAGTCACCTTAAATATTTTACCAACAAGCAACTTTTTAATTATGTTCCTTAAAAAGTTAGATAAAATAAAAGTTTTGAAAACTTTTACATCTTATGCGAGTAACAACAGTTCGCGACCTACACATATGAACCCTTATCTTTTCTTGAACAAATTACATGCCTCAAACTCATATTTCCATACTCGACGATCATTGCCTTACTTGTTACCTCATCATCCTCATGATACAATTTTTGTTACCATTTGCCTAAATTCATACCACTGATACCAGACTTGAAAGTTTCAACGTTGTTATGCTTCTATAATCGACCATCTCTATCTATCATGGTAGAACTACGAAACGTCTTTGGACGCGATTAATGATTTATGACTGCACGTGAACGATGATTTCGTGTAATTGTCATGATGTGTGTTAGACTTTGTCGTCTTGAAATCCATTCGTGTGAACCACGTTTTGATTTCGCCTCTTATTTCTAATGTTGTTCATCTTACTAGAATTTCTATCAAGTAACTTCTTAAGAATTTTCTTTGATTCGAAAATTTATTGTGTGGCTTTTCTCTTTCAATTGTGTATCGACCAATGAGAACTTAATAAGCCGTTATTGGTGACGCCAACCGCACTCGTGAATTAATCTTGCTGAATCCTTTGTGTAGGATTGATTCACACGACTTATAAGAACAAGAAATATAGATGAATAAGATCAAGATTAAAACTAAGAATGGAATATTAGATTAGATGAAGAAGAATTAGAAAGATACAAGGTAGATGATTCTAGTGAGAGAAACTAAGGAGAGTTTCTCTCTCTAAAACAAGAAGAAGAGAAAAGATACAATGGGAGACACACACACAAATGAGGATGGTTATGCCTTTTATACTAAGGCTTACATGAATAGGAGGCCTTCCTCATTTGTGCGTTCGGGACTAGTTCCCGTTTCATGCATAATAATGACATAGAACTCTCGACACTGTTAAATAGCATTTTCCACGAGCTTCGCAACGGTATATTATATGACCATCACTTTAAATACTTCTAACAATCTCCCCCTAAGGGGTGGTCATATAATATGTGACTTCACTTCTTTGACCATCACTTTAAATACTTCTAACAATCTCCCCCTAAGTGGTGGTCATGTATTATGTGACTTCACTTCTTTGTTGTTGCAGACTTTGAAGCTCGTTGTCTTGAGAGTTCTTTCATCGATCCTTTCATGACTTGTGATCTTGGATCTTTGATCTTTACCTTGACTTGATCTTGAAGCTTTGCCAGCTTGTGTTCTTGTGTCTTTCTCCACATACTCATATTTTTTGTGTTGACTTGAAAGCTTGTAAACAATCTCCCTTGATCATCAGAGTAGCGGAAGTCTTTGTCTTTAGATGTTCTTTGAGCTTTCTTCAATAATCCTGAATATGTGGCCTTGAATTGCGACTCTTGAAATAACGCCACCGTTTGCATTCCACCGGTTTCCCGTTATACAGTACGAATACTGTACTTGTGATCAGGTAAGTTCAAAGAACTTCCTTGACAGGATTTCCAGCTGTGGTAGCCGTTCTCAATACTTGAATATATCGAAAGATAACTCAAAGTAAGGAGTGAATCATGCAGTTCCATTCTGCTGATTAAGTCGTCAATTCGCTTTCCTGGAACAAGTCTGAATCGATTAAGAATCAAACCATCGTTGCTTTCCAGTTGACACAAGTTTGATTCATATAGAATCGTACAAGTTACCTACCGCAGTGCTGTTTGATGATGACACTGGAAGGATTTCCATTCGTCACTGTAAATACTGAAAAGTATTACTCTGAATGTTCTGGCAAGATCGTAAAGATATTGCGTAGAGACCTGGAACGAGTTTGAATCAATTAAGGATCAAACCACTGTTGCTTTCCAGTTAGCATATGTTTAATTCAAATTGAATCGTACATATGACCTACCGCAGTGCTGTTTGATGTTAACACTGGAAGGATTTCCATTCATCACTGTGAATACTAGAGAGTATTACTCTGAATGTTCTAGCAATACCACAAGGATAGAGCGTAGGACTCTGTAAATTATCGCTTGTGTTCTAATGATGAACAACAATTGATATAAGGAGTAAGTGTCCTAATGAGATTTTTTTGATGAATCTCGTTGGCTCTAGACTCTATAAGTGCACGTTTATTTGGTGATCGGAGGCTGGAGCAGACTGCCACCTATTCAATATCTACTATCTCGGAGTGAGAAAGTTGATAGAAATGAGTTGAACTCCGTGACAATAAAACAAACTTCTTTTGAGAGAAGCTTGAGTAGGCTGGGAAGGGTTGTGCATTGCATCACTGGGTCCATGATGCTTTGTCTTCAGTATCAGAAATCATCAAAGTGATTCTGATAATAGATGTATTGACCTGGTTTCTGCCTAAGTTGTATGGAGGGCTTCTTTCTTTACACCCTTTATCCTTACATTTCTTTTTCATTCTTCAACCCCTTCAATGCTTACCAAGACGTCATAACTAGCACCTTGTTGTGATTGTTCCAGTGCTAGCTTAAGTCATTAGTCGGCATTATTCCCGTACACTCAACTACTCCATCTTTCCTAAGGACTTCTAAGTTCTAATGGATTGTCCCTGGGAAGATCCCTCCGGTTCTGGTTGGATCATAGGACGAATACCTAACCACCTTTTGACACCAATACCATCGTGAATTTATGTGTTGAAGGGTGTAGATATCGTAACCAGAAAAATCATTTGAAAATGCAGTCAAGGTGTTGATGAAATCAATGTTTACACCTTGAAAGTTTTCTATATCACCAAAAACGCTCCCCCTACATATGTGCATCATAAAAGGAGAGATTTTTGCACATATTAGGAAGAGAAAGCACTTATATCAAAGATCTTATTCAAGATAACACATTTTAATCACTATTCTCCCCCTCAAAAATTGCATGAAATTGAAATTTTTGTGAAACTAGTGATGAACCATGGAGAGAATAATGTTGCATGAAAGTTTGTACTCCCCCTCGAAAAGAAATTCTATTTAAAATTAGGGGAGTATATGAGCACACAGTTTTGAAATACATTTGAAAAATTGTGCTCAAAAGTCCGAGAAAAATTGTGTTCATGAGCTTAAAACTTTGAATGTTTTGATATAAGCTCATGACCGAGAAAAATGAATTTCTCGTTGTTGAGGATAAGTCGAAGACTTTCCTTTATTTAGGGACCGGGTTATAGTCTGACATGTGACTATAAGCCATTATGTTGAGCTCAAAACGTTGAATGTTTTGTGACAAGCTCAACCCGAGATAGATTACTCTACCCGTTATTAGGATAAGTTATCTTTAAAAATACACTCTCCTTTATTTGAAGTTCGAGTTACAGTCTGACATTTAACTGTAAGTCGTTTACATGAGCTTAAAACATGGAATGTTTTTATCGGAAGCTCATGACCGAGAAAGTTTTATTTTCTCGTTGGTAAGGATAAGTTATCATCCGTGATCAACTTTCCTTTCTTTGAGGCACGAGTCACAATCTGAGGTAACTGCAAATCATATGAAGAAAGGGGAAATGACATGTTTTAAAAATCATTTGAACTTTCATTCGAGCTTTATGTACACACCCGTGTCGTTATTGAGCGACATTTCTAGGCACGTCCATATTATCGAAACTGAAAGACATGTCGAGAAGAATATTTTTGGTATTTTTGAAAGATTTTTTCGTTTTTTTGTTTTGTTTTTATAGGTTTTATATTTTTGTATTTTGATTTTCAATATTTTTTAAAATAATCCAAAATAGACCTTTGTACAGCAGAAGAGGGTGATGTTGAATGTACAGAATTGGAACCCTTTGAGAAATGGATTCAGAATCCGCTGAAGTACCTGCAATGACAGAAGAAGAATTTGCACAAATACTAGTGTTAGGAGTAACAAATGCATTTTCTACATTCAGTACACTCGCATTAGTGCTAGAGCAGGTGTCATCACTCTTCTTGATGGGAATCCATTTAAGACCGACTTCCTTAAAGATCCTACCCGTGGGTTTCCACTGAAGACTAGATATAGGATTAGTGTTCTCTTGCACAGTGGAAGACTTCTTTGGAGATAAACTAGGTCCTGCATTGATCCGCCTTGAGGATTTATTGTCATTGCTTTTCTTTGTGACGGGTGGGAATCTCCTTGTTGGCTTATGGGATTCTGCATTCTTTCTCTGTGTGAAAGCACGAGAGTTTACCTCATAGAGGTATTGCAGAATGCAATGAGCATGATTTCCATGGTGAATGCCCTTTTTGCATGTGGGGCATACAGGGAGTTTGGGATTCTCGAAAGGTCTTGTGTACCTAGGGTTTGCTGACCGTTCAGGCACTATGTTCGAAACACGGCTACTCATTGGTGATTGCCAATTCCTAGGTTGTTGGGAAGGGGTCCTAGGTTTTGGTTGATTACCATTAGGTGTGTGTTGAACTCTAGTGGTTGTTGGTTTACTAGGTTTTGAATACACATGGTTTACTTTCGGAATGTTCCCTTTTTGCTTACCATCCCCTAGGTTTTTGGTTTGACCAACGTCATTTGAACCATTAGATTCCTTTGTGGGCGTAAGAGTCACACACTTGGGAGTACTCTTAGGAGTAGTGCAGGGTGCATTCACAGAGTTGTGTTTAGCAAGAGTGGGTTTTCTAAATGGAGGAACATAGAGTGAGATGGCTGGTTTTGGTACAGTCGATGGCACATCGGTATTGGGAGGTAACCTAGAAACATTAGAAGGCGGTTTTCCTAAGATAGATGGCTTTGGTACTTTGTACGCATTGGGTTGTCTAACAACTGATTTTACAACCTTAGCTTCCACAGTTTTCCCACCCATCTTTCCAACAAGTTTCTGCAACTCAGCAATCGCGATGTCTTTGTCTTGCAACTGAGCTTTCAGATCAGAAATATCCTTACTCTTTTCATTCAATTCACGAAATGATTCAGAGAGTTTTACTTGTAAATTATTGTCATCAGGAACTTTTCCAACTTTGGTTTGCAAAGCAAGTTCAAGAGAATGACAATGTTTCTGAAGAAAATCATATCGGTGTTGAAGAATCGTGAACTCTTTTTGATTAACATTTGTTGAAGGCTCACTGTCGCGACATTCACCTCCTAACTGAGCTCGTAGCTGTTCGATTGTTTGTTGCAGTTCATTGTAAGCTTTATCATACGAGAGTTTGTCATCCTTACATTCATCACATTTTTTGACATATTTATTCCAAAGATCGGTGAATTCGTTGTCCTTTTTGATGACATAAGACTCCATTTTCTCTTTCGTACGATCAAGCTCATTTTGGAGGGTTTCATTGTCTGACACAGAGATGTTTACCGCAACGGGGTTACTATCAACACAATCACCACTGTCACTTGCTTTCGAGAGACATGCAAGGTCGCTTTCCAAAACTTTAATTTTATCAAGAGATTCATCAGCCTCCTTCGCCAAAGATTTGAAGTCTTCAACAAATTTGGCTAGTTCTTTTAGAAAAGCGTTCTCAAGATTGCCTATCCTCGCATCAACTTGATTAATAATCGGATTGATTTCTGTATGAAGCACTTTTTGTAACTCGACATGAACGGGTGATGTAAAGTTTCCTCCAGTCATTTTGGCGTTAACAACCCGTTTGAGAATGACAAAATTATCTTTGAGCTCGTTTAGATACCTACGTGTGATACTCGGTTTCGGAGGGTCATCAGACAATTCCGCACTAGGTAGCAAAAGCATTTCAGAACTCGTTTTAGACCGAACAAAAACAGTTGGAGGATTAACTTTCGGATAATAAACAGGTGTCACTTCTTTGTTAAGCTTCTGCATTTTTAAACGAGTCTCTACAGCAAGTTCGGTAGTTTCCTCAGAATCATGCACAGTAGGAGGATCATGCTCATCAGACAAGAGCACACTACCATTATATAAGGTTTCATTTGTGGCCTGAACTTGCTTAAGGTATCCTAGATTAGGAGGAAGGGGACAACCTAAGGCCAATTTGTATCGAGTGTAGTTTATCTCATTCACTTTTGGTGCGAGCATATTTATTGTTTGCATAGTTTGGCCACGTTTTACCAAAAGGTTGTCTAATTCCCTAATCCTATCCTGAGCTTTGCAAAAATCCTCAAGAAGCCCATCTTCTCGAATTTTGAAATCATGTTTCAGCTTTTTTATTTCTCCTTTTAAATCAGAAACGATAGATTTTTCAGTTGAAAGCTGTTTATTAAGAGAGGTGATTTCATCATTCAATTCGCTTATCTTTTTTGCACTACTTAAATGTAAGGCATTTAATTTCTTAGTGGTGCATTTTTCTTGATAAACTGATGTAGCATGAGCTTGTTCAAGTTCCTTGATTTTAGCATGATGAATCTCAAAACTTTTCTCCCGTTCCTTATATCCCGTAAGCTCAGTGGTCAATTTGGCATTAGTTTCTCTAAATTTATTATTAACCACATTCGCATGAGCAACATCCTTGGCAAGCTTATCAAATAATGATTTATAATACGCATGCGTCTCGTCAGGAAGGGTTGTAGGTTGCGCTACTTGATCTCCACTAAGGTCCACACTGGGCGCATTAGAAATAATATTGCTATTATTCGTTTGAACCCCGTGTGTCTCAGTGGAAGGCTCAAGTGACTCAGTATACTCTTCCTCCTGATTAGACATATTATATAACTCATTATCATTGAGACGTGTGTGTACCTCAGAGGAACCGTCTGAATCATACACAGGAACTCTGTCAGGTTGAACTACCGATGTGGATGATTGTTGCAAATTAGCCATCAAGATGGAGTCGGTAGTCACCTCTTCTTCCTCATCATATGCTGCTGCAGATGCCATGAGATCAAACTCTTTAGCTAGAAGTGGAAATCCTGCTTCTTCCTTTTGTGCTATAAGAAGCTGAGACTGGAGATGGGCAGCATTCCTCTTCTTTCTTACATGGCTATCACAAAGCTCAAAATCCGCAGCATCATTGTCTTGTTGATAAGTTATAGTAGAAGTCGTGTGATAAACAGGATCTCAATTCGTAGAAAGCGTGTGTTGGGGTGTCAACAAAATCAAACTTTGCCTAAATTTTCTAGCCCGACAAAAAATTCCTCAGTCCGACAAAACGGTAATCCGAAAAAATTTTGAAACACTAAATTTTGAAATCGAGTTAGAAATAGCCAATAACTAGTAGGGAAAAAACTTGAAAAAATAAAATTTTAATGAAAAATGAAACCTAAAAATTTGAAATTTGGCCTAAAAATTTGAATTTTGGTCCGAAAATTTGAATTTTTGGTCGAAAATTTTTTCGCATTGCCAAAATTTGAAATTGAAGCTTAAATGGCCTAAAAATGGTCTAGGAAAAATTAAATTTTACTATGATTTTCCCGCCAAAAAACTCTTTTTTTTTTTATTTTTTATTTTTTTTTTTTAATCTTCGTGTAAACTATGTTCCGAGACTAGTCTAGATAGTGGCTAAGACTAAAAATTACTCAAACAAAATTTCCATCGGAATGCCCATCGGAATATTCTATCGGAATGTGCTTCTATCGGAATGTCCTACGATCGGAATGTCCTTCTATCGGAAACCTAGATCGCAATGATGACCTGTCGGAATGATTTCAGATCGGAATCTTCAGATCGGAATAATTTCAGATCGGAATATGTTCAGATCGGAATAACTTCAGATCGGAATATGTTCAGATCGGAATGTGGCTAAAATCAATTTGGCAGAGTAACGTCTCAAAGTTCCTTAAAAACCGTCGGAATCCCAGATCGCAAAGAACGATCGGAATGTCCAGAACGGAATAAGGTATCGAAATCTTTAGATCGCAAAGTAGAACCTAGAGGTTATTGCGATCTGGCCACACTCCCTTTGTACTTTCTGATGGTGAAACTTGCAAGAATTTCGGAAAGATGAAAAAACAAGAAATTTCTCAACTTTTGATCCAAAAGACTTGTTTTTAAGCCAAAACCAAGATGCCCAAATCACTACTACACGATTAAGGAAGGTATACGACTTGAAGAACACCAACGAGCTATCCACGAATCCCTTGGCGAATGATACCACTTGTAGGATTGATTCACACGACTTATAAGAACAAGAAATATAGATGAATAAGATCAAGATTAAAACTAAGAATGGAATATTAGATTAGATGAAGAAGAATTAGAAAGATACAAGGTAGATGATTCTAGTGAGAGAAACTAAGGAGAGTTTCTCTCTCTAAAACAAGAAGAAGAGAAAAGATACAATGGGAGACACACACACAAATGAGGATGGTTATGCCTTTTATACTAAGGCTTACATGAATAGGAGGCCTTCCTCATTTGTGCGTTCGGGACTAGTTCCCGTTTCATGCATAATAATGACATAGAACTCTCGACACTGTTAAATAGCATTTTCCACGAGCTTCGCAACGGTATATTATATGACCATCACTTTAAATACTTCTAACACTTTGTTTCTTATTATTTTCATCATCGACGTGTCTATTCTATCGTGTTTGTTAAGAAATTGATACGAATTACGTTTATCCTCTCGTGCTATTATTCGTACACTAATTGTTGATCGATATTCGTTTCATAATCGTTTGTTATTTTGTCACTTTCTGAAAATCAGAAACTGTTACGTGTTTATCGTTTGATATCTTAAACACTTTCTTGAATTTCTAAAAATTATTATTAATTTTTAAAGAACGTTTTATACATTTTACCAAATGTTTAAATTGTCAAAATACTCATTTCAAGTTTAATATCGAATACATACATCCTCTTGGGTAAATTTGTAACTTATGTTTAAACACTGTCAAGTTGTATCTTTTAAAGTAATTGATTTTATCATACTTTACTATCAACCTAATGAAATTATTAAATTAATTTATAATTTCCAACAATGATTCTAAATAACTTGGAAAATCTGATTTTTTTTCCTAATGGTAACGATAAACCTGAGTTTTTAACGAAAATTTCATGTAGTCACCCAAAAGTTCTTAAGCCGATCAGGATAACTATTTTGATCTGTTCTACTTTTGCTTCGAAAATCCTGATCAAGAAAAAGATTTGACAACTGTTTACCCACTCATTTTATATAGAGTTTGATTTTTAATCACTATACCTGGTAAAATTTTCTTTTAATAAAGAAAATATTTAAAACTAAGTTTTAAAGTAATACCAAAATACTAGACAACTGATTTTGACAGATTGTATTTTAAATGATCATATGTTATTCATTTTTTCCCTTCTATTTCTTTTGTAACAGGATTATTACGTTTTAAGATTTTCACGTTTTATAGTTGCACGATATGCGACTCCTTGTTGTTTAACAATCTTGATTCATTTTATTTCACTTTGCCTGTTTAAGCGATTCTTGTGTTCATTCTTGTTAGTTTATCGCACGTATTTCCAACTCTATCTCTTGATGTATCACCGTATTGAAAGATCGTTATTCTAATCCAAGACTGAAAAGTTATACGAAAATGGAGTTAAGAAACTGAAGCATAGTGAATTTTAACCGTTAAGATTCGTCGTGGTACGGAAATTACCTGGGAAGCAATAAATTTTGTTCTACACTTTGTACCTCCTCTTGTTTGCATCTTCTACTGTTTTCAGGAGAATTCTGGGGACCAGAGTTCCTTTAGGGGGGAAGACTGTGAGAACCCGTATTTTCCCAGCATTATTTTATTCTTTTTATTCGTGCTTCTTGAATTTTCCAACGTATTACGTTTTCTTGTATTGCTATATGTAAATCCTGAGATTTTTTTAAATTATACTTTTTAAGTATTTTTCTGATTATCGATAAATACTTTGCATGGAATTATAAAATTCTTATTTTATTTTTCCATATATAATTTAAATCCAAGTTTTTGATTTAAAATCACCTGCGTGCGTTTTACAACGAGCTTATTCAAATCAATGTACAACGAGAATTCCTAGTGATCGCGATACCGACGGATGCCCAAAAGTTTACGTTTATTTATGGATTGTTTCGATAATTAATAATTGTGACGATTTCGTTTTAATTACGTATTAAGTCGTGTCGAGAAATCGTTTAATCATTTTTATGATGCATTGTAACTTTTGAAAAGTATTTTTACGAAACCCGAGCCCCGTAAATATTTTTAATATTTACCAATAAACAATTTCTATCCTTTAAAACTATTAATTTCTTTTAGTTCCACAAGTTTGCAAATTGGCAACTTAGGTCCCTCCACTTAACTAGCACTATATAAAGATTTTTCTTCCACTTTATTCACACTCATACACAACTAGCTAAAAAAATACCACCATCCATCATGAATTTCTTAAAACAAAAATTAGACCCATGTTTGAAATGTTCTTGTGATTCCATTGGTACTAAATTTGTACACATGCATTAAAAATTGAAGATTTTATAATTCTATGGTGGATTGATGTTTAAATCATCTTGCATGTCTTATTTTTGTATGATCATGACATTTTAATCCTTAAAAGTCTTGTTTTTAATCTTTGATTTTGTTAGATTTTACATGCAAGTGTTTTTAGGAGTGTTTGGATGATGGGTATGATAGTATAGTGATCCTAGGGGAATAGGAATTAGTGGTTTTGCTTGAAAATTGGATTTGTCATGTTTTCTAAAAAGCTAATTTGGGACAGCAGCTTTAAACAGAATGTTTCGTGGGTTTAAGGTCTGTGAAATACTAATATTATTTGAAATTGTTGTAGAGTTTTACGAGACGGTCGTTTTGGTATAAGATAGAGCTTATAACTCATTACGAGTCAAAAGTTATGCTAGTTTTAGTTTCCGTGTATCAGGAGACGCAAGTCGGCACAATCCGAAATTATGGCTGATTTTGGGTCGACTCTCGGGGATTTTAGGCTTGGTTAGATAAATGTATCTACTGATTTTCAAAGTTTACAAACTGATTTTGATGAGTCTAGTAGTGGTTTCAAAAGACGGATTATCGAATTAGTACTTTTAAAGTGGTCTAAACGGTTTTACAAAACAAGTGTACAAATCTGTCCCAAATTTGAAGTCGAGTAAAGTGTCGAGCTGATGGATTTTAAAATGTGCACATTGGCTCAAATTTTGGAGAGGTCTTATACAGGTTAGAAGTGACCTTGACACCAATTTTCTTCTAAAACGGACAAGTATAGATAGGGTAAATCGGTGTGTACATTCGGGGTGTACTTGCTGATTTTAATTTTGGACACTTAGTTCAATGTTTGTGTTGCGTGAGTTTGAGTATTCACCATCGGACATGGTGACTTACTCAAGTGCTTAGTCGTTATATAAATGACTTAGCTACTGGTCCAAGTAAGGTTAAAGGATAGTTTGACTTGCGTAGACTTGGTGTCGTATAACGGGTCATTTTCAAGTGTTCAAGTATTTTAACGTGTAACGTTGGATAAATGTATTCATTTGATTCGTGTCAATGGTTTCGAAACGTGTATACTTTGAAAACATTTGAGTCATATTATATTTGGTACATATGGATATTCGAATTCGAGTCATAACGCGCGCCTTGTTTTGATAGGTTGCGGTTTTCGTGTTTCCCCGGGCATCCATATCGTCGGTGATCGTCTACCACTACCGTTTCTACTCAGTTGCTGAGTACCATGATTGACTTACCTCGTGACTAAGGGAGTTCATAGCCCATTTTTACTTGTACATGGTTTCTAAACACGGGGTGAGATTTTACATGGTGGAACACAACTAAATTAAAAACTGTATTGCTATCCAGAACTCGTATGTTATTCTGAACGTGTATGCTTTACAGATGATTTCAATGGTATTATTGCTTTTAGACGTTAGCCTTGAGTTTCCTCTCCTATCATGAATCGTTAATTGTCCCGTATGCTTTGCGCTAAGCGCGAATGTTGTGGGTGGATCCATCGGGATTGACAATCCCCGTCCTGATTTTGACGCACTAATATTCGTTTATACTTGAGTATTAAGGCTGAATACTCCCTAGAGGAACTTACATTTGAGTTAAGCTTCGGTTCATGAGACTAAACAGCAATAATATGCATCGTGACTATGGACGTACATAGTTAACCCCCCCCCCCCCCCATTCGTGTTTTACAAATTCTATTGTGTTCCACACGTTTACTGCTAAACCTATGAATATCACTCAACTTTGTGTTGACGATTTTACATGTTTAATTTCAGGTATTATTACTTAGCTTTGCTTGGATGGGAGCCCGCAGGAGATTATCGCAGCTTGGAGATTTCTGTGATGCCTTTTTTTAAAGACTGTTTTTAGTACAAACTGTCATGAGTTTATTCTATCTTTTGGGCAACTTTATGTTATAAATTGAGACGAAATAATATAATTATCCTCTTCTAAAACTCTGGGACCTATGTTTTAAAACTCTGACCTTTTATGATGTAATGTACATGTTTTTTATTTCGTCAGCTTTGTATGAACTGTAATTTATTGTTTCTTGTACTATGACGTGTTACACCCTCGTTCCCTAGTTGTTCCATGTCAGATTTTGGGGGTCTCACAACTAGTGGTGTCTTTGTGATCATATGTCCAAGCGGATGGCATTTTGATCTTAAGGTATAAATTTTCCAAGTTAGTCAAATTTTTGGAAAATGATTAAGTAAATGCCTAGTGTGTGCCTATATGCAACAAATGTGGAGGTGCAGTTATCTCAACCCGAAATCTATTTAGCAAAGAGGTGCAAAATGCATAGTTTTGATATAACCAAAACGCTCCTTAAGTTTGATGTAGCTTCAAATGAACGTACCCGAAAGTGCATATGAATTATGCCATTCATTTAGCTTTCATGAGTCTTTATGCCATGATTAAAACATCGATTTTGGATATTTGTTATTTACAATGTTTCAAAAACGATTTTTTGTCATGACCTAATTAGTGAGAATGATCTTTTGAAAAATCCTTTGATAAATTAGGGATTCCTAGCAATTTCTAGCGATTTTGTTAATGGGTTTATGCATACAAAGTGGTTTGACAACATAATTGATTAATGCATTGGTTGATTTCACTAACCTAGATGAATCCCTAATTTCAATTTTGTGCAATCAAATAGAGCCGTAAACTCAGATTCAATATAATGTGATGATAAGAAGATGTAAATAAGATAGAAATACTTATAGTAGTTGATTTGCACAAAGAGAATGGTTAATTTCGCCCTAGTATTGGTAGAGAGATGGAATTTTGGTGGTTATGGTCGTGTTTTACAGAAAGAATAAAGTGTGTGATGCGTTATGGATGTTTGTCTAACAGTTTTAGCATTTGCAATATCTGCAGACAGACGGACCTTTCCATGGACCCTTGAGGGAAAGGGTCTGACGGGTTCCGTCAGTACAGAGGACAGAACACTATTTTCCTTAACATGAAATTTCCATTAATCCTAAACCTAGCCTCAATAGGTTAAATGGTTCACGCTTAAGGGGTTTTGTTAGAATATCAGCTATATAATCTTCCGAAGATACCTTTTCAATGGATATGTTACCTTTTTGAACGTTGTCACGTAGAAAATGATGTCGAATCTAGATGTGTTTGGTTCCTGAGTGCAACACGGGATTTTTGTTGAGATCAATGGCTCCTTTGTTGTCACACATAATTTTTACATCTTTCAACTTGATGTCGTAGTCAACAAGTGCTTGTTTCATCCATAATTCTTATTGACATGCTTTGCCTGCCAACCCATATTCGGCCTCGGTTTTAGAAATGGCAAGTGCGGTTTGATTTTTCGAAAACCATGAGGTGTGATAACATACGATACATGTACATACACCACTTAGACTTTTTCTATCGACATAGTTATCGACATGATCTAAATCCGCGTATAAAACGGTTTCCATTCCCGTGCCTTTGGGATACCATAGTCCAAGGTGGGTTGTTCCTTTGATATATCTAAAAATTCTTTGACCGCTTCAAGATGTGACACGTTTGGATTGTCTTGTAAACGAGCACACATACAAACACTAAACATAATATTTGGCCTACTAGCCGTAAGATAAAGTAAATTACCAATCATGCCACGATATTTGGTGCTATTAACATAGTCATTAGTACCATCTTTGGTTAGTTTAGTTTCTGTTGACATTGGGGTGTTTGTTGGTTTAGATTCTTCTAGTCCAAATTTCTTAAGCATTTCTTATGTATTTAGATTGATCGAAGAGAATCCCGTCTTCCATTTTCTTAATTTTTAGTCCCAAGAAAAATTTAAGTTCACCCATCATACTCATTTCAAATTCTTCATGCATAAATTTGGAGAACTCATCACATAGTTCTTGACATGTAGACCCAAAAACAATGTCGTCAACATATATTTGGACGATAATTATGTATGACCCATTTTTCTTAGTGAACAACGTATTGTCCACTTGTCCTATTAAGTATTTATGTTCGATTAGAAAAGACTTAAGTCGGTCGTACCATGCCATGGGTGCTTGTTTGAGACCATATAGAGCCTTTTTAAGTTTATAAACATGATTAGGTTTTTCAAAGTCTTCAAAACCGGGAGGTTGTGCGACATACACTTCCTCATTTATAAATCCATTTAAAAATGCACTTTTAACATCCATTTCATAGAGTTTGAAATCGTGTGCACAAGCATAAGCAATTAAAATTCTTATGGACTCATTCCGAGCAACCGGGGCATAGGTTTCGTCATAATCTATACCTTCTTGTTGATTATACCCTTGTGCAACAAGTCTGGCCTTGTTTCTCGACATTAAACCATTTTCATCTAGTTTATTTCGAAAACCCCATTTTGTTCCAATTATCGTTTGATTTTTAGGTTTTGTTACAATACCAAACATCATTAATCACAAATTGATTTTATTCTTATTGCATAGCAAAAACCCAACTTTCATCAATAATAGCTTCATCAATATTTTTAGGTTCAATTTGTGATACGAAACAAAAGAAATTACATTCATTTTGAGCTTGTGACCTTAAGGTCCGTTCATTTAATTTTCCAATAACATTTTCTAAAGAGTGTCCTTTTGTTTCTTTGATGTTTAAGGTTTCGATTTTAATGGTTCATTTCCCTTGTCTTTTTCAACATTAATTTGTTGGTTATTGGCTTGGCCTTCAACTAGATCATTGATAGGTGTGTAAACACCCATTCTTTTACCACTTAATTCTGGCTAAAACAAGACCAAAACACGTATTTAATATCATTTGTTTGGAATTATGCGTGGTTTTTGTGTTTATTGTGTTTTCAGAGCCAACCGGATGAATATTAAAGAAAACATGGGATTGCACGGGTTTTACTGAAGAAAAGAACTCAAGATAAAGTCTATTGTCCAAGAGATGCAAAAGATTTGAAGTCACTGGGCCTATTCGAAGATTTATCGAAGAAAAGGACCAAAGACGGAAGATTTACATAAGTCGAAGAAACTCAAGACTATTTAACGAAGAAATTAAAAGACGAGTTGGATTTAATCGACGACAAATCCCGAATCAGAAACGAAAACATCAACTTTTCTGAAAAGACGAGAAGACAAGAAGAAAGGGAGAAAGCCCACTCACCAACCAACCACTAGGACTATATATAGGGTTTTCCTTCACATTTTAGGGAGGAGCTTTTCATTTTCTTTTTCCCAGTCTCTTTGGTTCGTAGCATCACCATCACCACTAGGGTGATTGGTGATTTTGATCTTTGTTCTTCAAATCTTGTTCTTTTAATCCTTGTTTCATCTTGTTAAAACATTAATCTTTTGATACAAAGTCTTGTTTAATTTTTCCATTTCATCTTGTTCATCATAATCTTTATCCTCAAGTTCTTAAGTTTTTATTTGATTCAAGTTTGATCTTAAAAAGTTGTTGATTTAATGTTTTTATCGGTGGGATTTGTTACTCATGGTATTTAAATGATTATTGGTTAGTTTGGTAAAACCTTTTTGAGTATTTAAGTTGATTTGGATCAATATTCGTATGCCCTGTTCTTTTGCTGCTACTGTACTATTCTTCATTCCCAGGATATTCCGAATAGAGCTTGTTTTCCGCATAGTCATTTTATTGTTTTTCCCTTACTCGGAATGTTTCCAATATTCCGCTTAGCCAGTTTATTTTTCCTTTATTCGGAATCCTTCATTTATTCCGCATAGTCAAGATTTTCCGAATAGACCATATTTTCCGAATTGAGCATTTATTCCGTATAGAACAACTTTTCCGAATAGCACTTACTTTTCGCATAAGCCATGTTTTCCGAATAGAGTTATTTTTCCGAATAGGAATTCATCATTCCGAATAGGACCTTTTTCCGCATAAGGGTATTTTTCCGAATAGTGAATACATTCCGAATAGAGCAGTTTTTCCGCATTGTGATTTTATTCCGAATAGGATTGTTATTCCGAATTGGATCTTCTTTCCGCATAGCACATGTTTTTCCGAATAGCCCTTTTCTTCAGTAAGATCATTTCTCTGTTTTATCATTTTACCTTTTATATTTACTGCAAGTTTAATTTCATTACTTCATTTATTTATCCTTTCAATAGCATAGAAAACTAAACCCAATTTTTGTCACCAAGAACAAATCATTCCACTTTAAACTGAGATCAATTCGAGAGGATACCGAGAATCATATTTTGAACCTAGTAAAAAGCGTGTATCAAATGGCGCCGCTGCCGGCTCTTCTCGTTAAGATCAAAAGTTTTTTGTGAGAACTTGGATTTTGGGATTCGTTCCCCGTGAACATTACTTTTTCATAAAAACTTTCAAAAATACTAAAAAAATATATAAAATTTTCAAAAATACAAAAAAAATTAAAAAAAAAACACATAAAAACCAAAAATATTTTTGCTTTGTTCTTCTTTGTTCGTTCTTTTGCAGGTGTATGCGCACTCGATCCACGTCATATCAAGAGCCCGAGCCTCTCGATCACTTAGACATGGCCGGTGTACCACCTCCAAACAATAATAACAACAACAACCCGCCTTTCAACAACATGAACAATAACAACAACAATGAGCCCCTTCCGGATAATCGCCCGATGATTGAACTGCTGCAAGCTCATGTCGATGGCAACACTGATCCGATTGTTATACCAGCAATTGCAGCCAACAATTTCGAGCTAAAATCAGGCTTTATCCAGATGGTCTCCGCTCAACCATTCTTGGGACGCACCATTGATGATCCTCACGACCATATCAAGAGATTCTTGCAACTCACCAACACGGTCAAGTTCAATGGTGTTCCACAAGAGGTTATAAGGTTACAACTTTTTCCCTTTTCTTTAGAGGGACAAGCCCGGCATTGGCTTGCTAAGGAACCGCCACAGAGTATTCTCTCGTGGACGGATTTGGAAACAAAGTTTATCAATTACTTTTTTCCACCCTCTCGTACTACCGCTTTGCGGAATGAGATCATAAATTTTGAACAAAAGTACGATGAGTCGTTCAGTGAATCTTGGGATCGTTTTAAAGATCTTTTAAGAAAATGCCCACAACATGGTTTTACCAAAGTACATCAAATTAATACTTTTTACAATGGTTTAAGCATGAGTGATCAAGATTCACTGAACAGTGCCTCGGGGGGTAATCTATTGGCTAAGACTTCCAATGCTGCTTGGGATATCATTGAGAATAAATCTCGTGTGCAAACCAAGAGTGTTCGGACCAATGTCGCTAGTGCTAGCACTAGTGACAGCGACAAGCGATTAGACAAACTCACTACGCTTCTTGAATCGCTTGTCACCCACACCGTCAGCAACAACAACAGCAACAACGTCAAAAACGCTCAAGTAAATGCTGTCAGCCAACCTTGTGAGATATGCGGTGGTCCTCACTCTTACACCACTTGTACCGCCACCCAAGACTACCTTGCTGAGAATGTGAATGCGGCATATGGCACCTATCCTCAACCTGCTTATCAAGCTAGACCTCAAGGTGACCGTAACTTGCTTAGCTACCGCAGCAACAATTATCTTTCACCACCTGGTTTTCCCCCAACCAACCCAAACCAACAACAAAATCTCAATCGCTCTCCTCAACAACAACAACAGCCTCGACAACCATACATACCTCCTCACAAGCAGCAACAACCACCTCAACGTAACAACCAAGTTTACCAACAACCTGCTTATCAACCACCCGCATACAATGCCCCTCCCAACCAAACCACCACTGCATTACACCAAGAGGTTGCAACCTACATGAGGACCAATGATGTGATTGTGGAAAATCTCCAACAGGAAGTGCGAAACTTGAAAGCAGACTTGGTCAAGCAAGGAAATGATTTAAGAGCCGACATGAGAAACACGTTGGATACCCAAACTAATGATCTGAGGAACATGATGGCTAGTTTCTTCAATGGTAATCAACCCTCTTCTTCGGGTACTCTTCCGAGTAACACCGTTGCGAATCCAAGAGGGGAGATGAAAGCAATCACCACTCGAAGTGGCAAAGGTACCAAGGAACCCGAGCTTCTTATACCTCCACCGGTGGTTGTGACTAAGGAGAACGAGTCACCTGCTCCTATTCCTCATCCTTCTCCTTCCCTAATTTCTCCACCTCTTCCTTCTACTCCTCCTCCACCCGTGGTTGTGAGTGATCCTATTCTCCCAAAGCCTTCCTCTTCTTCCAATATACCTTATCCATCTAGGTTGAGGAAAGAGAAGCAAAAGAGGAAGGATGATATTCCGGTTTCGAACTTCCTTAAAATGTTCAAACAATTGAATTTTAACATCTCCTTCGCTGAGGCTCTCGCTCACATGCCCAAATACGCGAAAATGTTTAAAGATCTTCTGAGCGACAAGGAAAAGCTCCTCGATATTGCCAACACCCAACTTAATGAGAATTGCTCTGCAGTACTCTTAAGGAAATTTCCAACTAAGCTTGGTGATCCGGGTCGTTTTCTTATCCCTTGCAATTTCCCGGGAGTAGAGAATTGCATGGCCCTAGCCGATCTAGGTGCCAGTATTAATCTTATGCCTCTAAGTGTTTGGAAGCAATTATCTCTCCCAGAGCTAGTCCCCACCAAAATGACTTTGGAATTAGCTAACCGTACGGTTGCTTATCCAGTGGGGATAGCCGAAGACGTCATTGTAGGAGTCGACAAATTCACCTTCCCTGCTGATTTTGTTGTCGTCGACTACGAGATGGACCCCCGTGTACCACTAATTGTTGGTCGTCCATTCTTGAGGACCGGTCGCACTCTCATCGATGTTGAAGCCGGTGAGCTTATCATGAGAGTGGGTGACGATAAAGTAGTCTTCAACATGGGAAAGCTTTCTAAACAGCCTTATTCTTACTAGAGTGTTAATTGTATTGACGTTCTTGATGAGGCTTGTGAAGAACATTTCAAAGATGCTTGTAAAAATATTCCTACCTCTCTTCCCAATGTTGAGACCGTTTCCTCTATCGACTCATCACTATCTCTATTTGGAGAAAGTGATTTCCTTTGGAAAGATTTGGAAGCCACCATGGGAGATGTGAATTTAGACAATGACGATTCTACTGCCAATTGGGATGAAGATCTCAGTTTCATTGCTAACCTCCTCAAAGAAGACAATCCTTCCCCTCCATCTCCCATTGTCATTGCTATCGATACTCCGACTTCGAATACGCCTCCCGTCGACAATCCTCCGGATCTAGAACTTAAGGAGATGCCGCCCCATCTTGAGTATGTATTCCTCGAAGAAGAGAAGAAGTCGCCAGTCATCATTGCTAAGGATTTGAAGGATGAAGAGAAAGCCCGACTTGTCGCCGTGTTGAAAGATCATAAGAAGGCTATTGCTTGGAAGATTTCGGATATTCGTGGAATTGATCCTCACTTCTGCACACACAAAATTCTCATGGAGGACGACTTTAAGCCCACAATTCAAAGCCAACAAAGGGTGAATCCAAAAATCCATGAAGTCATCAAAACAGAGGTTATCAAACTTCTTGATGCGGGTATGATTTACCCTATTTCGGATTCCCCATGGGTTAGTCCAATCCATTGTATGCCCAAGAAGGGCGGAATAACCGTTGTTCCCAATGAACACAACGAGTTGATTTCCACTCGTCTCGTTACTGGGTGGAGAGTTTGTATAGACTACCGCAAACTCAATGATGCCACGAGAAAGGATCATTTCCCTCTACCTTTTATGGACCAAATGCTTGAACGTTTAGCCGGTAATGAATATTACTGCTTTCTTGATGGTTTCTCGGGTTATTTCCAAAAACCCATCGATCCCCAAGATCAAGAAAAGACTACATTCACTTGTCCCTATGGCACATTCGCTTACAAAAGAATGCCTTTTGGCTTATGTAATGCGCCCGGGACTTTCCAAAGGTGCATGTTAGCTATCTTCCATGACATGGTTGAACAAACCATGGAAGTCTTCATGGATGATTTCTCGGTCTTCGGGGATTCCTTCTCTTCTTGCCTTGCCTATTTGGAACGTATGCTTAAGCGGTGCGAAGACACTCGTCTTGTTCTGAATTGGGAAAAATGCCATTTTATGGTAAAAGAAGGCATCGTACTGGGACATAAAATATCCAAAGCCGGTCTTGAAGTAGACCGTGCTAAAGTCGATGTTATCGCCAAGTTGCCTCCACCTTCAACCGTGAAGGGTGTGAGAAGTTTTCTGGGTCATGCGGGCTTCTACCGTCGATTCATCAAAGATTTTTCTCAAATCGCTCGCCCGATGACCCACCTCTTGGAAAAAGATACTCCTTTTATCTTTTCCAAAGAGTGTCTTGAAGCCTTCAACTCGCTTAAGGATAAGCTTACTAAGGCACCCGTCTTAGTTACCCCTAATTGGGAGCTGCCTTTTGAGTTGATGTGCGATGCTAGTGATTTTGCTATTGGAGCGGTTCTGGGACAAAGAGTGAACAAACACTTCCAACCGATCCATTACGCTAGCAAGACAATGACTAGGGCACAATTGCATTATACAACAACCGAAAAAGAGCTTTTAGCTGTTGTCTATGCTTTTGAAAAATTCCGCCCCTATCTTGTCCTTTCCACCACCATCGTGTATACCGATCATTCCGCGCTGAAGTACTTGTTGACAAAGAAAGATTCCAAACCAAGACTTCTTCGCTGGGTTTTGCTGCTCCAGGAATTTAAAATCGAAATTCGCGATAAAAAAGGAGCAGAAAACCTAGCCGCGGACCATCTCAGCAGACTCGAGGATCCTTACCAAGGGGATCATCCGAACAAAGAAATCAATGATTCTTTTCCCTTGGAGACCTTAATGTCTATAAACTCGAAGCCGAATGAAACCCCGTGGTTTGCGGACTTTGCAAACTACTTGGCGGGTGGAATTCTTAAGGAAGGGTTGACGTCCCAACAAAAGAAAAAGTTCTTCACCGACATTAAGACTTACTTTTGGGACGACCCTTACCTATTCAAACAATGTGCCGACCTGATTATTCGCCGATGTGTTGATGGACCGGCAGCGTCCGAAATCCTTGATGCTTGCCACAAAGGACCCACCGCTGGTCACTTTGGTCCCAACTACACCGCCAAAAAGGTCTTTGATTCGGGATTTTATTGGCCCTCCATTTATCGTGACGCTCACGATATGGTTAAAAAATGTGATGCTTGCCAGAAACAAGGTAAGATCACACATAAAGACGAGATGCCTCAGAATTTCATTCAAGAGTGTGAAATTTTTGATGTTTGGGGTATCGACTTTATGGGGCCATTCCCTTCTTCTAAAGGCAACAAATACATCCTTGTAGCCGTTGACTACGTTTCAAAGTGGGTTGAAGCCAAAGCTTTACCCACTAATGACGCAAGGGTGGTTTGTAACTTTTTGAAAGCTCTATTCGCTAGATTCGGTGTGCCTCGCGCCATTATTAGTGATCGTGGGACTCATTTCTGCAATGACCAATTTGCTAGAGTCATCGCTAAGTACGGTGTAAACCATCGTCTTTCCACAGCCTACCACCCACAAACTAATGGCCAGGCTGAAATATCCAACCGTGGAATGAAGCGAATTCTGGAAAGAACCGTGGGAGAGCATCGTGCCACATGGGCTGATAAACTTGATGATGCTTTGTGGGCTTTCCGTACTGCTTACAAGACCCCGATCGGCTGTACGCCTTATCGTCAGGTGTACGGGAAAGCGTGCCACCTCCCCATTGAGTTGGAGCACAAGGCTTATTAGGCCTTGAAGTGGGATAATTTTGATATAAACAAAGCCGGTGACCTACGCAAGATCCAACTCAATGAGCTGAATGAACTTCGGAATGAGGCTTATGAAAATTCTTTGATCTATAAGGAACGAACTAAGCTCATTCACGACTCCAAGATCAAAAACCGAGAGTTCCATGTTGGAGACAAAGTCTTACTTTTTAACTCTCGGTTGAAAATCTTTTCGGGCAAGCTCAAATCTCGTTGGTCCGGCCCATTCACCATTGCCCAAATTTTTCCATATGGCACTCTCGAGCTTTCTCGGCCAAATGGACCCAATTTCAAGGTGAATGGCCAGCGTCTGAAGTTGTAATTTGGTGAGGACACCTCTCAGGAGGTGATTCCATCCCTCACCACGTTCCCCATGAACTAATTTTGGGACGAGTCAGGCTCGTGACTCGGTTATCAAAAACAAGCGCTCCTCGGGAGGCAGCCCGAGTATCTATCCCTTTAACCCCTTAAGTGTAGGGGAGGACCTATTTTGGTCATTTGTGTTTGTGTGGTGATGTGATTACAGGGATAAATGCACTCTTGGAATCTTTGAAGAACCGTGCTCCCGTGTTATCCGAAATCCGGTTCTATCTCTCAACTATCGTGATTCAATTTTCTTCATGCTCACATTTGAAATTGATCACTTTAGTCGTCTCTTCCTTAACTTGAGTTAACCAACGTGCACAATGTGATAAGTGTAGGGGAGACTTTTCCCACATGCTTAAACATTGAGGACAATGTTTATCTTAAGTGTAGGGGGGACTTCTATCGAAGTTTTAAGTGGACTTTTTCCATGAAAATGCCTTCATTTAACCGGAAAATCCTATTTTTCAACATTTTTCAAATTTTTTTTATCAACTTTGGCCATTTAGTCGTAATTTTTAAATTTTTATCGTTGCTTTCATATGTATATATCCCGCAATAGAGTCAAATATTAATAAAGTGGTGTAGCTAGTTTAGAAGTCTTTGACATATTAGGCCCGTTGCGTTTATTTTGACTCAACCCGAATAGACTTATCCAAGTTTATTCTAGCTAGTATCCTTAACCATGTAGACCTTAATTGGTTTATTAGGCTAAGTGTCCACGAGTCTCATTACTTGAGATTTTAAATTGTGGAGAACGAGAAATGATAGAGTCAATTATAAGTCGGTATTCTTCATGCATAAATTTGGAGAACTCATCACATAGTTCTTGACATGTAGACCCAAAAACAATGTCGTCAACATATATTTGGACGATAATTATGTATGACCCATTTTTCTTAGTGAACAATGTATTGTCCACTTGTCCTATTAAGTATTTATGTTCGATTAGAAAAGACTTAAGTCGGTCGTACCATGCCATGGGTGCTTGTTTGAGACCATATAGAGCCTTTTTAAGTTTATAAACATGATTAGGTTTTTCAAAGTCTTCAAAACCGGGAGGTTGTGCGACATACACTTCCTCATTTATAAATCCATTTAAAAATGCACTTTTAACATCCATTTCATAGAGTTTGAAATCGTGTGCACAAGCATAAGCAATTAAAATTCTTATGGACTCATTCCGAGCAACCGGGGCATAGGTTTCGTCATAATCTATACCTTCTTGTTGATTATACCCTTGAGCAACAAGTCTGGCCTTGTTTCTTGACATTAAACCATTTTCATCTAGTTTATTTCGAAAACCCCATTTTGTTCCAATTATCGTTTGATTTTTAGGTTTTGTTACAATACCAAACATCATTAATCACAAATTGATTTTATTCTTATTGCATAGCAAAAACCCAACTTTCATCAATAATAGCTTCATCAATATTTTTAGGTTCAATTTGTGATACGAAACAAAAGAAATTACATTCATTTTGAGCTTGTGACCTTAAGGTCCGTTCATTTAATTTTCCAATAACATTTTCTAAAGAGTGTCCTTTTGTTTCTTTGATGTTTAAGGTTTCGATTTTAATGGTTCATTTCCCTTGTCTTTTTCAACATTAATTTGTTGGTTATTGGCTTGGCCTTCAACTAGATCATTGATAGGTGTGTAAACACCCATTCTTTTACCACTTAATTCTGGCTAAAACAAGACCAAAACACGTATTTAATATCATTTGTTTGGAATTATGCGTGGTTTTTGTGTTTATTGTGTTTTCAGAGCCAACCGGATGAATATTAAAGAAAACATGGGATTGCACGGGTTTTACTGAAGAAAAGAACTGAATAAAAAGTCTATTGTCCAAGAGATGCAAAAGATTTGAAGTCACTGGGCCTATTCAAAGATTTATCGAAGAAAAGGACCAAAGACGGAAGATTTACATAAGTCGAAGAAACTCAAGACTATTTAACGAAGAAATTAAAAGACGAGTTGGATTTAATCGACGACAAATCCCGAATCAGAATCGAAAACGTCAACTTTTCTGAAAAGACGAGAAGACAAGAAGAAAGGGAGAAAGCCCACTCACCAACCAACCACTAGGACTATATATAGGGTTTTCCTTCACATTTTAGGGAGGAGCTTTTCATTTTCTTTTTCCCAGTCTCTTTGGTTCGTAGCATCACCATCACCACTAGGGTGATTGGTGATTTTGATCTTTGTTCTTCAAATCTTGTTCTTTTAATCCTTGTTTCATCTTGTTAAAACATTAATCTTTTAATACAAAGTCTTGTTTAATTTTTCCATTTCATCTTGTTCATTATAATCTTTATCCTCAAGTTCTTAAGTTTTTATTTGATTCAAGTTTGATCTTAAAAAGTTGTTGATTTAATGTTTTTATCGGTGGGATTTGTTACTCATGGTATTTAAATAATTATTGGTTAGTTTGGTAAAACCTTTTTGAGTATTTAAGTTGATTTGGATCAATATTCGTATGCCATGTTCTTTTGCTGCTACTGTACTGTTCTTCATTCCCAGGATATTTCAAATAGAGCTTGTTTTCCGCATAGTCATTTTATTGTTTTTCCCTTACTCGGAATGTTTCCAATATTCCGCTTAGCCAGTTTATTTTTCCTTTATTCGGAATCCTTCATTTATTCCGCATAGTCAAGATTTTCCGAATAGACCATATTTTCCGAATTGAGCATTTATTCCGTATAGAACAACTTTTCCGAATAGCACTTACTTTCCGCATAAGCCATGTTTTCCGAATAGAGTTATTTTTCCGAATTGGAATTCATCATTCCGAATAGGACCTTTTTTCGCATAAGGGTATTTTTCCGAATAGTGAATACATTCCGAATAGAGCAGTTTTTCCGCATTGTGATTTTATTCCGAATAGGATTGTTATTCCGAATTGGATCTTCTTTCCGCATAGCACATGTTTTTCCGAATAGCCCTTTTCTTCAGTAAGATCATTTCTCTGTTTTATCATTTTACCTTTTATATTTACTGCAAGTTTAATTTCATTACTTCATTTAGTTATCCTTTCAATAGCATAGAAAACTAAACCCACTTTTTGTCACCAAGAACAAATCATTCCACTTTAAACTGAGATCAATTCGAGAGGATACCGAGAATCATATTTTGAACCTAGTAAAAAGCGTGTATCAATCATCATCTACCAAAAGTGATGTTCCAGAGGGAGGTGGTCTTTCGTCGAAGGTTATGTCCAACGATTCCTCGACACACATGGTTTGTTTATTTAATATGATGTAAGCTTTGCTATTTTGAGAATATCCAAGAAATACTCCTTCGTAGGACTTTAGGTCGAACTTAGTGAGATAATCCTTAGTGTTAATAATAAAACATTTTCTCCCAAACACTTTAAAATATCCAATTTTCGGTTTTCTTTCTTTTAATATTTCATACGGTGTTTTATCTAGAAGTGGTCTAATTAAAACCCGATTTAAAATATAAGTTGAGGTATCAACCACATGACACCAAAACTTTTGAGTCATGTTTGACTCATTTAACATTGTTCTACTCATCTCTTGAAGTGTTCTATTTTTGCGTTTAACTACCCTGTTTGATTGAGGTGTTCTTGGTCGAGAAATTATGAGTGCTACCTTTTGGTGTCACAAAATACTCCAAAGTGCACTTCATTGTTAAACTCCCGACCATGATCCATTCGAATTGACACAATTTGACAATTTAATTGATTTTCAATTTTCTTGCTTTAAATCTCAAAATGGTCAAAGATTTCGTTTTTAGTTTTCAAACACTTTGTCCAAGTAAATCTCGAGTAGTCATCCACGATAATCAAAGTGTAAAGATTACCTCCGAAGCTTTGTACCGCTGATGGACCAAACAAGTCCATATGTAAGAGTTCTAGACATTAAGTTATGGTGAAAACATTTTTAGCCTTATGGCTTGCGTGTGATTGTTTTCCGATTTTACATGTGTCACGAAAATGTTGATCATATTTTACTTTTGGTGAGTTGTTAACAAGATCTTTGTTGGCCAAAGATTGTAAATGACCCATGTTGATATGACCGAGACGCCTATGCCAAAGGGTGGAGGTATCATATATAGTGGTAAAAAATAGCGTCTTTTGATGAGTCAAACTTCATCACGCATATGTTATTTTTCCTAATTCATTTTGCTATCGTTATTCCGTCTTTTAGTATTTTACTACCATTTTCTTCTAAGAGGATTTTGCATTTGTTACTATAAACTTGACTAATGCTAAGCAGATTATATCCTAAACTTTCAACGTGAGCAACATTATATATGGTGATATGATCATTAGAAATCATACCTTTGCCGATGATTTTGCTTTTGATGTTTCCACCAAAAATAAGTTTACCTCCGTCCGTTGATGTGTAGGTGCTAAAAAGATTTCTATTACGCGTCATATGTCTTGAACATCTGTTGTCCTTGATCCATTCATCTGGTTCAAGTCCAACCTTCAAGCATACCTACATATTTTAAAACTCAAGCGTTTGGTCCCCATTGTCTTATGAGTCCATTTGGGTTAAGAATACTTCTCATGGAAATCCTGATTGGAGTGTTGCCAAATATATCCCATGGTACCAAATTTCCCATAGAAATAGTCATAGTTGAACAATACTTGACTATATCTTCCTAGCATACTTTGGTTGCTTTTTGGAAATGACTGTTTGGGGTAAGAAGGTTTAGGTCAAGTTTGTATGTTTCTAACTCTAGCATTTCTTTCTATGTTTCTAAAACTTGTATTAAATCTTTCTGGATTAAATGGATTAGGTTTTCTGGACACAACCACGAATTCGGCATGATTTCTTCTTTGTTCATTTGTCAGACCCAGGACCCCTTGAAAGGGGTCGGACCCTTATGCAGAGGGGTTCGACGGGTTCCGTGGTTTTCTTTAACAACATTTTTTTTAAAATGTTGATCGTGTCATTTTGTGGTGGTGTTGTTGAGCTTGAAGTTACATTTTGTTTCTCAAACCCCAGCCCTATTGTATCCTTGCTATCTCTTTGATAATTGAGCATTTCATCAATGTAATTTGCATTTTTGCTAAATTTTGATAATTTTAGACTTTGTTTGGTTAACGCCTCTTGACTAGTTTTAAGTTTCTCGATTTCAAAGTTGAGCTCTTGACACTTTTCATATTTATCTTTAGGTAATTTACCTTTTTCTAATTTGTGTAATTTAGCGTTTAACTCATAAACTACGTTTTCCAAACTTCCATTTTTAGCTTTTAAAAGTTTATTTTTGTTTATGATTTTAAGGATTGACTCACACATTTTGTTGTATTCAATTTGTAATGTGTCATCATCTAATGAGGAGGAATAGTAGGACGAGTCAGAATGTACCTCATTTGTTTCGTGTGGCATAAGAGCTAACTCTTCCTTTTCGGATTTATCGCCTTCATCCTCACTAGCACTCCATGCTCCACTCACGAAGGCTCTTTGCGTCTTTAGCTTTGCTTTTGGACAATTACCAATAAAGTGATTTGGATCACCACATTGGAAGCATTTTCTTTCATCCTTGGCCTTTTTAATGTCAAAGGTCTTCTAAGATGTCTTCTTATTGTCGAGTGGTTGCCTCACAAGTCTTCCTTGCCTTTTGAAGAATTTCTTGAAGTCACGTATCGCCATGGCATACTCTTCATCATCGCTATCGGACTCTTCATCGTCACTAGATTCAACTCGAGCTTTTAATGTTAGTGAATTTTGTTTTTCTTTCTTTCCTTTTATAATTTGGGGTCTTTTTCCATCACCATTTCGTATACCTTGAGATTCCCGATGAGTTCGTCTAGTGACAAGCTTGAGAGATCTTTAGATTCTTTAGTTGTTGTTCTCGCCGTTTTGGATGAAGAGCCCTTAGAACACCATACACATGTTGCTTAAATGTTTATCGACACAAAGCTAAATGTCGAGCCCAAATCTTAGCTAAAACCAATCTATACCTCGTATTTCCTCACCTAGGAAATACTACCACGATCATCCGATCTACCCAATATACAACATCTCACAATATTAACAAAGACAACACACGATGGCACCATTTCGGACTTACACACATTGCCGGATCTAACTACTATAGAAGATCTAACAAGATCACCCAAGATCACACATGATCATTCCGGACTTACACACTTGCCGGATCTAACAAATACATAAGGTTGGAAGACATGAACTCGATCTATATGTAACAAGTGTTACGACTCAATAACGCATCACATCTTGACGATTACGTGTTTTCTTCTCTAGCACTTGGCGAGGAATGATTATGACTATACAACACATCGTAACTTGACGATTACATGTGTTATTCTCTAGTATATAAGTGGAGGATAAATTGGACCACATTAAACATGTTTATATGATCAAAGGAAAATAAAAGATAAGTAAACTGATAAAACAATAGGTTTCTCAGTGTAAAAATGATTGGTCTAAAGTGAGAGAACAATAGGGTATTTATACTAAGAGTCCCAATCGATGAGCGTCACTGGTGCACTTAATATGCATGTCGATGCACTTAGCTTAGTGCACCAGCTGCCTAGTTAATTGCACAAACTGACCAAATCGTAGACTAGACGCTCTTTTTTTTGTTAATCCGATGCATGTGTTATTTGGGTTAGTTTTAACTAATTTTAGTACATTTTAATATTTGAATTTCAAATTTATTATTTAATACCTTTTCTTTTAATTAGAAAACATGTTGTCTAATTATTTTTGTGAACATACTTTGTTACATAAAATGTAAGGTTTAAGAAAAATAATTATTCCTTTGATCATCAACATATTTAAAGATTGTTTGTACATACCTTTAGTGATTTACGTCAAGTGAAAACTTGTATCCACGTTGATCCAAACTTGAAACGTCAAGGGATGTTGATGAATGTAATAAATCCTTATTTTAGTATACGAGTAACTTGCACTCTTTACGTTGTGTTTAACAAGTTACATATTTTTGGTCACCAAAACATAAAGATATCATGTAGATAAAATATCGTAATGTTTGCACTAACATAATTGATGTCAAATGGATCTGGAAGAACGAAATTGACGAAGAAAACACGTTTATTCGCAATAAGTCTCGACTCATCACAAAAAGGGTGTGGTCAAGAAGAGGGAATTGATCTCCATGAGTCATTTTGTAACAACCCGTAAATTCAGGTTCCATTTATTTAAAAAATTAAACTATTATATTTTAAACGTATACATGTTTGAATTGAATTGAAAATGGAAAGTTATCACGCATAATTTATTGTCACTTTAAATTGTTGGGAATAAAATTATCTAGCCGGCCGACAAAGGGAATCAAGACGCTTACAAGAGTAATCAAGCCACTGACAAACAAGACGCAGACAAGAGAAGATCAAGCCACTGTCAAAAGTCATTAGCTGTTAAGTCAACACGTTTGTATAAGTTAAGAAGATATATTCGAATATTGTATTTCATATGTTTATCTGTTTGATATCTTCCTAGAATAGTTAATACATAGCTTTATGTACAAGGCTCCTTGTATCTATAAAAGGAGGCCTTAGGATTTACTGTTTAAAAACACTTTCAATAGTATTTTGTACACCGTGATTATCATTAATCAAGTTGAAAGTTTGGTATATTGATTGTTCTTTGTTCTAAGTATTAATTCCGCATAATACTTAGATTGTTTCAAACACAAATTTTCTCTACGTATTACACTTGATTTAATCTCGTTAATACAAAGCTAAACCGATCTAAGTTTGGGATCAACAAGTGGTATCAGAGCTTGTTGAGGAACTTTGATCTAAAGAACAAAACCCTAAATCGCACTAAACCCTAATAGCAAGAACACGATGTCAACTTCGTCCCTAATTGCTGAAACCCCATCCTCATCCACCAATCACAACTTCAAAATTCCCATGCTTGATCCCAACAACTTTGAACTATGGAAATTTAGTTTCCAACAATATCTTCAAGTTGACAACTATGTCCTCTGGGAGATTATTGAGTATGGAAACACTTTGACATGGAGAAAAAGATGGAAGATGCAAAAGCTCAAAGAATCACAGAGGGTGCTAAGCCTGAGGAAGCATCAAGGCCTCAATATGGAAGAGCTACTTCTGCTGCAGAAATAGCTAATAGAAGGAATGGCATGAAAGCTTTGAGTTTTCTTATATTGGCTCTTGGTCCAAAAGAGCAATTTAAGTTTAGAAGGTATGAATCTCCTAAAGAACTCTGGGAAGCCATTGAAATCATTTATGGTGGAAATGAGGACACTTTGAATGTATGGAAAAAGCAACTGGTAAGGGAGTTTACTGTCTTTAAAGCCTTTCCTAATGAAAAACTAAGTGAAGTTAGGAGTCGTCTTCAAGATCTCACTAGCAAATTATCATTAATGGGATTAGACTTTCAAGAAGAAGATATCAGTGTTGCTTTCCTTGGATCCTTTGGTGAAACTTGGGAAATTCACACCAAATTAATTCTTACTACTAAAAGTCACAAGAATGTATCTTTTGATGATATCTATAATCAACTAAAGATCATGGAACCATAAGCTATTCTAAAGCATGGAAGATCGTCTAGTTCAACCCCTGGAAACATGGATTTTGTTTCTAACCATGACTCTTCAGCCGCTGACAATAATTCACATGTCAGCGGATTGATTTCACATGTCAGCGGATCATCCTCATTCGTTGACACATCCAACTTTATTTCAACAGGCCTTAAACCAACTGTAATAGATTTGGATACTGTGTGAGCATACATTTCTTCTTTGCCTAGTGCATCTTAAATTGTCTATGAAGATCTTGAGCAAATAAGTGATGAGAATCTTAAAGAGATGGACATCAAGTGGAACATGGCTCTTAGCAACATAAGGGCTAACAAGTTTTACAAGAAGTTTGGAAAAATGCTTACATTCAATCAAGGTGAATCTGTTGGGTTTGATAAATCCAAGGTTGAGTGTTTCAATTGTCATAGAATGGGGCATTTTAGAAGAGAATGTAGATCTCCACTCGGGAATGATGGTGGAACGGGATAGGTATGCACTTCTGTTAAGATTGAGGATGCTGACTCAAAGGCTATGGTAGCCATGCAGAACATCGATGGCATTAGAGCTATTTGGAAAATGAGGTGACCCAAAATCAAGCTTTGGTTGCTGAAAAGGAAGAGGAAAATGTTCACCTTTGCTCTTATGGCCAAATCATCTTCTCTATCAGATAATGAGGTATATGATGATGCTTATTACACTAGTACAAAAAGTGGTTTTGGTCACACATATCAAATTTCGTGTAGTCACAAATAAATTTTTTGTGTGATTGAAGTTGCCAAAAAAAAATAAACAGTCGCACTTAAAGTCCAAGTGTGTGATCATTTTGTTTTTTGTTTGTCACGCATATGAATATTTACGTGACTATCCCTAACAAATGATTTTTGGGTGAGTCATTTGTCACTTAATAATTTGGGAGTGTTACCGAATCAAATGCTGGTTCACGTAGTAGTCACATTATACATATAAATGTGTTACAAATATTTGGCATACACATAGCGAATGTGACCAAAAATTATATATGGTCACAGTGACTTATTTTACAAGTGACTAATCGATAAACAAGGTTGTCACACACATTATTTTAATGTGACTAGTATATTTTGTTAAATGTTAACAACACATGAATTTTGTATGTGTGGCAAATAGAAAGTAGGTATTAAAACATTTGTCACTATATTTATTTAAATGTGACAAATATTTTACAATTACTTGAAGATTATGATCAAATATAATACATGATCACACTAAATCATCAAACAATTATGTGACTATAAATTTAGCAATAGTCACAACATTTAAGCAATGTGTAACTAAATTATATTTATGGTCACATTATAATGAGATTATATGTGACCAACACATTGAAAACGTCACACAGTAAAATATTCACGTGACAAATGTTTAGAACCAAATATAATCTCAATTTTCTGTAATCTTGATATGAGTCACATTTTTTAGTGTTTGTATGACTAAAGTCACTACACATAGTCACAACAAGTATTTTTCTATGTGACTAACTAAATCCATAAAATAATAGTTTGTCTCAACAAGTATTGTTTTATGTGACTAACTAAGCCCATCAAAAAAATGTCACACACATTTATGAGTGTGTGTCGAAGCTTCCTTGGTACTCCTGCATGCATTGAGTTCAGACTATTTGCCATTATGGTTTGCAACTCTTCATTTGCCCCAATAAAAAACTGTGGTTGTTATGGGTAGTATAAATACCCTGCCTATGGTTACATAATCTATAACATCACCAACTACCGATCACCTTCCCCAAATCAAAAACACCTTTTTAATTTCAATTAACAGGCCGATCCATGGCAGATTCTCAAGGAAGTACTTCTGATGCAAATGTCATCCCTGTGTTGGATGAGATTATGCAACTCATTGGTGGTGCAAATATTTCGTATGCCATGAGGGTCTACTTCGAGCAACAAATTATTGATGAGAAGGCTTTTACTAATGATATCCGGGATATGATTGAAACCAGATAAGGTAAGCCTAAAAAGGGTTCATACTGCACTTTCTGAAATGAAGACCAAACATCCAGCTGCTGATTGGGAGGAGTCTATTGAAGATTTTACGGATTCAAAGAAGAGGTTAGAGTTGAAGCTTTTTCGTTTGAACAAGATTGTCCAAGAACAACTTGAAGGTGTCGATGAGTTGAAAGCTTGGTCCACTTCAATGGAAATAGTTCCACCAGAATAAGAAAATGTTTGATGATTGTTGTACATTGGCACATATGTTTGTGTTGTTTTTGACCATCAATATGCAGTTCGGGTATGTCGTGTCTAATCCAGTTATTTTGTTTAAGTTAAAGTACTATGTACCCATGTTTTGTTTAACTGCATATGTAATATGGTGGTCTAATGGTAATGTAATGACATTTATGTTTAATTTGGTTGAATAGCCTGCTATTGTGTTTATCTTAATTGGTTATTACATCTTAAATTAATCTTTAACTTATAGTTATGCTTAATATCAGTATCTGTTGTAATTTTGGGGGTTAAGATAGCAAAATGTGTTGTGTGTATGAAATTAAAGAAGGTACATAAACTGATTTAAGTATGAATTTGAGCACAAACTTGACAAGTATGACAAAATTCTGTATTATAGATTATTCAAACTTCTTGCAGACACAAATTTATACTCTTGCAGACACAAATTTATACTCATTATGTCAATAGCTATATATACATAATGCACTTCAGTAATGATTTTTGCAATAAACGGTAATCACAAAATTTGTGAATAAAGACTGAAACTAAAACCAACTATAACCTATTGTAACTAAACCCTAGGTGTGCAGACAATATGAGGTTTAAAACATGTTGTCAATAAGCTTAAACATACAGTCTCAAACACCCTTTATGTTGAGTAGGATATCAAATTTACAAAGGAATAATGAACTTTAAGTAATTTCAGGGCTTGCAACCAACCTGAAATATAAAGGTGAGCAAAAAAAGACTTAAATAAGCTGGATAATCGATAAAATAAGCATTCACAAGCCAAATCACTAGTAGAGTTGAAAGTTATACCTAGGCTGATGTACATCCACACCAGCCTTGCAAACTAATGCAATAGCTATATGTACATTGGCAGTTCAGTAATTGCAACTCAAATCACCAAATTGAACACTATAGTCGAACACAAACTTCACAATTACGATAGAATTCACTATGACATATTATGAACCCTTATATGGACACTGTAGACACAAATATAGAGTAAAAAAATACTATGTAGTATGTCACTAGCTATATAAACAGATATGCAACTCAACTCACCAATTTGAACACTATTTTTGAACACAAAGTTTCACTAGTATGATAGAATTCAATATGACAGATTATGAAAACTTACATGTAATTAGCTATATCAGCAAGACACAATTGAAATCTAAATTTCATAAAAACATAATTAAAAGAACCAATGAATGTTAAAAGAAAATTTATATTCAAATAAAAGAGATTACAAGTGTTTTTGTAGAAAAAATGAAAGATTAAATATGTAATATGCACACAAACATAAATCCTTAAACAAGTACTAGAAATCAGATATTCCTATCCTCTAAAATAACAAGTTAAATAAGATAAAAACGCCGATTGTGCCAACTTGAGCATGACAGGCTTCACTTGGTTTTTCGTATGACAACTCCTTCACCGTCGGCTCGATAGTAGTCACTGTGTGAATCATCACCTACATGCACACCTGGCAAAGTGTTATCATTGTTCTGGTGAATAACTGTACTAAATTCCTCATCGACTTCGTCATATGTATCTTTGTAATTCTTGATAGGTGTCTTGAAGACAATAGACATATTTTTTTGTACCTGGTCTTGGACATAAAACACTTGTCCTGCTTCTGAGCCAAATATGAACGGATCAGCCTTGTGGCCTAAGTTATTCAGGTCTACCAATGTACAACCAAGAAGCTTATCTATTTTGACTGTTTTATTCTTGTGATTAACCCAATCGCACTTGAAAAGAGGAATTCTCTTGAAACGGTAATCTAGTACCCATATCTCTTGTAAAACCCCATAATATAATAGTTTTTTTTGTTACAACTTCTTTGGATATATGAGTATCTTCTACCTCAACACAAACCCCACTGTTCTGGTGAACTTTGCCATCATTTATTTTCGTACGAAATGTATACCCATTGATGTTATATGCATCGCATTTCACTACGGTGGCGCGTGGTCCAAATGATATCCACCTAACAGTATCTGATACGCTGTCTTTTGATATTGCTAACTCTCTCAAAACCTGAATTTCAACAGTTAAAGAATAGTGTTTCAGATAAAGAAATGGTGTGATGGTGGACCTCTACCTAGCTAATGACAACGCTTCTAATTGCTACTGAGAGTTGGAGATGGCCTCATTACGTTGTAAGTGCTTATTTATTATACTCTACTACTAGTATTCGTTTTTGAGATGTTAAGTTAACTAATATTTAGCAACAAACAAACAATTATAAACATCATACAAGTAATTACCTCATCGTGTTTAGCAAAAGTTTCACAATGCACAACCTCCAGCAATGCTATTCGTTTACCAGGGTTAGTTTTTTTCAAATAATTCTTGTGTCGCCTAAAACGAAACAATGTATTTGATTTTTTTTTTGTTTTTAGAATATTTATATCAATGAAATAGACATGTGTTAGTAATACTTACTCGATATAGGGTAAAAGTTCATCTGTATTTTGTAGTACATACAAATGAGCTTTTGCAAATAGTTCCCCATTCATTTCGAATGGTGTGCTGGCCGATAATGGCATTTCGTCCTCATTTTCATTGGTTATATCTTTATCAGGTGGCAAACCAACAGATTTCATTGTTTTATAATACTCGCTAAAAAACTCTATTGTTTCTTCCGCAATGGTCTCCTCATCAATGCATCCCTCTGGTCTGTTTTTGTTTCTAACATGGTTTTTAATAACCTTCATACATCTTTCAAATGGGTAAATCCACCGAAAGCATATGGGACCATACAATCTTACCTCTCTAGTTAGGTGCACAGTCAAGTCATAATATCAAAAAATGACGGAGGAAAGAACTTCTCAAGTAGGCACAGTGTCACAACTAGTTCTTATTGCATCGCATCTAGTTCTTCCAATTTTATTTCTTTTCTACATATAGATTTAAAGAAAAAGCAAAACCTGATAATAGCATATCGTGTGGGTGCGTGCATGATTGAACGTATTGTAATTGGTAAAAACTCTTGCATCAGCATGTGACTTAAGGCCAATGAGCTTCCTTTCCTTTAGGTTGACCAAACTAGCAAAATTTGAACAATATCCCTGTGGTACTCTGAGGTTGGCTAACGTTTCACAAAATTTTTCTTTTTCAGCATTAGTTAACGTGTAGCCTGCTGTAGGTAGTGTTGTTTCGCCTTCTTCTAGCCTAGCAAAAAGCTCTGGTTTTATACCCAAAGCTGCCAGATCCAATCGTGCCTTCAATCCATCTTTCGTCTTCCTAGGAATAGTTGTTGATGTTATTGATGGCTGGAGAATGAGGGATGGAAAAAAATGTGGGATGAGTTTAAAATTTTTGGGAGTTAATTTCAATGATCATTGAATAACATTTTGGAGGCAAAGTTTCAGTTTTCAACCAAATAAAATTTTGGAGGCATGCTTTAAATTTCACTCAATAAAATTTGAAGTCAAAGTGTTAAAATTTGACCGAAAATGTTGGTTATTTATTATCTGATATGCATCTAGGGGTGTGTGTGGCGCAAGGGGTTGATGGCGGGACTAGAGTTAGAGCTTATATAATATACGTTGGGTTTAAAATTTGTATTTTTTTATTTTTGTTACGTTAATGACTTTATTTATATGTTATAAATAGGGTAATAGTCAGAATGCCAAACAGCAAACAAACATAGATTAACTTGAAATTCATTTCGTTAGCAAAATTTATTGACCACTACATCATATGTGGTCAATCATTGTTTCAAGCAATTACATCATATGATTGTTCCAAAAAAATTTACATCATAGGAAAATGCAGAAAATAAGACAATACTAGAAATGTAAAAAACATCAGGCCTTTTCCTTCCCCTTCCCGTTGGAACCAACCGGCCTCTTTCCCATTTTTTCCACAATCTGTTTCCAAGTTGTTTTGTTACCAAGACTAAGAACAGCATTGTAAATAGGGGTAGGGCTTTTCAAAATGTTTTTGGGAACATAGTTCACATCAGGACCTGTTTTCTTTTGGGTGTTGGCTTTTACTTTTAGGGTGTCTTCATAGAACTCAAGTGAGTCAATGATGTCTTCATCAGCCTCATCTGTCTTATCATAATAGGAATCAACAAATGGACTACCTTCATCTTCATCCCGAGTCTCCCAGTATTGTGAATCAGCATAATACTCAGCTAAATCAACATAGCCATATGATTGCAGCACCCCCTTTGGAATATTCCCAGTCTTAAACCTTTCAGCAACAACAGCCGTAACAACAGGCCTAGGAATTTTGGCTGATCCAATGGGAGGAAGTGTATGGTGCTTTGAAGATCCTTCACACCCCTTTTCGAACCACCCAGCATCTCCACTAGGACAAAACATATCTTCGCAGCTAGAGTCACCCAACTCAGTCACTTCAACCTTTTTTGTCATTTTTTATATCTGATATATAAATTTTAGGGATTGAAAGTGTAGAGGGATATGGATAAGTTGTGTTAGGAGTTGGAACCAATTTTCATAGAAAACAAGGGGTTGCCAATTTTTATGGCACTTTGGTGATTTTTATGACTAACATATCATGCAAATAAACAGACCACAACCCTAAACTAACAAATGGACTAACTAAGAACAAAATATCATGGACTTAAACACAAAATCAAAGATTTTAGAACCTAATAACTAAAACAGGTAGATTTTGGTGAATCTTGCATAAAGAAATTGGGACTTAAATACTTAAAACTAAAACTTGAAAACACTTATAACCACCAAAAAACAAGTGTTCAGGGTCCAGTCTTGGGATTTGCTGTCACTCAAACCCCAAAAAACCCTATCAATCCGAAACACCCATTTTATGATTTTTAAACAGATTTAACAGAGTGATTCTATGCAAATGGGATCCAAATAAAATCAAACCGCCATGAACATAACTAAGCAGTCAATATGCAGAAAATAACATAAATCGTCATAATCAATATAAATGGGGTTCAATTATGTCTATCCAATTAACGTCTAAACCCTAATCATGTTATAGTTCTTTGATTCCAGAAAAAAGGAAAACAAATGTTGATTGAATAAAAGCACAAACATGTTCAACAAATTAGATAGTGGAGTTAATCTTTTTCAGGGTTCTTGTTCTTACTAGCGAAGGGGAAAAGATGATTATGATTTTTGTTGGGTCAGTTGATCATTATAAGTGTTCTTTCCCCCTAAAAGAAATATAATTGGTTACCCAATCTAGTCATTAAAAAAAGTCCAACTTTATATTTATGTTCAAATAGGAATATCGAACATAAAAAAGTCCATTGGGTACAATGGACCACTTTTATAAGTAAGTTGTATATTTATGACTTTTACCCTTTTATAAATATGTTATTTATGATTTATTAAACATAAGTCGAGATGGGCTTATGTGTCATAAGCTTACATTTTGTGGTTTATACCTATTACAAAATTAATATAATGCATGTTATATATTTAAGGAATTATTAGTTTAAACAGGCCAATGCGGTGGATTCGTATTATCAGGTAATCATATAACATAAACAAATATGTTAAAAGTGAAAGTTTCAAAATTAAGACAAAAAAAGTCAACAACAGACAATTATTACGAAAGACGAAGTATATAAAACTTGATAAAAATTACCTCAATGAAAATACATTATTTATGTTTTAAATAAGTAATATATGAATAATATATGCAAACTTTTTATGCCCCTTTTAAGAGGTCGGTTCTTAAACGGTTTTATGACTTATTTCACCAAGACCACGTCTGAACGTAACATAAACGATGAGTAATTTGTTATCTGACTTATTTTAAAACCTAAACCTTAAACCATTTAACCCTAAAACATATAACCCTTAAACCATAAACCCTAATTAAACCATAAATCATAATCCTACATACCATAAACCCTAAACCTTAAACATTAAACCCTAAACATTAAACCTCAATAAACCCTAAACCTTAAACCCTAAACCCTAAACATTAAATCTTAAACCAATAAACCCTATACCATAAGCCCTAAACCTTAAACCAATGAACCCTAAACACTAAATCATAAACCGGTACCTATAAACCTTAAATCCTATGTAACCCTTAAACCACAAACTCTAGCTAATTAAACCATAAATCATAAACCTTAAACCATAAACCAATAAACCTTAAACCCTAAACCCTAAGCCCTAAACCTTAAACCAATGCACCCTAAACACTATATCATACACCTTAAACCATTTAACCTTAAATCCTATTTAACCCTTAAACCACAAACCCTAGCTAATTAAACCATAAATCCTAAACCTTAACCATAACCTAATGAACCTTAAATCCTAAACCCTAAGCCCTAAACCTTAAACCAATGCACTCTAAACACTATATCATACACCTTAAACCATTTAACCTTAAATCCTATTTAACCCTTAAACCACAAACCCTGGCTAATTAAACCATAAATCATAAACCTTAAACCATAAACCAATGAACCTTAAACCCTAAACCCTAAGCCCTAAAACTTAAACCAATGCACCCTAAACACTATATCATACACCTTAAACCATTTAACCTTAAATCATAATTAATCCTTAAACCATAAACCCTAGCTAATTAAACCATAAATCCTAATGAAACCTTAAACAATAAACACTAGCTAATTAAACCATAAATCCTAAATCTTAAACCATAACCCTAAAGTCTAAACCATAGAACCTAAACCTAAAGTCTAAACCATACAACATAAACCTAAAGCAGTATACCCTATATAAACCCTAAATCATAAACAGTAAAAACCATTAATTAACCCTAAAACATGAACTTAAATTAAACAATAAAACCTAAACATAAACCACTTCGGTAACCCTAAACCATAAATCCTAAACCTTAACCCTCAACCCTATACCTTAAACCCTAAACCCTAAACCCCAACCCTAAACCATAAACCCTAACCCATTACTAAACTATAATGTTGTCACCCTAACCTTATTAAACCGACCATTCAAAATTGACCTTATTCATATTAAATTGCTTGAGATGATTATTCAAGGTGATTGATATAAAGCTAAACTAAATCCCACATACTGCTTAAGAACCAAAAGATATTCAAGGTGATTATTATAACCTAATATATTAAGTTATTTAACTATAATTTTATGTTTAAAATTAAAGTAATATTTTAATTTTATATTTAAAATTATAACATTTTTAAAGTTAGTTAATTTTGACAAAAATGTTTTTAATAAAAATACAACGTATATGTTTTTTTATTTACTTATTATTTATTTATTATTAACTTTTAATAATAAAATGTTAATTATAATTTTATTATTAATTAATTTTAATATTTACATTTTCATTAAACACAAATAATATCCAGCAACCATCTTGTAACCGCCACCATCTTCAGAATCACACACAGGAAGAACAACCCCTAAATTTTCATCCAATACACAATAAAAAAATAAAACCCTCATACATAATAGTCGCCAATCTACACAATCATTAACGACATTAAGCATCAGGAAAAAGGTAATGCAACAATCAGTATTGTTCAATTTAAATATTAGGGTTCATACGAATAGTGTAAGTTTGTTATGGTATTAGGGTTTACACTAATTTTTAATGCATGTATGTGGACCTATGTCATTTTTATTAACGTGGTTCGATTTATAGGACTAACCCTTCTTAATCTATGTCATTTTTAATTAACGTGTTTATATGGTCTATGTTTCAATCTTGGTTATGGGTTTTGTTAATGTGTCCGGATATGGTCCCATGGTATATTATAGTTACAGGTTTTTTGGTATGATATTGTTTTAGGTTTTATGAAATCAGTTAGATATGGTCCCCTATACAAACATATGCATAACCAAATCCAAATGTTGTTAGGGCATCCACAACCATGCTACACATACTTCCAAACACTCCATTCGTCGACATATAACTAACATTAATATGTACATGTTTGCAGAAGTTATTCATCAGACACTTCATCATCTACTTCTGAAAGTGCTAAATTTTGCCCACCCCTAGCAATAAAAGTCCGATTTGGAGTTTGACCACAAGTTCTTCAAGTACTCCATGTATTCGCCCTCCACTATTTCAAACTCCTATTGTAGGCATACATAATTAAGAAGGTTCAGTCAAGGAATGCTGCAGAGGGGAGCAACAGCAAAGGCAAAAGGAAGGTTGGATGATGTCAGTTCTCCCTGTGTAATATGAATAATTTTTTTGTGTTTTGTAGGTCTGCTATTGTTGGGCACCTGTTGCATTTTCAACCTACAGGTCGCAACAATTTAATAAATTTGTATACATTACTATCATTATGAAACAATTATCAGTTATCTGTAATCAACAATACGAGTTTGTTAATTAGTTAATATAAGTATTTTAAGGTCATGTACAATTCAATATATGTTATATCCATGTTTTTATAATATATGAGTTCAAGTTTTATGCAGTGTAAACTAAAGGTTTTTGGTTGAATGTTAAAATGTGTTAAATAGTATATAATTTGTTCAAACTTTTTTTTACCAAAAAACTCAAAGGGAAAGTTTACCTAGTTTGAATGTTTAATTTGGAGGTAAATTTGAGTTCAAAATATTTGGTTGTTTAATTTTTTGTATTTGGAGCCAAAATTTTCACGAAAATTTTGAATGTCCAGCTAAGTAAATTCATATGCAGTTACCATAATTTTCTAACTCCATCTCCATCTCAAACCCTGATTTTCTCCAAAATCACAAAATATACAAAACTCGATTACTTTTTCATTAGTTTCATACCATTTCCATTTTTTGTTCGTGTACACATCGATTTGTGGTCAATAATCATGAACACTGTAAATGATGATCAAGATTATATTGTTAATGATGATGATTATTTGGTTAATAATCATGATGTAAATCACCATAATCAAGGAGATTATGAATCAGAGGATTATGGTGATCAATCAAATGAGGATGAAGACATTAGTAAACAAAAGGTTGTTAATAGGAGGGGTATAACTAGGTTATCCAAGTTTCGGATAAAATATGGAAAACCAGGTGTCATGAAGATAAATGTAAACTTTGATGCACTGAATATAATCTCAGGGCCAAACAGATCATTGTTTATCAATTTTTTAGGAGACACGGTTCGGGAGCAGATAGGATTGAAGATTCTATCGTGGAAAGATGTGAAGGAGGAAGCAAGCAAAAAACTTTAGACTGAAACCACGGTACACATACAAAATTTTTTACCCAACTATTAGTCTTATTCCTACATTTACTTAAACATTATGTTAATATGTGCAGCAATACTTTGAATTTGATGTGTCCTTCAAAAAGTTGGTTATGAATAACCTAGGTGAACTTCTAAGAAATTTCAGAAGTAAAATGGCAGCAAAGCACATAGTTCCCAACCTAGATAAACCTGAAAAACTAAATGAAGTTCCAAAGAATTACAGAGCAATCGTCAATGCCGAACATAGGGTTGCTTTTGTAAACCACACGGCCACAGAAGAATTTAAGGTTGTTAATTTCTATTTCGTTTTACATTTATAAACACCGAGTATGCATTGTTTGGAAACTCCGTATGACAAACACACTATGTTACATACTAGCAACTTCTCATCGAGTAATCTCTTTTGTTAGGTGAAATCAGCTGCAAGTAAATTGGCGTGTTCCAATTCTCTTTATAAGCATATAATGGGACATGGTGGTTATGTATATATAAAAGAGAAAATGGTAAGGTTATATTGCTGTAATATCCTAACACTGTTGTCCATGTTGGTTTAACTTTTCATCTGTATGTATTTAATGTTTGGAAGATCATAAAACAAGAAATTAAACCAGATCAAGCACCCCCCTCCCCCGTAGTGTATTCTGGTTTAATGGAAGGGTCAGAAAAGACGAAAAAGAGACAGATGATGAAACAATAAAAGTTGGCACTAAGATTGTAAGTGTTATTGCAAATTTTTGTATATTATGTTTATATTCGTATAATAAATTATTTACCATTTTTTGTGTGCAGCTGGAAGCAGAGGACCAGATCAGAGATGGAACCTTGACGGTTGATAGTGACACAGATTCATTATCACATGTATTAGGAAAGGAAAAGGGAGGGTATGCAAGGGGAGTGGGAGGCAGAGTTACGTGCAGGAATTTCTTTGATCTACCTAGAAGGAAACAAGGAACTAATGTAAGGATTGCGATGCTTGAAACTGAACTTGATAAGGAAAGACAAGTGCGTAAAGATAAAGAGATTATAGTCACTCAATTAACCACCCAGATGTCACAAACACAGGAAACTCTTAATAAAATGTTGAAACTTATGTACGCACATGAATATAGAAGAGTTAACGCCAAGTCAGTCAAATGTAAGACTAGTTTTCTAATTTTAATTTGATGATTTTCAGTCTGTAATTACAATAACAGTTAACATACTTATATATTGCAGGTATTACAACTAGAACATAATACATTAAATACAATACCTAGTGAAGAGCAAAGGACGTCAATCAGTGGTGGTGGGCTTCAGAAGGGTGTGTTATTTCCAATGTCTAAGTCAACTGCAACTTCAAACAAGGATTTGGACACTGCAACTGAGAACAAGGTAAGTTATAAAAAAACCATGTTTGGTTTCTAAATTGTACTATGCATGACTTATTTAATGTGTTATGTATGTATGCAGGGACCTGTTAGAACTAGGGGAGCAAAAAAATAAGACTAGACCGTTAGAAAAGAAGTCTCCACTTCAAAATTCCCAATCTCAAGAAGATATTTCTCTAGCTTCCGGATCACAACAAAATCTGTCTCCCTCGACACAACAAGACGTACCTATTCCATCATTACGAAAGAAGCGTACACCTTCTAAATCGAAAGTAAATCAGTCTCCACCATCACTACCAGATGTAAGTATTTCATCATTATTCATATAATTATTTGTTTAATTTATACCATATTAACGCATGTAAACATATTTTCTTCAGACATTTAAGTGCAAAGTGTGGAACATCTCTAGGACAATTATCATTGGTATCGGTAGGGTATACAAGTCTAAGGATGGAGACAATGTAATGATTCATAACCAACCACTACCAAAACATTGCTACAAAGTTTCAGTTGATGAATCCCTAGTGGATGCAGCATTCATACCTGATGACAGAAATAATGGTTTAAAAACTGTTAAGGATGTAAAAGGTAGTTTTGTGGCATGGCTAAAGGAAAAGGTTATTTTTTATCAACAGGTACATACACTTGATTTATCATCCTACATATACATAGCTTTTCATATTTAGATCAATGTTTAATACACGACTTTTGTTTCCCTACAGGAAACAACACCACCAAATACCATAAAAGCTATTGTTGAAAGTCACCAATGATAGGATTTAAGCGCTCGATGAACGTTCCAGCAGGCATTACATTTACGACTATTCCTCATATGCAGAAACAAGCTAGGAATAACAAGGCTCAAAAGGCTTTACAATACGGTGATTCAAAGTCTTTACAAGTGTGATTCTTTGTGAAAAGTATGTTACTTGAGAATAATACAACATTACAGTTGTTGATTTGCTTATGTAAATTCAATTTTATATATTAATGCAATTGAAATTTTGTTTCCAGAATTTTGTTTTTTGTTTTTATTGAATTCTGAAAGGTTACTAGAAGATGAAACATAGTCACACTTATTATCATTGTTAGTCACATTCCAATGTGTGACTACATATCATAAAAATTCACACAAACATACAATTCATGTGACTATTGGATGCATATAGTCACAAAAAATACAATTGGCTTGACTTGACAAAGCATACAGTCACACTTATTACTACTATTGGTAACTCTTTGGTTAATTGTATGTGACAAACTTAGTACATTTAGCATTATTTATGTGACTACATGTCATAAAAGGTCACAAAAACATACAATTCATGTGACTATTAGATGCATATAGTCACATAAAATACAATTTGCTTGACTTGACAAAGCATATAGTCACACTTATTAATACTATTGCTAACTCTTTGGTTAGTTGTATATGACAAACTCAAAGCCATTAGCATGATTTGTGTGACTACATGTCATAAAAGGTCACACAAACATACAATTCATGTGACTATTAGATGCATATAGTCACACAAAATGTAATTTGCTTGACTTGACAAAGCATACAGTCACACTTATTACTACTATTGGTAACTCTTTAGTTAATTGTATGTGACAAACTCAGAGCCATTAGCATGATTTGTGTGACTACATGTCATAAAAGGTCACACAAACATACAACTTATGTGACTATTAGATGCATATAGTCACATAAAATATAATTTACTTGACTTGACAAAGCATACAGTCAAACTTATTACTACTATTGGTAACTTTTTAGTTAATTGTATGTGACAAACTCAGAGCCATTAGCATGATTTGTGTGAATACATGTCATAAAAGGTCACACAAACATACAATTCATGTGACTATTGGATGCATATAGTCACACAAAATACAATTTGCTTGAGTTGACAAAGCATACAGTCACACTTATTACTACTATTGGTAACTCTTTGGTTAATTGTATGTGACAAACTTAAAGCCGTTAGCATGATTTGTGTGACTACATGTCATAAAAGTTCACACACACATACAATTCATGTGACTATTTGATGCATATAGTCACACAAAATACAATTTACTTAACTTGACAAAGCATACAGTCACACTTATTACTACTATTGGTAACTCTTTGATTAATTATATGTGACAAACTCAGAGCCATTAGCATAATTTGTGTAACTACATGTCATAAAAGGTCACACAAACATACCCTTCATGTGACTATTTGATGCATATAGTCACACAAAATACACTAATCACATAGTAAATGTCACACATATTGTATATTCATGTGACAAACTTATAAACAATAGTCACTCTTAAACAAAACTCGTGTAACTGTAGAGTGTTTACCGTCACACATATTCACTAAAATACCAAATATTGTACCTAGTTCGTCACACATTTTCGAGTATTGGTCACATTTTCTTGCTGGTTATCGTCACTTAGATCATATTGTGACCGTATGGTACCTACAGTCACGGGACCTTTGGTCACAAAGGCTAAAAAAACTGCGTGTGACTGTAGGCCTATGGTCACTCTTTTTGAGTGTGACGGATACCATTTTTGTACTAGTGTTATAGTAAAGCTTGTAGGCAAAACACAGAAAACCTTAAGAAGGAGGTTTCAAGTTTAAAAGAAAAACTCTTAGATATAGATGCCCAACTAAGAAACTACAATAAGGGACTTGTAGAATCAGTTGGGATGGTGCAAGATTATAGGAAAATGGAATTTGATCTTAAAGATCAAATTACTTTTCTAGAAAGAGATCTAAGACTTAGTAATGAGTCTAAAGCTACTCAAATATAATCTAGAACTAAATTACAACTTAAATTAGATGAGGCCATTAAATCTAAAGAAAACGTAGGTCTTAAAATTGAAAATTTTGAAGAGGCTAGTTGTAAAACCCGCATTTTAAAAATCTGAGGGTCATTTATGTCATTTTGAAATTTTGAAGTCCATTTTTTAAATTTCATTTTATTTCTGAAAATTGAAAAATGTGCATTTAATTATTTAGTAACTTTGAAATAATTAAAACGTATGTTATAAATATCTTGGAATTAAAAAGGATATAATGTAAAGTTAATTTTAATTAAAAATAATATAATTGTTTAAAAAGATTTGATTTTTGTCTTATTTTGTTTATTTACTTACCTAAATAATTAAGGCTTTAAATTAAGAAAGAAGTGTAAAGGTTTTTAAGAGTATATTTTGTAAAAATTATAATTTTGGCAAAAATGAATATTGTTCCCCTATATGTTTCTATATTAGGCTGGTTTTAAGCAAGAGGAAACAAAGAAAAATATTTGATTTTAATAAGTTGGTTATTTTGAGAATATAAATAAAAACATAATAAACATGTTCCCCTATGTTAAGTAACATTCTAAATCATCAAACTTGGTCCCCAAGGCTTCTATGGTCGTGACTTAGGGTATATATCCCTCCCTCATTGTTAAAAATCTTAAGCGTTTTCTCCATAAACTCCATTGAAGAAAAACCTTGAAACCTTGAACGTTTTATGTGTTCTTGATCTTTCTCCATTCATTCTTCCTCTAACCTTGGTTTTGATCTTATATAGTGATTTTATATCACTATATAGTTATATTAAGTGTTCTAATAATCCTCGTGTCACCATATTATGTTTTTGTATTTTCTATGAATTATTTAGGGTTTTTATGAACCCTAAAAACATGTTATGGGTAATAAAATGTTTAAAAACCTTTTCATGTGTTAGATATATGTAGCCTTAAAGTGGTTTCTAATAAGTTATTACACTAAAATAAAATAGATCTAGACATCTATGATGATCTAGATAGGTATAACACACTTTTCAAAACAAGGGTTTTGGGCAGTCCGATTTTTGGATCATCTTGTGAAGGCCATAAAATGAGTTTCGTAATATATTTTTAAGTGAATCCAAAGCCTATGGTTAGCCCTTTGAATATAGTTTTCAAATCGGTTCTTAAATAATTTTTAGGGTTCAGATCATATGGCTAATATTCTGCTCTTTAAAAAGAGTCCTCAAAAATCAGGTTTTGGGAAAATGGGAAACTAGGGTTTAAAATCACCTATTTATGGAAACTTGTAATTTATGTTGTTTGATCAGCATGTAAAGTGTTATTATATGTATATTGTATCTCTGGTAACACTGGATTAGGAATCATTACGTTGTGTCTTTGTTATGTTTTGCTATAAGGTACGAATATTTGGTTCTTTTAGTAAGAACACTTTTGATTCCTTTTCATATTTATTTTGTATGGTATTCCTAAGCCTTTCCTATGTTCCCAAATACATTACTCACTGATTTATTATGACCTTTATGATTCCTTGATTCGTTATGATTCATATGCCTCAACTGATTTCGTATGCATTTATATGCCTTCTAAAAAACTATTCGTATGATCCCTTATGACTATGCTTTGTTTTGGTATGCCTTTGTTGTGAACCCTTATGCCCCAATCATATTTTGTTCCATAGTCATGGAGGTATCATGACCATGTCATCGATGCATCGGTGGCATGACACTACCTGGGGCGGTGTGATTAGACCTCAACGTTCCCTTTTTGTATTATCTCGGTGCGTAGACTAGTATACGTACTAATCTGTTTGCAGGGGCGTATGGATGCATCCTAGGTGATCTATTCTGTTATCTGATATCTGAGTGAATGGTTTGTGTGTGCAATACACCCCATATCGCTTCTGGTACATTAGGTTTGGCCGTTTGTTTACACCTACTTGACTGTTTGATTGATATGATATGTGATATGTTATATGAGCTCGTGGGCATTCCGTTAATTTTATTTCACTCTTCTTTATGATTCGTCATATTCATCACTTGTTCATATAACCTTGATATTCGCAGTTTCCGTTACTACCTTTTGCTTTCAGCCTTATTTGTTATATATTTGTTTACTGGCCGTTTTGCTCAGCCGTGTTTATTTTCCATGCGGAAGGTTTTAAGCGAGAGGCTAGGCTACGAGAGTGTGGGCTTACCTAGATATACCCAAGAGTCAATAAATATTGAATACACTTATGATTTCAGTACTTTGTGTTTTGAACCCTGTTTTTTTGGGGATTTTCTATTTCTTTTGTTTTACTTTAAAGATATTATAAAGTTTTAATAAAAAGTTTCATTTTAGCCCTTTTACTGTGTGATGTATCTAATGTAAACCCATAGTAGTAGCACTTTGTCTCTTTTCGGAGCGGGGTGTTACACTAGTGTTATCTTAGATACATGTATAAGTGAGCAAAGAAACCCCAAAGATATGTCTGGGATTAGGATGTTTGCAAAGGAATTTGCTGTTGTTCCATCCCTCCAGGCAAATTCAATGGAGTATCAAAGAAAATTGACTTGTCTTGGACTAGTATCCTAGAATTCCAAGAACAAGAGTTTATTCCTCCACCACGTTTCCTTAGTCCTGTAGAGGAATACAAGAAGAAGTTGATTGATTTAAAACAATGGAAAACAGCCAACCTTTTTCTCTTTGCTAAGGGTGGACTGCTTAATGATGAATCTGTTGATGTTAAGCCCATTGTTGTGACTAACCCCACTATTGGTAAAACAATTAATCTTGGCTCATCTCCTAAAACTAAGTCTAGTGTTAAATATGATGAGATGTATAGGGAACATAGATCACCTCAGAGCCAAGCAAGTGTTAATCGAATAGGTTTTTATCAAACTAAGCCTAAGTTTGTGTCTAAAAAGGCTTGTTACACATGTGGGAGCTTCTCTCATTTGGCCTATAATTGTGTCAGCTGATACACCCAATCCGCTGACAAAAGTTCAACCATAGTCAACCATAGACCTAATGCCCACCCAAGTCTACAGGACACTAGACCAGCTCCTTTCTTCTCTAAGGGAGCTAATACCCATGGACAAAGACCCTTTCAAAAGACCAACACTTGGTCTAACGGACAGTGGGTTCCTGTAGCAAACCCTAATTTAGTCGCTGATAGGAATAATCAATCTGCTAACGGGGCAAGACAAGTCGCTGACAGGGCAAGATAAGCCGCTGACAACCCCCTAGATTTGGTACTTCAATGCCAAAAGTAGCTTCTGTCAGACCTACTCTTAGACCATATAAACAAAGATATTTGGTTAATAAGGGACAAGGGTCTAAGGCAACATCTAGTTTAATATGGAGACCTAAACAAGAAAAAAACTCTAGTTTTGATGGTGTTTCAATGACATGTAACAGATTTAAATATCTTGAAAAGGTCATTACTAAACCTATTGGAACTAATTGGGTGTTTAGGGCACAAAGGGATGAACAGGGGGCTGTTCCAAGAAAAAATCAATTCTTGTTGAACAACCAGTTAGATCCAAGTCTTCCAAGGCTTGGGTCCCTAAAGGAAACTAATTTGTTTTCTTTATGTGCAAGGCATTCAAAAGCAGGCCAATGATCACGGATATTGGGACAGTGGATGCTCTAGGCACATGACTAGGAAGGAGGATTACTTGAAAAACTTCACTCCTATTAGCAATGGTGATAAAGTGTTCTTTGGTGGTATTTTTGGGACCATCTCTGGCAAAGGCACTCTAATCACCAACAATTTAAAGTTTGAGGAAGTCTTTTTGGTAAAGGAACTTGGTTATAATTTATTTAGTGTGTCACAAGTTTGTGACAACAAAAATAAAGTTCTTTTTACTAACACTGAATGTTTAGTATTATGTAAAGACTTTGAGATGCCTACTGATAAGTTCATTGAATATAGAACTCCTAGACATAAGGACATTTACAATGTTGATTTAAAAGGGATTAAAAAGAACAACAATTTGTCTTGTTTTTATGGCACAGAAGATTAGGGTATATAAACTTTAAGAACATTAATAAACTTGTTAGGCATGATCTAGTGAGAGGTTTACCCTCAAAAGCTTTTGAAAACAATCATAATTGTGTTGCATGTCTTAAAGGCAAGCAACATAAGGCCTCTTTTAAGTCTAAAAGTGTGCATTCTAGTTCTAGACCTTTACATTTCCTTCATATGGATCTGTTTGGGCATACTAATGTTAGAAGTCTAAATGGTAAATCCTACTACTTTGTAATCACAAATGATCACTCTAGATTCACATGGACCTTCTTTTTAGCTAACAAAAATGATACTACTTTAACCCTAATTAATTTTATTACTCAAATAGAAAAGAAAGCAGGTTACGAGGTCAACATTCTTAGGATTGATAATGGTGGTGAATTTAGGAATCATCTTTTAGATGCCTTCTGTGTCAAGAAAGGAATTACTAGGGAGTTTAGCACAGCTAGAACTCCACAATAAAATGGTGTAGCTGAGAGAAGAAATAGGACTCTAATAGAAGCAGCTAGGACCATGTTAGCAGATGCTAAGTTACCCATTGCTTTTTGGGCTGAGGCTATAAATACAACATGTTATGTTTATAATAGAGCCTTAGTGAATAAGTTTCACAATAAGCCCTTATGAACTATTTTGGAATAGGAAGCCTAACATAGACTTCTTTAGACCCTTTGGATGTCATGTAGTTATTTTAAATACTAATGAAAACCTTGGGAAGTTTAATTCAAGGGGTGATGAGGGATATTTTGTGGGTTATTCTATGAACAACAAAGGGTACAAGGTTTATCACAAGAAGGATATGAGAATCACAGAAAACATTCATGTGACTTCTTGGAGAATAAACCTAGTGATCCTAAATCTGGACCAAATTGGCTGTTTGATTTAGAGCCTTTAACCAGATCCATGAATTATATACCTGTAACTAATCCAAAGATCTTGGAAGCTCCTATTGTTAATAATGCAGGTATACAAGTTGATGAAGTAACAGGATCACATGCAACTGGAGATAATTCTTCACTCAATATACTCAACATACCTATTTGGATTGACGGGTTCATTAGAGCATCTGCTGCTGAGAATAGAGAGGAACGAAAGGAACAAGAAGAGCCAAAGAAAGATAGTGCGCCAGCCACTGACACACTTATTTTAGACGCTGACACAGCCAATCAATCCGCTAACAAATCTGTGCCAGCCGCTGACAGCTCTTCTTCAACCTATGAAAAATTTGTTCATGATCTTATGGATAATTACATACATTAAGGTGTTGTTAATGATGAAGATGAAGATTTTATTAATAATGAAGATGAGTCTGAGAATGAAGATAATCCCGATCTTACCAATTTGGAGACCACCATTAACGATGATGGAGGATTGAACTCACATGTAACTAGAAATCATCCTCCTTCTCAAATAATTGGACCTTTGTTTTATCCAGTTCAGACCAGAAGTAAGAGTAAGAAGCAAGGTGGATTCATTGCTAATATCCACAAGAAAAAGGATAATGAACGGATTCAAGAATGTTTCTTTGCATGCTTTCTATCACAATCAGAACCTAAGAAGATATTTGATGCTTTGAAAGAGGAAAGTTGGGTTGAAGTAATGCAGGATGAGCTTCACCAATTTGCTATTCAGGATGTTTGGGAACTAGTTGATTGCCCTAGACATGTCAGACCAATAGGAGCACGTTGGGTTCTTAGGAATAAGAAAGATTAAAGAGGGATTGAGATTAGAAACAAAGCAAGACTGATTGGTTAAGGTTACACACAAGAAGAGGGTTTGACTATGAAGAGGTTTTTGCACATGTTGCTATAATTAAAGCAATAAGGATTTTCCTATCCTATGCTTCTTGCATGGGTTTCAAGGTCTACCAAATGGATGTGAAGAGTGCCTTATTGTATGGCTAAATTAAAGAGGAAGTTTATGTGATACAACCTCCTAGTTTTGAAGATCCAGAGCATCCAGATAAAGTTTACATGGTAAAGAAGGCAATGTATCGCCTGATGGCTTTAAAATGGGGACCATAGACCAGACTTTATTCACAAAGCAAAATGGGAAGAATTTCCTTCTTGTACAGGTCTATGTTGATGACATCATCTTTGGTTCTTCCAATCAAAAGATGAGTGGCGATTTCTCCAAGTTGATGACTGATAAATTTCAAACGAGTGCCATGGGTGAAATGAACTTCTTTTTAGGTCTTCAAGTTTAGCAAAAAGATGAAGGAATTTTTATATCTCAAGATAAGTATGTAGCTGAGATATTGAATAAGTTTGGATTCTCACCTCATGAAAAAAGGGCAAGTACACCCATGGAAAGAGAACACCCTTGGGGAAAGATTGGAGATGGTAAGGAAGTTGATGTCAGGCATTATAGGTCAATGACTGGATCATTGATGTATCGCACAACATCTAGGCTAGACATCATGTTTGTTGTATGTGCATGTGCATGTCACCAGGTGACTCCCAAGGAATGTCATGTTCATGCTGTCAAAAGGGTCTTTAGGTACCTTAGATATTATCCTAATTTGGGATTTTGGTACCCTAAAGATTCTCCATTGGAGCTTATTGGATATCTAGACAGTGACTATGGAGGTGATAATAGAGATAGGAAATCCACAACTGGTGGATGTCAGTTCTTGGGAAGTAGTTTAATATTTTGGCAATGCAAGAAACATACTGTTGTGGCCAATTCAACAACCGAGGCTGAGTATGTAGCTGTTGCTGCTTGTTGTGGGCAAGTTCTATGGATTCAAAATCAGCTATTAGACTATGGGTACAATTTTATGCATACTAATATTTTTGTAGATAATAACAGTACGTTGTGCATTATTAAGAATCCTGTACATCATTTTAAAACCAAGCACATAGAAATTAGGCATCATTTTATAAGGGATTGTTTTGAAAAAGGTTTAATACATCTAGACAAAATTAGCACAGAGCAAAATGTGTCTAATCTTTTAACTAAACCTTTGGATATGGGGAGATTCCTGTACTTGGTCTCAAGTGTTGGAATGATCAAACCTTAAAATGTGGTTTTTAAAATTGATGTAAACTATGTATAGGATACGCACTGTTATTAGTCTTTGTGAAAGATCATATTTTTCCACTTTTATTTTCTATCTGCTAACAAAGGCTTTCTATCCGCTGACAAGTGGAAAAGAAGCCGCTGACGGCCTATGTGTTAGTTTTTGTGGTTTTTATCTAATAATGCAAGAATGAAGGGCATAGTGAATATGGATACAAGATTGCTTATGGACTGAAGGGATGTGACAAAATGTTTATTTATGATGGTTGGAATGTTTACATTCTTATCTTGAAATAAAAAAATTGTCATATATTTTTTTAAGCATTGTTTAATGGGAGGTTTTAGGAAAACCTTTAGGATTTTGGGTACTCTTAGAGTGGTCTTATCACAATTATAGATTGTGTCCACTGGTGAGTAGGGGTCAGAAATAGTGAAGACTTTTTCTTTATGAAATTGTTGGAATTTCTAAACCTTGAGGCACTGTAACATGCACGTTTTATTTTAAGCATGCATGATGCCAAGACATTTTTACCTAGCATTGGGCTGGTTGGATTGGTGACTTGGGCTACATAGTTTTGGGTTTACCTGGGAGTTACAAAGATATTATATGAGCAAACTTCCTTCTTAAGTACTCTGAGAGCAAAGGACACTTGAGGACAGTTATATCTATCTTGTGTAATCAAGTTTGTGTGGTTAGACAATGCTTGCAAAACTCTGTCTTTTTGAAGATAAGATAACTCTCTTAGATTTAATTTCTTTGTTAAGTCTTTTTATTTTTATTTATTCTTTTTATTTTTGACCTATCACCAAAAGAAATTCTATCCGCTGAAAAATAAATTTTAGCCATAGACAAAGCCAATCTAAACGCCGACAAATATAGTTGTTGTCGCTGACAAAACTTTTGACCATTTAAAAACATTGGGTCCTACTCAGTTGTAACTTTTGAGATATTTGGGCTGTAATTTTTGTAGAGTAAGTATTTTCTTTAATTACTATGAGATAAGTTATCTTTTTCAAAGATTTTCATCATTATATTTTGAAATGTTTTACGTGCATACCTTTTTTTCAACCAATAGCATACCTACAATTCTACTATTTATTCACCCATCTCACGTCTTAATAGGGCAATTCGCATATATTTTTTTCTTCCTCCATAACCAAAACTATAAACCTTTCTTTTCTCTTAAGCTTTTACTGTTATCCATGGGGCCTAAGCTTAAACCTGCTAATGTTGTTCTTGAATTTAAGGAGTATCACAATATGCTTGCATATTTGGTGGTTGATAATGAAAATCACCCCCAGTACTCAGAGATGATAGCGTTCATGTTGGCTTCTAACTTAAGGTATGCTCTTACACATGCTCTTATCATCCCTACTTCACACATCAAACAGTTTTGGAACACTCCTAGTTCCAAAAAAATTGATAAAGTGATGACAATTGAATGTACCATTCATGGGTGCAAGTGGGTGGTCATAGAGGCCTTAATTCGTCAAGCTTTACAGCTTGATGATGCCAATGGTGTGGTCACCCTTCCCATTAACGAGTTACAAGAAGGGCTTCGAGGCTTGGGGTATGCTCTTCCTCCCACAAGGAAAATTTCTAAATATTATAAAGGACAATTTCCCCCAACCTGGAAGTTCTTAATACATGTCCTCTTGCAATGTCTTAGTCCCAAGTGTTCTTCATTCAACAAGATCAATCGCTCTATAGCGAGTGCTCTTGTTTGTTTGGCCACAGGGCAACAATATAGCTTTTCTAAAATGATTTTTGAGGGCATGTTGCAAAACTAGGGAAGCAAGATGACTCTTTCTTACCCTATATTTTTACAAATGGTTTTTGAAGCCCAAGGAGGCTCTGGCAGGGAGCATGATAACTTTTATAAGATCCCTGTCCAAAAGAAAAAGCTTTTTATCACCTTGAATACAACCCCTTATGAACCTTTGCCATTGACACCACCCATGTTAGTTGTTAATGAAGCTGCTTTACACCAACCAGAACCAGAACCACAACATGATCAACCACCACCTTCCCCACAACATGTTGTTAACCCTAATCCTTTAGTCGTTGACATTCTCATGTCAGTCACTGACACAACAGTTGTAGACCCAAACACCTCTTCTGATTCTCCACCACAAGATTTTAGGTTTGCCAAGCGCCAAAGGACTGCTGGGGTGTTCTCCCCTGATGGTCCTAGCCATGTAGCAGAGAGAACCACTACCACAAGGGTGGCTAGTGCTATGGATGTGGCTGGGCCTATTGACACTAGCTTAGAAGCAGGTCAAGACAAACCCACTGTCACTAAGTCCACATCCATGCCTCATGAAGCTTCATTGAGGATTGATTTCCTGAATGTGGCTGAGGGTAGTATGGAACCTATGACCCTATTGGAATTGAAGGCTATCTGTGTGAGCTTGCAAAAGCAAAACACAGAGCTTGTACAAACTGTCACATCACAAGGCCTTGAACTCATTATACTGAGAGAGAGGATAGCTGTTTTAGAGAGAAGAAGGAGAGTTATGGTTCAGTCTTCAAGGGATGATAGAGAGGCTTCTTACAAAGGGAAGGATGAGCTTACTGAACCGTTTGTTGTGAGTGATAAAAGTTCTAAGGAAGGCCCTGTTGGAAATAAGGAGATGCTGACACTCTTACTGGGATGAAGGAAAGCAAGGACTTTGATCCTTCTTTGGTCACACCCAAAAGATTTTCATTCACAGGATTGATGATGCAGCAGGAGAGTGTGAGTAAGAGTTCAGCCGCTGACATGACCAGTCTATCCGCTGACACTTCTTCTGCAGCCACTAACAAATTTTTTGAGAATTAAGGAGGTGTCTACTCAAGTACCAATCACTTTACCAGTCATTGATCCACTAGATAAGGGTAAAGGGATATTGGTAGAAGCACAGGTCCCCAAGGATGTAGCACAAATACAGTTCGATACATTGTTGGCTCAATAATTACATGAGCAAGAGCTGAGGGGATTGAAGAAAGGAGGTATAGAGGCTCAGATTGAAAGTTCAGAATTTGAGGATGTGAGAAGAGCTAGTGATAGTGATGAGGGAAGTGAACATGACTCTACGGCTGATGTGGAGTTTACTAATGAACAAGAAAGGCTTGAGTATGGTGAGGATGAGGCTGCCAAAGCAAAGTTGAGGCGACTGAAGTTATAGATTGATTTTGATATACCTCAAATTGATGCTTTGTATCACAGGTATGGAGAAACATCTATGGATGATCCAACCATTACTCTTTCTATGAAAATATGGGGATTGGAAGGGTTGTTGAGGGTGCAAAGAGATTTAAAGGTTATCTTTGCAAATAAGGCTTCTAATGTTTTGGGGAAGTCAAAGATAGCAAGAAGAGAGTTGTACTACATGTTGCTCAAGGGTCACCAAGCAGGTTGGACATATAGGAAGTTGCAGGCGTTATCATTTGACCAGCTAGAGTATTTGGCATATCCTATTTGGGTGAATGTTAGTGAGCAGAACACACATCTTCAATTGTCCACTAAAAGACAAGACGAGATAGAGGAAGAATTGAAGATAAAGAGGGCATCCAAAGTGCCAAGGTCTGTGAAGAAGTGAGCAAAGTTCATGTTTCTAGAATTTGGTCCATTGGATCCAAGATTCAATGAACATGTGTTAAAGAAGAACTTGGAGCTCTCTCCCTTAGAAGTTGGTGACATTACTGTTATGGTACCCCTAGATTTCAGAAACCCTGTGATAAAGCATGAGGAGGATCCAACCATAAGTTTTTAGAAGATTATAAGATTTGGGGACAAGGTACATGTGCTCTCATCTCTTATGTTCCTGTTTGGCAGCATGGATGGGGAAGACTTGGAGGCTCTTTGGACTCTATTGAAGGAGAAGTATGAAGCTGAAGCTCCTTCAACATCTAGTGGAATAAAGATATGGTCAACATTCAAGAGAATGTTTGATCATGTTGACGATGATCCAGTTTGGCTGGATCTTGATGACTTGACAGGATTAGAGCGGCGTCTATTCTCAGTAGTTGGTGTATATCATCTTAGCACAACAAAATCTTCAGAGTACTTGTTGGTGGATAGACTTTATCCACTGACGCAAGACCTATTAAAAAAGATGGTGAGCACTAAGTTGAAGGTGGATTATTCCAGTGGTGTGGGTGTTGATCTTATGAAGTTTCTTCACTCTCAGATTAAAGAAGAATAGGTTTATTTGTAAGAATCCTTTCTGTATTTTATTTTTATTCAGAAACATGATGATTAGAGTAAATATCAAGTTTAGGGGAGGATTGTTGGGAATAAAATTATCTAGCCGCTGACAAAGGGAATCAAGACGTTGACAAGAGTAATCGAGCCGCTGACAAACAAGACGCAGACAAGAGAAGATCAAGCCACTGTCAAAAGTCATTAGTTGTTAAGTCAGCACGTTTGTATAAGTTAGGAAGATATATTTGAATATTGTATTTCTTATGTTATCTATAAAAGGAGGCCTTAGGGTTTATTGTTTAAAAACACTTTTAATAGTATTTTGTACGTCGTGATTATCATTACTCAAGTTGAAAGTTTGGTATATTGATTGTTCTTTGTTCTAAGTATTAATTCTGCATAGTACTTAGATTGTTTCAAACACAAAGTTTCTCTATGTATTACACTTGATTTAATCTCATTAATACAAAGCTGAACCGATCTAAGTTTGGGATCAACATAAATTTCACTCTGGATTTGGACAAACTTCTTTTTACTTATTTTTAGTATCTCATATTAGTAATTTTTACATTTTATAAGTTTTATATTTATCATATTTATTTATTTTTACAAAGTTAAATAAATTAAGCATAATTATATATAAAAAAGTTTGTAATGTGTTAATGAATTAAAAAGTTGTACACTATGTATAAATGTTTGTATTTTGTAAATTTTAAGGTGTCGATTAAGTAGTATAGATATTGCTTGATTTTTTTTGTTTGCATTAAAAGTTGTACATTATGCATGAATACTTGGATTACTTAATTTTTATATTAAATAAAAAAATATACTAATTTGTTTTATATGTAGTGTAGATTAAACAATTTAACCTTTGACTTTAAAGTAGGGGTGAGCATCGGGACGAAACCGATCCGTCCCGACCCGATCTCGACTTGTCCCGAAACCGAAATCGTGAAAAACTCAAACCGAAGCCCGACCTGAGTTAGGCCCGAGTTCCGAACCAAACCGAACCGAGTTAGGCCCGAGTTACTCCCGATTTGTGTGGTTTTCTGTGTGCGATCCCGAGTTAATCCCGAATCCTGACCCGAACCGAGTCCCGAAATCATGAAAAACCCATCCCGAATCCCGACCCGAATTCGGTCGGTTTGTTTCGGTCGGTTTCGGTTTTGATCGGTTTGTGTCGGTTTTCGGTTGTCGGTCGGTTTTGCTCACTCCTACTTTAAATTAGTAAAAGGTCCATACTCTCATGTTTGCTTAAAGTCAATTTTTTTAAAGTGAACATCATATCTTACTTATAGTGTATGAAAAAAAGTTCATCATAAACCCATAATTTAGTATAAATTTAATAAATCAATCTTAGCCATTCATTTTTTTATCAAATTAAAAAATCATTTTCCACCTCTTTTTAAATAATTAAATATCCTACAAACATAATTGAAAAAAGTTATTCAAAAGTATATTGAACTGCATGTCTAATAAAAAAAATCATATATGAAACATACCATTGCGACGAAAAATATATCATCTTTCTATATACTTTCGGTAAACTTTTCTGATTTCTATTTCACTAACGTCTGAAACATCATATGTGATTTGTATCACCAATCATATATAATTTTATGAAATCACATATGATTTTACGAAATCATGTATGATTTGCGATACAAATCATATATGATTTTCTCATACGTTGATGAGACTGCTTTTATACATAGTCTCATCGTCCAAAACGGGCTTAAAATGCTTAAAATATCATAAAAAGTGCCAAATATATGCTTGTGTTTTTTCAATGTGTATTTTAGGTACGGATATAGAAAAAATGGCAAAAGATCACAAGAATCAATCAAAAACGAACACGGGAAACGAAGCTGCACAATGAACCGGGCCCTAGAGTTGATTTTCCAAGAAAAGTCCTTGAAGAATTGAAGATTGTACAAGAAGGGTCCTTCATTATTGAATAATTGACACTTTAAACCCTTGTATATTCATAATTACAAGTTTGGTCCTTAAAGTTTGTCAAAATTACAAAAAGGACCCTCAACTTTGAAGAATTGGCAAGAATGGTCCCTCAAATTTGAAGAATTGTCACATTTAGTCCTCCATGAAGACAAAGAAACAAGTGAAGACCTTGAAGATTGAAGACATGCCAAAATCAGCCCTTCAAATATCCTCAAATTACTAAACAAGTCCTTGAAATACCTTTGGAAAACTTTTTGTGGCCAAAGTATAAAAACTGAAACTCGTTATACAAAGGAAATTCAGTTTTTGGTGGTTTAAACAAGAAATGAAAGAAGAAAGAAAGAAGGGGGCTAAAGCTGTGAGACACTAATACTTACCTAGACCAACCAGCAAGTGACACGTGCCCCACTATCTCCCCACACCCAATCAAAACACTCCATTTTGCCAACTCACCATCTCACTCACCGTTTATTAACTAATTATATATAATAAGTTATAAACTCGCGCTAAACAACTTTTCAAACATAAACCTGGATCAAACCCACTACTATTCACATGAAGAACACAATTAGGGATTTCTTAATCTTATGGAATTAAACCCTAATACTATCCAGAATTTTGATTAAGGGCTCATTAATCATAGCCCAACTCATAACCACCTTGCCACATCACCCACCAAGTCACGTGAACCACCCCTGCATACACTTTTGAGAAGATGATAAAAACTTGGCAGGGAATCAACGAACCACTATCTAGCTTGCATACTAAGCTCATTTGGGTACCTGTGATCAACTATTCACCAACTAGCATCAACAAACATCCAAAATTCCATCACATGGACTCAAGATATTAAAACTTCAAAGGGCAATTCTGGAAGATCATCACTAGGGTTCTAGTTATTATTAGCATTTAGGTCATTGTAAAGGCTCTATATAAAGCCTCTAGTTTACAACATTTAGCTCTGTTCTTGGTTTTCCTTAGTCACTTTTCTGTAAAGCTTTGTTTCAATGGAATGAAAAAAGTTTGAAACTGTTGACGAAAATCCAAGTGACATCTTTACTTATTTGTTGTTGATTATTGATCTAAGTTTGTGTTTTTGAGGTTTCAAAATTGGTTTTTAGTTTATGGAAGATTGTTCAAAGTTTTTCCAAAAATCTGATTTTTCCAAGAGTTGTTCAAACACTTGAACTTTTTGGATCAGAAGTTGATCATAGTACCCTATTAAGAAGATTAACAAGGTTCTATGAAGCTTGTGGTTTGGGAAGAATCAAGGAGTGGGGTACAAGCTTGGATAAATTTGTTCCATTTTCTCATTTTTCTGTTATAAATTGTTCTTAACTCTGTTGAATCTTAGCAGGGGTGTTCTTGGATGCTTGTGCCTTGTTTAGCTAGGCACATAAGCTATAAATCCGTGAGTGTGGATGTACATTCATGAGGTTTGAGCTTTTTCTCTCTAGAATCTGTTAAATATTGGTTCTAAGTGATTTTGTGGATCTGCTGTTGTTTGGTGTGTTCCTATGCATGCTAATTGGTTCTCAGTTTATTGTGATGTTGTTATGATACTTGTTTAAGCTTGGTTTAACCTGAAAATACTTTTTCTTTGTTAAAATTTGGTTTTAAAAAGTTAAAAGGGTGTTTGGGATTGTATGCTTTGAGGATTTTATGTGAGTTTGAGTAGTTGTTTAAGGTTGTTAAGTATTTGTATCTGCTATTGAAATGTAAGTGTACTGATATTTGCAAATCTTGTGTTTTTAAACATGAAATCCTAATCTGTGCTATAACTAGTTTGTTCTTTCCTATTTTAACTTAAAATTTTGGGAACACCTAGAGTGTATGCTAATTTAGGGTTAACAAGTGCTTAAACATAGTTTGTGCAACCTGTTTTAGAGATTTGAGGGTTTGTAATTGGATTTGTGGTCAAATAGTTCATTAAGTAAGGTCTTAGTGTTCATCTGTGTTCATCAGTTAACTCATATAGGCTTGAATCTAGTTCTAATCTTGGTATTATTGCATGAAACAAGTTTATTTGTGTGTAACTAAGTCTCATTAAGTTGTTGTATGCTTTTAGTGCAATTTGGTTGGCTTAATCTTAATCTGCTTTTTAATCACCAGATCTGCTTAATACCATGTATGTGCTATATCTGGTGACTGTCTGATTAAACTGTACAATTTGGCTGGTTAGATTTGAGTTTTCTTGCTTGTTTGTGACTCCTTACAACCCACTGGTTGTAAGGGTGCCTTGTTTGTCCATTGAATCCAAGTAAATCTCTCTACAAAAGCAAGTCAAGAAATTCAAGCAGTGGGAACCCTTTCCCACTGCTAGTGTATTTTGGTCAACATCTTATTAATAAGCTATAATAGCTTATTTTATCGTGCAACAACTTTGTTTTGGTAATCAATCTTCCTTATTGGACCCATTTGACTAATCTGGAGCATTTGAGCCTTTGACTTTTAGGTTTTACTAGAAAACGAATTGACTTTTCTTTTTCAAAACAGCTTATTGCTTATTCCAGCTTATTCTCGTGTGCTTATTTGAAATCTTTTTTATTATTAAGCTTAGTTAAGTGATTTAAAACATTTTGCAAAAAGAATAAGCTCTTGAATCAGCCTAGAACTCGAAAACGACTATTTTGTCGTTTTGTGTAGAGAGCTTTTGCTTATTTCAGGCTTATTTATTGAGCTTTTTCAAAATTTCTTTTTACAAACAACTTTATAATCTCATTAGAAGGATGTGTGTCAAATTTCAGCTTATGGCATTAGCTTATGGCTTAATGGGCCAAAAAGCCCATTAAGAATAAGTTGTTTACTTATTAAGTTGTGATAAGCACTGATTCAGCTTTTGGGCCTTCAGAGTTTTTTATTCAAAATTTAATTTTAAGCTAGACTTGAACTTTTCAGCTTATTTGGTCGACTTTTTTTCTTATTGGGCCAAAAAGCCCATTAAGCTTGGACTATTTTGACTTTTAGCCAATTTGGAGGCCCATTAGGTGTAATTTGGCCATTTCACTTTCATTTTCTGTTTACTTAGGTTAAAATAAATTAGTTTGCAAGTTTTTAGAATTTTTTAGAATTTTTGAATTTTTTATTATTATTTTATTATTAAAAATTGTTTTTAGATTAAATTAATATTTTTGCAACTTTTCATTTTTCTTAGGTTAAATATATTAAGTTAGGATTTTAAAACTTTTAAATTATTTTTCTCATCATTTAATTAATTTTTAGGATTATTTTAATAGTTTTTAATCATTTTTAAATAGTTTTAATTAGTTTTATATTTTTCAAAAGTACTTTTTAGATTAATTAAGTTATTTTAGAGGTTTACAAATTGAAAAATCTTATTTTGGGATTTTTATTAATTAATTTTATTTTTTGGGCTTTAATTAGCATCAAAAAATTATTATTTAGTTAAATAAAAGGTTTGAGTAATTTTTGATTTTTTGTAAACTCTAATTGCATTTTTTAGGATTTATTGTGATTTTCTATTAATTTTTAGGGTAATTTTTAAATTTCGTCACGTTTTACGGTTTAACGTTTACATCTTTCGTCGTAGTTTAATTTTATTCGTAGCCGTCATCATCTTTCTCATTTTCTTTCTTAATATTAATCACAAAAATTTAATCATCTCTTAACACACACCAAGCCTCATTTAGAACGAACTCACTCATTGGGTCATTTGTGCACGATTTTCCTAAACCGTCGTACTTACCCTATTTACGCTCTTTGTTTTCCTAAACAAAAGTGTAGTAAATTACAACTATCATTTTGGCGCCGCTGCCGGGGAGGCGTGTTGTGTTTTGATTTGACAAATTTTGTTTTTATATTAACCATAATAACTATTTGTGTGTTTTAGAACTCTAAGCACGCGTATTATCGGTTTTCGTTTTTTTTGTGTGAAATATTACTATATTGTATACGTATCACAATAAATTCACAAGTACTCCAAAAGTGTGAAAACACAACCTTGATTGGGATTTCATCACTCAATCATTGTATTCGAATCTCAAACAAAGAAAAAAAAGGCAAAATAGATAATTACTTTTGAGAAGCTTGATTTTAATTAACACAAACTATAAGGTGGGTATAAGGCGGTTGTATTTCACGACCTAAGGGAAAAAGGCTCTTAAGTGCTTAGCGTCGCCTCATTTCCCCCGCTTGCTTGTGCGTGTTAAGAGAAAAAGGGCTAATCGAGGGTTTGCCAACCAAAGTATTATCTACGTATCTATATATTTTCTTGGTTTCAAAGATTAAACCCTCTTGAACGTTTTGGTGTTCCACCAACGTTCTAAAGTCATCAAAGGCGTTCACTTCACGTGATCGTTTTCATTCCTTGAGGCTCCCTTAATCGAGAGATTTTATTTGAGGAGAGACTTTTAGATTTGTGTCTACGTAATACATCACAAAAATCCAAAAAAAAGTAAAAACAATCAAAACCAAAAAAAAATTGAAAAAGTAAAAACACCCAAAAGAATCTTCTTTGCTCATCCCCACGTTGTACGTGACGTTTATGCAAACTCGTAACCAAGCAAGACGTGCACGTAAACATAGAAACCAAAAGGAAGGAACGCCTTCTAGTGAAGAATCTCCTATTGACGAACCTATCGTAGAACAAGAAGAAACCATGGCTAATCGTACAATGATGGAGTTGCTTCAAGCACCCACCGAGGGTTATGGAGAAGCTATTGTGATTCCCGCTATCCTTGCGGAGAATTTTGAAGCTAAGTCGGGTTTGTTGTCCATGATCCAAAACAACAAATTTCGTGGTGACGAAAAGGACAACCCTCATAACCACATCCGCCAATTCAATCGTCTTACCGCCACTTGCAAGTTTAAGGACGTCTCGAACGACTCGATTAAGATGATGCTTTTTTCGTATTCCTTAGCGGGGCCCGCTAAAATTTGGTTAGAGAAAGATCCACCCAATTCTATATTGACGTGGAAGGATCTCGTTTCGAAGTTCGTGAACCAATTTTTCCCACCCTCTAAGACTACGCATTTGAAAAACGAGATTTCAAATTTTCGCAAGAGTATAATGAGAGTTTTTCAACGGCTTGGAATCGGTATAAGGAAATGTTGCATGAATGTCCTCATCATGGTTTTTCTGACATGCATCAAATTGACATGTTTTACAATGGCTTGAACGATTATGAGCGTGATTATCTTAATGCCGCCGCGGGTAGTAATTTTTTTGTGTAAAACGGTCGAGGAAGCGTTGTTGATTATTGAGAATAGGTCTAAGGTCTATAGTCCTCGTAGCACATCGAGTGTTCATAAGACTTCGTCTTCGCCTTCGCCTTCATTGTCACATACCATCGATGCTTGCCAAATCGAGGCTATATTGGAGAATAAGATTTTTGATAAGCTTAAAGGATTGTTAATTGAGTTTAAAGTTGGTGAACAACCCGCTCCCGCTACGGCTAAAGCGGTTGAGGTTTCTTGTATGTATTGTGGTGGAGGTCATGATTTCTCCGAGTGCATTACCAACGGTGGTAACACTTCGAGTGCCTACGCGGCCACGGGAACTTATAACCAAAATGGTCAAGTTACCCGCACTAATCAATTAACTCCACCGGGTTTTGCACCAAATCAAAATGCTAACAATTATCGAAACAATCAAGTTGCTTACCAAGGAAATCAAAGGAACAATTATAAGGGTAACAACTATGGGAATCAAGGGGCTAATAATCAAGTGCAAAACAAAAATCAAAACCGTGATTTTCAAAACAACAACAAAGGTTCGCAAAACTTGAAAGATCTTCCAAATGAATTTGTTGAATATGCAAACGGAAATGATGCTAGGTTTGATAATATACAAAGGGAGGTCATCAGCCTAAGATCCGAGTTTAAGAATGATTTGAAAAATGAGTTGAAAAACGAGCTTGCAAATGAACTTAAGAATCATACAAACAAGATGGAGAGTATTGTGCAAAGGTTACAACAAAACCAACAAAAGATGGAACAAGGCCAACATGAGATTAAACAAGAGATGCTTAAGGCGGATAAGAGGCAATCTATGTTTGAGGATAAAATTTCAAGCATTTTTGAGGCTATAATGTGTAAACCGTCTTCTTCGGGTGGTATTCCTAGTAACACCGTGTCTAATCCTATGGGAGAGATGAAAGTGATTACCACACGTACTGGTAAGACCTTTAAGGAACCAACTCCTCAACCAATTACTCCTACGGTGGAGGAAATTGAGGAAGAACCCGAGGTGGTGGTCGAAGAGGAGCATATCCCAATCCCACGAAGTACCCCTCAAACCACACTTACGGTCGACCCATTACCATCATTGGAACCCGAGCTTCCAAAGGCTATGCCTATGCCCCAACCCACACCACCCTTGACTTACCCATCAAGACTTCGTAAGGAGAAATTGCAAGAGCGTGACAACTACCAATTTGAGCTTTTCATTAAGATGTTTCGTGATATGCATTTTAACATAAGTTTTGCCGACGCTTTAATCATGATGCCTTGATTTTCCGCCAACTTTAAGAGTATGTTAAACAACAAGGAGAAATTGCAACAATTGTCTAGTTGTTCATCGGTTTATCTTAACCGCATACCTCAAAAACTCGGTGATCCCGGTAAATTTTTGATTCCATGTGCTATTCAAGATATGGAAGAATGTTACGCCTTAGCCGATCTTGGTGCCAGTATTAATTTGATGCCTCTTGCAATCTTCAAGTCGCTCAATCTTCCTAATCTTACTCCTTCAAGAATGTCTATCGAGATGGCCGATCATTCCACGATTCCCGCATGTGGATTGGCCGAAGATGTTTTTGTGAAAGTGGGAAAGTTCTATTATCCGGTAGACTTTATCGTAGTCGATATTCCCACGGATCCTCAAGTTCCTCTTATTTTAGGTCGTTCGTTTTTTGATACGTCAATGGCGTTGATTGATGTGCATGCTAGGAAAATCACCTTATGTTTCAACGACGAGGAACTTGTTATAAACGCAACTCAAAACTCTCAAATTTCTCATGTTTATTCCATCGCGACTATAAACCATGTTGATATGATCGATGCCGTTTGCGAGGAATTTTCACAAGAATTTTTAGGTTTTGGTGATGATGAAAATAGTGGCAATCCCACTATGCTCGATCCTATTCTTGATAACTCGACACCATCCTCACTCCATTTGAAGGAGGTGGTTTTATGTTGGAAGAATTTGATGTTCCTCGTACTTGTAACGAAGACCTCGACAATGATGAGGACTTTCCGATTATCAAGCATTTTCTTAACGATTTCCCATTTCCTCCGCCGATGGAGGTTATGAGTATCGAACCCAAATCTTCAATCGAGGAACCACTAATCCTCAAGTTGAAAGATCTTCCTCCTCACCTTGAATACATATTATTGGAAGGAGATGATAAGTTGCCGGTTATTATTGCGATGGATCTTTCGGATGATGAAAAAACCGCACTTATCGATGTTCTAAGGACTCACAAAGGGGAAATTGCGTGGAAATTATCCGACATTAAGGGGATCGACCACAAATTTTGTACCCACAAAATCTTAATTGAGGAAGACTACAAGCCCGCAATCCAATGTCAAAGGAGGGTGAACCCCAAAATTCACGACGTCATCAAAAAGGAGGTCCTTAAACTCCTTGACGCGGGAATGATTTACCCTATTTCCGATAGCCCTTAGGTGAGTCGCATTCATTGTGTCCCTACAAAGGGAGGAATGACCGTTGTGCCAAACGATGACAACGAGTTAATTCCAACTCGACTCGTGACCGGTTGGAGGGTGTGCATCGACTATCGTAAGTTGAATGACGCCACTCGTAAAGACCATTTTCCCTTGCCCTTCATGGATTAAATGTTGGAGCGACTTGCGGGAAACGATTTCTATTGCTTTTTAGATGGTTTATCCGGTTACTTCCAAATACCCATCAATCCTCGTGATCAAGAAAAAACTATGTTTACGTGTCCATATGGAACGTTTGCCTATTGATTGTAATGTTTTACCACGCCTTTAGGAAAAGGAGGTAAATAGGGAAAGTATTAAATACGGCGATTTAGGAAAACCGTGTACAAATGACCCTAATGAAGTTCGTTTCCCAAGGAGGTATATGTGTGTGAATAATTCGTAATTGGTTTGAGATTAATATTTGAAAGAAGGGGATGAGAAAATAGAATGACGAAGACGTGACATTAATTACTACAACGACTAAACGTAAAACCGTAAAAAGGGGCTAAAATAAAAATTAATTCTAAAAATTCCCAAAAAATAACCAACTATCAAAATAAATAAACTAAGAGTTTACCAATGATCGAAACTTTTTCAAACCTTTTAATTAATTAAATATTAATTTTTAAATGCTAATTAAAGCCCTAAAAATCAAATTAATTATCAAAAAGCCCAAATAAAGATTTTTCAATTGGTAAACCTCTAAAATGACTTAAAAAGATTAAAACTATTTTTATAAATTTTTAAACTGAGAAAAACTATTTAAAATGATTTAAAAACTATTAAAACTTAAAATAATTATAAAAATTAATCTAATGATGATAAAATTAATCTAAGAGTTGAAAAAATCTTACTTTAATGTATTAAAGCTAATAAAAATATAAAAAGTGCAAAAATTTGAAATTTGAAATTTAATAATAAAATAATATTAAAATAATATTAAAAATCCAAAAAGTATAAAAATTCTAAAAACTTGCAAACTAGTTTATTTTAACCTAAATAATCAAAAAATGAAAGTGAAATTACCAAAATACCCCTAAGGGGCCCCCAAATGGGCTAAAAGCAAAAACAGTCAACACTAATGGGCTTTTCGGCCCAAAAAGTCAAACTAGGCCCAAATGACCTGAAAAAGCCCTATCTGACTCAAAATTTAATTCTAAGCACAAAAGTCTGAAGGCCCAAAAGTTGAAAATGAGCTTATCACAGCTTAAAAGGTCAACAACTTATTCTTATTGGGCCAATAAGCCCATTAAGCAATAAGCCAATGCCATAAGCTCTGCTTAAACACACAACCTTCTTTTGTGATGCCTAAGAGATCTGTAAAAAGAAATTTTGAAAAAGCACACTCAATAAGCCAGAAATAAGCAAAGAATAATTTCACTAAAATACAAAATAGTCGGGTTAGAGTTCTAGGCTGTTTCAGAAGCTCTGGTTTGTTGCAAAAGCTCACAAATAGCTTAACTAAGAATAATCAATCAAGAAAATCACAAAAAGCCAAGTAGAATAAGCTGTAAGAACCAATAAGCTGGCTGAAAAAGCCAAATAAGCTAGTTTTCTAGCAAAAGCTTAACCAAAAGACTTGTTATTAAGCTAAGAAAAATAAGTTCTATTACAAAAGCCAAGTTGTTGCATGTACCAATAAGCAGTTCTCAAAAATAAGCCAAATTGTGCTTATTTGACCAAAAGTCAAAGTACTCCAAAGTTCACCAAATGATCAGGGATGGTATATGGGCTTGTTATAAGCAACTTTTGTGAAGAACTCAAGGAGGAGGCCTTGTGAATCAAGAGTTCAGTTGACCAATTGATGACAGATTTTGGCAAATAAGGCTTAATAAGCCAGTGAGCTTATAAGCCAGATACAAGGCACACCAAATAGCAAAATTCACTCACAGGCAGCACATAAACAAGATCCAAGCAACAAAACAACAAGGCATACATTAGGATTACAAATGCAATCCCAAAATGAGGTGGTCACTTTGCTGATGCAAATGACCACTTCAGCCAACTTTGATAAGCCCTAGCTCCTTCAATAAGCCACCAAATTCAACAAACAGATAATGCACAGATAGCTTATCACCTAAACTATTCCCAAACCTGATTTCAGACCTTAGATCCAACAAACAAAGAAGTTATTGGATCTGATGTGTTTGACCAATTTCAAAACACTTTTTATCAGATTTTTGTAAAACTTGAAATCCCTTTTCCAAACTTTCAGAAACTTAACCAATGACTAAAACTTGTTTAATATGACTTGCTTAGACCTCCCAAACCCTAAGAACCAAGGGCACAAGGCCACAAGGCCTTATGAACCAGTAAACCCAAACAGCCTTTTATAACCCCTTTTTCAAAGCAACTTCTTAATTCTACAAACAACCTACTGATTTTTATGATCAAATAGCTACACTAGGTGACAACTAACAGATACCAACCAAAAAACACAAAGCACAAACACAAAATCACCAAATCACATAGTAAAACATAAAACAGTCAATATCATGTGATTTTTAGAGGAATCTTAACAAGAGGTTATACCTATCCTCCACAACATCCTAGGAGGATCAGCAATGCTCCTTGGACCTTGTTCAACAACTAGAACAAGACCAAGGTACTTCAAAAAGGAGATGAATGACTTCCTTGGTTGATGGTTCAAAGTAAACCTCAAGGAGTTGATTTCTTCAACATAATGAACAAACAACCCAACCAAAGGCTCCAATCCCTTCACAAGCTTGGTGTCAACAAGCTTGTAAGAGCTTATAGCTTTTGGTCAAGGATTAGTACAAGATAAATAGCAAAATCAGAAACCACTTTTCAAGTTTATTTCAAACTTGAAAACCTTACCAAACATAAACGTCCTTGAACCACAAGATACAAGCACACTTATAACAACAAATGGAACTCAGAATTACCCTTAAACAACACCAACTTTCAAAAACATAAAAAGGAATTACAATTTTCTCAAAATACCAACTTTTATAAAATTCAAAAAGGAATTACAATGTTTAAAAGGTAAAACTGGAACAAGGCTCTCTCACAAGTTGAGGAGTCCTTATATAGGCCACAAGGGCTGAGATTACAATGAGAAAACCCTAGCTATGAAGTCCCTAAAATGCCCTTGAATCTTCTAGACAAATTGTGTTGGTGAGCTGTCCAAATGCATCCAAATCTTTCATTTTAGCTCTCTAGTTAAGCATTGAGTCTTGGCTGTTGATTTGGCCACATGTCATGCCTTGGAGGTTAAGTTGTGATGTGATAGGTGGACGACTTGAATGGTGGGGCCCTTTGGTGAGTGGGAGTGAGGGTTTTGGGTGTGGGATGAGTTTCTGCATGTGTGAATCAAGCGTGGGTAGGGTTAATTGCAATTTACCCTTTGTTTAAGTGAAGGTAAATCATGGGTTCATGTGGGTGAATAGAGTAACTTTGATCCGAAATAAGGGGGCACATGTTGTTTGGCGCGTGTTTTTGAGTTCAAAGTTTGGAAATGGCAGATATGATCCTTGTGTTTTGGAAAAAGTAGTAAAACATGTTTAATCAGCCATAAACTTCATTTCCTTTGTTAATAAACTTTCAAAGTTTATACTTTGGCCACAAAACTTTTGCAAAAAGTTTTCAAGGGTTATTTTTGCCACTTTTGCATATTTGAAGGACTGATTTTGGACATTCTTGATCTTCAAAGGTCTTCATTGGTTCTTTGACTTTATGAGGGACCATAATTGACAATTTAGAATTATTGAGGGACTAAACTTGCCAATTCTTCAAAGTTGAAGGACATTTTGTAATTTTGACAAACTTAAGGGACCAAACTTGTAATTATGAATATACAAGGGTTTTAAGTGTCATTTCTTCATATTTTGAGGATCAATCTTGTATATCTTCAAGTCTTCAAGGGTTAATCTTGGATAATTCATGAACTAGGGCCTGGTTCTTTGTACGGCTTCGTTTCTCGTGTCCGTTTTTCCTTGTTTCTTGTGATCTTATGTCTTTTTCACGATATCCATACCTAAAACACACAAGTAAACAATTACAAGCATATATATGGTATTTTATGACATTTTTATGTATTTAAAGCCCGAAAAGAACGATGAGATCATGTACAAATGCCATCTCATCACTCCCCCATACTAAGCCATTGTCGTGCCCTCACGCAATGCTAGAATAAAGTATCTAAGCATCACCAAAATTCAATTTTATTAACCTTTATTGAAGATTAAAAGACTTGCAACAATACTACGAAGATGTGTAAAGACATAATGTATGATTTTCATCATGAATGTGACTTTTAGGGTCAATGAATAGAAACAAGTAAATGTCCCATAGAGTAAATTTCGTTATCCTTGATTGTCATACATTCCATGCTAAGTGCAAAAACGAGATCATTGTTGGTACAAGTCACAATGCTAACACTACTCATACGTCCAAATTGTGTAATACTTTTTCTCCCCGCAATCCTAGTTATTATAAAAGGAAATGAGTTACTAGAATTTTTTAACTATTTGTCATGGATCACAAGTGATTCACATTGACTTATTTGAGTATTTATTAGTCCGAAAGCAAAGTAGCACGATTTAATCGATAGTTAGCCGAAGGACAAAATCTTTTAAAACGGCTTCTCGTGTATCTCCTTAAGCTCACATCTTGGCATAACTCGTTTCACGATTTGAGACCTTTCTCGGACCGATATTTGGCATGTACTTCATACTTCAAATCTTGGGAAGACGATCTTGAAATTATGGTCTTCTCTTCATATTTTGGAATTTCTTCACTTGACGTTTTTGAGAGATTCTTCATACTTGGACCACGACTTCATCATTTTTCTTCAATCTTTATTTTGGACTTTGATATACAACGATCCGCCTCCTTTTCGGACTTGGATATATTCATCCTCATACCTTGTAAGGGTCTTTTTGGATAGACTTTCTCCATGATCTTTAGGGGAGTAATTGCTTTTTCGTCGTGTATCTCGATCCTTCATATTGATTTAGGAATAATGATACTTCACATCATCTTGGATCTTTAGCAACAAAATAGAGCTCCTCATGCCTTGTTAGGGCCTTTTTGGATCTTCACCAATCTTCGTGTCCCGCTTCAATAAGTTATGCCTTGGCTATGAACTCTATTCAACCCCGAGCAACTTTTAAACGATCTTGTGCTAGAAGTTAAGTAACCTTTCAAATCGTACGACCTTACTTATTGCAATTATTTTATTCTTAATGCATTGATCTTATGGGAGAAAAAGCCACAATTAAAAACATATGAGTTTTTGAAAGAACATTTTCATGTTCTACGTTTAGCATGATCACTTGTCTAACTCTATCATCTCTCGTTCTTCACTATATAAAGACCTCTAATTAAAGAGACTCGTGAATACTTAGCCATGCAAGTCAAAATTAAGCTAAATTTGGATTAGCTTTCATTAAGACTATATCTTGATAAGTGACTTTCTAGGATCAATTATAGGAACTTGCGAAAAGTTCTTGTTCTTAACCCGAATGAGCTAAGACTTTCGCGTTTTAAAGTTCCCTATATAAAAGTCTAGCAAAACTTGAATTGAGCGGGTTAAGGAATGTAAATGGCTCCAAATGCCCATCAAGTCAAAAATTAGCTCTTATTCTACCCATCGGAAAATATACATTCGTGTCTTAAAAACACTTATGAAAACTAAGAAAAATTTTAAAATTTGGCCATTTTTAGCCTTACTAGCAACAAAATAAAACAAAACATTGAAAGTTGGAAAACGTGAGGGCGTAGCAAAGCAAGTACCTATTCACCCCCATACTAAAAGTAAACATTGTCCTCAATATTTCGAGTCTAAAGGTGGAGCACCCCCATACTAGAGACGAAGAATCAAATGCTTAGGATCTAGCATGGAAAGGGTGATCAACAATATATCTAAAGCCGTTTATGAATTATGCTAAAAGATAATTGTTAGAATAATAAAGGATATGTCATGGATTCATGGAAAACTTCTTCTTCAAACGATGGAGGCTCACGTAAACGAACACGAGAGTCTTCAATCGTAGCGATGATGATGATCTAGATAACACAATCACAAACAACCACGAGACAACGAGTTGGAAGGGCACAAATCCCTTCTCATTATTTATTAGAAAGCATAAAAGGATAAGCATGGGATCTCCCCCACGACGCACCTCGTTTTTGATTACCGAGTCATGAGCTCGACTCGATCCCCTCAATGCTAATTATCATTGGGGAAGGTGACTTGGTCGAGGTCATCCAATGAAGGAATTTCCCCACCAAAATAGTGCTTAAGCCTATGTCCATTCACCTTGAAGTTAGGACCATCATCTTGAGCTAGCTCGATGGTCCCATAAGGAAACACTTGTGTAACGGTGAAAGGACCCGACCAACGAGATTTCAATATCCCGGAAAATATCTTTAGTCTAGAGTTAAAAAGTAACACTTGATCACCAACGTTAAAAACCCGGTTTTTAATCTTTGCATCATGAAACTTTTTAGTCTTTTCTTTGAAAATCAATGAATTTTCATAAGCATTGTCTCTTAGTTCATCCAATTCATTCAATTGTATTTTCCGGTGATCTCTCGCGGTCTTCAAGTCAAAGTTTGCGTGCTTAAGGGCCCAATATGCCTTGTGCTCCAATTCAATGGGCAAATGACAATTCTTCCTATAGACTAACTTATAAGGAGTACAACGGATAGGTGTCTTATAAGTGGTCCTAAAGGCCCATAAAGCGTCATCGAGTTTGTCGGACCATGAAGCACGGTTTTCTCCAATCGACCTCTCTAAAATACTCTTCAAAGCTCGGTTCGAAACCTCGACTTGCCCACTCGTTTGTGGGTGATAAGACGTAGAAAGACGATAAGTAACTCCATATTTCTTTAAGACCTTCTCGAATTGGTCATTACAAAAATGGGTTCCACGATCGCTTATAATAGCACGAGGGGTTCCGAACCGAGAGAATAGTTGCTTCAAAAACTTCACTACCACACGAGCATCATTAGTAGGTAAAGCCTTAGCTTCCACCCACTTAGAAAGGTAGTCGACGGCGACGAGGATATACTTGTTACCATGAGACGATGGGAACGGCCCCATAAAGTCTATGCCCCAAATGTCGAAAATCTCACACACTTGAATTATGTTTTACGGCATTTCATCATGTTAAGACGATTTTCCTTGACGTTGGCACGAATCACACGACTTTACAAGTGCGTGTGCATCACGATAGATAGAAGGCCAAAAGAAGCCGGCATCGAACACTTTCTTTGCCGTGAGATTAGCACCGTGGTGATCACCCGTGGGTCCCTCGTGACAAGCTCTAAGGATGTTAGAAGCTTCGGCACCAAAAACACAACGTCGAACGAGTTGATCCGCACAAACCCAAAAGAGATAAGGGTCGTCCCAAAAATAGAACTTGACGTCACGAAAGAATTTTCGTTTTTGTTGTGTCGTCGTACCCTTGATTATGAAATTGCCCGCATGGTAATTTGCAATGTCGGCAAACCATGGGGTGGTGTCTTTAGAAATCACTACACCGAGAGTCTCGAGAGGAAATGTTTCGGTGATTTCCTTGTTCTCGGAAACATCTTTGTGAGGATCTTTTAGACGAGAGAGATGATCGGCCGCTAGATTCTCGGCTCCTTTTTTGTCAAGTACGGTGACATCAAATTCTTGGAGGAGGAGCATCCAACGAAGTAATCTCGGCTTAGCATCTTGGTTAGCTAAGAGATACTTGATAGCCGAATGGTCGGTATACACGATGCTTTTAGTTAAGACGAGATAAGGTCGGAATTTCTCAAAAGCATAGACCACGGCAAGGAATTCCTTTTCTGTTGTGGTGTACTTTAATTGAGCCTCGGTCATCGTCTTACTAGCATAATGGATAGGACGGAAATGCTTTTCATAACGTTGCCCTAAGACGGCCCCTATAGCATAATCACTTGCATCGCACATGATTTCAAAGGGTAATTCCCAATTAGGAGCAACAAGAATGGGAGCTTCGGTAAGTTTCCTTTTGAGAGTTTCGAAAGATCTAACAGAATCCTCATTGAAGTTAAAAGGAGCATCCTTCTCGAGAAGGTGTGTCATAGGTTGAGAGATTTTCGAAAAGTCTTTGATGAAACGACGATAAAAGCCCGCGTGGCCTAGGAAACTCCTAACTTCCTTAACGGTTTTGGGATGAGGTAACTTGGCGATAACGTCTACCTTAGCTTTATCGACCTCAATCCCCGCTTTCGAGACCTTATGTCCTAAGACGATTCCTTGTTTACACATAAAATGACATTTTTCCCAATTAAGCACAATATTGGTTTCTTCACAACGTTTTAACATTTGCTCGAGATTAGATAAAGACGACGTGAACGAATTGCCAAACACCGAAAAGTCATCCATAAACACTTCCATCGACTTCTCGATCATATCGTGAAAAATAGCCATCTTACCCCGTTGAAACGTACCCGGTGCATTACAAAGTCCGAAAGGCATCCTACGATAAGCAAACGTTCCATAAGGACACATAAACGTAGTCTTCTCTTGATCACGAGGGTCGATAGGGATTTGAAAGTAACCGGAAAAACCATCTAAAAAGCAATAGAATTCATTTCCCGCAAGTCGCTCCAACATTTGATCCATGAAGGGCAAAGGAAAGTGGTCTTGACGAGTGGCGTCATTTAACTTTCGGTAGTCAATACACACCCTCCAACCGGTCACAACACGAGTGGGAATTAACTTGTTGTTTTCATTAGGCACAACGGTCATTCCTCCCTTTTTAGGGACACAATGGATTGGGCTCACCCATGGGCTATCGGAGATAGGATAAATCATTCCCGCGTTAAGGAGTTTTAGAACTTCCTTTTTTATGACATCGTGAATTTTGGGGTTTACCCTTCTTTGACTTTGAATTGCGGGTTTGTAGTCCTCCTCCATTAAAATCTTGTGAGTACAAAATTTTGGGTCAATACCCTTAATGTCAGAAATTTTCCACGCAATTGCCCCTTTATGAGCTTTAAGAACTTTCAAGAGCTCGGTTTTTTCATCATTAGCAAGACCTTTTGCAATAATAATCGGCAACTTGTCATCACCTTCCAAGAATGCGTATTCAAGGTGAGATGGAAGATCCTTCAATTCAAGGATAGGCGGTTCCTCGATTGAAGATTTTTGCTCAACACTCATAACTTCCATCGGCGGAAGAAATGGTGGAATAGAAGTATCATCACTAATAATCACCTCATCTTCATTGTCGATTTCATTTGAAGTAAAATCGCCTCCTTGGAATGGAGTGAGATTTGGTGTGGAATTAGCAAGAATCGGATCCAAAATAGTGGGATTGCCACTTGACGAGCTAGCGGAAAAACCTAACACTTCTTGTGAAAACTCATCCCAAACCACATCAACTAAGTCAATGTGATTGATGGTAGCGATTGCATAAACATGAGAAGGTTTTGAGTTTTAAGTAGCGTTTATAACAAGTTCCTCTTCGTTGAATCTCAAAGTGATAGTTCTTGCATGAACGTCGATAAGCGATCTCGAGGTGTCTAAAAATGGACGACCTAAAATTAGAGGAACTTGAGGATCCGCGGGGATGTCAACTACTATAAAATCAACAGGATAGTAGAGCTTCCCCACTTTCACGAAAACATCCTCGGCTACTCCACATGCTAAAATCGTAGAATGATCGGCCATCTCGATAGACATGTTCGAAGGAGTAAGAGCCGGAAGTGAAAGCGATTTCAAAATGGAAAATGGCATCAAATTAATGCTCACACCAAGATCGGCCAAGGCTAGGCATTCTTTCATATCTTGTATGTCACACGGAATGAGAAACTTTCCGGGGTCACCAACTTTTCCGGTATGCGGTTAAGATAAACCGAAGAACAATTAGCAAGCTTTGAAAGCTTTTCCTTATCGCTCATCATACTTTTGAAAGTGAAGTGAAACGAGGCATATATAAAAACGCGTCGACTAAACTTACATCAAAATGAACTTGTTGAAACATTTTTATAAAAAGCTCGATTTGTTGTTTGTTACGTTCTTGCAATTTCTCTTTGTTTCGTCTCGAAGGGTAAGCTAAGGGTGGTGTGGGTTGGACATTAGGCAACGACCTTGGAAACTCGGGTTCCATGATTGGTATTGGTTCAACCGTAGGTGTGGTTTGAGCGGTACTTCGTGGGATTGTGATATGCTCCTTTTCGACCATCACCTCGGGCTCTTTCTCGATTTCCTTCTCCGTAGAAGTACTTGGACGAGAGATTGGTTCCTTGAAAGTTTTACCACTTCGTGTAGTAATAACCTTCATTTATCCCTTCGGGTTTGCAATGGTATCACTAGGAAGACCACTCGAGGAAGAGGGTTTACACATGATTGCTTCAAACATTTTTGCCATTCGGTCTTCAAATTTTGATTGCCTTAAATTCGCTTTTAACAATTCTTGCTTAATCTCATGTTGTCCTTGTTCCATCTTTTGTTGATTTTGTTGAAGACGTTGAACATTTCCTTCCATTTTATTAGCATGAGTTTTAAGTTCATTAGCAAGTTCGTTTTTAAGCTCGTTTTTCAACTCGGATCTTAAGCTAATCATCTCACGTTGCATGTTATCAAATTTAGCATCATTTGCTTTAGCATAATCCAAAAATTCTCCTTGAAGATTTTTAGTGTGAGCATTTTGAAAACCTTGTGTAGTGTTTTGAAAATCACGGTTTTGGTTTTGATTAGTAACTTGTCCATTCCCACTTTGATAATTCCCTTTGTTGTAGTTACGTGAATTGCCTTGATAACCATCATTTTGGTTGTTGTTTCGATAGTTATTAACATTTTGATTTGGTGGAGCTTGATTTGGGCGGGAACCTTGGCCGTTTTGGTTGTAAGTCCCCGTTGCTACGTAAGCACTCGAAGTGTTACCACCGGCGGTAATGCACTAGGAAAGATCATGAGCTCCACCACAAGACAAACAACTCTTATCAACCGCTTTAACCGAAGCGGAGTTCAAAGCATCTTGTGCTTTCCAATGAGTCATAAGATTTGAAAACCTATCGAAAAACCGATTTTCCTCATTAGCTTCATCATGTAAGGCATTAATGCTACGAGATGATGACGATGATGACGAACCCATATTGGCAACACTCGGTGTGTTACGAGGGTTGTAAACCTTAGATCTATTCTCGATAATCTTTAAAGCTTCATCGGTCGTTTTGTACAAAAAATTACCACCCGCGGCGGCATTCAAATAATCTCGTTCATGATCATTAAGCCCATTGTAAAAAGTATCAACTTGATGCAATTCCGAAAAATCATGGTGTGGACATTCATGTAACATTTCCTTAAATCGTTCCTATGCCATTAAAAAACTTTCATTATTTCGTTGTACAAACCTTGAAATCTCATTTTTCAAAATGTGTTGTTTTAGGTGGTGGAAAAATTTGTTCACAAACTTAGAAACGAGATCACCCCATGTCAAAATCGAATTTGGCGGTTCTTTTTCAAGCCGAATTTTAGCGGGTCCATCTAACGAGTATGGAAACAACATCATCTTAATGGCGTCATGTGGAACATCCTTAAACTTGCTAGTTGCGGTGAGACGATTAAAATTCCTTATGTGGTAATGCGGGTTGTCTTTCTCATGACCTCTAAACTTATTTGCTTGCAACATCGACATTAAACCCGTCTTAATCTCGAAATTCTCCGCAAGGATAACGGGAATCACAATGGCCTCTCCAAAACCCTCAATGGGTGCTTGAAGCAACTCCATCATAGTACGATTAGCCATGACGACTTCTTGTTCTACAATAGGTTCAACCATTGGAGTTTGTTCTTCAATCAACGTCTCTTGATTTCCTTGATTTTGACGACGTTTACGAGCTCGTTTTGCTTGATTACGAGTTAGCATAAACTTGACGTAGAATGGGAGGTGAGCAAAGAAGATTCTTTTTGGGTGTTTTGTGAATTTTTAATTTATTTTTTTTGTGTTTTTGAGTGTTTTTAATTTTTTTTTTGGATTTTGGTGTATCTTCGTAGACAACAATCTACCAAATCTCTCCTCGAATCAAACTCTTGATTAAAGAAGCCTCAAAAGAATGAAAACGATCACGTGGAGTGAACGCCTTCGAATGACTTTAGAACTTTGGTGAAAAGCAAATTGTTCAAGAGGGTTTAATCACAAAGAAAACCAAGCAAATATATATGATACGTAATAATACTTTGGGCGACAAAACCCTCGATTAACCTTCAATCTCAAAATACTCACAAGCAAGCGGGGAAACGAGGCGGCGTGAAGCACTTAAGAGCCTTTTTCCTTAGGGTATATTTTATAATACCCGCCTTATACCCACCTTATAGTTTATATTTTTCAAAATCGAGCTTCACGAAAGTATTTATCAATTTTTGCCTTTTTCTTTTGTTTGAGATTCGAATACAATAATGAGGAGATCAAATCCCAATTAAGGTTGTGTTTTCACACTTTTGGGAGATATTCTGAATTGATTGTGATACTTAATACAATATAGTAATAATAATTTCACAAGAAAAAAAGAAAAAAAAACCGATAATACGTATTAGTAGATTTCTACTAATACAAATACTATTTATGGTTAATATTAAAAACAAAAAGACAAATTAATCACGACACCTCCCCGGCGGCGGTGCCAAAATAATTGTAGTGTTTTACCACACCTTTAGGAAAAGGAGGTAAATAGGGAAAGTATTAAATACGACGGTTTAGGAAAACCGTGTACAAATGACCCTAATGAAGTTCGTTTCCCAAGGAGGTATATGTGTATGAATAATTCATAATTGGTTTGAGATTAATATTTGAAAGAAGGGGATGAGAAAATAGAATGACGAAGACGTGAAATTAATTACTACAACGACTAAACGTAAAACCGTAAAAAGGGGCTAAAATAAAAATTAATTGTAAAAATTCCCAAAAAATTACCAACTATCAAAATAAATAAACTAAGAGTTTACCAATGATCAAAACTTTTTCAAACCTTTTAATTAATTAAATATTAATTTTTAAATGCTAATTAAAGCCCTAAAAATCAAATTAATTATCAAAAAGCCCAAATAAAGATTTTTCAATTGGTAAACCTCTAAAATGACCTAAAAAGATTAAAAACTATTTTTATAAATTTTTAAACTAAGAAAAACTATTTAAAATGATTTAAAAACTATTAAAACTTAAAATAATTATAAAAATTAATCTAATGATGATAAAATTAATCTAAGAGTTGCAATAATCCTATTTTAATGTATTAAAGCTAAGAAAAATATAAAAAGTGCAAAAATTTGAAATTTGAAATTTAATAATAAAATAATATTAAAATAATATTAAAAATCCAAAAATTATAAAAAATTCTAAAAACTTGCAAACTAGTTTATTTTAACCTAAATAATCAGAAAATGAAAGTGAAATTACCAAAATACCCCTAATAGGCCCCTAAATGGGCTAAAAGCAAAAACAGTCAACACTAATGGGCTTTTGGGCCCAAAAAGTCAAACTAGGCCCAAATGACCTGAAAAATCCCTATCTGACTCAAAATTTAATTCTAAGCACAAAAGTATGAAGGCCCAAAAGCTGAAAATGAGCATATCAAAGCTTAAAAGGTCAACGACTTATTCTTATTGGGCCAATAAGCCCATTAAGCAATAAGCCAATGCCATAAGCTCTGCTTAAACACACAACCTTCTTTTGTGATGCCTAAGAGATCTGTAAAAAGAAATTTTTAAAAAGCACACTCAATAAGCCAGAAATAAGCAAAGAACAATTTCACTAAAAGACAAAATAGTCGGGTTAGAGTTCTAGGCTGTTTCAGAAGCTCTGGTTGGTTACAAAAGCTCACAAATAGCTTAACTAAGAATAATAAATCAAGAAAATCACAAAAAGCCAAGTAGAATAAGCTATAAGAACCAATAAGCTGGCTGAAAAAGCCAAATAAGCTAGTTTTCTAGCAAAAGCTTAACCAAAAGACTTGTAACCTTCGAGACTTGTTACTAAGCTAAGAAAAATAAGTTCTATTACAAAAGCCAAGTTGTTGCATGTACTAATAAGCAGTTCTCAAAAATAAGCCAAATTGTGCTTATTTGACCAAAAGTCAAAGTACTCCAAAGTTCACCAAATGATCAGGGATGGTATATGGGCTTGTTATAAGCAACTTTTGTGAAGAACTCAAGGAGGAGTCCTTGTGAATCAAGAGGTCAGTTGACCAATTGATGACAGATTTTGGCAAATAAGGCTTAATAAGCCAGTGAGTTTATAAGCCAGATACAAGGCACACCAAATAGCAAAATTCACTCACAGGCAGCACATAAACAAGATCCAAGCAACAAAACAACAAGGCATACATTAGGATTACAAATGCAATCCCAAAATGAGGTGGTCACTTTGTTGATGCAAATGACCACTTCAACCAACTTTGATAAGCCCTAGCTCCTTCAATAAGCCACCAAATTTAACAAACAGATAATGCATAGATAGCTTATCACCTAAACTATTCCCAAACCTGATTTCAGACCTTAGATCCAACAAACAAAGAAGTTATTGCATCTGATGTGTTTGACTAATTTCAAAACACTTTTATCAGATTTTTGCAAAACTTGAAATCCCTTTTCCAAACTTTCAAAAACTTAACCAATGACTAAAACTTGTTTAATATGACTTGCTTAGACCTCCTAAACCTTAAGAACCAAGGGCACAAGGCCACAAGGCCTTATGAACCAGTAAACCCAAACAGCCTTTTTAACCCCTTTTTCAAAGCAACTTCTTAATTCTACAAACAACCTACTGATTTTAATGATCAAATAGCTACACTAGGTGACAACTAACAGATACCAACCATAAATTACAAAGCACAAACACAAAATCACCAAATCATATAGCAAAACATAAAACAGTCAATATCATGTGATTATTAGAGGAATCTTAACAAGAGGTTATACTTATCCTCCACAACATCCTAGGAGGATCAGCAATGCTCCTTGGACCTTGTTCAACAACTAGAACAAGACCAAGGTACTTCAACAAAAGAGATGAATGACTTCCTTGGTTGATGGTTCAAAGTAGAACCTCAAGGAGTTGATTTCTTCAACACAATGAACAAACAACCCAACCAAAGGCTCCAATCCCTTCACAAGCTTGGTGTCAACAAGCTTTTAAGAGCTTATAGCTTTTGGTCAAGGATTAGTACAAGATAAATAGCAAAATCAGAAACCACTTTTCAATCTTATTTCAAACTTGAAAACCTTACCAAACATAAACGTCCTTGAACCACAAGATTCAAGCACACTTATAACAACAAATGGAACTTAGAATTACCCTTAAACAACACCAACTTTCAAAAACATAAAAATGAATTACAATTTTCTCAAAATACCAACTTTTATAAAATTCAAAAAGGAATTACAATGTTTAAAAGGTAAAACTGGAACAAGGCTCTCTCACAAGTTGAGGAGTCCTTATATAGGCCACAAGGGCTGAGATTACAATGAGAAAACCCTAGCTACAAAGTCCCTAAAATACCCTTGAATCTTCTAGACGAATTGTGTTGGTGAGCTGTCCAAATGCATCCAAATCGTTCATTTTAGCTTTCTAGTTAGGCATTGAGTCTTGGCTGTTGATTTGGCCACGTGTCACGCCTTGGAGGTTAAGTTGTGATGTGATAGGCGGACGGCTTGAATGGTGGGGCCCTTTGGTGAGTGGGAGTGAGGGTTTTGGGTGTGGGATAAGTTTCTGCATGTGTGAATCAAGCGTGGGTAGGGTTAATTGCAATTTACCCTTTGTTTAAGTGAAGGTAAATCCTGGGTTCATGTGGGTGAATAGTAGTAACTTTGATCCGAAATAAGGGGGCACATGTTGTTTGGCGCGTGTTTGTGAGTTCAAAGTTTGGAAATGGCAGATATGGTCCTTGTCTTTTGGCAAAAGTAGTAAAACGTGTTTAATCAGCCATAAACTTCATTTCCTTTGTTAATAAACTTTCAAAGTTTATACTTTGGCCACAAAACTTTTGCAAAAAGTTTTCAAGGGTTATTTTTGCCACTTTTGCATATTTGAAGGACTGATTTTAGACATTCTTGATCTTCAAAGGTCTTCATTGGTTCTTTGACTTCATGAGGGACCATAATTGACAATTTAGAATTGTTGAGGGACTAAACTTGCCAATTCTTCAAAGTTGAAGGACCATTTTGTAATTTTGACAAACTTAAGGGACCAAACTTGTAATTATGAATATACAAGGGTTTTAAGTGTCATTTCTTCATATTTTGAGGATCAATCTTGTATATCTTTAAGTCTTCAAGGGTTAATCTTGGATAATTCATGAACTAGGGCCCGGTTCTTTGTACGACTTCGTTTCTCATGTCCGTTTTTCCTTGTTTCTTGTGATCTTTTGTATTTTTCACGATATTCATACCTAAAATACACAAGTAAACAAATACAAGCATATATATGGTATTTTATGACATTTTTATGTATTTAAAGCCCACAAAGAACGATGAAATCATGTACAAATGCCATCTCATCACCTATAGTAGAATGCCATTCAAAATTTATAATGCACCGGGAACCTTTCAAAGGTGTACGATGGCTATTTTTCATGACATGATCGAGAAGACGATGGAAGTCTTTATGGATGACTTTTTCGTGTTTGGTAGTTCGTTCACTTCGTGTCTAGGAAATTTGAAACATATGTTGAAACGTTGTGAGGAAACCAACCTTGTGCTCAATTGGGAAAAATGTCATTTTATGGTTAAAGAAGGAATCATCTTAGGGCACAAGGTTTTGAAAGCGGGGATTGAGGTAGACAAAGCTAAAATTGACGTCATCGCCAAATTACCTCATCCCAAAACCGTCAAGGGAGTTAGGAGTTTCCTAGGCCACGCGGGCTTTTATCGTCGATTCATCAAGGATTTTTCAAATATATCTCGACCTATTACACGCCTCCTCGGAAAAGATGCTCCTTTTGTCTTTAACAAAGATTGTGTACGAGCCTTTGAAATCCTTAAGAGGAAACTTACCGAAGCTCCCATTCTTGTTGCTCCCAATTGGAACCTCCCCTTTGAACTCATGTGTGATGCAAGTGATTACGCTATTGGGGCCGTTTTGGGGCAACGTCATGAAAAGCACTTCTTGCCTATCCACTATGCTAGCAAGACGATGACTGAGGCTCAACTTAAGTATACCACAATGGAGAAGGAATTCCTTGCCGTGGTGTATGCATTTGAGAAATTCCTACCTTACCTCGTCTTGACTAAATGCATAGTATATATCGATCATTCGGCAATCAAGTACCTCTTGGCTAAGCAAGATGCAAAGCCGAGATTGCTTCGTTGGATTCTCCTCCTACAATAATTTGATGTCACAATACTTGACAAAAAGGGAGCCGAGAATCTAGCGGCCGATCATCTTTCTCGCTTGGAAGATCCTCACCAAAGTGTGTACGAGAACAAGGAAATCACCGAAACATTTCCTCTCGAGACACTTGGTGTAGTGAATTCTAAGAAAGACTCGTCCATCCCATGGTTTGCGGACATTGCAAATTACCATGCGGACAACTTCATCATTAAGGGTATGACGACTCAACAAAAATGAAAATTCTTTCGTGACGTCCAGTTCTACTTTTGGAACGACCCTTACCTATTTCGGACTTGTGCGGATCAAATCATTCGACGTTGTGTATTTGGCACCGAAGCTTCTAATATCCTTAGATCTTGTCACGAGGGACCAACGGGTGGTCACCATGGTGCTAATCTCATGGCGAAGAAGGTCTTTGATGCCAGATTCTTTTGGCCTAATATTTACCGAGATGCACATGCACTTGTCAAGTCATGTGACTCATGCCAATGTCAAGGCAAAGCCTCACAAAACGATGAAATGCCACAAAATATCATCCAAGTGTGTGAGATCTTTGACGTTGGGGGAATCGATTTTATGGGGCCGTTCCCATCATCTCGTGGTAATAAGTACATCCTTGTCGCCGTTTACTACCTATCAAAGTGGGTGGAAGCTAAGGCTTTGCCCACGAACGATGTTCGTGTGGTAGTCAAGTTTTTAAAGCAATTGTTCTCTCGGTTTGGAACCCCTCGTGCAATGATAAGTGATTGTGGAACCCATTTTTATAATGACCAATTCGAAAGGGTTCTAAAGAAATATGGGGTTACACATCGGCTTTCTACGGCTTATCACCCACAAACGAGTGGGCAAGTCGAGGTTTCAAACTGAGCGTTGAAAAGGATCTTGGAGAGATCGATAGGAGAGAACCGACAATCATGGTCGGACAAGTTAGACGATGCTTTATGGGCCTTTCATACCGCTCATAAGACGCCCATTGGGTGCACTCCTTACAAGCTTGTGTATGGGAAGAATTTTCACTTGCCAATTGAACTCGAACACAAAGCTTATTGGGCCCTAAAGTATTGCAATGATGACATTGAGACCACGGGAAAACACCGGAAAATACAATTAAATGAATTGGATGAATTGAGGGATATTGCTTATGAAAATTCAGTGATTTATAAAGAGAAAACCAAAAAGTTTCACGATTCTAAAATTAAAAACCGGGTTTTTAATATTGGAGATCAAGTGTTGCTTTTTAACTCAAGATTGAAAATCTTTTCCGGCAAGTTGAAATCCCATTGGTCGGGTCCATTCACCATTACCCAAGTTTTTCTTTATGGGACCATCGAGCTAGCTCAAAATGATGGTCCTAACTTTAAGGTGAATGGTCATAGGTTGAAACACTACTTTGGTGGGGAAGTTCCTTCTTTGAACTACCTCGACCAAGTCACCTTCCCCAATGATAATTAGTATTGAGGGGATCGAGTCGAGCTCATGACTCGGTAATAAATAACGAGTTGCCTCATGGGGGAACCCATGCTTATCCATGTACATATTATCGCTTTATAATGTAGCTTATGTGAGGGGATTTGTGCCCTTCCAACCTTTGTTCAATGGTTGTTTGTGATATGTGGTTTTTAGATGATCATTATCTTCACGATTGGAGCCTCTCGTGTTCGTTTTACGTGAGCACTCGATCGTTTGCTTGGAAGAATTTCTCGATATCCACATGATGTTGTTATGATACTTGTTTAAGCTTGGTTTAACCTGAAAATACTTTGCTTTGTTAAAATTTGGTTTTAAAAAGTTAAAAGGGTGTTTGGGATTGCATGCTTTGAGGATTTTATGTGAGTTTGAGTAGTTGTTTAAGGTTGTTAAGTATTTGTATCTGCTATTGAAGTGTAAGTGTACTGATATTTGCAGATCTTGTGTTTTTAAACATCAAATCATAATTTGTGCTATAACTAGTTTGTTCTTACATGTTTTGACTTAAAAATTTAGTAACACCTAGAGTGTATGCTAATTTAGGGTTAACAAGTGCTTAAACATACTTTTAGAGATTTGAGGGTTTAAAATTGGATCTGTGGTCAAATAGTTCAGCAAGTAAGGTCTTAGTGTTCATCTGTGTTCATCAGTTAACTCATATAGGCTTGAATCTAGTTCTAATCTTGGTATTATTACATGAAACAAGTTTATTTGTGTGTAACTAAGTCTCATTAAGCTGTTGTATGATTTTGGTGCAATTTGGTTGGCTTAATCTTGCTTAATCTGCTTTTTAATCACCAACCATGTCTGTGCTATATCTGGTGACTGTTTGATTAAACTGTACAATTTGGCTGGTTGGATTTGAGTTTTCTTGCTTGTTTGTGACTCCTTACAACCCACTGGTTGTAAGGGTGCCTTGTTTGTCCATTGAATCCAAGTAAATCTCTCTATAAAAGCAAGTGAAGAAAGTCAAGCAGTGGGAACCCTTTCCCACTGCTACTAGCCACTGCTAGTCTATTTTGGTCAACAACTTATTAATAAGCTATAATAGCTTATTTTATTGTGCAACAACTTTGTTTTGGTAATCAATCTTCCTTATTTGACCCATTTGACTAATCTAGAGCAATTGAGCATTTGACTTTTAGGTTTGACTAGAAAATGAATTGACTTTTCTTTTTCAAAACAGCTTATTGCTTATTCCAGCTTATTCAGTGTGCTTATTTGAAATCTTTTTGATTATTAAGCTTAGTTAAGTGATTTAAAACATTTTTCAAAAAGAATCAGCTCTTGAATCAGCCTAGAACTCGAAAACGACTATTTTGTCGTTTTGTGTAGAGAGCTTTTGCTTATTTCAGGCTTATTTATTGAGCTTTTTCAAAATTTCTTTTTACAAACATCTTTATAATCTCATTAGAAGGATGTGTGCCAAATTTCAGCTTATGGCATTAGCTTATGGCTTAATGGGCCAAAAAGCCCATTAAGAATAAGCTGTTTGCTTATTAAGCTGTGATAAGCACTGATTCAGCTTTTGGGCCTTTAGAGTTTTGTGTTTAAAATTGAATTTTAAGTTAGATTGGAACTTTTCAGCTTATTTGGTTGACTTTTTTGCTTATTGGGCCAAAAAGCCCATTAAGCTTGGACTGTTTTGACTTTTAGCCCATTTGGAGGCCCATTAGGGGTAATTTGGTCATTTCACTTTCATTTTCTGTTTATTTAAGTTAAAATAAATTAGTTTTCAAGTTTATAGAATTCTTTATAATTTTTAAATTTTTTATTATTATTTTATGGGTTTTGCTAATGACAGCCCTAAGGGTTGTCGTTAAAAAGTGAATTTTTATTACAAATTGTCGTAATGAATTAAATGAATCAATCACAATCAAGTGTTAAATGTTAATCCATAATTTTAGGGATTGCCTCAACTTGTTTTTAGATTAAATTAATATTTTTGCAACTTTTTCATTTTTCTTAGGTTAAATACATTAAGTTAGGATTTTTAAAACTTTTAAATTAAATTTCTCATCATTTAATTAATTTTTAGGATTATTTTAATATTTTAATAGTTTTAATCATTTTTAATAGTTTTAATTAGTTTTAAATTTTTCAAAAATACTTTTTAGATTAATTAAGTTATTTTAGAGGTTTACAAATTGAAAAATCTTATTTTGGGCTTTTTATTAATTAATTTGATTTTTTGGGCTTTAATTAGCATTAAAAAATTATTATTTAATTAAATAAAAGGTTTGAGTAATTTTTGATTTTTTGTAAATTCTAATTGCATTTTTTAGGATTTATTGTGATTTTCTAGGAATTGTTAGGGTATTTTTAAATTTCGTCACGTTTTACGGTTTAACGTTTACGTCTTTCGTCGTAGTTTAATTTTATTCGTAGCCGTCATCATCTTTCTCATTTTCTTTCTTAATATTAATCACAAAAAGTTAATCATCTCTTAACACACACACCAAGCCTCTTTGAGAACGAACTCACTCATTGGGTAATTTGTGCAGGGTTTTCCTAAACCGTCGTACTTACCCTATTTACGCTCTTTGTTTTCCTAAACATAAGTGTAGTAAATTACAACTATCATACGTGACTGGAATTTTTTTATTTTAAAGTTCGTCGATAGTATATCGAAGTTCCCGTCTAATGAATAAGAGGTGGAAAGTGGGTGTTATTATATTATATTAATGGTATATATTGATTTCAACTTATAATGCGCGTGTATATTTTTAAAAGTAATCTCACATCCAATTTTTTATTACTTCTTTTTATGAAATATTTTGGCTTACATTTCAGCAAAATGAAAATTAAAAGTATAAGATATGATTGATTAAAATTCTTTTTATTGATGATAAGCTATTTGTGGAATACCTTTTGTAAACGATGGGTGTATCATTTTTCATCTTTTAAACTTAATATGCTTAAATTTAAGTAGTGACAACCCTTATTAGTGGTTATTCTTTCGAGGCGATTTGTTTGACAACTTAAACTATACCTCACTTTCGATTTGTCAGGTTTTGATGTTAATCAAGATAAGTCGAGGGCACTTAGAATGGTCGATAGCTACTTAGTCTCATCCGAGAGTCTAATATCCTTGTACTACTTTATGTATTTTCAAATAAAAAAGGTCGATTTAGACTCCTTCCCTTCCACCGCATAATAGCGCAAGCAGGTACTATGAACCCTCTGTCTACGCATTTAACCGGCTCACGCGATTCACCGCTTCCACCACTAAATTAATATTTTAGATATTGTTCAATCCTTAAATTTGTATCATTATTCATTTTTAATTCATAATATCCTTTCTAGCAATGATTACCAATTGAGTCTGTAAGTGTTTCTATTTCATCAAGGGACTCTTCAAAACCACAAGTTCGCAAATATAGTTATTTGTCACCATGTATTGTCCCTCTATCTGAGCATTAGGCTACTACTTTCTAATAAAATTCAATTGCAAATTCACGTAATCTATGTGTTAATGCAATGACGCCTAAAAAAGTTACTTACATTTTTCGGTCTCGCTTTGTTTTGATCACGACAATATATAAAAACAAGCATTTACGAAAACAACGAAAAACGAATTCTTGAGTTCAAGTATTTTTCATTTCAACCATTATCATCACTTAAGGTATGAACAAACAAGTTTTCAATCTAGCTAAGTGATTAAGGATTTAATTTTTCTTAAAACTCACCTTTTATTAAATGTGACAAAAGTTTTTTATTAAACTTTATTTTTAAGAAAATGTTTTATTAAATTAATTATTTGAAAATTTGAAAATGGCATATTCCATATGGTTTAGAAATATCCTTTGGGGATAAATATTCCACCAGATGTGACTACCCCACTAAAAGATAAAAGGGAGCGCAGTCTACTCCCACAATTCCACAAATGGCTATGCAGTTCCCTAGAGATAAGGAACCGCAGGCACAATTAAAGAACCGCGCCCAGAGATAGCCCCTTGGAGCTTTGTCTTATAAATAGTGGACCATTCTCAATTTTCTCCTCACCTCTTTTGCACATAAAATTACAGATTCAATCCAACTTCTTAAATCATTCAAATCCTTGATTATTTGGTTGATTACTACTTGTTTAGAAGTGAATATTTCTCCTCCCATCTCTTCATCTCAAGTGCAAAGAGAAGAACACTTCATCCTTGAAGTGTTGTGTCTACTTTAAAGATCCATTGAAGATCAAACTTTTATTTTTCATTCTTGTGTTATTGTTGTGAAGATCCAAGTAGTTGTGTCTATTTGGAAGTTGTGTATGTAGTGTGGTTAATACTTAGTCCTTAAAGTATATTGGTGTAGATTGGTCCTAGCTAAGATTAGGGCTCGACTTTTAGCTTAGAGTCGGAAATTTGTTAAGCGACGTGTACGGTTTCTCCACCTTAAGGAGCTTGTTGATTAGTGAACTCTCGAGTAAGGAGTACTCGAGGAGTGGAGTAGGAACGAGGAGTGAGATTCGTTGCCGAACCACTATAAATCCTTGGTGAGTGGTTTGATCTTTCGTTTCCTTATCTCTTTACATTTATTATTCTTTATTTGCATATACTTGTGATTATTAGTTAGTTTCACTATCCCTTGTCCATATTATGTATAAGAAGATTTCACATATTTACTTAAGTCTAAGTTTTTGAAAAGAATTTTTGAAAACTCATATTTAACAAGTAAATTTAAGAAACTATTCAACCCCTCCTTCTAGTTTCTACAATATACTTTACTAGTGCAGTATGTCAGATCGAGCCTTTATCTATTAAATTAAACACGCGTTCCATTATTTAATCGATGATGTTGAGCTTGTAACTTCTCTAAAGGGACTACTAGATGTAGTAAGTGTTATAAGATGAGTTACCCGCATGTCACTTCATTATTTATCATATGACATTTCATGTAACATAAAAAAAATCACCACTGGTATCCAACATATCACCAAAACATTACTTGCTTCACTTTCACAATAAAAGTATACGGATAAACTTCGTTATGTACATGACAAGTGGATCTACACTTTCTAATCATATATTCGAGTACAAATTTACGAAATCTTTACTTTCCTAATGTAGAATGTTGAATCAAACCTTTTTTAAATCAAACTCCAGTTCCATTAGTAATCGATGTTGTTGAGCTTGTAACTTCTCTCAAAGGGACTGATAGGTGTAGCGAGTTCTATCAAAGGGACTGATAGGTGTAGTGAGTGTTATTTGATGAGTTTTCTGTAGGTCACATCATATTTTATCATATGACATTTCATATAACATAAAGAAACATCACCCTTAGTATCAAAACATCATCAAAATACTCACTTGCTTTACTTTTATAATAAAACATCATCAAAATACTCACTTGCTTTACTTTTATAATAAAACATCATCAAAATACTTACTTTTATAATAAAAATATATGAATAACATTTGTTATGTATATGGAAAGTGGACATGTAACGCACATGACAATGTAAATTGGTGACGTGATAGGTATCAAAATGCCATATAACTTACCTATCACACAGTGGACCATGTGTCTCTAAGTGTTTTCAAAATTTTCTAAAAGTTTGCGACACATTCTTTCTTATCCTTCCGACTTTCTCGTATTTTGATATTTAGAGACACATATATAACATACACATAAGCTTGAATTTCTCATGCCTACCAAGTTCCCCATGCGGAGCAAAAGAAGCTCGATCTTCTTAGTAACATGAACATGAGTCATTCTTAGTGTATTATTTTACTCTCTCACACACACATTACAAAAACACAAAAACACAAAATACATAAACACAAAAACACAACCATTCTTCTCATTCTTCATTGCCAAAAGTTCTTTAATTTCATTCACTAAAGACAAAGAAAAGCTCATAAATAACAAGAAGTTTTAAAGAAACATATTTATTACTATTTACTTTTCTTCTTTTTTTTTTTGAAAAACAAGTTTATTTATAATTAATTAATCTGTGCTTTCATTAGACTCTAAAATTTTGGCTACACTCTAAAATCTTAATATGTAAATGTAATATATCATCGATCAAATACTCACACATATTTTTAGTATTAGGTAATTAACTTATTAAAAACAAGAAGACCTAGACCATTAAATTAGGATAAATGAAGTTATCACTAAAAGGCTCTTTAGCTCGTATTAGTCTATGACTATAATATAAAAAATATGAAGCTTTCGAGTTTGAATGTGAAAACTAGGGGTGGTAATTCAAGTCATGTTGGGTTTGCGGGTTTAGGTTTTCAGGTTCGCGGGTAAAAAACCTTCAACCTAAACCCGACCTGTTTATATAAACGGGTCAAGAATCACAACCCTAACCTGATTACTTTTATCCTGAACCGACTCATATAACCCGTTTAGTTAAACGAGCCAAACAAGTTAATGGGTTAGGAAGGTCAAACGGGCTAGGTCAGCATTTGATTTGGTTTTCCTATTTCCTAAACCGATCAATCAGTACTTTCATCATCAGTATTCGCTCAATGTGCTTCATCACTATTCATGATCTATCTAAAAAAAGAAACACAAAATAATGCATTTAATACCTTTCATTTTTATGAAGTGTAAAAAGCCATTGATAATTATATAAATACAAATAGATTCATCATTCATTTTAGTTGGTCTATAAAATGAATATACTTTTCATTTGAAGATGGGTATGGTGGTCAGAGAGTCGATTGAAAAGAGAGAAGGGAATACTTATTATTTTTTTATTGGAGTTAGAAGCTAATAGTGAAAAATAAATGCCAATGTGAATATGTAAGGATAATATCGATAGTAATGATGAGTTGCTCTTTTTAAGTTATCAAGAACTGTCTTTTCGGTTTTCAAAGTATAATTTTAATTTTTTAAGTTATCAGCTATTAAGGCATGTATTAATGTATATTCACTTTTTAATATAAAAAGTCAAAAGGGTTTTCGGGTTGACCCAATTAAATTATCTTCAACCCAAACCTAACCCGTTTAATAAACGGGTTAATTGGGTCGACCCATAACCGACCTGAAAACTGTTTGACTCAACTTAACCTGTTATTTTTCGTGTCGGTTTCAGATCAGGTTTCGGGTCGTGTCAAAAATTGCCACCTCTAGTAAAAATAGTCACCTATTGCAGTGAGCTTAAAACATGTAAACTAATCTACATAAAAAATTAAACATAAATATATCATACAAAATCAGACTCACAAGCTTTACAAGCCAACCATTTTACATCTAATTTTTCTACTTAATAACGAAAAACATGTGATTGTTATCAAAATGTCCGTATCCAAATAATTAATCACGTGTTCAAGTCATGTTTAGAACACGTGAATTAAATTTGTGATGTTGATAATACTAGGGGTGTAATCGAGTCAAGCCGAGCTTGGCTTGATTATACAATTGTAGGCTTGAGCTTGGCTTGAAAGCTTGTTAAGCTTTAATAATCTAGGCTTGAGCTTGGCTTGATAAGACTTGATAAAAACTTGAGCTTGGCTTTAAAAGGTTGAATGTGTATAAAATTATTTTTTTATAATAAAAAACTTATTAATAAAAACATATGTATAAAAAAAAACAAACAAAAACCATAAATCAAAACTAAATTCGATTTATTTAGCATTAATAAAACCAAAAATAACATAATCGTACAGTCTTGGTTTCAAAATGCGTTTTGCAATTCAATGCGATTAAAATTCTAAAAGCCATTGCGTGATGTGATTGCTAACGCAATTACGACACCCTCATATTAAAAAGAGTACAAAAATATTTATACGTATTATATTTCACCAAGTACTAAGTACAAGTAATGAATTCATAAAATTAAATAAATTATTTAAAACGATGAGCTAAATTATAAATTTAATCAAAGAATATATTATTTATTTATAAAATAAGCCCTTATAATTAAGTTAATATTCATATTAAGCATAAGTTGCTTATATGAATTACTCATAAAAAACACATTTTAACAAAGCTTGAATAAGCTTGATAAAAATTCGAGCCAAGCTATTAAAAGTTTGAGCTTGAGCTTGATATATGTTTCAAGCTATTTTTTGGGCCTGAGCTTAGGCTTGAGCTTGATAAAAGCTTGGCTTGATCGAGCCAAACTCAAACTCAAGCTCGAGTTGCTTGATAAAAGCTTGGCTTGATTACAACCCTAGATAATAGCAGATACTTAACTGTCGTTAAAAAAAATATTATATAAATTTCACACCTAGAATAAAAAAAAAATAGGTATCCGTTGCAATAAAAAAAAAAGTAAAGTGAAAAAGGGTCTTGACCTCTGAGCCTGGTCAGTTCTCTCCCAATTCACATCACTACTAAAATAAATAGAAACACCCACCCCCATTTTCACACACACACAGTCACTACTCAAAATATATAAAAAAAAATAAAAAAAAAGTGCCAAGTGTGTGTTTTTAGTGCGTGTAAATCAGACGGTTTTTGCACATATCTCAAAACATTTTTTCATTCATCTTCTTCACATTTCCATTTGTATGTTTCTAATCCTTAACGGCTATTTTCGATCGTTTTTTTATTATTTTTTATGCGTTAAAAACATTTCATTTTGTTTTATTATTGTTACAGATTTATTTTATTCAATCCAATGGACCACAACAACAACAACAACAAGTACGTGTTAATAATCATTTACATTTTATTATTTATTTATATTATTGATTTCAGATGGTATTTAGGTGAGGTGTTTTTTTTTCTGTAACCTTTTTTAAGGTTTTGGTCAACTGTTGATTTTGTGTTTTTTGTAATTTTAATGATGATGTTTTTTTTAGCTTTATGAGATTTTTGTGTCACGTGATTAAAATATGATTAGTGATAGATAGATCATGAATTTAAGGTTTTTGTTTTTGTTTTTTAATGATGATTATTATTAGCTTTAAATTTCGATTTAGATCCATCCATCACTAATGGTGTGTAATTGTTTGTGTATATTCTTCTTTTCATAGTCTATAAATGTACGCATTTATGTTGATTTATGTCTTTTGATGATTATATGTTTTTCTACCATCATTTGCTCATGGGTTGTGTTTTGTATGGATTGTAGCGACGAAATGTGGGACTGGAAAGGCGAAGATTACGAGTTGCAACTAGGTATGTTTTGTGATTTGTGATTGTTAGCGGGCTTTTGTGATTGTTAGCGGGCACATAATTAATGTTGATGTGTTTGGAATTTTGGATTGTAAACAGATGCATCTAATAGCTTATGGAATAATGTGAACGAGAATGACGATGATCTTTCTTACGTGTTTAATGAGGCCACGCCGGTGAGATCTTGCGGGGATTTGGGTTATCAAGTTGCAGATAATGGTAATTCCGTGTTTTTTTGTTTTACGGGGTGAAAATATGTTTTGGGTGTAGATGTTCTTGTTATTTGACACGAGTACTTAAAACAGAAAATGCAAACAAGGGAATGGAGACGTGTAGGGAGGCGTCTTCCCAATCAAAGAGACGCAGAGTGCTGCATTTTGACGATGAAGTTTTGGATGTTGATGTTCTCCCGCTTTGTGATGAGACTTTCTCATCCGCCTTCTTAAAGTCTAAGGTCGGTCGCTTTTGATCTTTGTTGTTTTATTTTCGGCGAGCTGTTTTGTAGGAAGTTATCTATTGTAAATGTAGTTAGTATTGTTTAACCATACTCAATTTTCTTATTATTTTAGGAAAGGGAAGACTCGTTGGATGGGGCTTTTGATGATATGGCACAATGGGTGTCTGGATTTTCTGGTTTGACTCTTGAAAACTTATACCCAGTGATTAGAGTCTGGATTACGGGTCTGGGTTGGTTTGGCTTCATGTTAAGTTTTTGTCCATTTTGTAAACTTTTCATATATAATGAATGCATTAAATTTGATTGCATAACAGTGGTATCATATAGGAAGCAGCTTAAATATAGCTTCTGCACAACCTAACTCGTTAGACCAGCCGAACTTTTTTGTATGACTCGTTTGAGATATTACACAACCCATATCGACTCATTCTTAAGTAAATGATGTTTGAATTAACTAATAGATTGTGTTTGCAGATGATATGTCTGCATCTGCCTCTGGTAATGAGGGTTTAGATCTGTCATCAGAAGGCTGGCTGGCTGAGTGCCTAGAAACTGACTCGGGGATGCAGTTTAGCCCTGATGATATGTATATTTCTTTCACCACATTATGATTTTTTAATATCTTTGTCTATAAATAGATTATAGCTCAATTAAATTTTCTGAACATAGGAGCTTATCTGGGACATCTGATACGCAGTTCAATCTTACAGGTACTTGTCTGCTCTTAGGTTTAAACAAGTCATTCTATTTTCGTGTTTGATTTATGCCATCATTTTCTAAATATATCATGTTAAATTGGTGATTTAGATGTGAACAGTTCACAACCTGAGGATAGACGCAGTATGGCTAAAAAACGCACTCCTAGTCGCGCCAATGTCATTTTTAAAGGTTTTTCTTCTCATTCCTTAAAATTTACAGTATATTTTTTGTATACTCTTTCTATTCATATACAAGCTCCATTTCTTTTGATCCATACTAGTTTGGTTACGCTAATCAAACCAGAAGAAATATATAGACTAGTGTGGTTAGGCTAAGCCTAAGTATATCCCTAGAGTTATTTATCTCAGTAATTTGTTTTCTTCACCAATTTCTTCGTAGAGTATTTCGCTTAACACAAAGTAAACTGCAGTTCAAACCCACATACAAACATCCCTTAAATACACTACTATGCATATGGACTGGTGTTAAACCTTCATAAATGTATTGCTGACTACAAAAAACCAGAAATACAACGAGAATAATGATTATCACAGGGATACGCTACTCTAGTTTAATCTTGCAGTACTGTGATACACAGGGAAAAAGTCTTTTATTCAGACACCCGCAAAGATGACTTCATCGGTTGTTCTTCCATTCGATTTTGTAAAACCATGTGAGGGACAAGGAGGAACAGTTACTTTAAAGGACATAAACCAGAAGATTCTCACTCCGCCACCAAAAGCCAAGAAACCTTATGAAGATCCTACACTAGCATACCCTACATCTGCATTCTCGGGGAAGCCTATTGTTGTTAAAACTAAAATCCGCACAGAAGGCGGCAAAGGCAGCATTACAATCATGAGAACAAAAGGATGAAAATCAGATAAGTGCTTTGTTTTCATCAACATAATTGCTTCAGTTTTTCATGGAGCTTTGGTTGCATGTCACCGCCCGGGTCGTATAGAACTTAAAAATTGAAAAAATGAACGAGGAAGGAAGATAGTTTTGATGACATATGCGAGTGTATTTATCTCCATAGGAGGTGTTTTAGGTGGTAGATTCCTATTCTATCCCTGAGTTGAGTTGAATTTACTTGACTGGAAACTATTAGGATCTTTTTGTTTAAAAGATCCTTCTGCAAATTTTTTTTCTAGAACTTTGACAGCACCAATTGATTAATTTATCTCAATTTTAGATTTGTATCCTTTTGTTTTGTTCCTTTAATTGCTCAATTTCATGATCATTGCAGTCATTACTCTCCAAACCAGTAGCAGAGTCAAATACTTTAGGTGGTAGATTCCTGTTCTATCTCTAAATTGTGATAATACAGAAAATATGTTAAGCACCTGAACTAAATTGCAGAAGATAGCATATACTGTTGAGGGGGTGTTTGGACTTGTAAGCCTACAGTTTCGGCCTATAAGCTTATCAAGCTGAGCTTGTGAACTCAAATAAGCCATACACTCAAATTGATAAGCTCATAAGCCGAAAAAGCGAGTTTTTAAAATTCAGTAAGCCCCTAAATCTGAATCTAAAGACCCCTGAATGTACTTGGAATTTTGATTACTCTTGAAAGTGAGATAAAGATTAGAGGATTCTTGCTTTGGCTTTTTTGTTGACTGGTGATCCAGCTTTAGTTAGGGTTAAAAAAGAAAGCGAATGAGGTGATTGTTTTAATCCCTCTTTAGTCTTTACTTTTATGTGCCATGTGAAGGTGAGGTTCATTTTTTAAAGTTTAGGACTGACAAGAATATTGATAAATCCTAAAGTAGAAAAAGCTGTTTCCTTTAGTTTTGTAAATTCAGGATTTTAGATCATGTGATAAAAGCTAGTATACACTTGCACTGTATTGGGCTTATTGGTTCTGAAGACCAGGTTAGCCTTCACTTTCAGTTTACTAGTTTTGTGGTTGCTATGATTAGGCCTAAAGGTATGTTGCTCAAATTAGTATTGTGATTTTGAGAATCACACCTAAAGTTATGACTTACTGAATATTGAAGTAGGTTTACATTTACTCCAAGAAAAGACTTTTCTGCAACTTGTGGTCCATTTCTTCAAATATATTGATTATATCCAGCAACATTCACTAGTTTCTGGCACACTAATGGTTGCTTGAGTCCCGAATTAATTATTTGGTCCATTGGAGGACCACATTTGGATGAATGTGATATCCGTTGCACACTTCATTCTTTGTGTCGTACTTATCGTAGTTGTGTTTTTCTTAAAATACTCGAACTAAACCTATGCTAGTTTTGTTGCGTGTCTATCAGTCGATAATACCATGTGGAATTTGAACTTAGTATCTTTTTGGCTTTCAGTGGCATAGACATTGTTAATGTGAATTAAATAAGCTTAGTTGTGCCTATTCAATTGTAGATTTTTCATGTTGGACCAAATATTTTTTTGAGCTTAAAGTAGCATTAGCATATTTCTTTAACAAAATCATTACATAACTGATGTCTTGTCGCCTTACTTTCTTGTTCTTGTCGGTCCTAACTCACATCTTTAGACTAATACAAAGGCAAATCGAAAAACTACGCATACGTTTGACCTTTTTATCACAAAATGATCAAAAAAATTTGTGGTTTAACCAGAACACCCATTAGTGCGACTTTTAAGGGGGTTTAGTGATTTTTAAGAAAATCTCACAAGCTATGAGAAAAATCTCCCTAGTACGATGTTTACCCCTAACATCTTGCAAGCTATAACCCTTAGTTACATTTGTCAAAAGTGTCACTCAGTATAGCTGCAATGTATCATTTGCGAAAAACCATGATATTTTTCTAAAGTTTTACATGACGTGGTCCTTATAAATTTACTAGCCCAAATGCCCAATCATATATATCAAGACTTTGCATATGTTTATGATTTGGAAGGACCCAAAAAAATTAGTACTGTAACAATTTAGCATCCTTCAAGTGGGCCTAGTATAAATCCAAAATATCCAAAAAAATCCAATACAAGTGATATTCTGGGCTATGATCCAAAAAGAGAGAATTAAATTCCCAGGCCATGAAGTAATTAGCCTATGGCAAATTATTCCAGTAATTAGTACTCCTGGTTCTAATAATGATATTTGGTAATTTCAATTATTTTTTAAAACTAAAAATGATAATGTTTTTTTAATCATATCTTTTGACACATTAATCGACTAATAAACGGGGTAATCTCAAATTCTTAAGATAAGATTTGAACTAGAAAAAAATATGTGAATTTTGAGGTTAAATTCCCTTTAACCGGTTAGGTAGTGTTTTTTCTAACAGATTTAACAATTAAATCTTGTGTGCGAATTTATTAAACTTTGTAGTTAACTTCTAATCAATGATTCAATTGATATAGTTCACTTTTGTTAGATGACACAATTCAGTCAAATTCGTCATCCTACTAATGTACTCAAGACAAGTTGAGTCTAAACTAACAAAACTTGGTACTATTTCCTCACAGATCGTGTTCATAAAATTATACTCGTATAAATTCGTGCATATAAGTATAAACCTAACAAAGTTAGATGTAAAAAGAACTCGACATAAAAATGCAAAATGTCAATAAATATCAAGAATTTCCAAAATAAAACTATTACAAGTTGGACAATTACCTCTGGACACATGAAGCTCCTTGGTACAATGCTTACAAAACGTATGTCCACACGGCCCCAATGCCGCGCCCCTATGTTTTCCTTTGCACCCGCAACACGCCTTAACACATCCTCCCCCCTCACCACCTTCATCGACCTCCATCTCATCCTCCCCCTCGTCCCCGTGCTCTTGCTCTTGATGATTTTCTTCAATATAATTCGATCCAGCATCACTCAACAATGACATCAACGAAAATTGCTGATCATTTCCATTATCCTCATTACTGTCCTTACCATCACCTCCCACGTGATCTACATCTGCATCCTCGTCGTTTTCTTCTTCTTCTGTATCATCTGTTTCCATAGGAAGCAACCTCGCGTTCTTTTGTCTATCTATATGACCCAACTGACGATTTGCCTCCCCGTCGCTCTCTTCAAGCTCGTGATCTTCGTCGTTGTTTGATGTATAGCGTGAGGAGCCACGACGTATCATCATTTTGTTGGGTTTGCTTTGGATGTTAACATCGGATTGTGGGATGTTTATGGATGATGTCCATGCTTTTCCTGCACGTTTGAGACGGAGCTTGTCACGAAACGTCTTCCAATTCTTTTTTGATGGTTGATCTCCATCGTTGCGGATTATATCAATAATGTTACGTTCATCTAAAGGTGTTTGTTCCATTGAGAAATTTTATGGGTGAATATGAAATGTCAGGAGATGAAAAATGGCGAGTGAATGAGATGTAATTTATTGTTTGATTAAATGTGAAGTAGTAAAAGATGAGTTAAAACAGAAATAAAAATAGAAGGTTATGAGAGGTGGTGTTGAGCGAGTCTTATGGTATATTTTTAGTCCGTTATATTTGTTTTTGAAATACTAGTAAAATAATCCGTTGTGAAAACTAATAGGAAATTTCAAGTAAAATAGCAGCAGTAACACTGAGTTTTCGAGTTTTAATTGAGAGGAAAAGGAAAAGAATAGGGAGTAAAAAGGAAGAGGAAATGTAAAAGAAATTTTGTTTATATGTTCTTGAGACAAAGGAAAGGAATAGAAAAAAAACAATAAGCATGTTCTTAAGTGGGAGGAAAGGGAAAATAACTTGTTAAATTACATATATGTCCTTAAGTTCTTGTGACCAAATACTATAAAAATGGCATTTTAGTCTTTATACAAGTTATTATAAACTTTTCTTCTACTTCCTCCCACTTTTGGGAGGAAAGTTTTATAAGCAAAATTTCCTCAAATCTTCCTTTCCAATTCCTTTTCCTATCTTAAAAAATACTAAAGAACACAAAAACATTTCCTTTTCCTTTCAATTCCCCTCCCATATCAACTCGAGAACACAGTGTTACGACCTTTAAACCGTTACAAATATGAATCATTTAAACTACTCAATTTTGAAAGTGTTATGAACTAATGTAATTATGTTGATCTCATATTATGTTGTGTTAAAATCATGGATCACATCTTAAATGCTTTGAAGCTACATATATCGTCCATAGAATGGAAGTTTGCTTTGCCTTCCCATATAGATGTAGAGCTAGCAAGGCAATTTAGACGACCAAGACAATTCGAGTGAAAGTTTTCATAGAAGTGAATGTTTATGGCTCGTTTATTTTGTCGATGCCCCGCAATATGATTGAAAATCCATTCTCTAATATTTTACAGTATGTGATAAGTTTTGAGCTATAAAAGTGAATCAAACAAACATATGGTCTGTAGCAATCAAATGAACGTAACAAACAAATGGTTTGTAGCACGATTATTAATTAGTACTTCATAATTAAACTTTAACTGCGAATCCTAGACATACCCCTTGATTCACTTGATTTGGTACTTTACAATTTCTGTAACAAAGTCATCAAGATCTTTGTAAGCCGACCCACCTTCAGCAACACTTTCTTGGCATACTTTCTGAAGTTTCTTCGCTCTGGCCAACATATCAATCCTATCGGCACTTTTTGAATCCATGAACACTCTAACAACCTCAGCGATCTTGTCTCTCTTAAAAACCTGAACCTCTTTCCTCATGTTCTTTCCAATCTTCCAATCTTCAGTGATTTCTTTACTGTTAAGTGGTTGGTCAATAAGTATAGGGAAAGTCAACATCGGTATACCTGAAAACAAGCTCTCTTTAACCGAGTTCCATCCACAATGAGTCCAAAACCCTCCTATAGAAGAATGCAACAAAACCCTTAACTGGTCACACCATTCAACCACCATCCCATTTTCGCCACATATTTCTTTAAAATGCGAGGTTTCGCCTCTAGCCACCCACAAAAAGTCAACACCACTTTGTGTTAAGCCGGCTGCAATTTCATCCATTTCATCACTTGATACCGGTAAGAAACTACCTAACGCAACATACAAGACAGTTCTTGGAGGTTTGGAGTCTAACCAGGTTAAGTAAGCTGGTTCATGTAATGAGGGGTTTGGTTTGGTTTGGGAGTAAGGTATATTTGGCCCAGACGTGTAAACCGGTATTTGTAATCTGACTCTGAGGGCATCAATGACTTTTGGTTCTAGCTCGTAGACGGTAGATATTAGTGCATAATTAGCTTTGTTGATTAGGTCGAAAAGATTGGGTACCAAGATCTTAGATAACTGACCGAATTCGGCGTGGTATAACATCGGAATGTCTGCTATTGTCAATGAAGATATACCAGGAATATAGTCTATGGATTCCTTTCCTCTTTCTGTCAGCCAAATAGAATATCATGTAATTAACCAATATGGATTCGAAATACGTATATGTAAAAAAAATTTCTAAAATGTTTCAATAAAAATTAAGATCAAATATTTATACAACCCGCAAAAAACCACATTAGATTCATATGAAAAAATAATAAAATTTGACAAATCCTTTACATGGTAATAAGTTATGTAGTACAGTATTATACTAGTAATCAGTACTTGTGAAATATATGAATCGTTGCTAGCTAAGATTCATATGAAAAAAATGGTACTAAGACATTATGAAGTCAATGGGTACAAAATGTCCAACTGAAAGACCTTTCTTTGTATCTATGTAATTTTAGTGCAATGATCTATTTTTGGCAACCTCATATAAACCAGAATCCTAAATCTTGTAGCAACTTACTATTTGATGGTATAAATTTTCTGTGAGAAACTCTTTAAGTTTTAGACTATATAAGATATTAGACCGGTATCAGAACTTAAAAAATAAGAGTAAACCATTTCCCTGATAATAGAGAAAAAGTACAGAGTCAGAAGTAAGTAAACAAACCTGATAGATCAGCATAAAGCTGATTATTTGACTCAAGTAGATCAAGATGATGCATGACAGAAAACATTTCACCGGACATAGGAAAATACGCAGCAACAGGAATATTCCTCTTGTTCGCAACGTCAAACAGCCACATCAACATCACATCAGCAATAATAAATGTCACCTTAATCTTCATCTTGTCAAGCACTTCCTCAAAAGGACCTACCATATTATTCTTAACAGCAGTTAAGAAAGATATCATGTCTGACCCACGGTTGTGCTCAGAAGGAAGGACGTTAGGTATGGTAACAAACTGGACGTTGGACTGAACCGGGTTTTGGCTAAGCAAGCCGAGCCATTCTTCGGTTACTACGACTGTGAAGAGTGTTGTGTTGCGATTATGTTGGTTTAGTTTTGAAGAGAGTAAGTGACACAAGTTGAGTAAAGGGTTTATGTGACCTCTGCCAGGATGCGGGACAACTACTACTTGATTCGTAGTCATTCTCAGGGTTTTGGTTAACAGTTTAAATTTGGTGATCTGAAATTGTTTGCCGGAGTTAGAGATCTTGAGATATTAAAAAGGGAAAGTTTGACTTTGTAGGAGAAAAAAACATTTTGGCGTGTGTGAGGACATTCAACTAATGCGGGCGACCATTATTCCTGTGTGAGGTCATCGATATAGTATCTTTGGGTGAAGCTCTTTTTATTTAAAGTTTCGCGGGCACACTTTCAAAAAATCCATGTTATCACAACAAAATCCTCCCTTTCATTTGGACCATCAGTACTTATTTTATCACTAATACATACTCAGTTCTTTTTTTCTTGATTTTCTTCATTCAACTTTTTTTTACCCATTCTTCTTCTGCTATGGTTTCTTGTAAAGTTTCTTCATCAAAAAAATATTTGACGTTCTTATTCTTCAATAAAACGAAACTTACCACCTACCTCGTATTCTTTAACAGGGTTATCTGGTTCGTCATGTAGACCGTCAATAGTAGAAACTGATGATCCATCCACCGGGTTTGGGTAAGGTTGTGGGTGGATTGATTCGGGTACTTTTTCCGGCGTGGATGAGTTGCTTCGAGTTGCTTTTCGCTTGTTTTGTTTTTTGTTTTCAGAAGTGTTTTCTTGAGATATGTTTGAGATTATGTTTTTTGTATGAGAAATTTAAAACAAGTGGAAGTAGTATTTATAGAGAAAACATAACCGTTGGAAAATTCAAACAATTACAACACGGGAATTAAAATAACAACACAGAAGTTAAAATTACAACAAGAAAATTAAAATTACAACACGGAAATTAAAATTACAACACGGAATACGAATTACAACACGGAAATTAAATTTCTCTTACCCATTCCTTTTTAAATTTGACTTGTCTTTCGATTTTACCCGCTTTTCGAAACAAGGCATCATGCATCTCATAATCTTAGTCGGATTCCTTTTTCAAAAATTTGGTCATCGAATCATGGCACTCTTCTGGAATATCAGTGCATTCTTCATATGTTTTCTACAAATCATCTTTAGCAATGGATGAACTTTCAAATATGAGGGCTAAATCCTCCATCGCTTTTGGTTAAACGCTGTCTTCTTTAATCAATTTAGCAACCAAGGTTTTGATTTCTTCAAAAGTGTGTGGAGCTGAACAATCCATTTTATTATTTGTTGATTTGGAACAAGCCATATTATTATTTGTTGATGTGGAATTAAGTTTGAATTTTAAAGGTAAATGTGGGAGTATTTATAGAATTGGGTATATAATTTTATTTTAAATATAATTAAAATTAAATTTAAAATATATAACGATCAGTTTTTTCTAGAAACAAATGGCCAAAGTAGGAGAGAGAGTGTTAAAAGATTTTTCGTTTCTTCGTCGAATAACTAGCGAAATAATTGAGTGGGAAAGTAAGGCAGCGTGGTGGCGGGGAGTGGTGAGCGAGTGGCGAAGGCCACGTCGGACTGGCGAGGGTGTCTCGCTGCCACACCTAGAGCTCTAATTGGCTTGTGATAATTTTTACATAGTCTGTAGTGATATATCGATACTTAATTACTCTAGAAAAAATAATTTTCACACACACTGTGAGGTTATCAAAGGTATGTAACACATGAACAAGAAAGTAGGGCACGCCAATTAAACAAGAACCCAACACACATGTATGCTACCAAACACGCAGTGTTATTAGAGCGGAAGGTATAGTGGAGAGGCAATACCTCTCCACTTTGTCTCCACTGCCGCTACATTAGGGCCTCATCATCGCAAAACAACTAACCAAAACACCCTCTTGTGGAAAGACAACCCCTCTCTACTTTGGCCTCCCACTATCTTTTTATTTTATTTATGACATTTTCACACAAATTTTAATTCATTTCATTCAAATAAAAATTACAAATACTTAAATAAAAATACAAATTCAAAATTTAAAATACGATACGAAAAGAAAATTACGAAAATTAAAAACACACAACAATAAAAATAAACTAAAAGATTTTGGCCGGAATATTTGGCCATTATTTGTGCTTGTTGTCGAAGAACAAACAACCTCTTTGGTTCTGGCATTACGTCGAAATCAACCGCGAGAAACTGGAAGTCGGCCAACTACATCTGCCTCTGCTCCTCGGCCTTTTTGGCATCGTATGTGGATTTGGCGGAGATTATTTTTTGATGCATTGCATCGTTTAGCATTTCCTTCACTGACCCCAAGGATTCTGCGCCGGTGCTCTCAGTTGTCTCAGATTTTATCTTCTTGGCGGGTCAAGATTTTCCCGCGGGTCGAGGACGAGCATTAGGACCATATACTTCCCTGCGATCATCCACAGGAACGCCTACCCTCCCGATCCATTTGGGTGTTTTTTGAGGATCCTCCAAGCGTAAACGTAAGGAAATTGTTTCCGATTAAACATGGAACAATATTCGTCCTTCGTAGCATCCAAAATATCATCCTCATTCATACCACTCTTATGATTTACTCATTGGTAAATCCCTTGAAACTTTTGAGATTCGGGATGCATCCGACTGCATTTCCCCGTAATCATGTTCTTTGTACGACGCATCCCGGTTGTAGCCGCGTTAAATCTATAAGAATCTGCCCCAAAAAATTATCAAGGCTTTGATCATTTCCAATTTTGGCGTTCTCCGACGCAACAACCCAACAATTAGCCAATAGTATCTCTTCATCATGATTCCAACATGTCGGAGCTTGCGACGGAGCTTCCACAAATTCTAGGTCATCATTAGCATCATCATCTGCAGTCAAATCAACAGCTTTTGATTTTTTTGTTGATCTTTTTTTGCGGGTACCATTTCTGGATGGTGATCTTGACGCTGGTGTTTGTCCCTTTTAACTCAATATTACTTATCAACCTGAAGTAATATCTTGCACAATGGATTCAAGTGAGTTTTTTTAATAAAGTATTAACAATGCAAATAATTAAACAACAATACCAAAATACTTTTCAACATATAGAGATTTTGTTAAAACTTAATAAGGAATCTATGACACACTTCGCTTGTGGAATAACAAAGTGGTCGAATGACAATATTTGGATGATCTTCTCTACTTAGACTACAAGGCTAAGTAATGAGTCTAAGTCTCAACCTTAACATTCATCAGCATTTAGCCGTATGGTGAGGTTGATGTTGGGAGAGAAACAGCTCTTGGAAGAGTTCAATCTTTCTAGTGTAAGAGGTGAGTTTTTCTCTCCCAAATGTGTTCCTTGTATAGGCAACACATTAGGGTTTACAAATTGCACAAGTACAAACGTGTTATTTATCCAATGGGTGGTTTAATGTCCCACGTGATTAATAGTACATGGTTGTATCTATAAAGCAGGACAAAGAATAAAGTTCTTACTTATATCTAACTTTACAAGAAACCTTATTCCCAATGAGATCTGCTTTTTTGTTTGACTTAAAGCAGATCTTTTCCTGCCATTGTAAACCTTCAGCATGACTGAAGTGTCTTTAGTATCCTAGAGGATTTTGACATCGTTCAGTATTACATTGTCAAGTCATTGTGAACCGGAGTTCTTCTTTAGGACTTGTCTTTAGTAACTAGACCACCTAGTTGCTGAAGCGATTGTCTTCAAAGTTTTCTAGAAGAGGTAAAGCTGAACTTTCTTCAGCAACTCTTTCTTTAGTAGGAATATTTCGTCCTCTAGGCTTGCCTCAGCAGGAACCACCTTTCTGTTGAGCATTTAACACTTAGGGGATTTTATATTCAAATCCTATAGTTGCTTTAGGGCCAGTAAATGCTGACCCAACAATCTCCCCTTATTTGGATATACAAATAGCCTAAGTTAAAGTCAGAAGTAAGTGAGCATGACAACTTCTTTGTACTTGCACTGAAACTAAAGATACTACATGCATATTAATAATCATTTATTGATAAACTATTACAACTTACAAAATAAGATTACAAATTATTATCCTAATCCTTTTTAGCTCTAAGTTCTGCAAGGACTTGGGTTTGTACATCAGGATCCATGTTCCTAATTTATCAAGAAACCCTAGTAAACACATGCTGAAGGTCCTAGCTGCTTCAGCTAACCCTGGTCCTCTATGGTGTAGAAAGAAGACTCTATGAACATTCCATAGTAGCTCATTGTTTATATCATCCATATCACTAATGCTCATAAAGTCTTTCCTTTCTGGACGATTGAACAAAGTCATTCCCAATTCTGGTTCTTCAAGTACATGGCTAGGGAGATGATTCTAAAACTGAACAAAGTTTTTATATTTCATTGTGGTGACAAAGATATCACCAACATCAGGTCTTACTTCATTAGCTAACTTGTTCAACTCCAGGATTAGATCTTGTTTCTCTAGTGAGTTTTCTATATTGATGCTAAGGAACTCACCAATCTTGTCATGGTTTTTCTTGGAATGTGAAACCCTTGTTAAAACTTCATCCCATCTTCTAGAAGTTTTCTTGGCTGCCTTCTTTTCTAACTCCAACCACTTAGTAAGAGAAAGTTCTTTCGCCTGGAAATCATTTTGAATTTCATTAGTACCATCAACTCTATAAAACTTCAGATTGATTGAGCCTTTGATAGTCAGCATGTCCACATTTGTAATCTTTGAAGGATTTATTTTGTTTAGCCTTGTTTGACATAACTTCTCATACAACATCTTTTTATTGTAGGCGGTTTCCACCAGTGCTTCCATAATCTCATGGTACATAACTTGCTTCAGTCGTTTCAATTTTTCTTATTTTTCAATTCTGGCAAAGTTGTTGATTTCTTCTTGAGTGACTACACTAGATTTCACCAGTGTTTCATGAAGTGTAGGATCATCTTTATTCTTGGGTTGATTTATAAGAGAACCTTACTCAGAAGATTCATCACTGGTGGTTAGCCCATCTAGATGATCAGGATTTGATGAAGAGTCACCCTTAGACTTAGCAAGGATATCTTCTTACATTGGTGATTGTTGCTGCTTTTGGGCTTTCTTTCTTAAGTGCTGCTAGAATAACTCCTTGATAGTATAGCTGGTGGTTGCTTTCTCCCACTCAGCAAGAGAATGCCCAACAACTTTACTGATGCACCAGCAGAATGTAAAGCAGCAAAAGTGTCCAAGGAAGATGTTACCTTGGTAAGCAGAGCTGGAACTTCATCTAGTATCTGAAGCTTGCTTTGGAATTTTAAGGATACCTCTAGCTTCTGCCCCTCCAGCTTGACTACCTTATCCTTGATCTTTGAAACAGAATCACAAAGCTCATTTACTTGGCCAGGAACTGGAATGAATTGTGCTGGAAGCTCCAAGGTGGCATTAGATAGAGACCCCTTCAGTAAATCTAATGACTAATGAAGACTAGAAGTAGTCACCGTCTTTTGAAGATTTGGTTGAATATCAGCTACAACCGTTTCTGTGATGGATTCAACAGTAGGTGGTGCTGGCCTAGCATGTAACTCAGCCACCCGAGCTTCAACAATCTGTTTCTCCCCTGAAGCTTGGCCACTTGAGTATGAAGAACTAACACTTGGTTGGTTAATTCCTTTACCTGAATAGTCTTGGGAGATGGTGGAGTAGGAACTTGATCATCTTGTTTTTCAGTAGCTCCAGCAGTCTCCTCCTTAGGCTCACTTTCATCTGAATCAATTGGTGAGCGTTCATCAAGCCCAAAATCTTTATCAACATCTGCCGATGACACCTTCAACATAAAAGGAGATAAGTACCCTACCTTAGCTCCAGTGGTAGGAGCACTTCCTATGGCTTGTCAACAACATTTTGGGCCTCAACATCCTCCATGCGTAGGTCAGTTTCAGCTTCTTCACCACCAGGCTTGGTTTGACCTGATGGATCCTAAGAAAAAGTCCCTGATGAGTTGAGACCAGTGGATATGTTTTTAGTCCCTTCAGTAGTACCTTCTTGTTATAATTGTTGAAGTGATGTTTGAAAAATGCAACACTTTAGGAAAATTATGCAAATTTGGTAAGTATTAAGTTTAAAACGTAAACATCAAAAACTGAAAGTCGAGTTCGTTCCTAGGGAGGTGATTTTTTAGCCAATTAAATGAGCTTGTATTAATTATGTTTTTGGGATAAAATAGGTTTAAAATATAAAAACAAAACTACACTACGACAGATTAAAACTAAGACAAATTACATTGCCACACAAGTGAAGACAAAAATAATATTAAAATATTTAAAATTATAAAAAATTCTAAAAACTTGCAAACTAATTTATTTTAGCTTAAATAAACCAAAAATGAATTCAAAAATAATTAAAAACCCTTAATGGGCCCTAAAACAGCCCAAAACTAAAAACAACCTACTTAAATGGGCTTTTTGCCCCAATAAGAAAAGGTTTTAAAAAATTAAAATGAAAAAGCCCTATCTGACTTAATATTTAATCCTAAGAAACTTTTTCTAAAAGCCCAAAAGCTGAAAATGCGCTTATCAATGACTTATGGGCAATAAGCTAGCTTATTGGGCCTTGATAAGCCCAATAAGAAAAATACTTATTGCCATAAGCTGTAATAAGGAGACCTTAATATTTGGCATATCTAAGACTTTTTAAAAAGAAATTCTAAAAAAGATTAATTAAAAAAGCTGAAATGAACAAAAAGCTTATTTCATAAAAAGACAAAATAGTCGAGTTTGTGATATAAGCCACTACAAAACCTGATTATTTTTAGAAAGCTAAGAAACAAGATAAATAAGTTATTAAAACCAAGAAAAAGCCAATAAGCCCACAACATATAGCTGCGGGACTCAATAAGCACTTTTTGAAAATGAAAATAAGTTGAAATCCTAGTTAAAACTTAATGAATTGAAACCAACTTTTGAAAAACTGATAATAAGCTAAGAAAACTGAGATTAACTATAAAAACAAAGTTGTTGCATGATTAAATAAGCCAGATGGTCGCTTTTGTACAAAAGTCAACTCTGAACAAAAATGAAAGAAAGGTTATAAGACCTAATTAAGCTAAAAAAGGTAAAATGTGCAGTGTTTGATAGATTTGAGGATAAATCCTTGTTCAAGTTTAAAGTGGTAGTTGGCCTTTAGCTTGTTCTTGGGCAGTTTAGCCCTCAAATAAGCAGTTGACTTATTTGAGGGATGAAAGTAGTTCAGAAGCAAGTTAAGCACGCTACAACAACACATAACCACAAAAACAAGGCAGTTTAATCTAAAATGCAAGAAAAATAAGCCGAATACTAACAGTGCAAGCAAAACTAACTTGTTCTAGACCTAGGTACACATTGTTGAGATTTTACTTAAGCTATAAGCCACAGTAAGTTATGAACCAATAACTTAAATATAAGCAAAGATTACTGCTAAACTAATCTAAATGCATACCAATTTTAAGGCCTAAATCCAAAGAACAAAGCAGATATGCAGCTGATGTATATGGCAGTGTTTAGGTTCAAAATTTTGCAAGTAAGTGACTCAAACCAAGCATACAATGATCATACAACCTAGGAACTAACAGACATGCATAAGTACATCAGTCAACCTACAAACATAAATCAGACAACACTAAAACGCATACCATAAGACAAATCGACAAGCTTATCAGACTACTTATGCAGAATTTGGAAAAAACACAAATTGCAATTTTACACTACCAAACCTAAATTAAGCTTATACTAACTTAACTACACCTATCAAAGATGTGCAAGCCAGACTAAGCTTATGACTAGGTTTCAACCAGTGCAGGCACTCCAAACACTCCTTAAAACAGGCAGAAACATAAATAACAAAGAGACATGCAATTTTAAACTAAACTTAAGCAAGGACTAGGCATTAACAACTAGCATGAGCAATAAATAACATAAATAGGCAGAAGTATTCAACTAAAAAGCAAGGCATATAAATTCACCATAGAATTAGCAGACATAAGTTAAGGGGAGTTCAAAGTTCTACCAATCTGGACCCACATTGTAACACCCCCATTTTTACCTTGACGCAGCGGAGTAATATTTTTAGGGGTATCACTTCATGATATGAAAGCAAAGTAATAGAAAACAGCTCATAAGAGTGTTTAAATAAACTTTGTTTATTCTTTATAAATTTATCATTCAAAATCGGAGATTTTCAATAAAATAACTGTACATACGCTGTACATGACAAGTTCCCGAAATCTAGAAAATAGGTTTGAATGACAAAATCTTCCAAGATTATATCTCTCCACGTCATTATTATGCTGCTCCATGCTATCAATTTCAATACCTGAAATATATGCTTAAAGTCAACACGAATGTTGAGTGAATTCATAGGTTTTAAAATCAGTTTGAACACAAGATCCTTTTTTCTGAGCTACGTTGTTATTTTCTCATAAGTTTGAATAAAATAATGATTCAACTGCACTAAGCTTATGATACCGCGACTAGACATAGAAACCAACACTTTGCCCTTATGAGGAAGTCTACCAAACTATCCTTATTAGCAACATAAAGTATGTCTGTTTGACCACTGAGGTGCTAGCAAGCGCGACTTGCCCAGACAGCAGATGTCAGTCTCCAATAATACTATTTACGATATTAGCGCTCATTCCCAGAAATGATTAGCGGTTCACAATTAAAAAGGGACTTTCATATGAAGCAGTAAACATAGTGTCAATGAATCATATCTGGAAAGCATACCAAAAATACTTGTATTCCAATTTAGCATATATCCCCCTCATGGGTTTTGAAATCATTTGAAAGTAGTATACTTTAGTGAGGCTATGAAGTTACCTTATGTCTAGTAATCTTGTCGGGTTTATGTTACACAGATCAACTTGAGCTAACAAACAAGAACGTGGTCTCACACCAACCTGTTTTAACAGAATTGGTATGGTATTAAGTTTTTAATCTTTTGATCAATCTATTTAAGCATTTGGTTATAATTTCTCTAATTATTATTCGGTTGTAATTCTAGCACCATTCTTTGGGCCATCATAATCAGAAGCCATTCTATAAACGTTTGAGGAGCGAGGGCACTTTAAATCGTAAACCCAACCACTCAGTCGGAACGTAATATCGAGATGGAACATCTTTGTACAAAGTTCCCTGATAACATGATACTTTTATTACCTCCTCATATTCATGATTAATCTTCTTTAGTTTCAAAGTTGGCAAAAATAGTCCCTATAGTTATATTTTGGTATAATTATACTTTTAACCCCTAAAGTATATAGTTTTAGTATTTGCATTTTAAACCTTCAGTATTTAACCTTAGGGCCTCAAACTTTCCAACATTTATTCTTATAGCTTTTACTTTCATAAAACGATACTTTGGGCCCAAAATTTTAAATAGTTTCAAAAATGACAGTTTTAGTCCCTAAACTTGTAAAAATCACATAACAAGCTCAAAAATGATCCAAATGATCTAGGATTTGAAAACAAAGTTTATGAACACATTTATAATCATAATAAAAACATTTCTTCAGAATTATAGCTTTTGAAAAGGGTTTTTGCTTATTATTTTATGTAAATTACAAAACTAGGGTTTTAAGACATCTTTAACTTATAATTTTCATTTAAAATGATGAAATGACTTAGTTTCTTTTAAATTATCTTTCTAACATAATTTTGGTATTATAAAAACTCTAAATAAGCATTATAACAAGATCAAAGCTTGGTTAACATAGATTTTACCTAGGTAGCTCCAAAATGGAACCTTATGGCTTCTTATGAACAAAACTTGCTACCAAAGCTTCAATAGCTTCAATGGCTAGCTTCTAGACCTTGTTTTTGGTCCTTTGGGATGTCCAAAGACGTATATAGAGGTCGATATGAAGAATGGGTAGGAGATACAAAGGAAACGGGGTGCAAGTTTAGAATGAAGACTATACACCCCTATTTATACTATTTTGGAAACTTAGCCTCCAAGTTCTGGTCTATGACGTGTAAGATAGTTAGATGGATGAATAATGAAGGCTAGTTAAGGTCTACACAAGTTCTTAGACTCTAGGTTTGATCTAATCCTTCCTTGTGGCTCAAAATGGATCACGGCTAGGAATGGATGAGAATGGTGATGTGTAGCAAGCAAGGAGGTGATGCACCTACTTGTTACACTCCAAAAATATCTTAGGATTCATAAATATCAGGTTTTTAAACTTTTAATGGAGGGAAATGGTTTGAAAATGTGTTTTGGAGGGAAAATACAAAACCGAGTTTTAAAACTAGGGCTTGTAACTTATGGTTTGTGTTTTTGGTAATTAAGGACTTGGTAAAGTGATTAGTGAATTATTAGGGCTTAATTAGGGTTTAGACATTCTATTTAAGATATTTGGGTCATTGGTTTGGAGTTTAACAAAGGTTTGATGTGAAAATGGGAAGTATACTTATGTAGATTAGGGTTTTCTAATGATCTAGGGTTAAATCTTAGTAAAAGGCTTTATCCTTCAATTGGATACTGATGTAAACTTAATTTAGGTCCTATACATTTAGTTTTAAGTGTCCAATGAGTTCTCACACTTGGTTTAATAGTTTAGTTTAGGTAAACATGTCTAAAGAGTGAAAATACCTATTTTGACCTAATTTACAAGCCATGCATTAAAATCTTGTACCTTTTGCATTAGGTTACTTGTACATTGTCTTAATATAATCTTATAACCTTAATTAAGTCCTATTAATATTTATAGACTTATCCAAAAAGACTAGGTAGTGATTCTATGTATATTTCTTAATATAAGGGTTTTTAGGTCATTAATCCTAATGATTTTTTAACTTGGGTAATTAGAGTTTATATACTTATGAATGCTTATTCTAGGGATTATATGATATGTTTATGACTTTTATGGTTTCTACATTCTTGGTTTATGGGTTTGTGTAGGTTGATCATATTCTAGGGTTGATTAAGGGAGCTTAAGATCCTATGCGTTGATAACTTGTACCTTGTGCTTTATGAACTTGTAACTTAACTTGAAATGAATGTATAATCTTAATATGATATGTAGTTGAGTTTTATAATTTGTAGTAAAATATTAGACTCTAATTCAATGTATAGTGGATTTTATATGCTAATCTTGGTTACTAGGTCTTAACTTGTAATTAGCCTTGGATTAGTGAATATTAGTAATTTGGGATCAATTAACTTTCCTTTTTATGACAAATTGTAATTAGTACATTGTTTTTTATAATAATACATAGATTTTATGTAGTTACATTGCTTGTAATATTGTTTATCAAGGTTTCTAGGTGGTCATCTAGACTATTATGTACAATTACTTATACTTAGCTTTGTATGGTTTGTCCTTGCCATTCTTAGGTATTATTATGTCCTTAGAGTATACTTTGTATTTTGTTTATGTTCCATAATGACCTATTCATAAGTTTTTTCCATTCATGGTTTACCATTCTTGAGTTTATAATTCATTTATAGGAATTCTAGGGTTTCTAAGGGAATTTAGGGCATCATGGTTACATTTGAGATGTTCTTATTGATATTGAACTTATTAGATCTCTTTTATAGTTTAGACTTGTGTCTTTCATCATTATAGGAATGTGTGGTTATAATAGTTTATGGTGTGAGAAGCAGTTCATTCTACCAAGTAATATATAGAAAGCAAAAATTTCTAGTGGATTTTCCATTCCTATTCAATCATAGCATATATTACACTTTAAAATTTTATGGGTTGCCATAGCCTCTTTCCCTTAAAGAAATCTCGTCCCGAGATTATAATCATAACATAGTGTATCAAAAAGGTAGAGGTAGTTCTCGCGTTTAAAAATTCCTTTAACATTATATTCATATAATGAATAAAGTTCTTACTGTTTCTATCTCTTCTTTAATCAATCTCTCCTATTAAAGTTATCACAAAGAATAAAGACTTATGATATATTGACCATTTAGGTTGTAATGAAATCTTATAAAGATTACAAGAATAAGTGTAAATAGTACCAATTAATCAGGTAAATCCTCTTTAGTTCTCTAAATAGGAAGGGAAATGTGATTATTTATGAGTTTCTTTGGGTATAACTCAAGTTAATAAGTCACAACTTGATTATTACATCTCTTAAAGTAAATAAGGAAAGCATCTCATCAATGTTAATACTGTTTTACATGGTGTAGTTTCTCATCCTTCTTGAGAAAATATTTGTGATTACTCTTGGAAAAGATGTTTCACAAATCACCATTTTAATCCGGTAAACAGTTAACAGTTACTTCCTATTGCACTACGACTGCTCTATCACTATAATACCTTCATAGGATAGGTGCAATTCCAGATAATATAATGCATACATGGAGTATGAAATTCTAGTATCTGGATAGTTCTCTCACTTTGACCTATTTGTATAGAGGGTAATATTCTTTCTTAAGGTATTCAATATTATAGATATGAGCACTTTATGTCAACAAATTATTTTGGGGAGAACCTTGTTAAAGTTTCCATATCCTTTATGAAATACAATTGACAATGATCCAGATGGTGTCAAGTCGTATATTAAGAAATTCTAAAATAAGTTTCTCATTACTTGTTCTTACCTATTTTTCATAAGAAAAATTTAGGTTAAACATTTTGTAATTAAGATTTCGAAATTCCGTTAAGACATAAGTTGAATATTTAGTCCAAAGATAATCAAATAATTCTAAGTACATTTAACACAAATGAGTTATTCTGCCAGATAGTGAAGTAAAATAACACTTAGAAAATGAAATCAAAAAAATTTCATAGATTTTTATTGATAATACTCACGTATGTTTAACACACTTATTCATTTACAAAACACGGAAATCTTAGGAAAAATCTAAAAATTCGCCTTGCTCCAACAGTATCGTGTTTGATGACCTATTTTGAAGCAATTCTGGCACTTTATTGTGCAATTTCCAGTGTGATGCAATAGACAATTCATACATTAGGGAATGTGTCTAGCATAGTCATCGTATCTTATTGGTTGGGAAGAGTGAACTAGGTTATTATTTGGGTAATATAGGTAGGGAAAATAGGGATCATAGGTAAAGTTTAAGGGATTGGGTTTAGTTTCAGCAGATTCTTCTTCTTCTTTGATAAATTTACGTTTAAGGGTGTTGGATTCTTGCACAAGATTGTGCTTGATTACATGATCCATTAATTTTTGAGAAGTTTTAATGGCTTCTTCTAAACTATGGGGTTTAGAAATAGTAATCATCCTTTTGAATCTTTGGGGAAATCCTTTGATAAAAGCCTTTATCATCCTTTGCGAATCAATGATAGGATATAACTCTGCTAACTCATAAAATTCTCAAATAGGCTTTGAGGTCAATTCCTTGTGTTACTAGGTTGCAAAATTCCTTTTTCACTTTCTCGATTTCTTTTGAAGGATAATATCGGGTTATTAGGAGGCACTTAAAATCTAACCATTTCATCTTATAGGCTTCTTCTAAACCAACAAGTTGAGTATAGTAATTCCACCACGAAAATGCTTCATTAGTTAGGGTACTAATAGCAAGCTTTACTTGGTGATCCTCAACGCAAATATTTTGGGAGAAAATTGTTATCGTCCTCTTATATAATGGGCAATACCAATAACATCTTCATTTCCTTGGAATTTATATATCTGGCTAGTTATATAGTCTTTTGTTGGATTAACATTCCTTACTATTTTGAAGATTGGTATTTTCAAGGTTGTAGCTACTTCATCATTAGTTATTCGCTGAAGTCTTTCGGGAGTTAGGGTAGAAGATACTAATGTCCTTAAATGTGTCATTTTGAAATTAGAAGACAATTTTTTTGAAATTTAGATATACTTGTCTATTAAGCATTTGTCATATGTGTATACATACAACGCTTTACGGGCATAAATTTTCCAAAAATTTAGAAACATAAAAGTCTTTAGGGAATAGGTTTATGGGGCTCACATATCTAACAACTTGTCCTAGGTTTCTTAGGTTATTTATCCTTTATTTAGATTAATACTCTCTTTAACCAAATAGACTTGAGAAGTCCTTTTTAGTTTAAGATAATATCTTTCTTTTGCTATAATTCTTTTAAAGACTTATACTTTTCAAGTATTTCTCTTTTCTAGAATAATATGAAAATAAAGGAAAGATGAAAAAGAAACTTTTATTTATTAACAATCTGCTTTACTGATGGACATATAAGCTTCTTTGTTACATAAAAGTAAAGACTGATATCTAGAATATTTACAAGGCTTTTTGGGAAGCTAAAATATTTAAAAGCTGGTCTATTTCTTTTTCTTGGGATCCTTGATTTTTGCCAAGAGAGCTTTGATGTTGTCTTGGTGTCGAACTTGAATATCCTTGATAACTTTTTCCATTGTTGCCATTCTTGCTCTTGCTAAGGTGATTTCCTCTTCACTTATCCTTTGCCTATTATGTAACTCATAATTCTCATTGCTTACTCCTACAAAATTACTCTCTAATTTCTCTATTTCCTCTAGCATCATTTCTTGTTCACACCTTCGCCTTTCGAATTCATATTCTAAATCCTCAATACGGCTAGGTGGCAATTCATTGAAATAATTGATCATATTCTTCATTTGTTCAACAGATAGGTATTGGTTATTTGGGATATTATTGGAAGCTTGTGATGAAGGAGTTTGATACTGCGGAATAGGTATATTTTCATTATTTGGTTGGGGATTATTTTATGGTGATAGAGGGTTAAAGTGATTGTTATTATTAGCAGAAAGGGCTAGTACTAAAGGTTCAGATAAATCCAAAAGGTAAAGATTTTCTGGTTCCGAATCAGATATAACAATGGGATGAAAATAGGAAGACATATTTTGATGACGTCGGTAAAGAGAAAAATGACTTCTATCAGTAGCTAGCACTATATTACTTACACATACTACATTTAAACACGTAATAACATTACTAGAAATTTTAAATGTTACTTACAACTTGTTGCAGCAACACGATTTTTGATGCAGAGACTTCACTTGGAAATTTTATTTAAGAAAACCAGTTATAGTTAAGACTTTAAATCTCTTAGTTCTCTATAACTATAGCTCTAATGCCACTCTGTAACACCCTCATTTTTACCTTGACGCAGCAGAATAATATTTTTAGGGGTATTACTTCATGATATGAAAGCAAAGTAATAGAAAACAGTTCATTAGAGTGTTTAAATAAACTTCGTTTATTCTTTATAAATTTATCATTCAAAATCAGAGATTTTCAATAAAACAACTATACATACGCTGTACATGACAGGTTCCTGAGATCTAGAAAATAGGTTTGAATGACAAAATCTTCCAAGATTATATCTCTCCACGTCATTATTATGCTGCTCCATGCTATCAATTTCAATACCTGAAATATATGCTTAAAGTCAACACGAATGTTGAGTGAATTCATAGGTTTTAAAATCAGTTTGAATACAAGATCATTTTTCCTGAGCTACGTTGTTATTTTCTCGTAAGTTTGAATAAAATAATGATTAAATTACACTAAGCTTATGATACCGCGACTAGACATAGAAACCAACACTTTGCCCTTATGAGGAAGTCTGCCAAACTATCCTTATTAGCAACATAAAGTATGCTTGTTTGACCACTGAGGTGCTAGCAAGTGAGACTTGCCCAGACAGGAGATGTCAGTCTACGATAGTACTATTACGATATTAGCGCTCATTCCGACAAATGATTAGCGGTTCACAATTAAAAAGGGACTTTCATAGGCATCAGTAAACATAGTGTCAATGAATCATATCTGGAAAGCATACCAAAAATACTTGTATTCAAATTTAGCATATATCCCCCTCACGGGTTTTGAAATCATTTGAAATTAGTATACTTTAGTGAGGCTATGAACTCACATTATGTCCAGTAATCTTGTCGGGGTTTATGTTACACAGATCAACTTGAGCTAACAAACAAGAACGTGGTCTCACACCAATCTGTTTTAACATAATTGGTATGGTATTAAGTTTTTAATCTTTTGATAAATCTCTTTAAGAATTTGGTTATATTTTATCTAATTATTATTTGGTTGTAATTCTAGTACCATTGTTCAGGCCATCATACTTGATATGGGCAAAATCTCATATCAATAAGTCAACAAATCACCCAAAAACACATAGAAAATACCTAACTTTTGTGCTATAAAGCAGTATTATGTGGTATGTTTTGTGTTTGTTCTTTAATAGGTAACAAGGATACAATTTCAAGAAAACAAGTGAAAATCAAGCTCATTTATGAAGAAAAGACAAGAGAAGGATCACAGATGACAGGCCATTTGAAGAAAAGGACCTATCTTGACAATGTTCAAAAGTTGAGGGACTCAAATGCAATTTTGGAGAAAGTCAAGATTAAAGTCAAACTTGGTCAACCTTCAAGTCAACCAAGTCAAGGGACTTAAATAATCTAGAATGCAAGTCAAAGGACTAAAATTGCCAAAGAAATGAAGAAAAGAGCTCAATTGTATATTCTGCCAAAGTTCAAGGGCTGAAAGTGACAAAGTTATATCAACTTTGGGTTCAATCCGTGTGAAGGCTCTTTGGACCAATGAGGAAGCAAGAAATGAGTGATGCGAATTGAGCAAATCTGTACAGTACTTCCACTATCCTTTTATTGACCAATCACAAGCCACCAACCAATAATCCAATTATCCAAGTTGGTTAATGATCCGTGTGCTCAGTTTTAACCCAATCAGATCACACCACGTATCATCTTCAACAAGCAACGAACCCAGATCATGGATTTGGCTACACTGCATTTCAGATAATGTTTTCTACATGAAACTTACTCGCAATCCAACAAGGAATTCAGTTTTCATAACCAATTAGACTGAAATCAACAAGATCAAAAAGGCCCTTTTGTGTTCTTGAAGACGAATTTGCAATTAACCAGTTCATGACACCTGGCACTCTCCCATTGGCCAAGACACGTCATCCACTCCAACAACTTCTATTTCTAGCTCTATAAATAGGAGTAGATCATCTCATTCGTATTGTGTAGTTAAAAGTGTGAAAAACATACACTTTCATATTTTCTCCCAATTCTAGTTCTACTTTCAGTTAGTTAGCAGCTCTTAAGTGTTTGACACACACTTAAGAGCTTGTTAGTTAGGCAGTTAGCATTTGTAACAAACTTTCCCTCCTAAATAAATAAAACAAAAATATCTAATTCACCTTCATCTATCTTTACTCAGTTCTACGTTCTAGTTGATACATTATGTTTCTGTTGATCTTCATTTGATCAATGGAGTTTGTGTTGTGATTTGGAAGCTTATCAAGTGTTCATTAGCCAGTTCAGTTCATATCCAGACATGTTTAAGCATTTTGAAGCAGAATTAGTTAAGTAGATCAGATATGGCTTTTCGAGGTGATAAGGTTGTTGATTTTAGTTGATTTGGGTTGAAGGAAGTCTGTTATAGAGAGCTCGGCGCTCCTCTACTCCATCAGAGGAGGCTTCTTGCTAAAAGGTGTTAAAATCCTTTTTTTGGTTCAACTTAATCAGTTTTGCATGCTAAATTCCTAGATAATCATTAAATGTTGATCTGATATTATGTTTAGCTTGTTTCTAGCATAATTGTGTTGGTTTGATAAGTGTTTAGTGATCTTACAGTTTTCATCATAGTTTACTTGATTTCATCTTTGAATTTCATCAGATTTTTAGTCATTAAGATCATTTTGTTGTTAAGTGTGTTTGCAAGCTTATTTTCAGTCTAATTACATCTCATTTCACATAATAAACAAGTTCTGACTAGAGTCCACATTTGTCTTACACTTGAGCTCATAATTCCTTTGTAAAAGTCTTAAACAACTTTCTTAAGTAGTGTTTGGATTTAATTAGTTTTGGTGATTAAAGTTTGTTTAACTGGTTGATTTGTGCTCATTTACATTTTGATAACTAGTGTAAACATTTTGGTTTAGGTTTGTGGTCAATTTGTTAGTCAAAAAGGCAATTGGTACATAAAAAGTTTAGGTTAGAAACCTGTTTACTTGATAATCAGAAAACTTTCTAACTTCAATTCATTATCATGTCTTCATTACTTGATCATTTTGTTTCAAACTAGTTGCTACTTGTAGTTTAACATCCAAAGAATTAGTGTGTTAAAGGAAATTCTACAGTATCCATTTTTCAGTAAGAAATCAGCTTTTTGATAAGCCATTGAGCAAATGCAAGTTTCTGTAATATAGGCTTAACTGTTTTCTCATATCTCCATTTCTACTTCACAAACTTACCAATTTTCTTTCATAAAACTTGTTGCCAACATGTCCTGAGTGGATTTTATCATTTTTAGCTTTTTCCAAAATTTGGTCAACGCTTGGTCAAATAAGCTCTCTTTTGCTTAATTTCAGATTCTGGCTTATCTAGTTAATCATTTTCAGTTTTAAAAGACATTCCAGTCTTCTTGTTAGCTGATTAATCATATTTTACAAGAAAATCAAGTCGTGGAAGTCTAAATTTCATGTTTGCTTATTCTTGTCTTATTAGAATAAGCTACTTTGTGATTCTTGAGATTTTAAACTGTTTCCTTTTGCAAGTCTAGATCATTTTCTATTTTAAGCACTTTAAAACAAACCAAAGTTGATTTGGTCCAGTAATAAGCTCATACCAGCTTATTGAAAGTGTTATACCCGTTTTTGATAAACTTTACAAGTTAATTGCACTTAGGTCCCTTTTGATTGTAACTGTTTGCATTCAGAGCTAAACTTACTTGTTTTTAGGGTTTTCAAGTAATCAGTCCTTATATTTTCAGTTTTTGGCAGAATTAGTTAGCAAGTTTGTTAGATTTTATTAAAGTTGTTACTAGTTTGTTAAATTTTACACTTTTGGTCCTTATAGTTTCTGAAATTTACATTTTAGCCCTTGTACTTTCATTTAGCTTACATTTAAAGCAAATTTACTTTTTATGACTTTTACATTTTTACTTGGTGAATAGTAATTGGTATTTGCAAGGTGTTTTACGGATACGTAGCCTATTATTTTTCACTTTTTACGTGTTGATTAAATTAGACATAGACTTCCAAATACCCTTAACAAACAAGAACAATTAAAGGCTTGATATTTATAGGACTTTAAATTTGTCAAGAATCGAGAATAAACGAACTTCAAAATACTCAATTATTAAATGGCGCCACTGCCGATTTATGACATTACGAGAGACTATTGATTGACGGTTTCGATTAGATTTTGGGACCCGTTCAACTCGTGAACGTTATTTTTACGTATCATAAACCAAAAACATAAAAAAATATAAAAACTAAAAAATTACAAAATCAATTCTTTTCCTAAAGAATTGACCAAAAAAATAAAAAATTCAAAAAGCAATCTTTTTCCTAAGAGATTGCAACCAAAAATATATATTATTGGATTTCATCGGTTTTTAAGTACATATACTATTTTCTTTAAAAACCCAATAAATACAAAAATATTTTCTCTATATTATTATATGTAGATACGTATACGTATACGAACACTCAATACACACACTTCCATAAGTATTGCTTTTGCAATACACCGTGTTCGGGAGCGTTCCGGTCCTTGACACGTGTATCGATCAAATTTAATTAAGCAAGAATAGATAAATACTTCCAATAGGCAAGAATTTGAAGAATACAAACTACAAAGTGAATAGAAAGGCGACCTGCTATAAAATGCCGTCTAAGGGTTAATAGGTACTTAAGTGCTTCACGCCACCTAACCCCCCGTTCACTAGTGCATATTCTAAGAAGGAAAGCTTGATTGGGGGTCTTGCACCCAAGTAGTACTTACGTATATTATACTTTCTTGTGGATATTGCATATTAAATCTCGAAGAGGATAATCCCTTCTTCTTTAAATTCGAACGAGAGATTCTCTCTAACTCCTTTATTTGAGTTGCATGCTCACCCGCGGGCGTGTACAAATACCATTTGGTGTACAACCCCTTCCTCCGAAAAGGAAAAAAAGAGAAAGAGTGAAAACAACACCGTCCATCAAGCCGATCCCGAGAATCATGCTTTGATCCACACACAACAAGAAGCCATGGCCGCCGTTGACAATCGACCTTTGATGGAGCACCTTCAATCCAATATGCAAGGATATGCCGATGCTATTGTTATACCCAAGATTCCCGCAAACTCCTTTGAGCTTAAGACCGCTATGATTACATTGGTTTCAAACACACCATTTTTTGGGAGACCTTGTGATGATCCACATGATCATATAAAGAAGTTTCCATCTCTTTGCAACACCATTAAGTACAATGGAGTTCCCCATGAAGCCATTAAGTTGCTCCTAGTTCCATTTTCATTAGAGGGCAATGCTAAGTATTGGCTTGATAAGCAACCACCTAAGAGCATTACTACTTGGGATGATTTCACTATGAAGTTTTTAAACAAGTTCTTTCCCCCATCTAGGACCACGGCTTTGAGAAACCTAATTATTGGATTCCAACAAAAACCTAGCCAATCCTTTAGTGATGCTTGGGAAGAGTATAAGGAGTTATTGAGAAAATGCCCCAATCATGGATTCAATGAAGTTCACCAAATCAATACTTTCTACAATAGATTAAGACCACATCACCAAGATTCCCTCAACTCCTCCACGGGTGGGAATATTCTTTCCAAATCCATTCAAGAGGCATGGGCTTCATTGAGACTAAATCTATGGTGCAAACTAACACACACTTTGATGAGAGAGTCCATGTTATTTAAAAGGGTGGTTCCAAAACATTTGAGAGTCAACTCCTTTCAACAAAGACCCTTACCTCTTTAGGCAATGTGCAGACCAAATCATTAGACGGTGTGTAGATGGGCCCGAGGCATTTAAGATCTTAGAAGCTTGTCATAAGGGACCTACGGGTGGACATTTTGGGCCCAACTATACCGCCAAGAAAGTCTTTGCTTCAGGTTACTATTGGCCTTTATTATAAAAAGATGCCCTAGAGATGGTGAAATTTTGTGATGTATGTCAAAGACAAGGAAAAATTACTCAACGAGATGAGATGCCACAAAACTTCATACAACAATGTGAGATTTTTGATATGTGGGGAATAGATTTCATGGGACCTTTTCCATCTTCTAAGGGAAATAAGTACATACTCGTAGCGGTGGATTATGTGTCAAAGTAGGTTGAGGCTAAAGCCTTGCCTACTAATGATGCTCGAGTTGTAGTGAAATTTTTGAAGCAATTATTTGCTAGATTTGGTGTACCTAGGGCCATCATAAGTTATCATGTAACTCATTTTTATAATGATCAATTTACAAGAGTCATGAAGAAATATGGTGTTAACCATAGACTTTCTACCGCGTATCACCCTCAAACCAATGGTCAAACCGAGGTCACAAATCATGGTTTAAAGAGAATTTGGAAAGAACGGTGGGAGAGCATCGAGATTCTTGGTCGGATAAGCTTGATGACGCTTTGTGGGCTTTTAGGACGGCTTTTAAGACACCAATTGGTTGTACTCCATATAGGCTTGTCTATGGAAAAGCATGCCACCTCCAATTCGAGTTAGAGCATAAGGCTTCTTGGGCTCTCAAGTGGGCTAACTTTGATTTGAACCAAGCCGGTTCACATAGAAAGGACCAACTCAATGAAATGGATGAATTGAGAGCCAATGCTTATGAGAACTCATTGCTTTACAAGGAAAAGACTAAGAAATTGCATGATGCTAAGATCAAGAACCATGAGTTCAAAGTTGGAGAGCCGGTTCTCCTCTTTAACTCAAGGTTGAAACTCTTTGCAGGCAAGCTTAAGTCGAGATGGTCCGGTCCATTCACTATTGCTCAAGTATTTCCATATGGAACTATTGAGTTGTCACAACCCGATGGTCCAAATTTCAAAGTGAATGGTCACCGTGTTAAGCACTATTTGGGGAGGACATTTCCGTGGAAATGGTCCAAGAGATCCCCATTTTCCTCATGAATTAATTCATTATGGTAAGAGTCGAGCTAGAGACTTCTTAAATCAAGCTTGAATAACTAGGTTTAGAGCTTTTAGACTTAGAATGTGGTAGGTTAGCAATAAGGATATAGAGTTGATGAGAAATGTAGGGGAGACCTTCCTTTTGTCTTCATGTTGTTTGTAGGGTTGCTCACTCATCACGTGCTTTGGAGCTTATGGAGGAGGCCCTTGTATCCGGTTCACTTTGTTACTATTGTGATTCTTCATAGACACATTATGCTTAAAATATGAATACACTTTAGTTGTCTCTTCCTTAACTTGAGTTAAGCAAAGTTATCAATGTCATAAGTGTAGGGGAGTTTACTCTAATACTCTTAAACATTGAGGACAATGTTTATCTTAAGTGTAGGGGGTCTTCTATCGAAGTGACCTTACCTAGACTTTGTCATTTACCTTCATGATAACTTGGAAATTAATTTTTCAAACATTTTTCAAATTTTTGATCTACTTTGGCCACCAAAAATATGCATTCATAATTTTTGCATCAAACATTTTTCATTTGCATAACACATTTGCATTGTATATATTTCTTCTTTTATTTTCCATCAAAAATTGAAAAAGAAAAAAAATATAATAAGGACATGGTTTAACAAATTTAGACTTCTTTGACATATTAGGCCCGCCATGAATACTTTGACTCAACCCGAGTTTGTTTATCTAAGCATTCTATAGCTAGTATCCTTAACCATGTAGTCCTTCATTGGTCTATTAGGCTAAGCATCCACGACTCTCATTATTTGAGACTTTAAATTTGTGGAGAATGGGAGATGATAGAGTTGAAGCAAGTTTAAAATAGCTAGATAAACTTCATGACAATTACTTGTGGCTAAACCCTTCTCTTTCTTTGCCTCTAATTTCTTCGCATGTATATATGTTAATAAATAATCAAGAACGGTTTTAATCGGTTTGTAGTCTCTTATGCATTTTTGACTAATAATTCGTGGTTGGTATAAGTACGTCTTAAGATTCTAAGTTAGAACGTTTTATGTGTACTAGACTTATGTCATGCTTAATACTTAGCGGGTGTTTTTCCTTTTATTCTTTTCAACTTTCTTTGTGAGGAATAAAGAAAAATAAGAGCGGCTTACAAAAAAATGAGTGGCTAGAAAAAAAAGAGAAAAAGAAAAAGAAAAAAAAATTATACAAGACTCCCAAGAGGGGCAGTGAAGTGTTAATTATAGTGACTATTGAATTCCAATATTACCTTGACGCAGTTGCGGGGATTTGATAGTTGCTCCAATCCAATATTACCTTGACGGGTTGCGGGGTTGAAGATCCAAGGTCTCAAAAAGGCGGCGGATGTAAATTATTGCGTGAGTTTTATTTTTCTTTCCTTAGCGAGTGTGTAGCTACTTATTAATGCATGACATAAGTATTTTACACATAAGGCGAATGACTTATTACTTTTGAGTCGGACTTATATTTATTGTGAGCGGTTTTTTAAGTAATGGATGAGAGGATTACTTACGATTAAAACCGTGCTTCCTTATATTTGGATTTTACATTTCTTATATTTCACGCTTCAAATAATGACAAATTTGCCTTCAAGCAATTTGCTCAAATAATAATCGGTTCCACATTCAATTGTCATGAATAAGTTGATGCATTTTTTACTTGTGAATACAATGATCCCGTTTTTAAGCTTGGTATGGGAAAAGTGAAACTTGAGGGTGATAAGTGTTTGTGGTACCAAAAGCCCTAATCCAAGTCACTGATTTCTTTATGAGTTTTTCCATCAAAACCATTTTTGAAAAATCAAAAAAATATATAAATAGAATTGCTTTCTTTTGCATTGCATTGTACAAAATCAAGATCCTGCATCATATAGTGTAGAGCAGTGTAAAAGCATTCCATATTGGCCAAGATGGGTTAATTATAAGAAAAATGTTAATTTATGCTTTAAAACATAGCATTGCATGAGGTCATGGCAATGATCAAGTGTAGGGGATTTGATATGAGCAAAATCTTATATCAATAAGTCAACAAATCACCCTAAAACACATAGAAAATAGCTAAGTTTTGTGCTATAAAGTAGTATTATGTGGTATGGTTTGTGTTTGTGCTTTAATAGGTAACAAGGATACAATTTCAAGTAAACAAGTGAAAATCAAGCTCATTTATGAAGAAAAGACAAGAGAAGGATCAAAGATGACATGCCATTTGAAGGAAAGGACCTATCTGGACAATGTTCAAAAGTTGAGGGACTCAAATGCAATTTTGGAGAAAGTCAAGATTAAAGTCAAACTTGGTCAACCTTCAAGTCCACCAAGTCAAGGGACTTAAATAATCAAGAATGCAAGTCAAAGGACTAAATTGCTAAAGAAATGAAGAAAAGAGATCAATTTTATATTCTACCAAAGTTCAAGGGCTGAAAGTGACAATGTTATATCAACTTTGGGTTCAATCCGTGTGAACGCTCTTTGGACCAATGAGGAAGTAAGAAATGAGTGATGCGGATTGCCAAATAATAAGCCAACTGGCCACTAACTCATTCTTTCATTTATTGAGCAAATCTATACAGTACTTCCACTATCCTTTTATTGACCAATCACAAGCCACCAAACAATAATCCAATTATCCAAGTTAAATAATGATCCGTGTGCTCAGTTTTAACCCAATCAGATCACGCCACGTATCATCTTCAACAAGCAACGAACCCAGATCATGGATTTGGCTACACTGCATTTCAGATAATGTTTTCTACATGAAACTTACTCGCAATCCAACAAGGTATTTAGTATTCATAACCAATTAGACTGAAATCAACAAGATCAAAAAGGCCCTTTTGTGTTCTTGAAGACGACTTTGCAATTAACCAGTTCATGACACCTGGCACTCTCCCATTGGCCAAGACACGTCATCCACTCCAACAACTTTTCTTTCTAGCTCTATAAATAGGAGTAGATCATCTCATTTGTATTGTGTAGTTAAAAGTGTGGAAAACACACACTTTCATATTTTCTCCCAATTCTAGTTCTACTTTCAGTTAGTTAGCAGCTCTTAAGTGTTTGACACACACTTAAGAGCTTGTTAGTTAGGCAGTTAGCATTTGTAACAAAATTTCCCTCCCAAATAGATAAAACAAAAAAATATTCAGTTCATACCTTCATCTATCTTACTCAATTCTACATTCGAGTTGATACATTGTGTTTCTGTTGATCTTCATTTGGTCAATGGAGTTTGTGTTGTGATTTGGAAGCTTATCAAGTGTTCATTAGCCAGTTCAGTTCATATCCAAACCTGTTGAAGCATTTTGAAGCAGAATTAGTTGAGTAGATCAAATATGGCTTTTGGAGGTGATAAGGTTGTTAATTTTAGTTGATTTGGGTTGAAGGAAGTCTGTTATAGAGAGCTCAATGCTCCTCTACTCCATCAGAGGAGGCTTCTTGCTAAAAGGTGTTAAAATCCTGTTTTTGGTTCCACTTAATTAGTTCTGCATTCTAAATTCCTAGATAATCATTAAATGTTGATCTGATATTGTGTTTATCTTGTTTCTAGCATAATTGTGTTGGTTTGATAAGTGTTTAGTGATCATACAGTTTTCATCATAGTTTACTTGATTTCAGCTTTGAATTTCATCAGATTTTTAGTCATTAAGATCATTTTGTTGTTAAGTGTGTTTGTAAGCTTATTTTCAGTCTAATTATATCTCATTTCACATAATAAACAAGTTCGAGTCCACATTTGTCTTACACTTGAGCTTAGAATTCCTTTGTAAACGTCTTAAACAGCTTTCTTAAGTAGTGTTTGGATTTAATGAGTTTTGGTGATTAAAGTATGTTTAACTGGTTGATTTGTGCTCATTTACATTTTGATAACTAGTGTAAACATTTTGGTTCAGGTTTGTGGTCAATTTGTTAGTAAAAAAGGCAATTGGTACATAAAAAGTTTGGGTTAAAAACCTGTTTACTTGATAATCAGAAAACTTGCTAACTTCAATTCATTATCATGTCTTCATTACTTGATCATTTTGCTTCAAACTAATTGCTACTAGTAGTTTAACATGCAAAGAATTAGTGTGTTAAAGGAAATACTGTAGTATCTATTTTTTAGTAAGAAATCAGCTTTTTGATAAGCCATTGAGCAAATGCAAGTTTCTGTAATATAGTCTTAACTGTTTTCTCATATCTCTATTTCTACTTCACAAACTTACCAATTTTCTTTCATAAAACTTGTTGCCAACATGTCCTGAGTGGATTCTATCATTTTCAGCTTTTTCTAAAATTTGGTCAACGCTTGGTCAAATAAGCTCTCTTTTGCTTAATTTCAGATTCTGGCTTATCTAGTTAATCATTTTCAGTTTTAAAAGACATTTTAGTCTTCTTGTTAGCTGGTTAATCATATTTTACAAGAAAATCAAGTTGTGGAAGTCTGAATTTCATGTTTGCTTATTCTTGGCTTATTAGAATAAGCTACTTTGTGATTCTTGAGCTTTTAAACTGTTTCCTTTTGCAAGTCTAGATCATTTTCCATTTTAAGCACTTTAAAACAAACTAGAGTTGATTTGGTCCAGTAATAAGCTCATACCAGCTTATTGAAAGTGTTATACTCGTTTTTGATAAACATTACAAGTTAATTGCACTTAGGTCCCTTTTGATTGTAACTATTTGCATTCAGAGCTAAACTTACTTGTTTTTAGGGTTTTCAAGTAATCAGTCCTTATATTTTCGGTTTTTGGCAGAATTAGTTAGCATGTTTGTTAGATTGCTTAAAGTTGTTACTAGTTTGTTAAATTTTACACTTTTGGTCCTTATAGTGTCTAAAATTTACATTTTAGCCCTTGTACTTTCATTTACCTTACATTTCAAGCAAATTTACTTTTTATGAATTTTACATTTTTACTTGGTGAATAGTAATTTGTATTTGCAAGGTGTTTTACGGATACCTAGCCTATTATTTTCCACATTTTACGTGTTGATTGAATTAGACATAGACTTCCAAATACCCTTAACAACCAAGAACAATTAAAGGCTTGATATTTTTAGGAATTTCAATTTGTCAAGAATCGAGAATAAACGAACTTCAAAACACTCAATTATTAATACTCAGAAGCCATTCTATAAACGTTTGAGGAGCGAGGGAACTTTAAATCGTAAACCCAACCACTCAGTCAGAACGTAATATCGAGATGGAACATCTTTGTACAAAGTTCCCTACTAACATGATACTTTCATTATCTCCTCATATTCATGATTAATCTTCTTTAGTTTCAAAGTTGGCAAAAATAGTCCCTATAGTTATATTTTGATATAATTACACTTTAACCCCTAAAGTATATAGTTTTAGTATTTGCATTTTAAACCTTCAATATTTAACCTTAGGGCCTCTAACTTTACAACATTTATTCTTATAGCTTTTAATTTCATAAAATGACACTTTTGGCCCAAAATGCTAAATAGTTTCAAAAATGACAGTTTTAGTCTCTAAACTTATAAAAATCACATAACAAGCTCAAAAATGATCCAAATTATCTAGGATTTGAAAACAAATTTTATGAACACATTTATAATCATAATAAAAGCATTTACTTAGAATTATAGCTTTTGAAAAGGGTTTTTTGCTTATTATTTAATGTAAATTACAAAACTAGGATTTTAAGACATCTTTAACTTATAATTTTCATTTAAAATGATGAAATGACTTAGTTTCTTTTAGATTATCTTTATAACATAATTTTGGCATTATAAAAACTCTAAATAAGGATTATAAAAAGATTAAATCTTGGTTAACATAGATTTTACCTAGGTAGCTCCAAAATAGCTCCTTATGGCTTCTTATGAACACAACTTGCTACCAAAGCTTCAAGAGCTTCAAGAGCTTCAATTGCTAGCTTTTAGACCTGGTTTTTGGTCTTGTGTGATTTCCTAAGACGTATATAGAGGTGTATATGAAGAATGGGTAGGAGATACAAAGGAAACAGGTTGCAAGTTTAGAATGAAGACTATACGCCCCTATTTATACTATTTTGGAATTTTAGCATCCAAGTTCTGGTCTAGAACGTGTAATATAGTTAGATGGATGACTAATGAAGTCTAGTGAAGGTCTACACAATTTCTTAGACTCTAGGTTTGATCTAATCCTTCGTTGTGGCACAAAATGGATCATGGCTAGGAATGGTGAGAATGGTGATGTGTAGCAAGCAAGGAGGTGATGCAACTACTTGTAACACTCCTGATATATCTTAAGATTCATAAATATCAGGTTTTTAAACTTGGAATGGAGGGAAATGGTTTTAAATTGTGTTTTGGAGGGAAAATACAAAACCGGGTTTTAAAACTAGGGCTTGTAACTTATGGTTTATGTTTTGGTGATTAAGGACTTGGTAAAGTGATTAGTGAATGATTAGGGCTTAATTAGGGTGTATAAATTCTACTTAATAGATTTGGGTCCTTGTTTTGGAGTTTAACAAAGGTTTGATGTGAAAATGGGAAGTATACTTATGTAGATTAGGGTTTTCTAATGATCTAGGGTTAAATCCTAGTAAAAGGCTTTATCCTTCAATTGGATACTGATGTAAACTTAATTTAGGTCCTATAGATTGAGTTTTAAGTGTCCAGTGAGTTCTCACACTTGGTTTAATAGTTTAGTTTAGATAAACATGTCTAAAGAGTGAAAATACCTATTTTGACTTGAAATCTTGTACCTTGTGCATTAGGGCACTTTTACATTGTCTTAATATAATCTTATAACCTTAATGAAGTCCTTTAAATATTTATATACTTGTCCATTAAGACTAGGTAGTGATTCTATGTTAATTTCTTAATATAAGGGTTTTTAGGTCATTAATCCTAATGATTTCTAACTTGGGTAATTAGGGTTTATATCCTTATGTATGCTTATTCTACAGATTATATGATATGTTTATGACTTCTATAGTTTCTACATTCTTGGTTTAAGGGTTTGTGTAGGTTGATCATATTCTAGGGTTGATTCAGGGAGCTTAAGATCCTATGCTTTGATAACTTGTACCTTGTGCTTTATGAACTTGTAACTTAACTTGAAATGAATGTATAATCTTAATGTGATATGTAGCTGAGTTTTATAATTTGTGGTAAAAGATTAGACTCTAATTCAATGTATAATGGATTTTATATGCTAATCTGGTTACTAGGTCTTAACTTGTAATTAGCCTTGGATTAGTGAACATTAGTAATTTGGGATCAATTAACTTTCCTTTATATGATAGATTGTAATTAGTACATTGTTTTGATAATAGTACATAGATTTTATGTAGTTACATTGCTTGTAATATTGTTTATCAAGGTTTTTAGGTGGTGATCTAGACTATTATGTACAATTACTTATACTTAGCTTTGTATGATTTGTCCTTTCCATTCTTTGGTATTATTATGTCCTTAGAGTATACTTTATATATTTTTTATGTTCCATAATGACTTATTCATAAGTGTTCTTCATTCATGGTTTACCATTCTTGAGTTTATAATTCACTTATAGGAATTCTAGGGTTTCTAAGGGAATTTAGGGCATTAATACAAGGCTTTTACCTAGTCGTGATCCTGACTCGACCTTGATTAGCATAGGAAGAAGCATGAAACACATCCACCGGGATCAAATACATAGTTTTCGTCCATCAAATAGCACAAGCTTAAGGCGAACAAGGCAAGACAAAGAAGAGTAGGCAAGGTTCCCTTAAGCAAAGATGGAGCACGGTGGTAGCAAGGGTGAAGAGGTGCAATCATATCTCCAGTAGTTCCAAAAATCTTTCCTTTTATTTCATCAGACGGATACTAAAATGGCTTAAAAAGTGCAATGCTGGGGTCAAACACCTTTTCCTTTAGGGGAAAATAGCACTCAGGCTCAGCAGAATTTGAAGAAGATCCGCTAAGAAAATGCACAACCTCGTCCTCAGAAGGTGGACAAAGAGGTGTCAAAACATACGTGCTGCGGATGTTGGTGTCGTCCGGTTTCTTCTCCTTTGAAAGAATTTTCTTCAAATCCGTAGAAGGATGAAGACCATAATCATCAAAGTCCAAAGGAGGAGCATCACTCTCATTTGGGAAGTATGTGTTGAGAAAAGTCGCAAAGTCTTCCTCAAATGAGTAGTCATCCAAAGTAGGATCAAGTGTTGTAGGCGGAGGATCTTCAGCATGAGAAGAATCACTCGAGAGAGTATCAACCTCATCAAAATCATCATAAGTGGGCATGTCGAGATACTCAGAAGTAAAATCATCATAATCATCCCCATCGGAACTAGAATCATCATCATAAGCATCATAGATCAGTGGAGAATCATATATGGGTGAAGGTTCCAAATTGGAGAGAGAATCATCCACATCATCTTGAAACAGTGGATTATCATTGCAAGAATCAAATAGAGGATTGTTGTAGACGACAAAATCATCAAGCACATTAATCAGATTCGCTGATTCTCTTCCATAGGATTTGCTTGTAAGCTTCCCCATTTCAAAAACATGGGCATCATCCCCGACTCTTATGATGAGTTCACATTTATCCACATCTATTAAAGCTCTACCGGTTCTCAAAAATGGGTGTCCAAGTATTAATGGAATACGAGGGTCTATTTCATAATCAACAACGACGAAGTCGACCGGAAAAGTGAATGTGCCAACTTTAATGAACACATCTTCGGCAATACCAACGGGGTAAGCGAGAGTGAGATTTGCAAGCTCAAGAGTCATCTTCGTGGGTGTAAGGTCGGGCAATGATAACTTTATCCAAACGCTGAAAGGCATCAATATTATACTTGCCCCGAGATCGGCTAAGGCAGTAAATTTGTCGGTTTGGTTAAAAGTACAAGGTAGCACAAAACGACCGGGATCTCCAAGTTTTTCCGGAAGTTCTTTAAGAACGATTGCAGAGCAATTTTCATTCAAGCGAGTATTAACAAACTCTACCATCTTCTCCTTCTTACTAAGCAATTCCGTAAACATCTTGACAAATTATGGCATTTGGGCAAGAGCTTCAACAAGGGTAAAGGTGACTTTCATGCCGACAATCTTTTCCAAAAAGTTAGCGACTAGAATGTCATTCTTAGTCAAAATTCTAGCCTTGTTGAGTCGAGAAGGGTAAGGAATGCTGGGGTTATAGGTGGAAGGTGGGGTTGGTGAAGGATTCTTGGTGGGTACTTCGTCATGACGAGGCAGAGACGGTAATGGTGAACTAATACTAGGTGTGGGAGTAGTAGGGATACATGGTGGTGGAGGAGGTGTGGATGGAGTAACTGGGGGTGGGATAGATGGTCCTACTATGGTTGTTCCACTGCATTTAGTAATAGCACTCACATTCGCTCTTGGGTTGGTGACAGTGTTTGAAGGTAGAGAGCCCGAAGTAGAGGGTTGAGTGGTTGGTAAGAAACTAGCCAGCATATTCTTCAAATCATTCGTTTGATTGCTGAAGGAGGATTGTATATCATTTCGAAGCTCGGATCTAATGTCATTCCCTTGCTTAGTGATATCCCCTTTCAAATTGATAATTTGGCTTTTTAGATTCTTGATTTGCTCTCCTTGGGTTCTCATTAAGGCTTCAACATCTTGATTAATGGGTGGGGCTTGTTGAGCGGGTGGGTGATAAGGATTAGAAGCTCGAGGTGGGATTTGGTTGCTTCTATTGTAATTGTTGTTGGGGTTGTGGTTTTGAGGAGAAAAACCGGGTGAAAGGTAGTTGTTAGACCGGTAACTTAGCCAATTTCGATCCCCTTGAGGTCGGGCTTGGTAATTTTCCGGTGAATAATTACCATAAGCCGCATACACGTTTTCCGGATTTCCTTGAGTAGAAGGACAATCAGTGTATGAGTGAGGACCGCCGCATGTCTCGCAAGAAATTGCTACAGCTTTAACTTGTTGTTGTTGGTTTGTAGCGATGAGAAAGATATTTTTGTTCATTTCGGCCATCATGCGGGTGAATTCGGTCATATCGGGGTTTGCTGAAGTAGAAGAAACATTGACTCTCGGGTTGTTCCTTGAAGAAGCGGAGGAATCCCAGTTTTTGTGATGAGTAGTCATGTTCCAGTCTCGGGTTTCTAAGGGAATTTAGTATAAAAATTCGTTGTTCCAGTCTCTTCGAATTGAAAAATGGATTAAAGTACGACCCAACTGTCTTTTGGTGGAAACAAATGTTTTCGTTGTAGTAAAAGGAAAAAGTGCACAAACTTTAAAGTAAAAGACATGTAAAGTAAATCAAACCCTAATTTAAATAAATGACGAGAAATTAAAGCGTGACGAGAGATTAAATGGCAATTAAAGTAAATAATGTAAACTTAAAACTTAATCTAAAGGCAAACTTAAACTTAAACTAAAGGCAAGTTTAAAATAAATCTAAGGCAAGTTAACTAAAAGTGCAATTAAGGAAAAAGGCGGGGAAAAATAAAGTTTAAAACTTAAACTATAACATTATAATAAACTAAAAACAGCTCATTCGGAATAAACCCTCGTTCGGAATAATCACTCGTTCGGAATGTCAACTTCGTTTGGAATAATTCTTCTTCACTCGGAATATTTACCTCATGCGGAATAAATGGCTCATCCGGAATAAACTACTGATCCGAAATAATCAAGAGATAACCTTCATCCGGAATAACTTTTGCTTCGTTCGGAATATTAGCTCATCCGGAATATCCCTTCATCCGGAATAATACCTTTATCCGGAATAATTGATTATTCTGAATGAACAACCTTGATCCGGAATATTTGATATTCCGAATGAACAACCTTGATCCGGAATATTCACTTATTCGGAATAATTACCTCAAATCCTTCATCCGGAATAAACACTTCATCCGGAATATCTAGTTCATCCGGAATAAAAGCTTCATCCGGAATGTAAGCATTATCCGGAATAATACCTTTATTCGGAATAATCACAACTAAACCTTGATCCAGAATAAATGGTTTATCCAAAATATTGCTTTATTCGGAATAACCTGCTGATTCGGAATACCAAACTGATCCGGAATGATTGCTTGGTTCGGAATGTGAAGCTTGGTTCGGAATAACCTGGGAAAACAGATAAAGCGAAGAACACGGAAGAACAAAAAGCTACAAATCTAATCAAAAGCTACCAAATCAAACCAAAAGATTAAGCAAGACTAATCACAAATAATCAACTAATGATAATCTATCAAACCAAATCAATAACACTAACAATAATAATCAAAATGATCAAAACCCACTTAATCAAATCAATAAAAATTGAAGAACATAAACATAAACATAAAACATAAAGATTAAAGATTAAACAAGAAAGGTAGATAGGAGATTAACAATAAAAGTAAAGATTAACAACAATAAAAAGGAAACTTACTTGAAATTAAATGAATTAAAAGTGCAAGACAATTAAGGAAATGACATGAAATTAAATTGCAAGTAATGTAAATGGTGGAAGAACTAATTGTCACTATTAGCCAACAAAGAAAAAATGAAACTAATGACTCCTATTTATAGGAGGATGAGGTGATTAGTGGAAGGAAGCTTCCTCCTCTCTTTCTTCTTTCTTTAATTATCTTTTAATCCTTCGTCTTTAGTCTTTAATCTTTTAAATTCTTCGACCTTTCAGACTTTGTCTCGGGATTACTTTAAACTCGTCTTGTGATTTCTTCATAAATTAGCTTGAGTTCTTCGGCTTTATTAAACTTCCGTCTTTGGACTTTTTCTTCGATAAATCTTCAAAATAGGCCTTGGACTTCCGTTCTTTTTGCACTCTTAATTTCTTGACTTCGTCTTTTGTCTCTTTCTTCGATAAAAGCCCGTGAAAGCCGTGTTTTCTTCCCTTTTAACATTTTGATCCTAAAATCACGAAAAAAACACAAACCACACATAATTCCGACATTTACGACATAAAATACACGTTTTGGTCTTGTTATTATTGTAATTAAGTGGTAAAAGGATGGGTGTTTACACACCTATCAGGCATCATGGTTACATTTGAGATGGTCTTATTGATACTGAACTTATTAGATCTCATTTATAGTTTAGACTTGTGTCTTTCATCATTATAGGAATATGTGGTTATAATAGTTTATGGTGTGAGAAGCAGTTCATTCTACCAAGTAATATACAAAAAGCAAAAATTTCTAGTGGCCTTTTGATACACGTTTTTACTCGTTTGAAAGTTCGTTTCTCGGAATCTCCTCGAATTGATCTCGGCTCTAAGTGGAATGATTTGGTCTTGGTGACAAAAAGGAGTTTGGTTTTCTATTCTATTAAAAAGGGAAATGAATAAAGTAAATAAAGACTTAAACTTAAAACAATCAACAATTAAAAAGCAACACTAGAATTAAAACTGGAAAATGCCCTAACTGAAAAATATCCTACTCGGAATAAAATCTATTCAGAATAAATGGCCCTATTCGGAAAGATAGTCTATGCGGAATAAATCAACCCTACGCGGAATGATGGACCATGCGGAATAAAATGCAATTCGGAATAAAGTACTATTTGGAAAAAGGTCCTATGCTAAATATTGCTGTTCGGAAAAACAAGCTATGCGGAAAACAAGTTCTATGCGGAATAAAATCTCCTATTCGGAAAATAAGGCCTATGCGGAATAATGGCCCTATTCGGAATATCTAGGATATTCCGAATAAAGAAGAATCTAGGGAGGTTATTCGGAATATGTAAAATATTCCGAATAGGGGACGAGTCAAACTGCCAATTCGGAATAATTCTGGCAAAGAACAGTAACAGCAGAAGCAAAACAGGGGAAACGTTTTTAATTCAAATCGACCCAAATACTCAAAAAGGTTTTACCAAATTAACCAATAATCATTTAAATACCCTAAGTAACAAATCCCAACAACAAAAATACAAAATCAACCATGTTTAAAAGATTAAAATTAATCAACCAAGAACTTTAAGAACTTTTAATGAAAATGGAGATGAACAAGATGAATCAAAAGATTGTATTGAAAGATTAGAGTAAAAGTAAACAAGAGTAATGATTAAACACTTACAAATTTGAAAGAAAATTAAAAATCACCAAACACCCTAATGGTGTTGGTGATGCCACGAACCAAAGAAAACTGGGAAAGAAAAATAAAAACTAACTCCCTAATTGTGTGAAGGAAAAATCCTTTTATAGTCCTAATGGTTGGTTGGTGAGTGGGCTATCTCCCTTTCTTCTTGTCTTCTCGTCTTTTCAGAAAAGTTGACGTTTTTTATTCTGATTCGGGATTTGTCGACGATTAAATCCAACTCGTCTTTTAATTTCTTCGTTAAATAGACTTGAGTTTCTTCGACATATGTAAATCTTCCATCTTTGGTCCTTTTCTTCGATAAATCTTCAAATAGACCCATTGACTTCAAATCTTTTGCATCTCTTGGACAATAGACTTCGACTTTAGTCTTTTTCCTAGATAAACCCCGTGCAATCTCATGTTTTCTTCAATAATCATCCGGTTGACTCTGAAAACACAATAAACACAAAAACCACGCATAATTCCAAACAAATGATATTAAATACGTGTTTTGGTCTTGTTTTAGCCAGTTTTAAGTGGTAAAAGGATGGGTGTTTACACACCTATCAAATCCCCTACACTTAACCATTGCCATGCCCTCATGCAATGCTTAGTGATAAAGCAATTTTACACCTTTCTCATAATCAATCAACCTTGGCCTTATTCAAATACTAATAAAAAATTAAAATACTAAGAGAAATTAAAGCTTTAAAATAAACAAAAGGATGGAAATAACTTGCAAAGAAATCAAGGACTTACATTAGGGCTTTGGTGCTGCGAAGATTTATCACCCTCAAGTTTCACGTTCCCCAAACTAAGCTTAAAAACGAGATCATTGTTATTATAAGTTAGTAAATCAAACACTTACACACATGGCTTAATTAAATGCTTAAACTCCCTTATTCCTAGGTGTATCTCTTATATTTTATTTTTGTCTTAGAATGATCATGAAGATGCATTTTTGGACTTATTTCGATAGTTTATTTAGGCAGAAAGCAAAGTAGGACGATTTGATCAATAGTTAGCTAAAGGACAAAATCTCTTAAAACTGCTTCTCGGGATATCAAAAAGTTCATATCTTGGCATAACTCGGTTCACGATTTGAGACCTTTCTCGGGCCGATATTTGGCATGTACTTCATTCTTCATATCTTGAGAGACGTGCTTGAGATAATGGTCTTCTCATCATAATAGAGTTTCTTCACTTGGAGAATTTTGAGGGGTACTCCAACTTTGTTGACCACGACTTCATGATTATTTCTTCAATCTCTAATTGGGATTTTGAGATACAACGATCCGCCTCCTTTTCGGACTTGGATCTATTTATCCTCATACCTTGTTAGGGTCTTTTCGGATAGACTTCTCCATGATCTTTACGGGAGTTGATTGCTTTTCGTCGTGAGTCTTGATCCTTCATATTGACTTTGGGAATAATGCTTTTCACTTCACTTTGGATCTTCCGCAATAAAATTGAATCCTCATGCCTTGTTAGGGCCTTTTCGGACTCGCCAATCTTTGCGCCCCGCTTCATAAGTTATGCCTTGGCTATGAACTCTTATCATTACCGAGCAACTTTTAAACGATCTTGGGCTAGAAGCTAAGTAACTTTTCAAATCGTACGACCTTACTTATTGCAGATAAATTATTAGCAAGTGATGGGAGAATAGGCAAATAATTACACCAAGTGAGCTTGTGCAAGATTACCGACTTATAATTGACTCTATCATTTCTCGTCCTCCACAATTTAAAATCTCAAGTAATGAGACTCGTGGATACTTAGCCTAATAAAACAATTAAGGTCTACATGGTTAAGGATACTAGCTAGAATAAACTTGGATAAGTCTATTCGGGTTGAGTCAAAATAATCGCAACGGGCCTAATAGATCAAAGACTTCTAAACTAGCTACACCACTTTATTAATATTTTTGACTTTATTATGGAATATATACATATGAAAGCAACGATAAAAATTTAAAAATTACGACTAAATGGCCAAGGTTAATAAAAAATTTGAAAAATGTTGAAAAATATGATTTCCGGTTAAATGAAGGCATTTTCATGGAAAAGTCCACTTAAAACTTCGATAGAAGTCCCCCTACACTTAAGATAAACATTGTCCTCAATGTTTAAGCATGTGGGAAAAATCTCCCCTACACTTATGACATTGTGCACGTTGGTTAACTCAAGTTAAGGAAGAGACGACTAAAGTGATCAATTGCAAATGTGAGTATGAAGAAAATTGAATCACGATAGTTGAGAGATAAAAACGAATTTCGGATAACACGGGAGCACGGTTCTTCAAAGTTTCCAAGAGTGCACTAATCCCTGTAATCACATCACCACACAAAGACAAAGAACCGATAGAGGTCCCCCTACACTTAGGAGGTTAAAACATAAAAGATAGATACTCGGGCTGCCTCCCGAGGAGCGCTTGTTTTTGATAACCGAGTCACGAGCCTGACTCGACCCAAAATTAGTTCATGGGGAACGTGGTGAGGGATGGAATCACCTCCTGAGAGGTGTCCTCACCAAAGTACAACTTCACTCGTTGGCCATTCACCTTAAAATTCGGTCCATCAGGTTGAGCGAGCTCGAGAGTACCATATGGAAAAATTTGGGCAATGGTGAATGGGCCAGAACAACGAGATTTCAGCTTGCCCGAAAAGATTTTCAACCGAGAGTTAAAAAGTAAGACTTTGTCTCCAACATGGAACTCTCGGTTCTTAATCTTAGAGTCGTGAATGAGCTTAGTCCTTTCCTTATAGATTAAAGAATTTTCATAAGCCTCATTACGGAGTTCATTTAGCTCATTGAGTTGGATCTTGCGTAGGTCACCGGCTTTGTTAATATCAAAATTAGCCCACTTCAAGGCCCAATAAGCCTTGTGCTCCAACTCAATGGGGAGGTGGCATGCTTTCCCGTACACAAGACGATAAGGCGTACAGCCGATCGGGGTCTTGTATGCAGTACGAAAAGCCCACAAAGCATCATCAAGTTTATCAGCCCATGAGGCACGATGCTCTCCCACGGTTCGTTCAAGGATTCGCTTTAGTCCTCGGTTGGATATTTCAGCCTGGCCATTAGTTTGTGGGTGGTAGGCTATGGAAAGACGATGATTTACACCGTACTTAGCCATGACTCTAGCAAATTGGTCATTGCAAAAATGAGTCCCACGATCACTAATAATGGCACGAGGCACACCGAATCTAGCGAATAGAGCTTTCAAAAAGTTACAAACCACCCTTGCGTCATTAGTGGGTAAAGCTTTGGCTTCAACCCATTTGGAGACGTAGTCAATGGCTACAAGGATGTATTTGTTTCCTTTAGAAGGAGGGAATGGCCCCATAAAGTCGATACCCCAAACATCAAAGATTTCACACTCTTGAATGAAATTCTGAGGCATCTCGTCTTTATGTGTGATCGTGCCTTGTTTTTGGCAAACATCACATCGTTTAACCATATTGCGAGCGTCACGATATATGGAGGGCCAATAAAATCCCGAATCAAACACTTTTTTGGCGGTGTAGTTGGGACCAAAGTGACCACCGGTGGGTCCTTTATGGCAAGCATCGAGGACTTCTGAAGCTGCCGGTCCATCAACACATCGGCGAATAATCAAGTCGGCACATTGTTTGAATAGGTAAGGGTCATCCCAAAAGTAAGTCTTAATGTCGTTGAAGAACTTTTTCTTTTGTTGGGATGTTAACCATTCCTTAAGAATTCCACCCGCTAAGTAGTTTGCAAAGTCCGCAAACCACGGGGTTTCATCAGATTTTGAATTTATAGACATTAAGGTCTCCAAGGGAAAAGAATAATTGATTTCTTTGATCGGATGATCCCCTTGGTAAGGATCCTCAAGTCTGCTGAGATGATCCGCGACTAGGTTTTCAGCTCCTTTTTTATCGCGAATTTCGATTTTAAATTCCTGGAGCAGCAAAACCCAGCGAAGAAGTCTTGGTTTGGAATCTTGCTTTGTCAACAAGTACTTCAGCGCGGAATGATCGGTATACACAATTGTTGTAGAAAGGACAAGATAGGGGCGGAATTTTTCAAAAGCATAGACAACAGCTAAAAGCTCTTTTTCGGTTGTCGTATAATGCAATTGTGCCCCCGTCATTGTCTTGCTAGCGTAATGGATTGGTTGGAAGTGTTTGTTCACTCTTTGTCCCAGAACCGCACCAATAGCAAAGTCACTAGCATCGCACATCAACTCAAAGGGAAGCTCCCAATTAGGGGTAACCAAGACGGGTGCCTTAGTAAGCTTATCCTTAAGCGAGTTGAAGGCTTCAAGGCACTCTTTGGAAAAGATAAAAGGAGTATCTTTTTCCAAGAGGTGGGTCATCGGGCGAGCGATTTGAGAAAAATCTTTGATGAATCGACGGTAGAAGCCCGCATGACCCAGAAAACTTCTCACACCCTTCACGGTTAAAGGTGGAGGCAACTTGGCGATAACATCGACTTTAGCACGGTCTACTTCAAGACCGGCTTTGGAAATCTTGTGTCCCAGCAGGATGCCTTCTTTTACCATAAAATGGCATTTTTCCCAATTTAGAACAAGGCGAGTGTCTTCACACCGCTTAAGCATACGTTCCAAATTGGCAAGGCAAGAAGAGAAAGAATCCCCGAAGACCGAGAAACCATCCATGAAGACTTCCGTGGTTTGTTCATCCATGTCATGGAAGATAGCTAACATGCACCTTTGGAAAGTCCCGGGGGCATTACATAAGCCAAAAGGCATTCTTTTGTAAGCAAATGTGCCATAAGGACAATTGAATGTTGTCTTCTCTTGATCTTGGGGATCGATGGGTATTTGGAAATAACCCGAGAAACCATCAAGAAAGCAATAATATTCATTACCCACTAAACGTTCAAGCATTTGGTCCATAAAAGGTAGAGGGAAATGATCCTTTCTCGTGGCATCATTGAGTTTGCGGTAGTCTATACAAACTCTCCACCCAGTAACGAGACGAGTGGAAATTAACTCGTTGTGTTTATTGGGAACAACGGTTATTCCGCCTTTCTTTGGCACACAATGGATTGGACTAACCCATGGTGAATCCGAAATAGGGTAAATCATACCCGCATCAAGAAGTTTGATAACCTCTGTTTTGATGACTTCATGGATTTTTGGATTCACCCTTCGTTGGCTTTGAATTGTGGGCTTAAAGTCATACTCCATGAGAATTTTGTGTGTGCAGAAGTGAGGATCAATTCCACGAATATCAGAAATCTTCCAAGCAATAGCCTTCTTATGATCTTTCAACACGGTGATAAGTCGGGCTTTTTCTTCTTCCTTTAGGTCCTTAGCAATGATGACTGGCGACTTCTTCTCTTCTTCAAGGAATACATACTCGAGATGGGGCGACAACTCCTTAAGTTCTAAATCCGGAGGATTTTCGACGGGAGGCGTATTCGAAGTCGGAGTATCGATAGCAATGACCGTGGGAGATGGAGGCGAAGGGTTGTCTTCGGTGAGAAGATTGTCAAAGAAATTTATGTCTTCATCCCCATCGGTGGGAGAATCATTAGTAGCTAAATTCACATCTCCCATGGTATCTTCAAGATTGTTCCAAAATAAATCACTATCTCCAAATAGAGACAATGATGAATCAATAGAGGACACGGTCTCAACATTGGGAAGAGAGGTAGGAATACTTTTGCAAGCATCATTAAAGTGTTCTTCATAAGCCTCATCAAGAACGTCAATACAATTAACACTCTCATATGAATAAGGCTGTTTAGACAACTTTCCTATATTGAAGACTACTTTGTCATCACCCACTCTCATGATAAGCTCACCGGCTTCAACATCAATGAGAGTGCGACCGGTCCTTAAGAATGGACGACCAACAACTAGTGGCACACGAGGGTCCATCTCGTAGTCGACGACAACGAAATCAGCAGGAAAGGTGAATTTGTCGACTCCTACAATGACGTCTTCGGCTATCCCCACTGGATAAGCAACCGTACGGTTTGCTAATTCCAAAGTCATTTTGGTGGGGACTAGCTCTGGGAGAGATAATTGCTTCCAAACGCTTAGAGGCATAAGATTAATACTGGCACCTAGATCGGCTAGGGCCATGCAATTCTCTACTCCCGGGAAATTGCAAGGGATTAAGAAACGACCCGGATCACCAAGCTTGGTTGGCAATTTCCTTAAGAGCACTGCAGAGCAGTTCTCATTAAGTTGGGTGTTGGCAATATCGAGGAGCTTTTCCTTGTCGCTCAGAAGATCTTTAAACATTTTCGCATATTTAGGCATGTGAGCGAGAGCCTCAGTGAAGGAGATATTGAAATTCAGTTGTTTAAACATCTTAAGAAAGTTCGAAACTTGAATATCGTCCTTGCTTTTGAGCTTCTCTTTCCTCAACCTAGATGCATAAGGTATATTGGAAGAAGAGGAAGGCTTTGGGAGAATAGGATCACTCGCAACCACGGGTGGTGGGGAAATGGGGGTAGAAGGTGAAGGAGGCGGAGGAATTGGGGAAGGAGAATGATGAGGAGTAGGAGTAGGTGACTCGTTCTCCTTAGTCACAACCACCAGTGGAGGTATAGGAAGCTCGGGTTCCTTGGTACCTTTGCCACTGCGAGTGGTGATTGCTTTCATCTCCCCTCTTGGATTCGCAACGGTGTTACTCGGAAGAGTACCCGAAGAAGAGGGTTGATTACCTTGGAAGAAACTAGCCATCATGTTCTTCAAGTCATTCGTTTGACTATCCAACGTATTTCTCATGTCGGCTCTCAAATCGTTCCCTTGTTTGACCAAATCCGCTTTAAGGTTGAGCACTTCTCTCTGAAGATTTCCCACTATCACATCGTTAGTCCTCATATAAGTTTCCACTTCTTGGTGAAGAGCGGTGGGTTGGTTGGGAGGAGCATTGTATGCGGGTGGTTGATAAGCAGGTGGTTGGTAAACTTGGTTGTTTCGTTGAGGTGGTTGTTGTTGCTTGTGAGGAGGTATGTATGGTTGTCGAGGTTGTTGTTGTTGTTGTTGATGAGGGCGATTGAGGTTTTGTTGTTGGTTTGGGTTGTTTGGAGGAAAACCGGGTGGGGAAAGATAATTGTTAGAGCGGTAGCTAAGCAAATTACGGTCACCTTGAGGTCTAGCTTGATAAGCAGGTTGAGGATAGGTGCCATATGCCGCATTCACATTCTCAGCAGGGTAGTCTTGAGTGGCGGTACAAGTGGTGTAAGAGTGAGGACCACAACATATCTCACAAGGTTGGCTGACAGCGTTAACTTGAGCGTTTTTAGCGTTGCTGCTGTTGTTGTTGCTGACGGTGTGGGTGACAAGCGATTCAAGAAGCACAGTGATTTTGTCCAGTCGCTTGTCGCTATCACTAGTGCTAGCACTAACGACATTGGTCCTAACACTCTTGGTTTGCACACGAGACTTATTCTCAATGATATCCCAAGCAGCATTGGAAGTCTTAGCCAAAAGATTACCCCCCGAGGCACTGTTTAGTGAATCTTGGTCACTCATGCTTAAACCATTGTAAAAAGTATTAATTTGATGTACTTTGGTAAAACCATGTTGTGGGCATTTTCTTAAAAGATCTTTAAAACGATCCCAAGATTCACTGAACGACTCATCGTACTTTTGTTCAAAATTTATGATTTCATTCCGCAAAGCGGTAGTACGAGAGGGTGGGAAAAAGTAATTGATAAACTTGGTCTCCAAATCCGTCCACGAGAGAATACTCTGTGGCGGTTCCTTAGCAAGCCAATGCCGGGCTTGTCCCTCTAAAGAAAAGGGAAAAAGTTGTAACCGAATTACCTCTTGTGGAACACCATTGAATTTCACCGTGTTGGTGAGTTGCAAAAATCTCTTGATGTGGTCGTGTGGGTCATCAATGGTGCGTCCCAAGAATGGTTGAGCGGAGACCATCTGGATAAAGCCTGATTTTAGCTCAAAGTTGTTGGCTGCAATTGCTGGGATAACAATTGGATCAGTGTTGCCATCTACATGAGCTTGTAGCAGTTCAATCATCGGGCGATTATCCGGTTGAGGCTCATTGTTGTTATTTTTCATGTTGTTGAAGGGTGGGTTGTTGTTGTTATTATTGTTTGGAGGTGGTACACCGGCCATGTCTAAGTGATCGAGAGGCTCGGGCTCTTGATAAGACGTGGATCGAGTGCGCATACACCTGCTAAAGAACTAACAAGGCAAAAACAATACAAAAATATTTTTGGTTTTTTATGGTTTTTTTAATTGTTTTTGGATTTTTGAAAATTTTATATTTTTTAGTGTTTTTGAAAATTTTTGTGGAAAATTAACGTTCACGGGGAACGGATCCCAAAATTCAAGTTCTCACAAAAAACTTTTGATCTTAACGAGAAGAGCCGGCAGCGGCGCCATTTGATACACGGATTTTACTCGTTTGAAAGTTCGTTTCTCGGAATCTCCTCGAATTGATCTCGGCTCTAAGTGGAATGATTTGGTCTTGGTGACAAAAAGGAGTTTGGTTTTCTATTCTATTAAAAAGGGAAATGAATAAAGTAAATAAAGACTTAAACTTAAAACAATCAACAATTAAAAAGCAACACTAGAATTAAAACTGGAAAATGCCCTAACTGAAAAATATCCTACTCGGAATAAAATCTATTCGGAATAAATGGCCCTATTCGGAAAGATAGTCTATGCGGAATAAATCAACCCTACGCGGAATGATGGACCATGCGGAATAAAATGCAATTCGGAATAAAGTACTATTCGGAAAAAGGTCCTATGCTGAATATTGCTGTTCGGAAAAACAAGCTATGCGGAAAACAAGTTCTATGCGGAATAAAATCTCCTATTCGGAAAATAAGGCCTATGCGGAATAATGGCCCTATTCGGAATATCTAGGATATTCCGAATAAAGAAGAATCTAGGGAGGTTATTCGGAATATGTAAAATATTCCGAATAGGGGACGAGTCAAACTGCCAATTCGGAATAATTCTGGCAAAGAACAGTAACAGCAGAAGCAAAACAGGGGAAACGTTTTTAATTCAAATCGACCCAAATACTCAAAAAGGTTTTACCAAATTAACCAATAATCATTTAAATACCCTAAGTAACAAATCCCAACAACAAAAATACAAAATCAACCACGTTTAAAAGATTAAAATTAATCAACCAAGAACTTTAAGAACTTTTAATGAAAATGGAGATGAACAAGATGAATCAAAAGATTGTATTGAAAGATTAGAGTAAAAGTAAACAAGAGTAATGATTAAACACTTACAAATTTGAAAGAAAATTAAAAATCACCAAACACCCTAATGGTGTTGGTGATGCCACGAATCAAAGAAAACTGGGAAAGAAAAATAAAAACTAACTCCCTAATTATGTGAAGGAAAAATCCTTTTATAGTCCTAATGGTTGGTTGGTGAGTGGGCTATCTCCCTTTCTTCTTGTCTTCTCGTCTTTTCAGAAAAGTTGACGTTTTTGATTCTGATTCGGGATTTGTCGACGATTAAATCCAACTCGTCTTTTAATTTCTTTGTTAAATAGACTTGAGTTTCTTCGACATATGTAAATCTTCCATCTTTGGTCCTTTTCTTCGATAAATCTTCAAATAGGCCCATTGACTTCAAATCTTTTGCATCTCTTGGACAATAGACTTCGACTTTAGTCTTTTTCCTAGATAAACCCCGTGCAATCCCATGTTTTCTTCAATAATCATCCGGTTGACTCTGAAAACACAATAAACATAAAAACTACGCATAATTCCAAACAAATGATATTAAATACGTGTTTTGGTCTTGTTTTAGCCAGTTTTAAGTGGTAAAAGGATGGGTGTTTACACACCTATCACCTTTCCACTCCTATTCAATCATAGCATATATTACACTTTAAAATTTTATGGGTTGTCATACACATCCTTGTCAAGGGATTAACTGATGCACCCTGCTTGAGCTTATCAAAGCTTAAAAAGGCTTATGGAGAGATGGTGTATGACTTGTGCTAACTTGGGGAATACAACAGTACAACCAAGCAGAAAAGAGAAGGAGGTTATATATTGTATTTGAGAGACATGCACAACATAAAACCAACAAATAAAAGTATCACCAGCTTAATCAAGACTTATTGTCAGATAAGCCTTGATAAGCTGTGCTACAGTAAATAAGCTAAACAACAAAAAACTGAATTTCTTAAAAACTTGTGGATGGAAAATCTTTACAAGTAAATAAAAGGGGTAACAAGACAAGTAAATTAACAATATTCAATACACAAATCCAAGAAATGATTGTTAGTCACCCCTTGAATCTGTCTAATCAATATTGGTTCTCAAAAAAACTTTTCTCAAATTTATTTGACAAAAACCTTTTGATAGAAGACTAAAAAAGATACATGTGCTTGAAAAGTAAATGACACGAATTTAAAATGCAAGTTTAAAATAAAATGGAACACAAGAATTGCACAACTCAAATATTTCAATTAACTTGCTGAATTTGATTCTCAAATTTGAATATTAACTTGCCATCTCGTGAATGCTTCATGTGATGTGCTAGGTGGAATATTGATCCTGGCTCTTGATTTTGCGTAGGGAGAAAGATATGTCATCCTAGACGTCCAATCCTCTGCCAAGTTTTTGTATTCAAGCTAAAAGTGTGCAGGGGAGGTCCAATGTGGGGTCACGAGGGCTGATGTAGATGAGTGGAGTATGTGAGGGTGTTGAGAAAACGTGCAATTGACAATATGGAGTACTTGAGCCAAAAAAACCCTTTGTTTAGATGGGGGATTGATTTAGGTGGATGGTTAGGGTTTATACCCAATTTGGGTATACTTGATCCAGTTAGGGAGAGAAATTAAGTGTTAACCGCCCTTTTTTGGATTTAAATTATGGAGCTTGGTCACTTTTGGTCCTTGTGTTTGAAAATAAATCGTGCCCAATTCCTTTGATAACAAGTTTCACGAATGGCAGAAAACCCCCGTGTAACTTTATTGACTGAATAGTTGCTAGGTATAATGAACTTTGGGACTTGGCAGAACTGATCCCTCTCTATTTAACTTTCATCCTTGGTAGATTTTGCATTGTTAGTCCTTATATCATTTTCAAACTTAGTCCTTGTGATATAAAAATGACTTGTTATGAATATTCTTCAAACAAGAGGGGTTGATCTTGTTAATTCTTCAAACTTTAGAGACCCCTTTTGTAATTTTTGATTCCTATGGGCACAAAGTGTCAATCTTCAAAAGATTTGGGGTCATTCTTGTAATTTCTTCAATCTTCAAGGGTATTTTTGGAAATACACACCCAAGTCTGGTTCTTTTGTACGACTTCGTTTATCGTGTTCGTTTTTGCTTGATTTGTTGATTTTCAAGTGAATTCTCGAATTTCTTGCCTGCACATACACAAACAACAATACAAGGGTATTTGGCACGTTTTTGATAATATTTTATCCGTTTTTAGTCTGTTTTAGGGTATGAAAACATGTATAATACGAGTCTCATCATTCCCCCATACTAAGCCATTGCCTTTTCCTCACGAAATGCTAGAATTAAGTATCGTAGCACTTCCAAAATTCATTTTATTCAACGTTTATTGAAAATAAAACTACCTAGATGTGTTTAAGACATAATGTATCATTTTCATCACGTAAATGTGACTTTTAGGGTCATAGAACAAGAACACGTGAATGCTTCATAGAAATGATTTTGTCGTCCTCGATTATTAGTCAATTTCATGCTGATCATTATCACGTATAAGTTAGTAATGCTAATACTACTCATATGCCTTAATCGTGCACTTAGACTCCCTTATTCCGAATGGGTATCTCTTATAATTTATTTTTGTCTTAATGATCACGAGGATAAATTTTTTAATTATGTAAATAGATATTAAGGTCCAAAATTAAAGTCGGAACGGTGTAACCAAGATCATTAAATTAGTAACCTTTCCTAATAGACAATGATGTCAAAAAATTAAGTCGACAAGTAAGATTCGTTACATACGGTTTTAAAACGGATATGAACATTTGACTTATTACCAAGAACTTTATATGCCCATAACCGGATGAGCTTTACTATCTTTGGTTTACCTCCGCTTTTAGGGCTTCGGTCTTGCCTTTCCTTTTATTTAACCTCGCCATGAGGTGTTTATTATGGACAAAGACGTATATCCTCAACCTCGAAAGGTAATTTTATATCTTTAAAGCATTGAGTTTCTAAGCCATTCACTTATATTTCACATAGATTTTTCGGCCTTTTGAGCTTCGAATTTTTGCTATTTTTGGGTGAATGACTTAAAAATTTATTATTGGAAAGCTTTCGAGTATTCGGTTTGCCAATACTTCAAATCCGTAACGATGGCAAATCTTAAATGTCTTCCCAATTTAATTACATGGAAACTACTAGAATTAGTTAAAAACGAACAATAATGCTCAAACCGCTAAGTCAATATTTATTATCAATTTATGTATATACAAGCGATGGGAGAAAAATAAAATAGTTAAAACACATGAATTTTTGAATGAATACGAACACTCTACGTTTAGCATAGTATCTTATAATTAACTCAATCATTTATCGTCCTCAATTTAATGAGACTTAGCATAATATAGTTAAGGAACGAAGCTAATGGCTCAACACGCCCGATCGAGTAAAAAATTACTCTTATTTTCACCAATGGAAAACCTACATTCGTGTATAAAAACTTATGAAAAAGACGAAAATTTTAAAATTTGGGCATTTTTGGCACTTATTAGCAACAAAATGATGAAAATTGGATTGCGTGAAAACTTAGCAAAGCAAGTATCTATTTACCCCAATACTAAAACTAAACATTGTCCTCAATGCTTGAAGTCTAAAGGAGAAACACCCCATACTAGAGACGAAGAGTCGAATGCTTAATCTCGAGCATGGAAAGGGTATAACGAATGATCTAAAATCCGTTTATAGGTTGTGCTAAAAGATAAACATTAGAACACAAAAGGATATCATCAGATATCTAGTTCTTCAAAGCAAACGATCGAAGCTCGAGTGATACATAAAAAGAACACGAGAGGCTTCAATGATGACGATGATTCTAAATAATCACAATCACAAACAACAAGGATCGGAAGAGTATGAGTCTCCTCACATTAAACTACATTAGAAAGAGATAATATGTATAAGGATAAGCATGAAATTCCCCCACAGGACACCTCGTTTTTATAACCGAGTCAAGAGCTCGACTCGAGTCCCCATAAATGTGATCATTTAGGGACAATCATGGTATGGTATAAAATTGGGTCTTACATGATAAACAAGGCCAAATAAAACCGGTATTTAAGGACTAAGTACTTTGATGATGCAAATACCGGGGTCGAAGATAACGTCTTCATTGTTGAATGACAAACGAAACACCAATACTTCGAACAAATTCCCAAAGGGAGCAAAGAAAAGAGATAAAGAAGAGAAGAGTGGGACAATTGGTGGGTCACAATTTTGAGTTACTCGAGGTAAACTCGCACCAATCAATAGAAAAGATTTTCCATTTATTGCGTCGGTGGAATACCAAGATTTCCCTAAAAATGCGATTCCAGGATCAAATATCTCGTTCTCGGTGGAGAAGTGGGAGGACTCAAATGGGGCTTCGCCCACACTAATACCACACACACCATCGTCAAAAGGAGTAGACGAGGTGGTAGTAGTCAAAACAAGCGGTGATGATGTTGAAAAATGAGTCTCATCAATTAGATTAATCATTTCAAAAACTTTTTCACTTTTGTCTTAATGAAAACCCTTTTTGCCATTAATAAAGTCGAAAACATTAGGCGTCTCTAAAACAATGGTTGGCACACTAAAAAGATTAGCCGTCTCGAACTTGATGCTAGGCACACTAAAGATCTCAAGGTTTATGTCATAGGTGGGAGAGGGGTTATAAAGATTTTCAAAACGTGCATCAACAAAGAAAACTTCCCCCTCCGGGTCAACATAAAGGCCATCATTCGCAAGATCGTTGATATCTTCGATTTCCTCATCATAAATAGGTTCGTCAAACCAAGGTTTTTCAAAACCGTCCTTAATAATTTAGGAAACTCTCTCGAAAATACCACGATCAAGCACAAAACCGTCATTATTTGTTGGGGATTGTTGATAAGGTAAATCCCCAAGAATGTGGTTATCGACATTCTCAACGGAGGAGTATTTATTAGGTAACTCCTCGAGAATATGATTTTTGGTCACATGAGAAGGTTCGTCATTATGAAAAAGATGTTCTAACTCATCAAGTTTGGCATCGAGATTTGAAAAATTAACCTCACTTGTAGGTGGAAGTGGAGGCATAAGAGCAAGTTCTCTTTCGATTTGTGCCTCAATCTCGGGGTCAAACACAAAGTCATCATACTTCCTACATGAAGAGGTCTTTTTGGTAGAAGTGATGAGACCAAAATTATACATGGTCTCATCGTCCAAATCGGGCTTAAAACGCATAAATATATCATAATATACTAGAAAATATACTTGTATTCGTTTGTTGTATGTTTTAGGTATGAATATCGAGAAATAGACAAAAAGATCACAATAAACAATGCAAAAATGAACACGGGAAACGAAGCCGTACAATGAACCGGACCCAAGTGTTGAATTTTCCAAAATATTCCTTGAAGTTTGAAGAATTTACAAGTTTAGTCCTCCAAGTTTGAAGATTTGTCAACTTTGGTCCTTGAAGAATCATAATGTACAAGTTTAATCCTTGAAGAATTAAGAGTTGTCAAGAAATGACCTTGAAGATTAGTTAAAATTACATTACAAGTCCTTGTGAAGAACTTACAAATATCCTTGTGCCAAAAATGACAAGTATGTCATAGATTTAACAACGGAATTATTGAAGTGCTGTTTGAAAACTTGCTATACAACTTTTATCAAACATGGAGGATCATTTCTGCCCAAATCTAAACCCATTACCACCAACCCACCCAAATACCTATACCTTATCCGGCCCTATTACCCATACCATCCCAACAAACGTTTCCCCACGTCAACTTCCAATATAGTTTTATTACATGGAAACTACTATAATTAGTTAAAAACCAACAATAATGCTCAAACCGCTAACTCAATAGTTATTAACAATTTATTTATATACAAGCGAGAGAAAAAGCAAATAGTTAAAACACATGAGATTTTGAAAGAAAATACTCTACGTTTAGCATAGTATCTTATAATTAACTCTATCATTTATCGTCCTCAATTTTAAGAGACTTAGCCTAATATAGTTAAGGAATGAAGCTAAGGGCACACGCCGGTCGAGTAAACAATTACTCTTATTCTCACTAATGGAAAACCTACATTCGTGTCCAAAAACTTATGAAAAAGACAAAAAATTTAAAATTTGGCCATTTTTGCACTTATTAGCAACAAAATGATGAAAACTGGATTGCGTGAAAACTTAGAAAAGCAAGTATCTATTTACCCCCGTACTAAAACTAAACATTGCCCTCCATGTTTGAAGTCTAAATGCGAAACACCCCCATACTAGAGACGAAAAGTCGTATGCTTAATCTCGAGCATGGAAAGGGTATAACGAATGATCTAAAATCCGTTTATAGGTTGTGCTAAAAGATAAACGTTAGAACACAAAAGGATATTGTGACACCCCCTAAATTGATCAAATGCAGCGGGAATAATATTTGGGTGTCACGTAGGTGGATCAACAGCAGATAGTATGTAGAGTAACAGATAAAAGATTATCATTACATTTATTACATGGATAAAAGTGCAAATGTTATAAAAAGTGTCTTAAACATTATTCAATAGTTGGAATCATTCCCCAGTTCATAAAACCCCAGATGAGCTCTATAAATGTAGCCTATCATGATGCTTGACTCCATGCACGTCAATACCTGCTTCAGTTTCCTGAGAAAACATGCTTAGAGAGTCAACATAAAGTTGGTGAATTCATAGGTTTAATAAAATAGGTTTGGACAATAAACATTCACAGAAGTAGTAATGCACATAGCATCAATACTTAAAGGTAATTACATTCCCTATTGCCCGAAACTGATACTTGACACGTTAAGTCCACAACAAATGAGGACCCTTCACATTAATAAAAAAGCACCCAATATTCCGTTCCGACATGTTAAACATCTGTTGTCCTGGCCTAGGCATAGTGAGCGCTACTCACCCAGATGGGAATGGTCAATCCCAAATAAATCTATTTATACATTCAGGCAATTCAACAATTTTAACAGTTTCAGACGCAGAGGTCATGCGGTTTAATCTACAATAGGCAAATGTAATCAAAGGTTTCGTAGTTCAGTTTATGTCCATCAAATAAAAATATGTTGCATGTTTTCTTCCCCATAAAAGACTTAAAAGTTTGTCAATATACAAAGTGGGGCCATGAACTCACCTCAGTAGTACAATAATAAGTCACAAGAAAAATCCAATGTGATGCTCACGATAACGTCAACAACTTAAATAATTATACGGTTAATACAACTTTTTTTAATAGGTTCTTTTTCGTACTCGATTCAATTCGAATTGATCTCCGGTTTAAAGTTTGACTCAATCGTTTTTGGTAACTAAAAGGAAAGTTTGGTTATCTATTTCTACTTAAAAGGTAAATGCAAATAGTAATAAAAATAAGCAAAAAGCAAATAACTAATAATAACAATACGAATAATAAAACGAAAAATAAACTAAAATAATTAATAAAAATAAAACTAAAAATAAAAATAAACTTTCGACTTAAATATAAAATTTACTTAATGAAAAAGAAAGAAATTGGATTATGTGGCTACTTTAAAACTAAACGAGGCAAATATTAAAGCGGGCACTAAATAAAAGTTAAAACTTAAACTTTTCCAAAAAATACTAATACTAAAATTTGACGAAAAATATAACTAAAAATACCTCACTTTCAGAATAAAAATTAACATGACTTTCAGATAAAACTAATCGATTACGGAACACGGGTCACTACTAAGGGAACATGTTCCCATGAGGGGACCAAGATTTTGGAAGGAAAAAGTATATGTACTTTGCATCTTTTCGGATGTTTTTAGCAAATGCCCATTTTCGGATATTTTTTTGGCAATATTCGGATGTTTTGATTTACTTCTTTTCGGATGTTTTTTATATACTTCTTTGGCCAAATTTTCGGATAATTTGGTGTTTCAGAAAAAATAACAAAAACAGGTTTCTTCGGATAAAATCTATTTGGCGGGAAAATCTAATAAACAATTCTTCGGATAAAATAAATTTTTCGGAATATTGTGTAAAAACTGATTTTTTTTTCGGAATAATATAATCTTCGGATTAATTATATATTTCGGATAAACTGAAACTAAAACAAATTTTCGGATTAAAGCTATTTCGGATAAAGCAAAATTTTCGGATAAATAGTTTTCGGATAAAATTCAATCTTCGGATAAAATCTATATAGAGCTATTTTCGGGTAAAAATAAAATCTTCGGATAAATGAAATCTTCGGATAAAACTAAAATCTTCGGATAAACTAAACCCTTTTCCGAAAACTACAGAAACAAAATAACTGACGAATCTAAAAACAGGGGAACAAAAAATAAGCCAAAAATAAGCAAAATTAATCTAGAAAATAAGCCAAACTAAACACAAATAAAAATCTAACAAACACCAAATCAACCAAATATATAAAAATCAACTTTTAAAAATATTAATCTACCAAATCCACTTAATTAAAAATAAGCTAAAAACAAAAATAATCAATAAGCACAATAAGCTATAACATTAACCACATCAAAATCATAAGAACAATAGAATAAGCACATCAATCAAACAAATAACAAGATCTAACCAAACTACATGATTAATTAAACCACACAATAGATTAAATCAAGAAAGGAAGAATGAGAATTAACTAAAAAGCTTGGATTAAAGATGATTAAGATTCAACACAAAATTAAAGACTTACTTGAAAGAAAGACAATAATGAAATGACAATATGAAAAGTGCTAGAAAATAAAGCGGAGAACTAAAAATGAATTTAGCTAACACCTCCTAATGTGTCATTAGGAGGGTATTTATAGGAGGGGAGTTGTTGGTTGCTTCCTTCTTTCTTTCTTTTCTTTTGTCTTCTCGTCTTTGACAATAAACTCGTCATTCCTGACTTTGTCTCGGGATTTGTCGATAAATAAAATGAACTCATCTTCTAATTTATTCATTAATTAGACTTGGTTCTTCGACTTCGTTAAACTTCCGTCTTTAGACTTTTTCTTCGATAAATCTTCAGAATAGGCCTTGGACTTCCGTTCTTTTTGCACTCTTGATCTTTTGACTTCGTCTTTTGTCTTTTTCTTCGATAAAAGCCCGTGAAAGCCCATGTTTTCTTTCCTTTTCACATTTTGGTCCTAAAACACAATAAAAACACAAACCACGCATAATTATGACTTTTACGACTTTAAATACACGTTTGGCTTGGTTATTTTTATAATTAAGTGGTAAAAGGATGGGTGTTTTCACACCTATCAAATCCCTACACTTGACCATTGCAATGCCCTCATGCAATGTATTAATTACAAAGCAAGTTTTACATTCTCCATCATAATTAACCCACTTGGCCTTTATTGAACACAAGACATTAAGGAAACTTAAAGGGATAGAAAATTACAAAATATTTAAAGGAAGAAACAAGTAAAGAAATCGAAGACTTACATTAGGGCTTTGGTTGTCATGAATATTTATCATCCTCAAGTTTTACGTTCCCCAAACCAAGCTTAAAAACGAGATCATTGTTATTATAAGTTAGCAAACTAACACAAACTCATGTGGCCCAGTTATTCACTTAGACTCCCTTATTCCTAGGTGTCTCTTATATTTTATTGTTGTCTTGAAAGATCACGAGGATGCATTGTTGACTTATTTTGATAGCTTATTAAGGCTGAAAATAAAGTAGGACGATTTAATCAATAGTTAGCTAAAGGACAAAATCTTTTAAAACTGCTTCTCGGGACCTCATAAGGTTCATATCTTGGCATAACTCCCTTCACGATTTGAGACCTTTCTCGGACCGATATTTGGCATTGATTTCATACTTCAAATCTTTGGGAGACGTTCTTGAAATAATGGTCTTCTCTTCATAATAGGAATTTCTTCACTTGAAGTTTTTGAGAGATTCTTCATACTTGGACTACGACTTCTTCATTTTTCTCTAATCTTTATTTGGGATTTTGATATACAAGGATCCGCCTCCTTTTAGGACTTGGATCTATTTATCCTCATACCTTGCTAGGGTATTTTCGGATAGACTTCTCCATGATCTTTAAGGGAGGATTTGCTTTTCGTCGTTTGTCTCGATCCTTCATATTGATTTTTGATAAATGATTCTTCACATCACTTTGGATCTTTAGCAACAAAATGTAGCCCTCATGCCTTGTTAGGGCCTTTTCGGACTCGCCAATCTTCGCATCCTGCTTCCATAAGTTATGCCTTGGCTATGAACTCTAATTAATACCGAGCAACTTTTAAACGATCTTGTGCTAGAAGTCAAGTAACCTTCCAAATCGTACGACCTTATTTATTGCAATTAAATTTATTAACAAGCGATGGGAGAAAAAGCTCATAATTAACTCACATAAATTCATGAAAGTATACCAAACTTATAACTGACTCTATCATCTCTCGTTCTCCACAATTTAAAATCTCAAGGAATGAGACTCATGGATGCTTAGCCTATTAAATCAAAGTTTTGGGCTTTCAAGTCATCTATAGGATCTTGCAACTTCTTAGACTCTTTCAAGTTTAGAATTCGCATTTTAAAGTTCCCTTGATAAACGACTCTCTAGGATCAATTATAGGAACTTGAGAAAAGTTCTTGTTCTTAACCCGTAAGAGTTAAGACTTTTGCGTTTTAAAGTTCCGTATATAAAAGCCTAGCAAAACTTGATTTAAACACGTTAAGGATACTAGCTAGAGTAAACTCAAATAAGTAAACTCGGGTTGAGTCAAAAGATTCATGACGGGCCTAATATATCAAAGATATCTAAACTTATTAAAACCATTTTATTAAAATTTATTCTAATGAAAGAAAATTAATGATAACAAAGGAAAATACTAATAGGCCAAACTAGATCAAAATTTTTGAAAAATGTCGAAAAATCAATTTTCCTGTTAAAATGAGGACATATACATGGAAAAGCCCACTTAACTTCGATAGAAGTCCCCCCTACACTTGATATAAACATTGTCCTCAATGTTTAAGCATGTAGGAGTAAACTCCCCTACACTTAGGACATTGTGCACGTTGTTTAAATCTTGCTAAGGAAAAGACAACTAAAGTGATTCCTATTTTAATATTGAAGAATATAAAATAGAGAATCAAAAGAGTTTGGGATAGGACCGGGAAGACGGGTACACGGGATCACGGGTCGTCAAAATTCATCAAGAATGGATCTTTGAAAGCTCGAGTCCCTGCACATCATAAGAAAGAAAACAACAAACACATACGAGGGTCTCCCCCTACACTTATTATAAAAACGGATAATAAAGGATAGATACTCGGGTTGCCTCCCGAGAAGCGCTTGTTTTTGTTCACCGAGTCGTGAGCCTGAATCAACCTTGATTACAATGGCAAGAACCATAGAAACATCTACCGGGGTCAAATACATGGTTTTCATCCATCAAGTAGCACAAGCTTAAGGTGAACAAGGCAAGCCAAAGAAGAGTAGGCAAGGTTCCCTTAAGCAGTTGTTGAGCACGGTGGTAGAAAGTATGATGAAGTGCAAGCATATCTCCATTGTTTCCAAAAGTCTTTCCTTTTATTTCATCAGATGGATACTGAGATTGCTGAAGAATTGTGATACCCGAATCGAACACCTTCTCCTTTAGGGGAAAATAAGACTGAGACTCAGTAGACCTTGAAGATTCGCCCATAAACCGCACAATCTCATCTGAAGAAGGTGGATAGAGAGGTGTCAAGACATAGGTACTACGGATATTTGTTTCGTCCGGCTTCTTCTCCTTTGAAACGGGTTTCTCAATATCAAAAGGGGGATAAAGACAAGAATCAAAGTCCAAAGGAGGAGAATCATTGTCATTGGAGAAGTATGTATTGAGAAAAGTGACAAAATCTTCCTCAAATGAGTAATCATCCAAAGTAGGATCAAGCATTGTTGGCGGAGGATCTTCATCAAAAATAGGAGCATAATCATCATTAGGAGACATATCATTTGAAGAATCACTCGAAAGAGTATCAACATCATCAAAGTCATCATAAGTTGGCATGTCTTTATACTTTGAAGAAAAATCATCATAATCATCCACATCAAAACTAGAATCATCATATGCATCATAGATTGGTGGAGCATCAGATATTGGTGGAGCATCCAAATTGGGAAGAGGATCTTCCGAATCTTCCACATTTTCTTGAAAAAGTGGATTATCATAGAGAGGCTCGAAAAGAGGATTGTTGTAGACGATAAAATCATCAAGCTTTGTTCTTTCCAAAGGAGTTGTATCAAGCTCGTCTTGAAGCACATCAATCATATCCGTCGATTCTCTTCCATTTGATTTGTTTGTGATCTTCCCCATTTTAAAAATTTGTTGATCATTCCTGACCCTTAAGATTAGTTCACCTTCGACAATATCGACTAGAGCTTTCCCGGTTCTTAAGAATGGCCGTCCAAGTATTAACGGAATACGAGGGTCTATTTCATAATAAACAACAACAAAGTCGACCGGAAATGTGAAGGTACCAACTTTAACAAAAACATCTTTGGCAATACCAACGGGGTAAACGAGAGTTCGATTTGCTAGCTCAAGAGTCATCTTTGTTGGTGTAAGGTCGGGTAATGATAACTTCTTCCAAACACTTAATGGCATTAAATTAATACTTGCCCCGAGATCGGCTAAGGCAGTAAATTCTTTGGTTTAGGAAAATGTACAAGGTAACACAAAACGACCGGGGATCTCCAAGTTTTTCCGGAAGTTCTTTAAGAAGGGTTGCAGAACAATTTTCATTTAAGCGTGTGTTGACAAAATCAGCCATCTTCTCCTTCTTCCTAAGCAAATTTTTAAACATCTTAACGAATTTAGGCATTTGGGCAAGAGCTTCAACAAGGCTAATGGTGATATTCACCTCCGAAATCTTTTTCAAAAAGTTTGTCACTTGAATGTCATCCTTGGTGAGCAATTTGCACTTGTCTAACCGAGATGGATAAGGAATATTAGGCTTAGGAGGTGTAGGTGTAGAAGGTGAAAGTGTAGAGGTAGAAGGTGGGGATGATGAAGGTTTTGTCTTTGGTACTTCTTTCGTAAGAGGTGGAAACGATAATGTAGAACTAGTAGTAGGCGTGGAAGTAGGAGGAATAAATGGGGGTGGAGGAGGTGTAGATGGAGTAACTGGGGGAGGGGTAGATGGTCCTACTAGAGTTGCTCCACTGCGTGTAGTAATAGCACTCACATTAGCTCTTGGGTTGGTCACGGTATTCGAAGGAAGAAAGCCCAAAGTAGAGGGTTGAGTATTTTGGAAGAAACTAGCCATCATATTCCTCAAATCATTCGTTTGATTGCTTAAAGAAGTTTGCATATCATTTTTAAGCTCGGTTCGAATATCATTCCCTTGTTTAGTGATATCACCTTTCAAGTTAATGATTTGGCTTTGAAGATTCTTAACCACCTCTCCATGGGTCCTCATGAAAGTTTCAACATCTTGATTAAATGTCGTGGGTTGAGTGAGGGGTGTTTGGTGAGCGGGTGGGTGATATGGATTAGAAGCTCGAGGTTGGTTTGGATTGCTTCTATTGAAGTTGTTTGGGTTGTGGTTTTGAGGAGAAAAACCGGGTGAAAGAAAGTTGTTGGAACGGTAACTAAGCAAGTTACGATCACCTTGAGGTCGGGCTTGAAAGCCTTCTGTTGAATAGTTACCGTTAGCCGCATAGACGTTTTTCGGATTGTCATAAGTAGAAGGACAATCAGTGTATGAATGAGGACCTTCGCAAGTTTCACAAGAAAGTGCTACAACTTTAACTTGTTGAAGTTGGTTTGCAGCCATGAGTTGGATATTTTTGTTCATTTCGGCTATCATGCGGGTGACTTCGGTCATCTCGGGGCTGGCAGAAGTAGAAGAAACATTTACCCTCAGATTATTTCTTGAAGATGCGGATGAATCCCAATTTTTGTGATGAGTGGTCATGTTCTCGATTAGCTCTCTACACTCCTCGAGTCTTCTTTTCATAAACGTACCACCGGCGACGACATTAACCGTATCACGATCACGAAAAGTTAAACCGTTGTAGAAAGTATCAATTAAGGTGACGGGGAGCATATTATGATTAGGACCACGATCGATCAAAACATTATAACGTTCCCAAGCATCGAAAAGAGACTCATCAGGTTCTTGTGTGAAACCACTGATTTGATTATGAAGGCTCGTTACCATGGATGGTGGAAAGTAGCGCGACAAAAATCGTTGAGTCATTTCGTACAATTATGAATTGAATTCTTAGGAAGACGATCAAACCATTTTTCGGCATGGTGGGATAAAGTGTGTGGAAATAGATGAAGGCGAAGAAAATCCATGGTAACACCGAGCAATTTCATGCTTTGAGTGACGGTAATGAATTTGTCGAGGTGTTTGTTGGCATCATCATCCGGTAATCCGCGAAATGGACAAGTATTTTGAACTTGTTGGATCATGTGATGCTTCAACGAAAATTCTGGAGCCGTGATTTGCATCGGCGCAATCGGTCCTCCACGTCCATTCATCGTCGTTTGACATAACTCCTCCATCGTACGAAGGTCGGGTTGAGGAGCATGGTTGTTATTATTCATGTTGGGGTGAGGTGGATTATTATTGTTGTGCACACCGGCCATATCTAGGTCTTCAAGAGTCTCGGGCTCAGAATAAGACGAAGATCTAGTACGCATACACATGCAAAAGAAAAAGATAGCAAGGAAATAGAACAATAATGGTTAACGTAACAAATAAAATCTTTTTGGTGCAAAACTTTGAAAAAGAAATGCTCTTTATGATTTTTAAATATTTTTGGATTTTTTTGAATTTCTGAATTTTTTATGGATTTTTGAAATTTTTTGATTTTTAGGATTTTTGAATTTTTTTTGACACGAAAAATAACGTTCACGAGTGAACGGATCCCAAAATCCAACGCGTCTCTCACAACAAACCGTTAATTTTCACGAAAAGAGCCGGCAGCGGCGCCATTTTGATACAACATTTTTTAATAGGTTCTTTTTCGTACTCGATTCAATTCGAATTGATCTCCGGTTTAAAGTGTGACTTAATCGTTTTTGGTAAATAAAAGGAAAGTTTGGTTATCTATTTCTACTTAAAAGGTAAATGCAAATAGTAATAAAAATAAGCAAAAAGCAAATAACTAATAATAACAATACAAATAATAAAACGAAAAATAAACAAAACAATTAATAAAAACAAAACTAAAAATAAAAATAAACTTTCGACTTAAAAATAAAATTTACTTAATGAAAAAGAAAGAAATTGGACTATGTGGCTACTTTAAAACTAAACGAGGCAAACATTAAAGCGGGCACTAAATAAAAGTTAAAACTTAAACTTTTCCAAAAAATACTAATACTAAAATTTGACGAAAAATATAACTAAAAATAACTGACTTTCATAATAAAAATTAACACGACTTTCAGATAAAACTAATCGTTTACGGAACACGGGTCACTACTAAGGGAACATGTTCCCATGAGGGGAACAAGATTTTGGAGGGAAAAAGTATATGTACTTTGCATCTTTTCGGATGTTTTTAGCAAATGCCCATTTTCGGATATTTTTTTTGGCAATATTCGGATGTTTTGATTTACTTCTTTTCGGATGTTTTTTATATACTTCTTTGGCCAAATCTTCGGATAATTTGGTGTTTCGGAAAAAATAACAAAAACAGGTTTCTTCGGATAAAATCTATTTGGCGGGAAAATCTAATAAACAATTCTTCAGATAAAATAACATTTTCGGAATATTGTGTAAAAACTGATTTTTTTCGGAATAATATAATCTTCGGATTATATATATATTTTGGATAAACTGAAACTAAAACAAATTTTCGGATTAAAACTATTTTAGATAAAGCAAAATTTTCAGATAAATAGTTTTCAGATAAATTTCAATCTTCGGATAAAATCTATATAAAGCTATTTTCGGATAAAAATAAAATCTTCGGATAAATGAAATCTTCGGATAAAACTAAAATCTTCGGATAAACTAAACCTTTTTCCGAAAACTACAGAAACAAAATAACTGACGAATCTAAAAACAGGGGAACAAAAAATAAGCCAAAAATAAGAAAAAATAATCTAGAAAATAAGCCAAACTAAACACAAATAAAAATCTAACAAACACCAAATCAACCAAATATATAAAATCAAGTTTTAAAAATATTAATCTACCAAATTCACTTAATTGAAAATAAGCTAAAAACAAAAATAATCAATAAGCACAATAAGCTATAACATTAACCACATCAAAATCATAAGAACAATAGAATAAGCACATCAATCAAACAAATAACAAGATCTAACCAAACTACATGATTAATTAAACCACACAATAGATTAAATCAAGAAAGGAAGAATGAGAATTAACTAAAAAGCTTAGATTAAAGATGATTAAGATTCAACACAAAATTAAAGACTTACTTGAAAGAAAGACAATAATGAAATGACAATATGAAAAGTGCTAGAAAATAAAGTGGAGAACTAAAAATGACTTTAGCTAACACCTCATAATGTGTCATTAGGAGGGTATTATAGGAGGGGAGTTGTTGGTTGCTTCCTTCTTTCTTTCTTTTCTTTTGTCTTCTCGTCTTTCGTCTTTGACAATAAACTCGTCATTCCCGACTTTGTCTCGGGATTTGTCGATAAATAAAATGAACTCGTCTTCTAATTTCTTCATTAATTAGACTTGGTTCTTCGACTTCGTTAAACTTCCGTCTTTAGACTTTTTCTTCGATAAATCTTCAGAATAGGCCTTGGACTTCCGTTCTTTTTGCACTCTTGATCTTTTGACTTCGTCTTTTGTCTTTTTCTTCGATAAAAGCCTGTGAAAGCCCATGTTTTCTTCCCTTTTCACATTTTGGTCCTAAAACACAATAAAAACACAAACCACACATAAATCCGACTTATACGACTTTAAATACATGTTTGACTTGGTTATTTTTATAATTAAGTGGTAAAAGGATGGGTGTTTTCACACCTATCAACGGTCTCAGTAAATGCATAACATAATGCATAAAAGTTTTTGAACAAGTTGTGCATGCTTATACTGGTTTTAAGCATTTTATTACAATCTCTGTAATTTAATTCAATGTTGTACAAGTAATAGAAGTATTTATTTTTAAATATGAAATAAATAATATCGTTCAAGTAATTAATTTGTTTAATTAATATTCTCGTACTTGTACCGTTGTAAAGTAATTTAAATATTTATAAAAGGAAGTTTTATATATATTTAAAAGGTGAAAAGAAATAAATATAATTAATATATTTGTTTTTATAAGTTATCATATTTAATTTATATAACAGATATAAATAACATTTATAAAATGTATAACATTTTAATTTAATTTAATTTAACGTTCCCGAAGTTTGTATAATTTATTAAATTATAAGGTTGGGAAAATAACGAGTGTTGTACTTATAGATTTATTTAAGTTTTACGTTTTTAATATTAAGTATATATATATATAACAAATTAGGGTTTGTTAAAGTTTAAGAAAATTACATTTTAGTCCCTTGATTATATATTACCCACGGTTAATTACTTAAATACCCCTAGGGTTTGTTTAACCTTCAAACAATGGAAAAACAAGTCCCTCCCTAGTTACACGTGTAACTAGGGCTTACAAAAGTTTCCCATATTGCCACATTTAGTCCTTGTGGTATTCGGTTAGGGTTTGGTTAAACAAAGTTTCATAACCGCCCCCTAGGGCTCCTAATATGTTTCGGTTATGACTAAAATGGCCCCTAGGGTTAGGTTTAGGTTTTTCTAACTTATCCTAGTTGGCAAGAATGGCCCCTAGGGCGCCTAATAAGTTTCGGCAAGTGACAAAGAGGTCCTTAGGGTTCCATTCAGGTTATACAAGTGTACACAACTTATAATAATTACCAAAATGGTCCTTCTACTTTGTTCAAGTCTCGAATAGGGTATTATTTACCCCTAAACTCTGGGCAAATTACATTTTCGGTCCTTATATGTTATATTTTGTTAAAATGAGTTTCCAAAAATCACCATTTAAATCCTTAGACTTATTTAAATTTACAAATCAATCCGAAGTTTTATGAATTACATTTTTAACCTGAAACTTAAATAGTTTACATTTTTAATCCGAAACTTAAATAGTTTACATTTTTAATCCGAAACTTTACTAAATCCCATTTTTCATACAAAAGTTTTATAATATGTTTATTTAACATAAATAAAGTTTGTTTTTGGTATGTTTATCTTAGTGGGCTTTAGGAAGCATTAGTGGGCTTAATGGGCTTCTAGTTTCTATAGGGCTTACATAGTGGGCTTAATGGGCCTAACTATATTAAACACTATTCATTGGGCTTATTAATCCATTAAGATAAACTAGTTAAACATGTTTAGTATTAAAATGGATCTAATGATTTCTAGGCTTACAAAAATATTTCAAAGTTATTCATCACCCTAAAACTAGGGTAAAATCCCACGTCCAAAATATACACATGCATGGGTTTTTGTGATTTTTCTAGTTTAGCATGTTCATGAGATTATGGTTATCATAGTTAACAATATTTTGCATCACATTAAGTGATACCTCATATTTTATCCGTGACCTTCATTATTCTAGGTTTTCCTAAATTTGTTTTTATGTTAAGTTTACATTAGGAATATATATATATATATATATATATATATATATATATATATATATATATATATATATATATATATATATATATATATATATATATATATATATATATATATATATATATAGAGTTAGGATCAAATGAGAAGAAACCTTAAAATAAGAAGGATAAGAAGAAACTATAACCGCATATTCGAGATGCATGCACTTAAATTAATGCATCTTTGTAATCTTAGATGTATTATAATGCATCATAACATGTCTTATAGCTTTTAATTAGATGCATATACGTATATTAGATGCATTTCATGATTTATATTTATTTTTGTTCCTCTACACGTGCCCAAATCATGAAAATCAATTTGTAGCATCTACACATTAAATTAACTTTCAAAACTCAAGATCGTGCATCTACATGAATAGAAATGCATCTTATTCAAGTCGTTGCATCTCAAATGTGTGATTTTAGTCTCTTCTCACCACTTCTTATTTTAAGTTTCTTCTCATTGGATCCTTACTATATATATATATCTCTCTATATATATATATATATATATATATATATATATATATATATATATATATATATATATATATATATATATATATATATATATATATATATATATATATATATATATATATATATATATATATATATATATATATATATATATATATATATATATATATATATATATATATATATATATATATATATATATATATATATAGATATATATATATATATATATATATATATATAGATTTGCGTTCATGTGATGACCGTTCTTAAAATAAAAACAATAGGAACCAACCGAGTTATGACAAGTGACAATCATTTAAAAAAACTAAAAAAATTAAACTACATAGGTTTAGGGGTATTAAGGACATTTAACCACAAGTTATGTTCACCATTAAAGCATAATATAATCTTTCATAGATTCAAAACTGCCTCTAAGCCAATTTTTGACGAATGCTACAAGAAATTATGTTCATTCTTTTTAATCATTAGTGATATCATCAACTTTCACCACTAGTTATTTTTTATAATATAAAAATTACTAGTACAAGTTTTCGTGCCTCACTAATATATAAGCGTATGAATTCGTAAATGGATTGTGGTGTATTTTTTATTCACCTAGCTATGTACAATATGATCCGTCTCTCTCGCAGGTATATCAATTGTTATTTATATAGTAACTAATTACAATATATAATAAAACCATATACAACTACAAAAACTTTACCAAACGTGAAATTTTTCGGATATATATCACTTAGTTTTTTAGTTGGTCGTGTATTTTTCGCATATGTATTATTTAATTATTTTTAGTTGATTGTTTATTTTTTTTTATACGTATCACTTGTGCTAATTTTAGTTGTTTGTTTATTTTTTCGGACACGTGTCACTTGGGTTTGATTTTGTTGGTTATGTATTTTTTTGTATACGTATCACTCGGGGTTTTTTAACTGGTTGTTTATTTTTTAGATACGTATCACTTGAGTATTTTTAGTTGTGTGTACTTTTTTGAATACGTGTCATCTAAGTCATTCATGATTATTTTTAGTATTTTCGAAAATGTATCATTTGTTATTTTTTAGTTAGTTTTATATGTTATGTATCACTTGAATTTCTTAAATTGATTATGATATTTTGACATGCACATAACTTAAATAACATTCGTCAAAAATTGGCTTAGATGCATGCGTTTATTTTTATTATCGAAATGACGTTAATATATATCACTATTTAACCTTAAAAGATGCTAATCTAATAATGATTATTTATTTTATTGAACCCCACCGGAATTGTTTATGAATAATTGATACACGGTTTTTACTAGTTGAAAAAAGTTCGTTTTCTCGGTGTCTAATCGAATTGATTTCCGGTTAAATGTGTGACTCAGTTGTTTTTAGTTAAAAAAAAGGGAAGTTGATTATCTAAAACTAATTAAAAAGTTAATGCGAAAAGTATTTAAAAACAAACTAAAGACAAGTACAAATAATAAAAGTAAAACAAGGTGAATCTTAAAAACTAAAAATTAAAACGATATTAAAACGAATATTAAAACAAATAATAAAACGAAATTTAAAGCGAAACAATTAATAAAAATAAAACTAAACGAAGAAATTAACTTTTGACTGAAAATAAAATTAACCTAATGAAAAAGGAGAGAATAAAACTAAAATGGTACTTTAAATCTAAACGAGGCAAAACCTAAAGCGGGTACAAAATAAAAGATAAAACTTGAACTTTACGAAAAAATAGTAATTTTAAAATTAGAAGAAAAATTCAACTAAAAATACGTAACTTTCAGAAATAAAATTGGAACAACTTTCAGATTAAGCTAAACGATTACGGGACAAAAATAATAAATAAACAAGCTAGCAGGCAGCTAGCTCAAGCTAGCAACCTGCTAGCTCAATTTGGCGCCAAGACTTTATGCATGCATGCATGCATCGCAATATACAACGAAACAAACTGTTTCCATCGCAATACACAATTAGACAAAACTGTCGCAATGTAGTACTAAAAAATTTCCATCGGAATATTTTTTTTTTGTTGTGTCGCAATGTGTTTTCTTTGCTTTATTTTCTATCGGAATGTTTTTAAAAGAAAAAGCTATCGTAATGTTGAACAAAAACTGTCGGAATATTAAACAAAAATTCTATCGGAATGTCTAAAAAATAAAAACTGTCGGAATAACTAAAGTACCAAAATCTATCCGAATGTGGCTGTCAAAATTTGGGCAGCACTTCGTCGCAATATACCTTAAACTCCGTCGGAATATGCGATCGCAATGAGCGATCGCAATCCCGATCGGAATAAGGGGGATGGTACAAATGATCGCAAAGTAGAACCACAAGGGTTATTGCGATACAAACAAGCAACCCATCGGAATGTGTATTACCCTCAATATTGCGATGAACACCAACAAATCCGAAAATGAAGATAAGCACAAATCTCAATAACCACTATCAATAAGCACACTAAACCGAAACTTGAACAACTTAATAAACTTAAATTTGAAAGCTTTTAAAAAAACGAAATTCATAAACTTTATAAAAACACAAAATAAGCAAACTTTAAAAATATAAAACCTTTTAAGAAAACTTAAAACAAATAAGCTAGACACAAAATAAGCTAATAAGATTGTCAAGCTTATAACTTATTCCGTATGAAAACTTAAATGGAAATGAAAAGACAAACTTTTTAAGGAATCGAACATAAAAATCAATAAAGACATGCATAAATTGAATCCAATTTATATAAAAAGCTAAGAAAGGTAGAATAAGATTAAGATTAAACCAAGAATTAAGCTATCACAAGTAAATATTTGATTAAAAACATGAAAGGAAGATAAAAGATTGGGATTCTAGTGAGAGAAACTGTCACTTTCTCTCTCTAGAATCTCCTACAAAAATGAAAGGAAAACTAAACTAACTAAAAACTAACCAACCCTCCTAAATGAGTTTAGGAGGGTATTTATAGGTGTGACAACCGTGGTTTTGAGGTTCGTCACTTAATTTTATTTTGTGCTAGTTACGTGTCTTTACGTGTTTATGTGCTTATTGGTGTGTATAGATTGTGGTTTGGATATCGTTTCCGGTACGGGGTACCTTGTGAGTGAAACGATGTGTGATGATTTCATGTTCATGAGTTCACATGGTAGTGACTATGAAGTGAGATGGTGTTATTTGGTGGTTTTACGTATACGTATATGTATTATAGAAAATCGTATTTCTACGATTTACGGTTTAGCATTTTGAGGTCTCGGAAGAGGTATTTAGTCACGGGAATATTTTTCGGGATGGTTTTAAGTCATTTAGGACTTAGTTATAAAGTTTATTTCAAATTTTGAGATTTTTTTTAAAGTGTATATTTTACGTCTTTTACGGTAAAACGCGTAAATTTGACTAGTTTTACGGTTTTGGGGTTTTGGAGGCTTTAGGAGCTAAAATAAATTAAGGTAAATTGAGGTAATATTATTAATACATATATTAATAATAAAAAATTAAAAAAACGAAATTAAGGAGGGTTTAAGTCGGTTTTGGACGCAAGAAAAGAAAAGAATAGGGGAAAAAAAGGAAAAAGGGAACCGGGCTTTTGGAATGGGCCAAGGACTTGTTAGGAAACTATATAAGTACTTTTTATTAACCAAAACACTTCATAAAATCCCTGGAGATCAAGTTTTAGTCGGCATCAATGGTGGTTTTAGGGTTCTTCATTAATTTTTTCTTCTTTCAAAAATTCTAAGGTAAAATCTTTAATACTCTTTTTAATTAAATTGTTAGTTCTTTCTCAATCATCTTATGATGGATTTAGGTTAGGGTTTAAATAAGAATCTGTATTTTAATGATAACATAATGATTAGATGGTTTAGGGCTTGTAATTAATGGGGTTATGGGTAATTAATTAGGTTAATCTGATTAAACCCGTTTTTAAAAACTGGGCAGAATTTTGAGTCAATTGTTTTGATCATATTGGGAGTTCTACAAACTCTTATTTTGCAATCCAAGTATCCCTGAAAAGGTAATTGAAGTGGCTTTCCAATTCAAGAAACTAGAACTAAATTGGAGGTCGGGAAGTAGGTCAAAAACAGGTTACAACAGTCGGAGGTCAATACAGTTTTGAATTCAGCCTGTTTTCTTTTTAAGTTTTGGGTTGTTTGGGGTACTTAGGGTTGCATTGGGATCTTCTAACGAACATGAGAGATGGTTTATATATTATAGTAAGTATCTGCACTTGGGCTAAGGTTGTGGTTTAGGGTAAGACCCCCTAATTCTAACAAACTTTTTGTAAGTTTAAAATCAGTAAATCTGCAGTGACAAAAGTATATATATATATATCGGGGCCTTAACAATATCTTTAAGGTTAGGTCAAGTGGGAGATGTTAGCTAACATATGTAAAGGCATAAATATTCCCTTTACAGAGATCATGGGTGTGTTTAGGTGGGTGTTTGGCTTATAGTTTGGAGACTTAAAACTGGGACTGTTTTTGATAAAATGTTAACGGGATGTGTTATGAAGTAAAACGAGTTAAGGGATTTATAGAGGGGTGTAATGAGATTCTTAGAGCATATATCAGAGGTATATATATGGGAGAAGGTTAGATGTCCATCATAGGTTGATGATCCATTTTAGTGTTTGGTTCATGTTTTGATTATGTGTTTTTGGTTGTTAGCTTTTTGCTAGTGCGCGGATGTTTGGGAAAGCTCAATCAGGTGAGTTTCATAGTCCCATATTTACTATTGTTTTTTACTTCCAGATGGGATGGAAGAGACACCGTGTTGAGTTATTTATAAATTGTTGCTGTGAATGTTTTTATGGTTGTGATGGACTTGTGTGTACACTTATGTGATTAACTGCTATGTGATTCTTGATTGTGTATGATTTGGATCGGAGGACACGTGCCGTCTCAGTTATTGTGGTTTGACAAGGTAGTGGCCTTGTGGTTTGACAAGGTAGTGGCCTTGTGGTTTGACAAGGTAGTGGCCTTGTGGTTTGACAAGGTAGTGGCCTTGTGGTTTGACAAGGTAGTGGCCTTGTGGTTTGTCAAGGTAGTAGCCTTGGGATAGGTTCATAGTGTGATCATCTATGGTACCATGATGTTGTTTGGTAAGGTAGGAGCCTTGGATTGGTTTGGTATGATTAATCTTGATTGATAGTTGTTAATGCATATTTGTAACACATTGTCCATATTTTATTGTATTGATGGTTGTTCTTCACAGCTTATAACTATTTTGGCGTTGGAGTCTAAACCTATGACTCTCACCAACTTTATGTTGACGTGTTTTAGTGTCTCTTTCAGGTGTGTATGTGGTTAAGCGTGAGGATAGAAGTGGCTAGACTTGGATGCATTAGGATTGCATATAGAAGGAGATCCCCGTTCCTTCTTAGTTTTCCTTTATGTTTTTTTGAATAAGTGATACTGTTGGCACCTATATGTTTGTTTTGTTTGTATTATTTGTTTGTCTTGGGTAAGAGGTAGGACTGTTACCTACTTACCTAGACTCCTGCATGTTGAGATATTGTCATGACATTTGTGTCGCCATTTATGACATTTCTTATATCATTTAGTTATCTCTATAGACACGCTATTGTTGTGATGATATCCATACGTCGTGCCCCATATTCCGTCGTGGTGGGGTGTGACAGAATGGTATCAGAGACAATGGTTATAGAGAATTAGGTTGCCTAGTCGCGTAGCCTAGTCTATAGCTTAAGGGTCCCTGCATATAGGCGTCATAGGAGTATGTGTGCATTTTACATAAATTGATGTGTTGGGATGTTATTTATTGCGATGTTTTGACTAGTATGAATTGAACCATAGTAAGTTCATACTTAGCCACATGTTATTTTCTTTTCGGGTTGTGACTAGTGCGGGTTGAACCATAATCGTCCACGCCAGTCATTGTCGTATTTTGCTTAAATTGTACATTATAGTACATAATTTGGCACACGATAGTTTCTATCTTTTGTTGAGATTTTACATACCTGAGGTATGTTATTTTTCTTTTGATGTTTAAGTCACGTTCCCTAAGAATCGTGTGGTGGTTCAAGTTACTAGGAGTACATGGGTAGGAAGGATTTTAAGCCGTTTCCACTCTTATGGGTGACATGACTTATATCTGATTATGTTTTCGTTTTGGATTTAGTCTATGTTGTTTTAGCTAGACTATGGATTTCGGTATTCCAAGAGTTTTACTATGTTATTTTAATAGATGGGGTTTTGGACCTATTTGGTTATGTGGTTATGTGCTTATGTGAGTAGATGGATTTATGTGTTATATGTTGTATTGATTCTTATAAGTGTCATCATAGGAGGGAGTGCATTAGGGAAAGGGTAATTGTATAAGTATGGTGGCCAACATAGTTATACAAGTACCACAACTTCAATGGGTTCCCAAGTATGGTTGCATGAAAGAGGGTTAGTACATGCTTGTATATGATGAGATGTAGAATTTGGGTATACGTATTATATATGAGTTTATGTAATGGCTACCTACGATATGGCTATTGTTATTTTTGTGTTATATGTTTTGGGTTATAGATGTGTTGTGTGATTTTGGGGTCACACGATATGGTTTGGTTTTGGAGGTGGGCTTTATGCCTTGTTGTGGCACGGTGAGATGGTGATTACTCGTATGGAAAAAATGAGCGTATAAAGCGATTGATTGACTTACGTGTATGATAACGAGTATGTTTGGGGGATTCAATAGGTATACATATGCGGATGTATATATACTACTATGTGTTAAGTTATGGTATATGGTCGTTCACTAGTTATTATAGCTTGAACGTACCTTGTGTTTGTTCATGTTTTATGGTGCTGGAGTTTGGTGGAGTTTCAACGATGTTTTGAATCTTTTGAACTATGTATTGTAGCGTATTCTTTGAGTTTCGTATTTCACGTGTACGTTTTAAAACGGTGTTCTTGGTTTTAAGTCTATTGAAATAACCTGGGATTTCTTTTGAGATAATGAAATCTTTTGTGTTGAGTCTTACATTTCTTTTGGTTGGTATATGGAAAAAGGGGACTTGGAAATCTAGTATAGGGTTAGATAGTTGGTCGTATTCGGTAAAATAAGGGTAAGGTGTTGGGGTCGTGTTTGAAACAAGATGTAACATAAGATTTCTTTTTAGTCAACACTTATTTATTTCAAATTCTAAAAGACTTTCTTTAATATAAAGCGAAGTAAAATTTATTTCTACTTACATAGTTTATATAATTGGGTTTAACCGATTCACGTCATTTATAATTATTAATACAAGGTTAAATTGAGTTTATGAAGATTTCACATACAATTTTATCTTTCATTAATATAGAACTGTTTTGGTCATAACTTGTTCGTTTTTAAAGCTTTTTGGATGATTCAAAAGCCTAAAATTATGTACTCGGAACGTACTTTTCAAATATTCAGAATGTATATTCATGGGAGGTCAGTATCTTGGCCGAAATTATTGTACAAGTGTCGGGTTAAAGGTTGAGTTTTAAATAGTAGTTTTATTTTATGATTTGGGATGCACGGGATACCTAGTCTTTGAGTTGAGTTTTGAGTTCGTCAAGAGGGTTGTTTGTAGATTGTTTGAGTCACATAGATGTGGGAGATAATAATAATAATAAATAAGAGTATATTCTTTTGGAAAAGTCGATCTTTTGCACGGTTTAAAAATATGTTGCGGGGCGTAATATGTTTTGGTTGCCATTGGGTGTTTCTTGGATTATTTTTCGTGGTCATGGGTCATTTTGAATTGATACATGTTCTGGGTTTGATTTTTCTTTTGAGTCTCGTGGTTTTTGACTTGTTTTAATTGGTGCACGTGAAATGTCGTTAGTTATCCGTTGGTTTGATTCGTTGATCGTATCTGATGGATTTAGGATGTAGTTTTGGTTTCGTATTGTTCGGGAGCGTTGAGGTAGTCGTATGAAAGACTTGGTCGAGCCTACACGCTTAAGTAGGTGACCATGAGAGAACGGTCGGAATACCCTTAGTCGGGAGGAAAGAAGTTCGTAGACGAACTAGTGTGGTCATGAGGTCTCTTAGGAGTACCAAGGAGATGAATAGATATTTGTGGGATATTAGCACAAGTAACACGCCATAGAGAGTGTTGGAAGGGGAAGTAATACCTCAAAGGTATTTATGATTGTTCGTAGGGCATGTAAGTTTTCCGAAAATTTCTTGAAATATAGTAGGTTTGCCTATTACCGTGAGGTAGAACCATAAATAGAGCAAGTAGGAGAAGTGAGAGGAGTTGTAGTTAATGCCTTTCCAAGGCAAATCGTTGATGGAGTGATTTAAAAAAAACAAGAGCTATTAGAGATTACAAGGAATGCCGGATAAAAGTTGAGTTGCTTAGTAGTAGATTGGATGTGGAAAGAGGTTGAGTGCTCTGATGAGAGGAAGTACCGGTCTTTTAAGATGCGTGTAGAATTTTGCAAGTAGAACGAGGGAGGAATTTATTCGTATTGCCGCTAAGAGAGGGTGCAAGGAGGACATAGTTGAAACTGCTAAGGATGTTGTATGAACGCTTTGGGTTTACGGTTATGTATTTCGCTTCACCAAAGCACTAGCGGTTTTCATGGTGTCAATGAACCAAGTGTGCATGAACGTGTATAAACGAGTTGTCATCGGGAGCGTCGACGACATCTTGAACTACTCAAATCTGAGAAGGAGGGTGAGGCGAATTATGTGTTGGTTTTGGAGTGGAGTTATACGTGAGATTTTCGAGTGTGAGTTTTTAGTATTAAGTTTACCATGATGAGTAGTTAGAGATGATGGCGTATCATGGAACCAGCAAAGGGCGAAGTGAAGAAGGATGAGGAACCGTTTTGGAGACTGAAGAAGTGGATTGGATAATGAGCCGATCTTGGCATTATCGGAAGGACTGGATGAATTCGCGAAGCATGACGATACGTGGAGCAAGGATTTGGACGCGTACGAGGACGAGAAAGAAAGGAGATCGCTTATACGTTGCAGGAACTGAAGATTTGCAAGAACTAAAGGATATGTGAAAGACCGCCATAGGTCACTTTGTAAGGAGATTGGAATTTTTAAGTAGCTTGGGGTACGGACTGAAGGGAGTTGATGAACATGATTGGATATGAGTATATCCAGCGAACTGGGAAAAGGATAGGCAAGTGAGATATTTATACAACCTTCGGAGGTACACTGAGGGCATGAGTGATTGATAAGAGGGAGTTAGGAAACTCATTATCGATGGCTGAGTTTTTCGTATAATGATAGTTATCATACTAGAAGTCGATAAATGCCATTTGAGGCACTATATGAAAGGATAGGGTGAGTTGTCCCCATGGTGGACTAGAATTGGTAAAAGAGGCTACCAATGCGGTAATGATGTAGAAAGGGGGAAACCACTAGAGTTAGTGACAAAGTTATGTAGGGAGTTTCACCCATAGTAGCAGGTGGTATGTTTTGGTAAAATGGAAGAGTTGATGTAGAGTTTTGTAGGTCCATTTATGATCTTTGGAAAGATCGGACCATTAGCTTATGAGCATAGAATTACCTGGGGGAAATGAGTTGTATACATGATACATTTCATGTATTGGGATTGGTAAAGGTTGTTTGAGAATGCATTTTGCATGTACGGTTATTCGGGACTGGTGTTAATGAGAGTCTTTGTTTTATCAAAGAGTCATCTGTGAGATTTGTTGACTGTGAGGTCGAGAGTTTGGCAATGAGTTTAATTATTTTTGGGTTGGATACATGGTATTTTGAAACTTGAACTGAAGTTCACATGGATATGAGAGGAGTTCGTTTAGAACAAGTATCCTCATGTGATTTGTTGTTGGTGTGTTTGATCCTAAGGAGTAAATCTCGGGACGAGATTTCTATTAGGAGGGAGTGATGTGACAACCGTGGTTTTGAGGTTCGTCACTTAATTTTATTTTGTGCTAGTTACGTGTCTTTACGTGTTTATGTGCTTATTGGTGTGTATAGATTGTGGTTTGGATATCGTTTCCGGTACGGGGTACCTTGTGAGTGAAACGATGTGTGATGATTTCATGTTCATGAGTTCACATGGTAGTGACTATGAAGTGAGATGGTGTTATTTGGTGGTTTTACGTATACGTATATGTATTATAGAAAATCGTATTTTTACGATTTACGGTTTAGCATTTTGAGGTCTCGGAAGAGGTATTTAGTCACGGGAATATTTTTCGGGATGGTTTTAAGTCATTTAGGACTTAGTTATAAAGTTTATTTCAAATTTTGAGATTTTTTTTAAAGTGTATATTTTACGTCTTTTACGGTAAAACGCGTAAATTTGACTAGTTTTGCGGTTTTGGGGTTTTGGAGGCTTTAGGAGCTGAAATAAATTAAGGTAAATTAAGGTAATATTATTAATACATATATTAATAATAAAAAATTAAAAAAACGAAAATTAAGGAGGGTTTAAGTCGGTTTTGGACGCAAGAAAAGAAAAGAATAGGGGAAAAAAAGGAAAAAGGGAACCGGGCTTTTGGAATGGGCCAAGGACTTGTTAGGAAACTATATAAGTACTTTTTATTAACCAAAACATTTCATAAAATCCCTGGAGATCAAGTTTTAGTCGGCATCAATGGTGGTTTTAGGGTTCTTCATTAATTTTTTCTTCTTTCAAAAATTCTAAGGTAAAATCTTTAATACTCTTTTTAATTAAATTGTTTTAATTCTTTCTCAATCATCTTATGATGGATTTAGGTTAGGGTTTAAATAAGAATCTGTATTTTAATGATAACATAATGATTAGATGGTTTAGGGCTTGTAATTAATGGGGTTATGGGTAATTAATTAGGTTAATCTGATTAAACCCGTTTTTAAAAACTGGGCAGAATTTTGAGTCAATTGTTTTGATCATATTGGGAGTTATACAAACTCTTATTTTGCGATCCAAGTATCCCTGAAAAGGTAATTGAAGTGGCTTTCCAATTCAAGAAACTAGAACTAAATTGGAGGTCGGGAAGTAGGTCAAAAACAGGTTACAACAGTCGGAGGTCAATACAGTTTTGAATTCAGCCTGTTTTCTTTTTAAGTTTTGGGTTGTTTGGGGTACTTAGGGTTGCATTGGGATCTTCTAACGAACATGAGAGATGGTTTATATATTATAGTAAGTATCTGCACTTGGGATAAGGTTGTGGTTTAGGGTAAGACCCCCTAATTCTAACAAACCTTTTGTAAGTTTAAAATCAGTAAATCTGCAGTGACAAAAGTATATATATATATCGGGGCCTTAACAATAGCTTTAAGGTTAGGTCAAGTGGGAGATGTTAGCTAACATATGTAAAGGCATAAATATTCCCTTTACAGAGATCATGGGTGTGTTTAGGTGGGTGTTTGGCTTATAGTTTGGAGACTTAAAACTGGGACTGTTTTTGATAAAATGTTAACGGGATGTGTTATGAAGTAAAACGAGTTAAGGGATTTATAGAGGGGTGTAATGAGATTCTTAGAGCATATATATGAGGTATATATATGGGAGAAGGTTAGATGTCCATCATAGGTTGATGAGCCATTTTAGTGTTTGGTTCATGTTTTGATTATGTGTTTTTGGTTGTTAGCTTTTTGCTAGTGCGCGGATGTTTGGGAAAGCTCAATCAGGTGAGTTTCATAGTCCCATATTTACTATTGTTTTTTACTTCCAGATGGGATGGAAGAGACACCGTGTTGAGTTATTTATAAATTGTTGCTGTGAATGTTTCTATGGTTGTGATGGACTTGTGTGTACACTTATGTGATTAACTGCTATGTGATTCTTGATTGTGTATGATTTGGATCGGGGGACACGTGCCGTCTCAGTTATTGTGGTTTGACAAGGTAGTGGCCTTGTGGTTTGACAAGGTAGTGGCCTTGTGGTTTGACAAGGTAGTGGCCTTGTGGTTTGACAAGGTAGTGGCCTTGTGGTTTGACAAGGTAGTGGCCTTGTGGTTTGTCAAGGTAGTAGCCTTGGGATAGGTTCATAGTGTGATCATCTATGGTACCATGATGTTGTTTGGCAAGGTAGGAGCCTTAGATTGGTTTGGTATGATTAATCTTGATTGATAGTTGTTAATGCATATTTGTAACACATTGTCCATATTTTATTGTATTGATGGTTGTTCTTCACAGCTTATAACTATTTTGGCGTTGGAGTCTAAACCTATGACTCTCACCAACTTTATGTTGACGTGTTTTAGTGTCTCTTTCAGGTGTGTATGTGGTTAAGCGTGAGGATAGAAGTGGCTAGACTTGGATGCATTAGGATTGCATATAGAAGGAGATCCCCGTTCCTTCTTAGTTTTCCTTTATGTTTTTTTGAATAAGTGATACTGTTGGCACCTATATGTTTGTTTTGTTTGTATTATTTGTTTGTCTTGGGTAAGAGGTAGGACTGTTACCTACTTACCTAGACTCCTGCATGTTGAGATATTGTCATGACATTTGTGTCGCCATTTATGACATTTCTTATATCATTTAGTTATCTCTATAGACACGCTATTGTTGTGATGATATCCATACGTCGTGCCCCATATTCTGCCGTGGTGGGGTGTGACAATAGGAAAATGGGGAGGTGCATGTGTTGCCTCCTCTTTCTTTCTTTCTTCAGGTCTTCTCGTCTTTTAAGTTCTTCGACTTTATCGACTTTGTCTCGGGATTAATTAAACTCGTCTTATAATTTATTTATTTATTAGACTCGAGTTCTTTGGCTTTATTAAACTTCCGTTTTTTAGACTTGTTCTTCGATAAATCTTCAGAATAGGCCTTGGACTTCCGTTCTTTTTGCATTCTTGATCTCTTGACTTTGTCTTTTTGTCGTTTTCTTCGATAAAAGCCCGTGAAAGCCCGTGTTTTCTTCCCTTTTCACATTTTGGTCCTAAATCACAACAAAAACACAAACCACGTATAATTCCGACATTTACGACATAAAATACACGTTTTGGCTTGGTTATTATTGTAATTAAGTGGTAAAAGGTTGGGTGTTTTCACACCTATCAAATCCCCTACACTTAACCATTTCAATGTCCTCATGCAATGCATTAGTTACAAAGCACGATTACACGTTTCATCATAATCAATCCGTCTTGGCCTTTATTAAAGAGATAGAAAATTACGAAACAAGTAAAGAAATCAAAAACATACCTTCGAGTTTTGAAAGTGTCATGAATGATCATCATCCTCAAGTTTTCACTTTCTCCAAACCAAGCTTAAAAACGAGATCATTGTTATTATAAGTTAGTAAACTAAAACGAACTCATGTGGGCCAATTATTCACTTAGACTCCCTTATTCCTAGGTGTATCTCTTATATTTTATTTTTGTCTTGAATGATCACGAGGATGCATTGTTTGACTTATTTCGATAGTTATTTAGGCCGAAAATAAAGTGGACGATTTAATCAATAGTTAGCTAAAGGACAAAATCTTTTAAAACTGCTTCTCGGGACCTCAAAAAGTTCATATCTTGGCATAACTCGCTTCGCGATTTGAGACCTTTCTCGGACCGATATTTGGCACCGACTTCATACTTCAAATCTTGAGAGACGTTCATGAAATAATGGTCTTCCCTTCATAATAGGAATTTCTTCACTTGAAATTTTGAGAGATTCTTCATAAATGGACCACGACTTCTTCATTTTTCTCCAATCTTTATTTTGGATTTTGATATACAACGATCCGCCTCCTTTTTGGACTTGGATCTATTTATCCTCATACCTTGTTAGGGCCTTTTTGGATAGACTTCTCCATGATCTTTTGGGGAGTATTTGCTTTTCGTCGTGTGTCTCGATCCTTCATATTGATTTTCGATAAATGATTCTTCACATCACTTGGGATCTTTAGCAACAAAATGTAGCCCTCATGCCTTGTTAGGGCCTTTTCGGACTCGTCAATTTTCGCATCCCGCTTTAATAAGTTATGCCTTGGCTATGAACTCTAATCCATACCGAGCAACTTTTAAACGATCTTGGGCTAGAAGCTAAGTAACTTTTCAAATCGTACAACCTTATTTATTGCAGATAAATTTATTAACAAGCGATGGGAGAATAGGCTTATAATCAACTCACATAAATTCACCAAAGAATACCAAACTTATAATTGACTCTATCATCTCTCGTTCTCCACAATTTAAAATCTCAAGGAATGAGACTCGTGGATGCTTAGCCTATTAAATCAAAGTTTTGGATTTTCGAGTCGCCTATAGGATCTTGCAAACTCTTAGACTTTTTCAAGTTTAGAATCCGCATTTTAAAGTTCCCTTGATAAACGACTCTCTAGGATCAATTATAGGAACTTGCGAAAAGTTCTTGTTCTTAACCCGTGAGAGTTAAGACTTTCGCGTTTTATAGCTCCCTACATAAAAGCCTAGCAAAACTTGACTTAAACACGTTAAGGATACTAGCTAGAGTAAACTTAGACAAGTAAACTCGGGTCGAGTCAAAAGATTCACAACGTTTGAAAATTAAAACCACTTTATTCAAACTTTATTCTAATAAGGAAGAAAAATAACTATAAAAAGGTAAAAACTAATGGGCCAAAATAAATCAAAAATTTTGAAAAATGTCGAAAAATTGATTTTCCGGTTAAAATGAGGACAAATACAAGGAAAAGGCCACTTAACTTCGATAGAAGTCCCCCTACACTTAATATAAACATTGTCCTCAATGTTTAAGCATGTGGGAGTAAACTCCCCTACACTTAGGACATTGTGCACTTTGTTTAAATCTCGCTAAGGGAAAGACAACTAAAGAGATTCCTATTTAAATATTAGAAAATATAAAATAGTGAATCGAAAAGAGTTTAGGATAGAACCGGGAAGAAGGGTACACAGAATCACGGGTCGTCAAAAGTCATCAAGAGTGTGTCTTTGAAGCTCTAATCCCTGCACATGATAAGCAAGAAACACCACGGGGCTCCCCCTACACTTATGGTGAAAACAGGAAAGATAGATAGATAATTGGGTTGCCTCCCAAAAAGCGATTGTTTTTGTTAACCGAGTCACGAGCCTGACTCGTCCCCGAATTAAATGGTCCATGGGGAAGCCTCGAATGTAATACCGGGATCAAAGACCTTGTCCTCGTTCCCGAAGGACATCAACAAAGGAGAGGCGGGGGGATAAGTCTTGAAAGGGAGAAAGGTCCTTTCAACATACGTATAGTATGTGAAATCAGGATCCACGGGAGGTGGGGTGGGTAAAGTAAGCACATTATCCTCCCCCAAAGACAATGGATGCTGAGTAAGCGGCAAAGCCGTATTGTTATCAATCATAGCATAATCAATGTCACCTCCCGGGTCAAAGCACTCATCCTCCGAGATAGTGGCTAAAGGGGAGGATGAAAGGTGCTCGGGAGGGGGACTTGGGTCAATACTTTCAAGTAGCAAATTATCAAAAATAATATCCCCCTCCATGTCATTGTCATCATTACCTGGTGGTATGGAGTGAATGTCGATTTTTTCCAGCAAGGGGTCATTATCTTCAACGGGAGGAATAGATGGAGGCAAAGACTCGGAAAGAGGAGGAGAAGTCAACGCTTCGATTTGAGCAATAAGAAGGTGCACTTTTTGTAATCTATCGCGAAGAAGCACGTCTTCCACCTCATCCACAAGATCATGTTCATCGGTGAACTTCTCGTAAACCGGAGAGAATAAATCGTCGTCACCCGCATCTCCCGGTGGAGATTGAGAAATTTCAAAAGTGAAATTCTCATAGCTTGGAGAAAAATCGTCATCATTAGGATCGACCTCTTCCGTAAAAGCAACGTCGTCCTCAAGCTCCATAGCAGCCGGTATGTCACAAACCTCATCATCAAACAATTTATCAAGACCAAACTCACTAAGCTCACTCAATGTATCACAATCCTTAGACACGTTTGGAATATCAAGAGGAGGGATAACAATAGCACTAGGACATTGAGCAGTAAGGTCATTCCAAGAAATAGTAGGCTCATCGTCATCATCATCATAATAGTATGGATACACCGGGGGAGGAGTATAAGTCTCGATATTCGATATTTGCTCAGGCCGTTGATCCTCTTGATATTTTTCGATGATCTTGTTGAAAGCTTCTTGAAGTTGTTGACCTTTCTTAGCAAGAGTGACCCATTGTTCGTGGGAGCCCAAATGTTCGAAGGAGGGTTGATGATCGATGATGTGTTGTGGGGGTTCAAATTGTTGAAAACCTGAATTATAGCATGGTTGTGGCTCATAGTAGTTCATCGGTTGAGAAGAATTAGAAACCGGGTTTGGTTCATAATAATCCATCGGTGAAGAAAATTGAGGACACGGATATGGCTCATAATAATTCATTGGTTGACAATAAGCGGTATCGTGAGGACCCCCACAGTTGTTGCAAAACGATTGAGGAGAAAGACTGGGTGCGTCTTCTAGATAGCTATTATCATTCTCATAATTGTACCCCGGTTCTTGCCCGTGACCATACCGGTATTGAACCGGGCACGAAACATGCCAATGAGAATCGCTTCCACAATAGATGCACGAGGGAACAGGAGGTGGGTTCAAAAAGGACGAATTAGTCGAGTTGCACAAAGGACAAAATCCGAATTGTGTGTTGTCGATATCGTTTCCGCACCGCTCACATGTACACCATTGACAAGAGTCATTCCCGTACAATCGTCTCCCACATCCGACGCAATGGACATAAGAATCCATAAAGAAAAATAGATGAGCAAGAAGAATATTTTTGGTGCAAAAACTTTGAAAAAGAAATGCTTTTTATGATTTTTCAAATGTTTTTGGGATTTTTGAAAATTTTTGACAGGAAAATAACGTTCACAAGTGAACGGATCCCAAAAGCCAACACGTCTCTCACAAAAAACCGTTAATCTTCACGAAAAGAGCCGGCAGCGGCGCCATTTGATACACGGTTTTTACTAGTTGAAAAAAGTTCGTTTTCTCGGTGTCTAATCGAATTGATTTCCGGTTAAATGTGTGACTCAGTTGTTTTTAGTTAAGAAAAAGGGAAGTTGATTATCTAAAACTAATTAAAAAGTTAATGCGAAAAGTATTTAAAAACAAACTAAAGACAAGTACAAATAATAAAAGTAAAACAAGGTGAATCTTAAAAACTAAAAATTAAAACGATATTAAAACGAATATTAAAACAAATAATAAAACGAAATTTAAAGCGAAACAATTAATAAAAATAAAACTAACAAAGAAATTAACTTTTGACTGAAAATAAAATTAACCTAATGAAAAAGGAGAGAATAAAACTAAAATGGTACTTTAAAGCTAAACGAGGCAAAACCTAAAGCGGGTACTAAATAAAAGATAAAACTTGAACTTTACGAAAAAATAGTAATTTTAAAATTAGAAGAAAAATTCAACTAAAAATACGTAACTTTCAGAAATAAAATTGGAACAACTTTCAGATTAAACTAAACGATTACGAGACAAAAATAATAAATAAACAAGCTAGCAGGCAGCTAGCTCAAGCTAGCAACCTGCTAGCTCAATTTGGCGCCAAGACTTTATGCATGCATGCATGCATCGCAATATACAACGAAACAAACTGTTTCCATCGCAATACACAATTAGACAAAACTGTCGCAATGTAGTGCTAAAAAATTTCCATCGGAATATTTTTTTTGTTGTGTCGCAATGTGTTTTCTTTGCTTTATTTTCTATCGGAATGTTTTTAAAAGAAAAAGCTATCGTAATGTTCAACAAAAACTGTCGGAGTATTAAACAAAAATTCTATCGGAATGTCTAAAAAATAAAAACTGTCGGAATAACTAAAGTACCAAAATCTATCCGAATGTGGCTGTCAAAATTTGGGCAGCACTTCGTCGCTATATACCTTAAACTCCGTCGGAATATGCGATCGCAATGAGCGATCGCAATCCCGATCGGAATAAGGGGGATGGTACAAATGATCGCAAAGTAGAACCACAAGGGTTATTGCGATACAAACAAGCAACCCATCGGAATGTGTATTACCCTCAATATTGCGATGAACACCAACAAATCCGAAAATGGAGATAAGCACAAATCTCAATAAGCACTATCAATAAGCACACTAAACCGAAACTTGAACAACTTAATAAACATAAATTTGAAAGCTTTTAAAAAAACGAAATTCATAAACTTTATAAAAACACAAAATAAGCAAACTTTAAAAATATAAAACCTTTTAAGAAAACTTAAAACAAATAAGCTAGACACAAAATAAGCTAATAAAATTGTCAAGCTTATAGCTTATTCCGTATGAAAACTTAAATGGAAATGAAAAGACAAACTTTTTAAGGAATCATACATAAAAATCAATAAAGACATGAATAAACTGAATCCAATTTATATAAAAAGCTAAGAAAGGTAGAATAAGATTAAGATTAAACCAAGAATTAAGCTATCACAAGTAAAGATTTGATTAAAAACATGAAAGGAAGATAAAAGATTGGGATTCTAGTGAGAGAAACTGTCACTTTCTCTCTCTAGAATCTCCTACAAAAAATGAAAAGAAAACTAAACTAACTAAAAACTAACCAACCCTCCTAAATGAGTTTAGGAGGGTATTTATAGGAAAATGGGGAGGTGCATGTGTTGCATCCTCTTTCTTTCTTTCTTCACGTCTTCTCGTCTTTTAAGTTCTTCGACTTTATCGACTTTGTCTCGGGATTAATTAAGCTCGTCTTATAATTTATTTATTTATTAGACTCGAGTTCTTCGGCTTTATTAAACTTTCGTTTTTTAGACTTGTTCTTCGATAAATCTTCAGAATAGACCTTGGACTTCCGTTCTTTTTGCATTCTTGATCTCTTGACTTTGTCTTTTTGTCGTTTTCTTCGATAAAAGCCCGTGAACGCCTGTGTTTTCTTCCCTTTTCACATTTTGGTCCTAAATCACAACAAAAACACAAACCACGCATAATTCCGACATTTACGACATAAAATACACGTTTTGGCTTGGTTATTATTGTAATTAAGTGGTAAAAGGTTGGGTGTTTTCACACCTATCAATAATTTTGGCTGTCTTCGTTCTAATGTTGCATGCCTACATTCAATTTTTTTAATTTGTAATTTAATCTTTTGATACTTTGTTAGTTGATTGTGTAATTTTTTTTATACGTGTCATTTCTTTTTTTTATTATTTGTTTTATTTGCTACGTATCATCTTCGTTTTTTTTAGTTATTTGTGTATTTTTTCGAATACGTATTACTACATTTTTTTGTTATGTCTTTATTTAGAATATAAAATTCTTTGATTTTTTTTGTTGGTTGTGTATTTTTTCGGATATGCATCACTTGGACCATCTTCAGTTTTTTTTAAACTTGAATATGTATCATTTGAGTCTCTTTTTAATTGAAATATATATTTCTTTTAAATACATATCAATTGAGTATTTTTTTTATCGATTGTATACTTTTTTTATACGTACCACTGCACTCTTTTTAAAAGTATTCTTCAAAAAATACCACGAATAATAAATTTGATTGTTATTCAATTCTAAACAATATGTCTATTTTCATAAACGTGTATCAATCAACTTTTTTAAATGAGTTCAAGATAAAATATTTCACGTATAAATTGACTAAAAATTTACAATGTCAAATTCTAAAGTAAATTGAATATTGTTTTAAAACAATTACAGTAAAGGGCCAATGCGTAAGACGAGAGAAACATCAACCAAATCTAGGTAAACCAGTTTTGAAAATGTCACTCAAATTTTGCTAAATTACAAACCTGCCATCCTTATTAATTATTCAATTAAACTTAACTTTCATCTAAGATGTTATATCTAACGGTCAATAATGGTTCCTATTGTTTTTATTTTAAGTCTGGTACTCACAATAGCGCCCCTCTATATATATATATATATATATATATATATATATACATATATATATATATATATATATATATATATATATATATATATATATATATATATATATACATATACATACATATATATATATATATATATATATATATATATATATATATATATATATATATATATATATATATATATATATATATATATATATATATATATATATATATATATATATATATATATATATATATATATATATATATATATATATATATATATGTTCATGTGTATGATAATGAAGATGTATAGAAAGAGATAGGTTTCATGACACTTACTTGTTAAGTGGTTCTAGGAATAAACAAGTGAACTAGTGGTAGCTTGAGCTTGTGTTCAACACTGGTGGTTGTTTAGATCAAAACCTAGCCGTTACTTCTTAGCTAGAATGTACCCTTGGAGTTGTCTTTGAAGATCAAGCTTGTTGTAAGTGTATCAATGATTAGAATTCAAGATGAATGAGACATAGATTTTCTAGTAAATGAAGGAGTAAGTGAGTTTTGAGGATTTTTATGTAGAAGTAATATATATGTCTTGGGTTTTTGAGAGAGATGTGAGGAAGATTCAAATGTTTTGTGTTTGTAAATCTAGTGGATATTCAGATATATGAAGAGAGATGGAAATCATAAGTGTATCTTGTAAGTACTTGTTTATCTATGAAAAGATTATGCAAGATATGTTTTGGATATGTAGTACTATGTCTAAAATTAGCAAAGTGTCCACCCTTCCAACTTGAGTTTCTAGACGTGTGGTTTCAAGTCAAAGGGGACATGATGTGCCAAGCATAGTAACATATGTATGGTGTAAGTATGGTGTATAGTGTAAGGTATAGTGTACACATGGTGGATGTACAAGTTTTCTTGCAAGTTTGTAAGTAATTATGGGTGTGTAAGCACACAATACACGGCTAGTGTATATTTTTAGGGTAGTAATTGTGTTAACTTGTCTAAAATTGGGATTTAACAATAGTATATGTATTATAGTGTAGGTACTTGTAAGGTTTCTAGGTATTTTGGTTAAACCTTTAGATCACTAGGTGAAAGTATATAATGAGTATATTGGACAAAATAAATAAATGACAATGTGAAATAATAGACATTGTTTTTAATGATAGATGTTCGTTCATAGTATGAGGTATATATAAATATATACATATAAATATAAATCCAGGTACTTAATAAATTAAGTAAATAATAATACCGTTTTTCAAAAGTGTGTACTGAGGTGGTGAGTCCTTGTTCAGTCATGTGGCCAGTCAATTGCCAAAGTAGTCAGTAAAGACTAAAGGTTCATATATATGTTAAAACTAAATATGAAATGATAGTATGACAACTGGATATGATTCTTAATAAATCATATAAAAGTGGAATTTTATAGATTCCAAAAATAGTGAGTACAACAGTTGACAAAGTCAATAAGGTAAAATCAGAGGTTTTACAGCACAATCCCGATATTTTAGCTTTGTCCTCAAAGCTTAAGATGAAGTCACCGGTCAGGTGAACAAGTGTGGGCACATGGTTTTGAACGAGTCTTCTCGTTCCCATGTGAACTCGGTTCCTCTCCTCGAGTTCCAACGTACTTTGATCAACGAGATGCGACTGTGTTTCAGTTTCTTAACCGTTCTCTCCATGATTTCTACTGTTTCTTCCGTGAACTGGAGTTTGTCGTCAAACTGAACTGTAACACCCCCAAATTTATACAATTCAATACAGCGGAAGACTCCTTGGTGTTACGGGATAGCACATTACTCACATCATAGACAACGCTTAAAAATCGCGTCGTTTAATAATAAAGCATTTCCATTAATAAATATCAGATTTACATAGGTCCCAAGTCATAGTAATTCATACAAGTTTTACAAAGTATTTGAATGGAAATTATTATTTAAGTGCGGGCCATGAATTCTTGTTGTCTTCCCGAGAATTACCTTCAAGTACCTGAGATAAAACATGTTAAAAGAAAAGGTCAGCGATACGCCGAGTGAATTCATAGAGTTTAATGAAAACCATTAATATATCATCGGTATATATTTATTACCGAAAATCATTTTATACAAATCTTTGTAATAGGCCATAAAATAGCCAAAGTCATTTTATACAAATCCTTATCAAAAATCATAATAGAGGCTTTCGCCTTCAAAATCATTATACGAACCGTTGTCATTAAAAACATCATACAATACGTTTATAACGTTGTATAAAGTTAAATAAAAACCATTATATGAATATGGTTATGTAAAACCAAAACACGAACATAATATCAATAGTAAGACCCCATATTGCTAGTCAGCCAATATATCGTAATTTAGTACGTATAGCAGTATTTTGTTATCTGGATTATTATAAGCCGCATGACATTGTTACCTTAATATAACCAACAACGGGTAGCTAACCCGATACTCAATTTGCCCATCTAAGTTAGCGTGTCGTCACAATAATCACGCTTGTGTAAATCTTCTCATACATAAATTCGCTTACCAATCAATGTGGCACGACGGGGATCAACCGTCAAGGCGCGAACTGGGGTGATCGTCCCCAAATAGTACTATTATATGCATAAGCGTCTACCAAATCCCGGTAGTTCACAATTCATGCTAATGGGACTTTTAGTGACATAACCTAACTTTAATAATCCATTTCATTTCATCTATCGGGTCATTTAATCATTCATCAGGTCATACAATCATTCGGGTCCAAATCAATAAACAAACAATCGGGACAACTAGTGTCCTATTTTATAAAAACTAACATGTTACCTCCCTCGCGGGTTTATAAAACATTTCATAAAAACATTTAAAAGAGTGCGAGGCTATGAACTTACGTTGATGTGGGAAAGCGGGTTATCGGCAATTCGGATGTCGGGTACGTGCTTCAATCACGGAAACCTAGACAAATAATACATGTCTTAGACTCTTGTCCAATGACTTTATAAAATAACAACTATGTATATATATGATGACTTTATACATATGATGATGATCAAGTGGGTTTATATATCCTCATTTACTCATTTTAGTGTTATGTGTTGGAAATTTTCAAGACTAGTTACACTAGTTCAACTTGTTTACATTTTGAGGCCCAATAGGCCTATTACAAGCCCAATATATTTTATTAGCCCAATTATACTTTTAATATCAGTATTATACTCTACATGTTGGGCCCAAATGGGTTAAGCCCAATAAATAAGTTTATAAGTGTTTAGCCCATTTTGTTGTATTATTAGTCCAATAACACTAACTTAGCCCGTTAATGTCTATATATTGTAAAGCTCGGGTTTTATCGGTTTTTACTTGTTATATATGTTTATACATCAGTATGTGAGTTTATAAAAGTTTACATTAGACGGGTCCAACCGTCTAAGTTTTATTTAACAAAAACGTTAATCTTTCGGTTTTAGCCGAAAAGACGTAAAAATCATGTTTATAGTTTTTATAACTTATAAATCTTATTCAACTATCATTTTTATAAAGTGTCCATTTATTTAACCTTATACATATTTATATTAATGAAATTTATAAGTTAGTGGGTTTTAATTCACATTTTATACTATATTAGTTTGAGTGCTTATATAATACTATTAAACATTAATTCTTCAAAATCTGATTTTTAGTTTCCATCTTCACCATTTTTATCATATCTTGAGTTCTATAAGAAGATAGAAGCTCATTTTTGGCATAAACTTCATATTATGTTCTACAAATAAGTTAGTTATAGCTACTGCTCATTCCATGTCTAGCTATCCTTAACAGTCCCTACAAAACAAACTATTCAGATTGGTACACTCATCTTGTTTTGATCATATCTCACTCATTTTGATGATTCCATTGCATGACCAACTCTCACATGTGTATGACATCTAACACTTACTGTAAATGGATTCCACCATGCAATTTTATCAGTTTATAACTTGGTTACTTACTGTTTTTATACAGCCATCTTATTAAGTAAGATTTAACCATTTTTACATGTGGTTTTTCCATCTTTTTACCCATGTTTATCAAATCTATCAACACCAAATCCCCACATAATATTTTTAATCATCATTCATCATCATATACATATACATAAATAAAGAAAATACAAGATTACATAATCAAAATAACAAGAGGATAGGAAGAACAATCTCTATACCACCATTAGTGATGAAAAGATGAGTCTTTGATGAACAAGGCTTGGATTTTGATGGCAAAACTTGTGATAAACCAATATCATCTTCAAGTCTACCAACCTTTATAAACTTCTCATGGAAAATCAGCCCTATTACACCAACAAATCTTCTCCTTGGATGTTAGAATCACCTCCAATCTTCAAAGCTTCAAAGTAGCATCATCATGTGTATGAGTAACACATGATTTTATGGCTAACATAGATAAAATGAGGGTTGTTTTTGATGATGGTTGGACGAATTTTAGAGAGAGAGGAGAGGAGTGTGTGAGTTTTGCATGTGAAATGGAAGTAAGTGGTAAAGTTTAGTGGTTTTTGCTAGTTTGGTGGGATAAGTTAGCTTTCATGTGAAGCTAAGCTTACATGTGTAAGCTTATAGCTACAAGGGTGCCACATCATAGATGTGGTGTCCTCTTTTGGCCACCCCATGTGTTAGTGGGGTGGGATAAACTTGTTTTGTCCTATCCCGCTAATTTACGGGTATTCCTCGATTCCAGTTTCCTCGATTTGCGTGCCCTCGGGTCGTTTTACGAAAAACGTTTTTATAAATTATGAATCAACGGCACAAAACGAATCTAATAAAAATTGTCTCATCAAAACGGAGTTCGAAAACGTAAATACGTAATCCTAAGGTTTCCGGTTTAGTCGTAAAGGATGTTAAATTAAAATCGTAAGTCCTAATCTCTTCTCGTAAATTTGTGAGTTTATGAACCAACACAAATTTAAAATTCCAAAATAATATTCACGGACAAATTTATTTCCTGAAATGTCGGACTGTCACCAAAGATGGTGTATGTAAACGTAAGCACGTAACGTTGAATCCCCCGGTTTAGACGTAGTCGATGCTACTTCAAGACGTAAATCCAAATTTCTTCCCAAAAATAAGTGAGTTCATATTTTAACATTAAAATAATATTTTCGATTAAATATTAAGAATAAAATATAAACCATAAATGGACGGATTGTCACAGCATTTACCCATAAACAGGATCTTTGTCCTCAAAGATCATCTTATCTTACTACTCGCTTCTTATAGAGTTAAAGCCATGTGGGTATTTTCTACACATTCGGTCTTTTCTCACAAGTGCAATTCATTACAATACGCGAGTTTCATCAAACATAACTACAGGAATAAGTTCAGGCTTAATGTTGACTTACTTTCTCTATCCATGATGTTCACGGGATTTTGATGAATGAAACTTTTCGCCGATCTAAACTTTACTAAGAAACAATCAGATTCTTACTTGATAGACATTTCATCAAGTTCGATATACGAAACATAATTCACACAGCTCTTGAAGTCCTAGGGTAGATCCAGCTTATATGCCTTTCAAACCAACTTTTACATCACCTCAATGGTCCCATACAACGGGGACTTATATCCCATGATCTTTCAGATCAACAATTCATTTTTCCATGGTTAAAATTTTTGGCATAACTTCGCTACCCATCTGGCACTTCAAGATCTACATTTCATATTCACATAACCTCCTGCCCACTACCGGCAGTCAATATTCAGATCCTAATTTCAACAATCATTTCAGGTCTCGCGGGTCGAGTACTTTGTAAGGTTAGGTTCGCCATCATAGGAAACCTTAAACCTAAAAGACATGTCCAACTCACAATGGGTGTATGTCGGGTGTCTTCATCCCAACTCCTGCTTACAAATGCTCTAATATATATCCTCACAAGATTCGATCTCGATCCTAATACGATAGTTTTCAATGATAATCTCTGCAAAGGAAAAAGATTATACGGTTCATTACCAAAGGCCAATCATTCAAACATAAAACAAGACTTCTAGTATTTTGTATCGTTACTTTACCTTGTCCCTTCGATTGGGGTGGTACACAGTACTCTCATCAAGATTCGTTCTCAATGACTTCTGAGCAAATCTCTAGAAATTCGATGCGAAGCGAGGATCTTGATAGAGATGATCGATACAGGTACACCATGTTTACACAACTCCTTTAAATACAAAAGAGTCAATTTCTTCATCAAGAATTTATCATTAACGAGAATGATATTAGCAGATTTGGTCAGTCTGTCGACGATGACCCAAATCAAATCAAATTCAGATGATGATCTTTGCAATAGTTAGACATTTACTAATGTATGAGGCGATGTCTGCCTTCATAATTTGCCATCAGTACAACTTCTTTAGATAAAGATACATTTAATCGGAAATGACATGAATAGAATACTTATACTTACAAGAATCCAACATAACTATATCTCACAATCCTCCATATTTAGTCAATCACATGTGGCCTTTTAATCATTTATCGCCATCGGCTTCTTAATTCTAATGGTTCATATTAGCCGCGAACCCCTTTTTTTATTATCTATATTATCCTTCTTACAAGCATTGTTTATTTTTATATTGTTCGGCAATTTATTTTGCACCTTCATTATTAAGGAACACATCCTGTGTGATTCTTTATCTTTTCTACATAATGCGTCGGTATCTACATTCACCTTTCCTTATAAAATAATTATCATGACCGTATTCATTCAAAATTTCTTTCTTCATATTTTCTAAGTTTCGTCTCAACTATTATTTTTATCAGTTTTGCTTGATCTGACGTCTTAAAGCGTCGATAATTATTACACGTAAATTAAGAATAAATATTACGTTTTTATGAAACGTAAACGTTAAAATTTTAAATTTAGTAGTTCGACCAATTATAATAAAATGTTCAAAACAAATTTGAATTTAATTAAAAAGATTTTTGTTGATTTATCGAAAATAATTAAAATAATTAATAAGATCCATAAATGTTCGAAAAATATTTGGTTATACTTTGGTCAAAATTTTCTTAGTTGAAAAGCAAAAAGTGTCGTTTCAAATTTCAAGTCATGGTTTAAATGGTTTCCTCAATCCCTCTTAGGTTGTCTTGAGGTATACATGAACATTTACCCCTAAACAGGAGTTTAGTTAAATGTTCTCGGTATAAGGGAATAATCCCTCAAAAGTTCTTTTCGATAAAACATTTGTCAAAACACATTTGCACTTTCTTTTTGGTAAAACCCAAAGCCTTAATGTTTCCAATTTTGAAGAGTCAATATAGATTCCATTTTCTATTAATCACACAGTCATTTTATGTAAAGGATCAAGCCTCAAATCACATGTTAAGTACTTAAGGTACAGGTTTTCATTGTTCGGCCAATTCAGGGCAATCTATAAATAATTATTAACTCATTCTTATTCTGTTAAACAAACAAATAGTCCTTAATGATCACAAGCATGAATTTATCAATTTACAGCCTACACACGTGATTCACCAAATTTATGGATGCTACATGTGCATTGGTCAATCCAAACGACACAACATGAAACTCATAAGGTTCACTACAAGTTCTGGATGTAGTGATCGGAATAGATAATCTTTTTCGCGGACGCGAAATTAATGATAACCATGTCGTGGATCAAATTCCTTAATATACGCTAGAACCTTGTAAATGATCGAACAATCTATCATCTTGGGTAGTGGATATAGATTTTAATCGTCAATTTACCTAGTTCACGGTAATTAAACAAATATAAGAAATAATAACACCATAGCTCTTCATGATGACGAGCTTGGTAGAATAAAAGCTTTCTTCGACAACTCTCTCAGTTGTACTGTAACACTTTCAATTTAGATGTTGCTGACGTACAGTGCACAAGCCACAGGTGTAGCACCGAGAATATAATCAATACCAATTTCAACTTGCCTTAATGGCAAAAGTCTAGGTAATTCACCAATAAATACCTCCTAAAGTTTGAGATAAAAGAAACATCTTTTAATAAACACATATTAGGTTCTTTCTAGATTATAATATCAATGACTAATTTACAACCATTCATGATATAATTTCAAGTCTAAATGCAGGATATGGTCATCCATCAAGAATTATTTAGATCCCTTTTGATAATCAACATCTTATTATTTGGAGGAATTCTATTCGAGTTCCCATCAATTAAGACAATGTCGTCATGTCATAATCAATCAATCCATTATACTGGCACTATTAACTTTCCAGATTCATTGTCATCGATAAGATGTGAATTTCTCAAAAGACTAATAATAACTCATAATCCTTCACAAGTTCTATGGAGACACAACTAGCATTAAAAGAGTAAGGTCAACGCATAATCTACGCGAGAGAATTTCAATTCAGATACAGACGAAAACATTAACGAATATGAATATATCCCATGTTTTCATGAATTGAGTACGCATTCGAAATCTCCTCGGATCGTTACCCATGTCATTCAAATGAAATCTAATCAAAAGAAATGATAGGAACGTTGATACATCCAGTCGGGTATCAACACTCGGTAATCATATACTTTTCAAAGAATCTCACTACGAGAGAATTGGACAAGAAAGAATTGTCAATTGTCAAATAAGACAATTTCCAAAGATGAGTAAATTCGACTCAGAAGAATAAATGCTACAGGCACATATGTAGGTGTCCCTAACACTATGTCCCTATTTTTCACTTCTTGCAGATCTCATAAAATTTAATATTTCACAATCTTTAAAGAAAATGTAGTGTTTATTAATCAGTTTTATGGTGACTACTAATCAGCCTTGCATGGTCCATTCCAAATTGTATGTAGGCGCGCAAGTATATACAATTTCAAGATTAACGATGCAATACTCAGTTGGTCAAAATTTTATCATCATGTTTATAATAAAAACATTTTCATGCTTAATTCTTAAATAAGAATCAAAAATAAATTTACAAAAATTTTCTTTGTTATGAAAACAATTAAGTTTTCCAAGGTGTTCTATAAACAACTTTATTTCGATAACAATCACTTATAAATCTCACTTTGAATAATCCTTATAGTGACGAAAATTCAATTTTCTCAAAGGATACTGTTTTAACTTTATAAAAACAATGTGTGATATGCAAAAGAGTGATGAAGAGTTGTTCACTAAGAACTAACTACAATATAATAGGAAATGAGCTTAGCCACTTAATCATGAGGTTCATGACCTCGATGGCACTCAAAAAGAATAATCTACAACGTAACTCAAATCGAGATGAGTACTTATTCAATGGTTGCATCACTAATGCGAACATTAGGATGAAGCAATAAAAGATAGATAACATCGATACATGTAGAATTTAGCAATCAAAGGTAGTATTTTCATTAATCACAAACAAGTCAGAATTGTACAGTAACACATTACATGTCACTATGTCATACAATTCCAAAAACTCATCCTACCAACTGATATCTCAATTAAGTTAGGGATTTTTAAAAGATACCACATTGAATACTAATCTACAAGAGTCATTAGGTGTTCCACATGTCCTGAAAGATCCATCGGTCCCAATTCAGAAGAAGATTTCTTCAATTTATTAATTGGACACTGGGCATCCTCATTAGTGGACAATGGCCTAGGAACAACCTTTAACACAAACTAACAATCATTTAAAACCTTATAATTCAATCAAAGAACTCAACAACTTTCTCTTAACAATCTCATATTCCATACGAGTTAAATTTTACTTAATTCAAGTTTTCAATCAACTTATACTCAATGCAATATCCTACCTCATTCTCCAATACTTTCAACCTTATTCTTAGACCTTAAAAGGGCAATAAAAGCTTGATAGGATCAACACTTAATTTCCAATCATATAGCTCTTACAACAACAATTATCAAATGAGTCATTAATATGAAATGACCCACATATTCAATTAGACTTCTCGGAAAGGTACTAGTGGCATGGGGCTTTTGGGTAATGGTTCCAATGACAGTCTCAAGTGCAACATTCACCCTTTCGATTTCAAATTTAAGAATTGGGTGACAACGAATCAGATGACATCTTTCTAGGTGGTAACGTTTTGTCAAACTCCACTCTATAAGGAAAGATCGTCATGTCATCGATATCAGATTTAATCTCGCCAGTTCTTCTTTAATATCACAATTAACTAATATTAACATTTCTACGAATATAAACCATTTGTTGGGATCATAAATATTCACAACTCGGTTTAGATCTGGAATAGCTAGAATTCCTAAGGAAATAGCTTCGATTAATTTACTAGGGGATATAGCGTTCCTTGTGACAATCTACGTCGTATAAATACGTTGTATAAATATCAAAATAATCATCAAACAATCATTTAATAAAATTACATCATATATATATATATATATATATATATATATATATATATATATATATATATATATATATATATATATATATATATATATATATATATATATATATATATATATATATATATATATATATATATATATATATATATATATATATATATATATATATATATATATATATATATATATATATAATCCAAGTTATATATATTAAAATAATACTTCTCAGCCTGGCCTTGTCGATAACTCGGGAATTATTTGGTACCGTTATAGTAAAAAGATTTTTAGACATTTTTAGAAAAATGTTTATAGTTAAAAGATTTTGAAATGTTTTATTCAAAACCTTAGTTTTAAAAATCTTTCGTTCTCTATAACGAGAGCTCTGGTACCAAACTGTAACACCCCCAAATTTATACAATTCAATACAACGGAAGACTCGTTGGTGTTACGGGATAGCACATTACTCACATCATAGACAACGCTTAAAAAATCGCGTCGTTTAATAATAAAGCATTTCCATTCATAAATACCAGATTTACATAGGTCCCAAGTCATAGTATTTCATACAAGTTTTACAAAGTATTTGAATGGAAATTATTATTTAAGTGCGGGCCATGAATTCTTGTTGTCTTCCCGAGAATTACCTTCAAGTACCTGAGATAAAACATGTTAAAAGAAAAGGTCAGCGATAACGCCGAGTGAATTCATAAAACATGTAAGAGGTGGAGAAATTGGGTAAGGAGAAGGATGAGGAATAGGAGTAGGTGACTCGTTTTCCTTAGTCACAATCACCGGTGGAGGTATAGGAAGCTCGGGTTCCTTAGTACCTTTGCCACTGCGAGTGGTGATTGCTTTCATCTCCCCTCTTGGATTCGCAACGGTGTTACTCGGAAGCGTACCCGAAGAAGAGGGTTGATTACCTTGGAAGAAACTAGCCATCATGTTCTTTAAGTCATTCGTTTGACTATCCAAAGTATTTCTCATGTCAGCTCTCAGATCGTTCCCTTGTTTCACCAGGTCTGCTTTCAAGTTGCGCACTTCCTGTTGGAGATTGTCCACGATCACATCATTAGTCCTCATGTAGGTTCCAATGTCTTGGTGTAATGCGGTGGGTTGGTTGGAAGGAGCATTGTATGCGGGTGGTTGATAAGCAGGTTGCTGGTAAACTTGGTTGTTTCTTTGAGGTGGATGTTGTTGTTTGTGAGGTGGTATGTATGGTCCATGAGATTGTTGTTGTTGTTGAGGAGGGCGGTTGAGGTTTTGTTGTTGGTTTGGGCTGTTAGGAGTAAAACCGGGTGGTGAGAGATAGTTGTTGGAGCGGTAGCTAAGCAGGTTGCGGTCACCTTGAGGACGAGCTTGATAAGCGGGTTGAGGATAGGTACCGTATGCTGCATTCACATTCTCAGAAGGGTAGTCTTGGGTGGCGGTACAAGTGGTGTAAGAATGAGGACCCCCGCATATTTCACATGGTTGGCTAACAGCATTGACTTGAGCGTTTTTAGCATTGATGCTGTTGGTGTTGCTGGCGGTTTGGGTAGCAAGCGATTCAAGAAGCGCAGTGATTTTGTCAAGTCGCTTATCGCTGTCACTAGTACTAACACTAGCGACATTGGTCCTAACACTCTTGGTTTGCACACGAGACTTATTCTCAATGACATCCCAAGCAGCATTGGAAGTCTTAGCCAAAAGATTACCCCCCGAGGCACTGTTTAGTGAATCTTGGTCATTCATGCTTAAACCATTATAAAAAGTGTTAATTTGGTGCACTTTGGTAAAACCATGTTGTGGGCATTTTCTTAAAAGATCTTTGAAACGGTCCCAAGATTCACTAAAAGACTCATCGTACTTTTGTTCAAAATTAATGATTTCATTTCGCAAAGCGGTAGTACGAGAGGGTGGGAAAAAGTAGTTGATAAACTTGGTCTCCAAATCCGTCCACGTAAGAATACTCTGTGGCGGTTCTTTAGCAAGCCAATGCCGGGCTTGTCCCTCTAAAGAAAAGGGAAAAAGTTGTAAACGGATTACCTCTTGTGGAACACCATTGAATTTGACCGTATTCGTGAGTTGTAGAAATCTCTTGATGTGGTCATGTGGATCATCAATGGTACGCCCCAAGAATGGTTGAGCAGAGACCATCTGGATAAAGCCGGATTTGAGCTCAAAGTTGTTGGCTGCAAATGCGGGTATGACAATTGGATCGTTGTTGCCATCTACATGTGCTTGCAGAAGTTCAATCATCGGGCGATTATCCAGTAGAGGCTCATTGTTGTAGTTATTATTATTGTTGAAAGGTGGGTTGTTATTGTTGTTATTGTTTTGAGGTGGGTTGTTGTTGTTGTTTTGTACACCGGCCATGTCTAAGTCTTTGAGAGGCTCGGGCTCTTGATAAGACGTTGATCGTGTACGCATGCACCTGCAAAAGAACTAACAAGGCAAAAACAAAGCAGAAATATTTTTGGTTTTTATGTTTTTTAATTTTTAGGATTTTTTTGAAAATTTTATATTTTTTAGGATTTTTGAAAATTTTTATGAAAAAGTAACGTTCACGGCGAACGGATCCCAAAATCCAAGTTCTCACAAAAAACTGTTGATCTTAACGAGAAGAGCCGGCAGCGGCGCCATTTGATATAATGATTTTGTATGGGTTCAGATTAATTCTCGGTATCCTCTCGAATTGATCACGGTTCAAAGTGGAATAATTGTTCTTGGTTACTAAAAAGGGGATTGGTTTTCTAATCTACTAAAAGGTTTAAATGCACTAAGATGTAAACTTAAACTAAAAGCAATCAATTTAATAGCAATTAATAAAACTTGAATTAAAATTTAAGTATTAAAAAAGAAACAGTAAATATCACTTAACTCTCATTCGAAATACTCAAAAGAAAATTGATTCGGAAGTTTCTACTTTACCCTTGATTCGGAAGTCTTGATCCGGAAGTTTGGTTCGGAACTCTTCCGAATGAACCCTCTGGTTCGGAACTTCTTGATCCGGAACTCTTCCGGATGAACTCCTTGATTCGGAAGTCTTCCGAGTGAACAAGCTTGATTCGGAACTCTTTGATTCGGAAGTTTTCCTTGATCCGGAACTTTCGTTCGGAACTTTTTGGTTCGGAACTCTTCCGGATGAACTCCTTGATTCGGAAGATTTTGGATTGGCTCGGAAGTTTATTCGGAACTTTTAAAGAAAATTGATTCGGAACTTTTAAAGATTTTCATTCGGAACTTTAAAAATGAAACTGATTCGGAACTTTTGAAAAACCATTCATTCGGAACTTTTAAAATCATTCATTCGGAACTTTTAAAATCATTCATTCGGAAGTTTATTCGGAACTTTTAAAGACTTTCATTCGGAACTTTTAAACTGATTCGGAACTTTAGAAAAACCATTCATTCGGAACTTTTAAAAGACTTCATTCGGAACTTTTGTGCTCATTCGGAACCTGGAAAAACTCAAGAACAGTAGGAGACGGAGAAACAGGGGAATACGATTTCAATCCAAAATCCACCAAGTTTTTAACAAAAACTTAAACAAAACTAACCACGAATCATCTACTGACCATAAACAACAAATCCCATCAATAAAAACTTAAAACCCAATAACTTTTGAAGATCAAAATCAACTAAATAAGAACTTTAACTTTAAATAAAAAAGATGAAGATGAACAAGATGAAATGAAGGATTAAATTGATAGATTAATGTTTAAACAATCAAAAGACAAAGATTAAACTACAAGATTGGAAAAACAAGAATCAAAATCACCAAACACCCTAATGGTGTTGGTGATGCCTACGAACAGAAAAGAGAGAAAAAAGGAGTGAAAAAAAACTTCATGAAAAGTGTGAAGGGAATTCTTTATATAGTCTTGTCTTTGGTTGGTGAGTGGGCTTTCTCCCGTTCTTCTTGTCTTCTCGTCTTTTCAGAAAAGTTGACGTTTTCGATTCTGATTCGGGATTTGTCGTCGATTAAATTCAACTCGTCTTTTAATTTCTTCGTTTATTAGACTTGAGTTTCCTCGACATATGTAAATCTTCCATCTTTGGTCCTTTTCTTCGATAAATCTTCAAATAGGCCAAATGACTTCAAATCTTTTGCATCTCTTGGACAATAAACTTCGTCTTGAGTCTTTTTCTTCGATAAAACCCGTGCAATCCCATGTTTTCTTCAATATTCATCCGGTTGGCTCTAAAACACAATAAACACAAAAACCACGCATAATTCCAAACAAATGATATTAAATACGTATTTTGGTCTTGTTTTAGTAAGAGATAAGTGGTAAAAGGATGGGTGTTTACACACCTATCAATAGTGTTTAATGAAAACCATTAATATATCATCGGTATATATTTATTACCGAAAATCATTTTATACAAATCTTTGTAATAGGCCATAAAATAGCCAAAGTCATTTTATACAAATCCTTATAAAAAATCATAATAGAGGCTTTAGCCTTCAAAATCATTATACGAACCGTTGTCATTAAAAACATCATACAATACGTTTATAACGTTGTATAAAGTTAAATAAAAACCGTTATATGAATATGGTTATGTAAAACCAAAACACGAACATAATATCAATAGTAAGACCCCGTATTGCTAGTCAGGCAATATATCGTAATTTAGTACGTATAGCAGTATTTCGTTATCTGGATTATTATAAGCCGCATGACATTGTTACCTTAATATAACCAACAACGGGTAGCTAACCCGATACTCAATTTTACCATCTAAGTTAGCGTGTCGTCACAAAAATCATGCTTGTGTAAATCTTCTCATACATAAATTCGCTTACCAATCAATGTGGCATGACGGGGATCAACCGTCAAGGCGTGAACTGGGGTGATCGTCCCCAAATAGTACTATTATATGCATAAGCGTCTACCAAATCCCGGTAGTTCACAATTCATGCTAATGGGAATTTTAGTGACATAACCTAACTTTAATAATCCATTTCATTTCATCTATCGGGTCATTTAATCATTCATCGGGTCATACAATCATTCGGGTCCAAATCAATAAACAAAAAATCGGGACAACTAGTGTCCTATTTTATAAAAACTAACATGTTATCTCCCTCGCGGGTTTATAAAACATTTCATAAAAACATTTAAAAGAGTGCGAGGCTATGAACGCACGTTGATGTGGGAAAGCGGGTTATCGACAATTCGGATGTACGGTACGTGCTTCAATCACGGAAACCTAGACAAATAATACTTGTCTTAGACTCTTGTCCAATGACTTTATAAAATAACAATTATGTATATATATGATGACTTTATACATATGATGATGATCAAGTGGGTTTATATATCCTCATTTACTCATTTTAGTGTTATGTGTTGGAAATTTTCAAGACTAGTTACACTAGTTCAACTTGTTTACATTTTGAGGCCCAATAGGCCTATTACAAGCCCAATACATTTTATTAGCCCAATTATACTTTTAATATCAGTATTATACTCTACATGTTGGGCCCAAATGCGTTAAGCCCAATAAATAAGTTTATAAGTGTTTAGCCCATTTTGTTGTATTATTAGTCCAATAACGCTAACTTAGCCCGTTAATGTCTATATATTGTAAAGCTCGGGTTTTATCGGTTTTTACTTGTTATATATGTTTATACATCAGTATGTGAGTTTATAAAAGTTTACATTAGACGGGTCCAATCGTCTAAGTTTTATGTAACAAAAACGTTAATCTTTCGGTTTTAGCCGAAAAGACGTAAAAATCATGTTTATAGTTTTTATAACTTATAAATCTTATTCAACTATCATTTTTATAAAGTGTCCATTTATTTAACCTTATACATATTTATATTAATGAAATTTATAAGTTAGTGGGTTTTAATTCACATTTTATACTATATTAGTTTGAGTGCTTATATAATACTATTAAACATTAATTCTTCAAAATCTGATTTTTAGTTTCATCTTCACCATTTTTATCATATCTTGAGTTCTATAAGGAGATAGAAGCTCATTTTTGGCATAAACTTCATATTATGTTCTACAAATAAGTTAGTTATAGCTACTGCTCATTCTATGTCTAGCTATCCTTAACAGTCCCTACAAAACAAACTATTCAGATTGGTACACTCATCTTGTTTTGATCATATCTCACTCATTTTGATGATTCCATTGCATGACCAACTCTCACATGTGTATGACATCTAACACTTACTGTAAATGGATTCCACCATGCAATTTTATCAGTTTATAACTTGGTTACTTACTGTTTTTATACAGCCATCTTATTAAGTAAGATTTAACCATTTTTACATGTGCTTTTTCCATCTTTTTACCCATGTTTATCAAATCTATCAACACCAAATCCCCACATAATATTTTTAATCATCATTCATCATCATATACATATACATAAATAAAGAAAATACAAGATTACATAATCAAAATAACAAGAGAATAGGAAGAATAATCTCTATACCACCATTAGTGATGAAAAGATGAGTCTTTGATGAACAAGGCTTGGATTTTGATGGCAAAACTTGTGATAAACCAATATCATCTTCAAGTCTACCAACCTTTATAAACTTCTCATGGAAAATCAGCCCTATGACACCAACAAATCTTCTCCTTGGATGTTAGAATCACCTCCAATCTTCAAAGCTTCAAAGTAGCATCATCATGTGTATGAGTAACACATGATTTTATGGCTAACATAGATCAAATGAGGGTTGTTTTTGATGATGGTTGGACGAATTTTAGAGAGAGAGGAGAGGAGTGTGTGAGTTTTTCATGTGAAATGGAAGTAAGTGGTAAAGTTTAGTGGTTTTTGCTAGTTTGGTGGGATAAGTTAGCTTTCATGTGAAGCTAAGCTTACATGTGTAAGCTTATAGCTACAAGGGTAGATGTGGTGTCCTCTTTTGGCCACCCCATGTGTTAGTGGGGTGGGATACACTTGTTTTGTCCCATCCCGCTAATTTACGGGTATTCCTCGATTCTAGTTTCCTCGATTTGCGTGCCCTCGGGTCGTTTTATGAAAAACGTTTTTATAAATTAAGAATCAACGGCACAAAACGAATCTAATAAAAATTGTCTCATCAAAACGGAGTTCAAAAACGTAAATACGTAATCCTAAGGTTTCCGGTTTAGTCGTAAAGGACGTTAAATTAAAATCGTAAGTCCTAATCTCTTCTCGTAAATTTGTGAGTTTATGAACCAACACAAATTTACAATCTCAAAATAATATTCACGGAAAAATTTATTTCTTGAAATGTCGGACTGTCACCAAAGATAGTGTATGTAAACGTAAGCACGTAACGTTGAATCCCCCGGTTTAGACGTAGTCAATGCTACTTCAAGACGTAAATCAAAATTTCTTCCCAAAAATAAGTGAGTTCATATTATAACATTAAAATAATGTTTTCTATTAAATATTAAGAATAAAATATAAACTATAAATTGACGGATTGTCACATGAACTCCTTCCAAAGGCATAGCCAATGGTTCTTCAGCATAGCATTTCTTCAGATTAGACACGTGGAAAGTAGAGTGTACCCGGCCCAATTGCTGGGGCAAGTCTAAACGATAAGCTACCTCCCCGATCCTGGATATTACTTTGAAAGGGCCGACATAACGTGGATTCAGTTTTCCATGTTTACCAAAGCGTATAACACCCTTCCAAGGTGATACCTTGAGCATGGCACGGTCACCTACTTCAAATTGCATAGGTTTGCGTTTCCGGTCCGCGTAACTCTTTTGTCGATCGTGAGCAGCTTGAATTCTTTGTTTTATGAGAACGATCTTGTCTGTAGTCTCCTAGATTAACTCGGGTCCAGTGAGCTGAAATTCACCTACTTCTGCCCAGCACACAGGTGAACGACACTTTCGACCGTATAGTGCTTCAAAAGGGGCAGCCTTAATACTGGCATGATAACTGTTGTTGTAGGAGAATTACACTAAAGGAATGTGGTCAACCCATCCATTCCCAAAGTCAATCACACATGCCTCGTAGCATGTCTTCTAGAGTCTGGATGGTTCGTTCACTTTGACCGTCAGTCTGTGGATGATAAGCAGTGCTCATGTCCAAATTGGTACCTAAAGCTTGTTGGAAAGCCTTCCAAAAGTTTGATGTGAACCTACCGTCTCGATCACAGATTATTGAGACTGGAATTCCATGTTTGGTCACTATCTCCTTTAGGTACGTTTTTGCTAGTTTTGTCAGGGAATCATTTTCCCTAATTGGTAGGAAATGAGCGGATGATTGTGGTAAATTTAGATAACTTGCTTTAGGAAAAACAAGCAACTAAATAAGAGCGGTAAGTATCGACGAGTGATTTAGGAAAACCACAAGTAATGACCCACAATTAAATAAAATGAGAGAAAGATTCGTTTCCCAAGGAGGTATATGTGTTGTGAATTAACTTGTATTTCTTTGAGATTAATATTGATGAGATGGAATGACGGTTTCGTTAAAATTAAACTACGATGAAAACGTAAACGTAAAGCCGTAGAAAAACACAAAAATTAAAAATTAAGCTAAAGCCAAAAACAAAATCAAGAAAAGATTAAAAAGGCTAAAACAAGTCTAAAATAATATAAATAAAGATAAAAATCCAACAAAGATATTTTAAAACCTTTTATTAATTAAATAATTAATTTTAAATGCTAATTAAAGCCCTAAAATTAAATTTAATTAATTCAAATGTCAAAAATATGATTTTATTGAACAATTACTTAACTTATATTATTAGAAGACTAAAAAGTATTTTCTAAAAATTAAAAGCTATTAAAACTATTTTTAAAACCCTAAAAATGATTAAGAAAGATTAAAACCTAATTAAACTTAAAATAATTATAAAAATAAATCTAAAAGTTATAAAAATATTCTAAAAATGGAAATAGTACTAATTAATGACAAAGAACCTAGGAAAAATGAAAAAAAAGAAAGAAAAATAAAATTTTGAAAAATTAATATTAAAATAATATTAAAATAATACTAAAAATAAAAAGTTTCTAAAATTAATTCTAAAAAATTTATAAAAATCCTAAATAATATAATTAAGAGAAAAACACAAATTAGAGCTTCTAAACCTTTTTTAATAATTTTATAAAAATCTTTAAAGTTTATAAAAAACCTTAAAATATTATAAAATTAAAAATAAAAGTTTTTAAAACCAAAACAAGATGTAAACCTCAAAAATATATTTTAAAACCTAAAAAATATTTTTCCTGAAAATTAAAGGTCTTTTTTCTATTTTTTATTGCTTTTATAAAAAACGTGTATTAAATAAATTCTAATAAATAAACTATAACAAGGAAAAATATAAAAGTAGGCCAGAAAAATCACCAATGCTAATAATAACCTAAGAAAAATAAAAGGAAAAAAAAGTAGCTTATAAATAAGCTAGAAATAAGCTTAAAACCTACGGCTTATTGAAAATAATACAAACAAAGAACGTGTTAAATAGATTACTAATCCTCCCTTGGTCAGTAAAAGACCCAAGGGCAGGATGGTTAAGTATGATGTGTGTTGAACGGCTGGTCACGGGTTCGAGGTATGCTAACCCCCTTTTTTTACTTTTTTTATTTTTTGCTTTTTTTAAACTCTTGCCAATCAATTTGTGACCTCTAAACAGCTTAGAAACACAACACACTTTCCTTTTTATTCAAAGATTGAGCTAAACAGAAACCAAAAACGTGACAGACTTTGTTTTTGAACACAAGCTTAACAGCTTTGTGTATTTGCTTTTTCTTGACAGATTACAAAGAAGCCAAAGGAGTTGGCTTGTGGCTTATTTGATGCTTATTTTTGGAGCAAATAGGCACTCTTGTGTTCTTTGGAACACAAGAAGTCAAAGCAAGCAGTAATCAAACACACTTAGCAAGCACATGAATCAAATCCAAAGCACCCTAGGCCTATGCAGTTTCTGTAACAGATTAGCTAAACCAGTGGACTTTATGAGCTATCAAATGCAATCTAATGAACTCCAAAGACCAAAATTGAGCACACACACTCTCAAACAGATGTTTAATCAAAATCTAACCTTAAATCATACAATTACTCACAGATTTCAAGAAATCAAGCAACCAAAATATGAGAAAAACAAGCAGATATAGACTTATGCATATTTTACTTGCTCTTTTTCTTTAAAACACACCAAACCTAGCTTAAACTTGTTCCAAAGTATATTACCAGCTTACTAACATCTAACTTAACCTTAATCTAGTAACCTAACACCTTTTAGCAACACAAATCAATGATTGTACCCTGCTTAATCCTATTGCCAAACACCTCTTTAAAATTTTGTAAAACGTTTTTAACAAAGAAAAACCTTACAAACCCTATGCAAACTGATCAAACTAGCATTTATCATGTATAAGCACACACTAGAACACAAATCATTCACTTCAAACACACTTAAGCACAAAAATCACTTAAGATCATACCACTTGCTATTTTCTGAGATTAAAAGGGAAATAAGGGAAATACCTTAGGGCTTTACATCCAAAGCCCTAGAGGGTGTATAACCCTCCTCCAATCCAACTCGGGTTGGAGCAGAACTGAATCAACAAGCCTTCACCACCTGTTATGATAATCAAACAAGAAGAAAATACCAATATGCAAAACTATATTTTTCTGTTTACTTTCTTTTCTCTTAAAACCTTTTTCAAATCTTTTCCAACCCTTCCAAATACGTTTTCTATATCCTATAACACTTAACTAATGAGATTACTAAACACCAAATCTTAACACAGACTTTTACCAAAAATGACAGATTTTCAAACCTTTTTGAAAATATTTTGAAACACAAATACTTTACCAAATCAAAAGAGTGGAACTCAGAATTCTTCCAATAACAATACCAACTTTAATATATCATAAAAAGGAATTATTTTTGCTCTTTAACAAAAAACCAACTTTTATATAAATCAAAAGGGATTACAAGATTTATGGAAGAAAACTGGAACAAGGGCTTCACACATGTTGTGAGCTCCTTATATAGCACCTATAGAACATACTAGAACTGAAATATGTAAACCCTAATACATGAGAAATCTCTAATCTACCCTTAAAGTTTCTAGACGAATTTGGTGGTTTTGAGCTGTCAAATTGATCTTGTCCATTCATTTTGCTTTGGGAGGAAGCCATCAATCTTGTACGTTCAATTTGGGACACGTCATTTCCTTGGAGCCAAAGAAATGATCTTATTGGAGGAGAGGGAATTGGGGGTTTGGACCACAGACGTGGGATGCAGGTTTTTAGGAGTGGGATAGGTTTTGGCATGTGGGAATTACTCGTGTGAGGGTTTAATTGAGTTTTTACCCATGTTTAATGAAAGTAAAATCTGGGTGGTAAGAAATGTGAACAGTACCCATTTTGATCCTAAAAAGGGGGAAACTTAGTGTTAACCGCCAGTTTGTGTTTAAATCTTTCCATTGTGACGCTTTTGGTCCTTGGTCTTTGGTTTTTTTGGCATTCAATGTTTCAGCCCTAGAAAAAACGATTTCCTTTGTATTTAAGTTTCCCACTTTGACAATTTTGGCACAAAAGTTTTCCAAAAGGTTTCAAAGGTGTATTTTTGACATGTTTGAATAATTCAAGGGCTGTTTTGGACTTCATTTGATCTTCAAAGGTCTTCACTGCTTCTTAATCTTCATGAGGGACCATTCTTGGCAATTTTAAATTGTTGAGGGACTAATTTTGCCATTTCTTCAAAGTTGAAGGACCTTTTTGCAATTTTGACAAACTTAAGGGACCAAACTTGTAATTATTAATATACAAGGGTTTTAAGTGTCATTTCTTCAATAAATGATGATCAATCTTGTTTTGTCTTCAAGTCTTCAAGGGTATTTGATGAAAATTCCATGATTAGGGCCCGGTTCTTTGTACGGCTTCGTTTCTCGTGTCCGTTTTTCCTTGTATCTTGTGATCTTTTGTCTTTTTCATGATATCCATACCTAAAACACACAAGTAAACAAACACAAGCATATATATGGTATTTTATGACATTTTTATGCATTTAAAGCCCGAAAAGAACGATGAGATCATGTATAAATGCCATCTCATCAGCGGACTTGGTGAGTCGGTCGACGATTACCCAGATAGTATCGTAACCGTGAGATGACTTTGGGAGTTTGGTGAAAAAGTCCATGGTGATGTTGTCCCACTTCCATTTCGGTATCTCGGGCTGTACAAGTAAACGCGATGGTCTCTGGTGTTCAGTTTTGACACGTGAACATGTCAAGCACTTCTGAACATAGGTGGCGATGTCAACTTTCATATTTGGCCACTAGTATAATTTATTCATATCCTGATACATCTTTTAAGATCCGGGATGTATAGAATATTTAGACTTACGAGATTCGTGCATGATCACGTTTCTCAAATCTCCATAACAAGGTAACCAGCTCCTTCCGTGAAGGCATAGGGTTCCATCTGCTCTTGGCTCTTACTTCTCCTTAGTAAGGTCGGTTCTGAGCATTCCCCCGATGTCTTCCTTCATGAGGTTTTCAGGTAATTGAGCTTGAGTTTGAGCTTCCACAATCAATTTGGGTAGATCCAAACTGATTGTCATAACTAATGCCCGGACTCTCATAGGAGGGTCCGTTTCTTTACGACTTAGAGCGTCAACAACCATGTTTGCTTTACCGGGGTGGTATTTGATCTCACAGACATAGTCACTCAACAACTCAATCGAATGGCATTGTCTCATGTTCAGCTCCTTCTGATCCAATATGTGTTGCAAACTTTTGTGGTCAGTATGCACGGTACACTTTGTTCCGTATAGGTAATGTCTCTAGATTTTGGGAGCAAATACTACGGATCCAAGTTCTAGATCATGAGTGGTGTAGTTCTTCTCAGGCTTCTTCAGTTGTCTTGAAGCATAGGCGATCACTTTCATTCTCTGCATCAGTACTGCACCTAAACCTTTGTGTGAAGCATCACAATATACAACGAAATCATCGTTTCCTTCAGGCAAGGCTAATATAGGTGAACTATACAACTTCTGCTTGATCAGCTGAAAAGCTGATTCTTCCTTCTCTCCCCAATCAAACTTTATTCCTTTCTGAGTGAGTTTGGTCATCGGTTTGGATATTTTTGAGAAATCTTTGATAAATCTGCGGTAGTATACGGCAAGGCCTAGAAATTGGCGGATCTCTGCCGACGACTTAGGTGATACCCAGTCTTTGACAGATTTGACCTTTGCTGGATCTACGTGAATACCGTCACGATCGATGTCATGACCGAGGAATTACACTCTGCCAAAATTCACATTTGGAGAATTTAGCATAGAGCTGTTCCTTCTTGAGTACCTTTAGCACTTGTGCAAGGTGTTCCCCGTGATCTTGTTCGTTCTTGGAATAAATGAGTATATCGTCAATGAAGACTATCACGAATTTATCCAGGTAGGGTCTGCACACACGATTCATAAGATCCATAAAAATGGCTGTTGCATTGGTCAACCCAAATAGCATAACCTGGAATTCGTAATGATCGTAACGGGTTCTGAACGTTGTTTTTGGAATATCTTCCTCCCTGACCCTTAGTTAATGGTATCCAGATCTCAAGTCAATCTTGGAATACACACTTGACCCTTGCAGTTGGTCAAACAGGTCGTCAATGCGAGGAAGTGGATAACGATTTTTCATAGTTAACTTATTCAGTTCTCTGTAGTCGATACACGGAAGGAACCATCTTTCTTTTTGACAAATAAAACAGGAGCTACCCATGGCGAGGAACTGGGTCAGATAAATCCTTTATCAGATAATTCCTGAAGTTGTTCAGCTAGCTCTTTCATTTCTGATGGTGCCAACCGGTATGGAGCTTTAGCCACAGGTGCAGCTCCGGGAATCAAATCGATTTGAAATTCCACTTGTCGGGTTGGTGGTAAGCCTGGAAACTGATCAGGAAAGACCTCGGAAAAATCTCGGACGATAGGTACGTCCTTGATTTGTTTCTTCTCAGGTTTGTCTTCTTTATTTGTTTGAGAGATATGAGCCAAGAAGATAGGACATCCTCTCAACAGATATTTCTAGGATTTGGTACAAGAGATAACACTAAGTCTGGTGTCAGTAAGTTTGGTGTTACCGTCTCCTCGAATGATTAAAGTTTCGTTTCCCCACGGGAGACGGACTAGTTTTTCATCACAAATAATGACGGCGTGGTATTTTGCTAACCAGTCCATGCCAATAATAACGTCAAAACTACCAAGGTTTACGTGGATAAGGTCAATGTTGAATGGATGTTTAGAAAGATTTAAGGTACAACCTCTAATGATAGTGTCAGCTTCTACAGTTTTACCGTCAGCTAATTCTACGGAGTAACGATGATCTAGAATCGATGGGACGACTTCTAGTACATTGCTAAATTCAGTGGATATAAAGCTTCGGTCTGCTCTAGTATCAAACAAAACAGATGCATAGCGATTTTTTAGTGGGAACGTACTAGTAACGACATTAGAATCGGGGTTGGCTTTTGCATTGCCGACCACATACACTTTTGACGAAGCTCCTCCACTGTTCTTGTTCTGGTTGGCCAACTTGGGACAACCTGGTCTCACATGTCCCGGTGCTCCACACTCATAGCATACTACTCCCTTATTGGGTCCATTGCCATTCCCTCCGGCAGTATTGCGGTTTCCCTGCTATCTGTTCCCGTTCCCACGGGCATTGTATCTGACCCTCTTGTTATGGTTCCCGGTGTTGTGGTTGGCTCGGACCTGAGTGGCAGCATTGACTTGAGAGGCATGGGCAAAATGACCAACTTGTTCACACTTGTGGCAGGACTAACATGGGCTATCAATAGTATGATGATAATTGCACTTTGAGTACAAGGGTTTTGCACCCACATACGGCCTAGTTCTTGCGGTGATAGCACTGTAAACCTGTCCAACATTTTTCCTTTTAGGAGGCTGCTGGTGCTGACTACGGAAATTTTCATCTGCCTTCCGCTTGTTTTCAGTGTGCCTCTTAGATATGGTACGAACTCTTTTGTTGATCAATTCGGTAGCGAAATCAATGGCATTCTCGACAGTAGTGGGTCGAGATGCAAGCACGCTGTCATGAATGGCGTCTGGGAGTCCACCAACATACTTTTCAATCTTTTCTTCCACCTCAATGATCATTCTGGTACACATTAGAGTCAACTCTTGGAATCTTTGGTTGTATGCAACGATGTCATTGTTCCTGCATCTGAGATCCCATAATTCGATTTCAAGTTTCTTCATTTCACCCCTTGGACAGTATTTCTCTGTCATTCTCTCTTTCAGATCAGTCCAGTTGAGAGCATAGGCAGCATCGTGTCCAAGAGTAGCAACTACAGAGTTCCACCAAGTAAGAGCACTCTCCAGTAATGTGCAGGTGGCAAACTTGACTTTGTTCTCCTCTGCACAATCGCTGATGCGGAACACAGTATCCAACCATTCAAACCACTGCATCAGCTCCACAACACCCTCTCTGCCTTTGTAGTACGAAGGCTTACATTTCAGAAAGTCGGGATAAGAACAACCTCTGGTGGTCTGATTATTTCTGCGGTTATTGGAGTTTTGGCTATCGTCCATGTTCCTGCTGGTAGCCATCGCAGTTGAGATGCCCTGATCAATCATTTCCCTTAGTTGGGCGACAGTGACGTTTTGAGTAGTGTCGGCATTGTTGGGGTTCGTTCTAGTGATTACCATTTGTCTATAATCATACACAAAAATGAAATCATTAGTTTTAGGCGTTAGCACAGTTTTATATTTAAATACACGAAAAGAAATTCATGCATAGACTTCGCAACAAATTGGATAACCTGTTAAAAGTTCATAATATAATTCAACACATAATATAACAAAAGATGATGAGTACATGCCATTTCTAGAGTAGAAATACAATACAAAATGTGCAACCAATCCAAGACAGAGCACAGCCCGCCTGTTTGGGATGGTGGTACACATAATCTAGACTACATCGTCTACGAATACCTATTCTAAATAGTAATGTACAAGGATACAAATGATAAAAGGAAATAAATACATGAGGTTCTATATCATGATAGTTGGGATGCAACCCAAAAGCTTATCATGATGTACAAAAGATCTAGTACATCTAGTATACTCATGCCTAACAGACTCCTCTGAGATGGCCGATGCTACCAGTGGTGATGAGACAGCTGGTGCCTGCATAGCATCTTGCATCGAGGTCAAGGTAACTCGGGTCTCCTTAAGGAGTCGAAGTGCCACTAGAAACTGAGATCTGAAGGTCTCGTGGGCTCCTCTGAGATGGGCAGTCTCTGCAGTCAAACCCTAGTGACGAACGTCCTGGAGATCGAAGAAGATCGAAAGTGTCTGCTCCATGGTCATGAGAGCGGTATGACTCTCATACTGCTGACACTGCAAGGTGTAAATCTGCTCACGGAGAGACTCATTCTCATCCAGCAACCACTGTAGAGACTGATAGGTCGTAGACCATGCTCCTCGAGCAGCGTGCGCCTCGACACTGACAGTCCAACATATTAGGTCCTGACGCTCCTACAGAGCAGTGCGTCCAACCTGCCCAGCTGATAGCAGCGTATGAATATCCGCTATGTCCCGAGCTTGGCGTGCGACCAGTGCAGCAATCTGTGCCTGAACGGGGTCCACACGTCTCGCCCAGGAACCCTCGCCGATCTCAAATGTAGAGTCGAGAGGTGCCTCGTACCTCCTCTTAGGAGGTGGCAGAGACTCGGGTGCGTAGCCCAATAGCAAGGAAGTTGGTGGTAAAGGTGGTAGGGCTACAGTCGGCTGAACCTCATCCCTAGTGGGGGATACAAGTGTAGCAGGTGGAGTAGTGATGAGAGCATTGATGAGTGCGGCGTCGCCGGAAGTATGACTATCGTCAGACTCATTGGCTGATATCCATCTATGTAAGACGGACATCGGTGATAAAGCAGGAGTAGCAGCTGGTGATGTCATAATGAATATGAAAATAATATCGTTTTAATTGACGTAAGTATAAGCTTACTCAAGTTAAAAGTTTTTAGGAATCTTGATTGTAAATTATATAATAGTGCCGTTTAACATCGCCAGTTAAAGGTTACGTTAATACTTATAAGATTAATCAACCGGATGTAAATAATCAATGCACAGTTAGCCACATAAAGATGTATGCTCTACACTCTATATGCTTAACTATTCTAGTTCCAAAAATCCCAAAATATTCTTAAAACAGTTATAGTCCAGTTTATATAATTTTTTATATATATTTAATTTTAATTTTTTGTTCTGGTTCTCTATAACTATCGCTCTAATACCATTTCTGTGACACCCCCAAATTGGTCAAATGCAGCGGGAATAATATTTGGGTGTCACGTAGGGGGATCAACAGCAGATAGTATGTAGAGCAACAAATAAAATATTATCATTACATTTATTACATGAATAAAGGTGTAAATGTTATAAAAAATGTCTTAAACATTATTCAATAGTTGGAATCATTCCCCAGTTTATGAAACCCCAGATGAGCTCTAAAAATGAAGCCTATCATGATGCTTGACTCCATGCACATCAATACCTGTTTCAGTTTCCTGAGAAAACATGCTTAGAGAGTAAATATAAAGTTGGCGAATTCACAAGTTTAATAAAATAGGTTTGGAAAATAAACATTCACTGAAGTAGCAATGCACATAGCATCAATACTTAAAGGTAATTACATTCCCTATTGCCCAAAATAATATAAATAAAGATAAAAATCCAACAAAGATATTTTAAAACCTTTTATTAATTAAATAATTAATTTTAAATGCTAATTAAAGCCCTAAAATTAAATTTAATTAATTCAAATGTCAAAAATATGATTTTATTGAACAATTACTTAACTTATATTATTAGAAGACTAAAAAGTATTTTCTAAAAATTAAAAGCTATTAAAACTATTTTTAAAACCCTAAAAATGATTAAGAAAGATTAAAACCTAATTAAACTTAAAATAATTATAAAAATAAATCTAAAAGTTATAAAAATATTCTAAAAATGGAAATAGTACTAATTAATGACAAAGAACCTAGGAAAAATGAAAAAAAAGAAAGAAAAATAAAATTTTGAAAAATTAATATTAAAATAATATTAAAATAATACTAAAAATAAAAAGTTTCTAAAATTAATTCTAAAAAATTTATAAAAATCCTAAATAATATAATTAAGAGAAAAACACAAATTAGAGCTTCTAAACCTTTTTTAATAATTTTATAAAAATCTTTAAAGTTTATAAAAAACCTTAAAATATTATAAAATTAAAAATAAAAGTTTTTAAAACCAAAACAAGATGTAAACCTCAAAAATATATTTTAAAACCTAAAAAATATTTTTCCTGAAAATTAAAGGTCTTTTTTCTATTTTTTATTGCTTTTATAAAAAACGTGTATTAAATAAATTCTAATAAATAAACTATAACAAGGAAAAATATAAAAGTAGGCCAGAAAAATCACCAATGCTAATAATAACCTAAGAAAAATAAAAGGAAAAAAAAAGTAGCTTATAAATAAGCTAGAAATAAGCTTAAAACCTACGGCTTATTGAAAATAATACAAACAAAGAACGTGTTAAATAGATTACTAATCCTCCCTTGGTCAGTAAAAGACCCAAGGGCAGGATGGTTAAGTATGATGTGTGTTGAACGGCTGGTCACGGGTTCGAGGTATGCTAACCCCCTTTTTTTACTTTTTTTATTTTTTGCTTTTTTTAAACTCTTGCCAATCAATTTGTGACCTCTAAACAGCTTAGAAACACAACACACTTTCCTTTTTATTCAAAGATTGAGCTAAACAGAAACCAAAAACGTGACAGACTTTGTTTTTGAACACAAGCTTAACAGCTTTGTGTATTTGCTTTTTCTTGACAGATTACAAAGAAGCCAAAGGAGTTGGCTTGTGGCTTATTTGATGCTTATTTTTGGAGCAAATAGGCACTCTTGTGTTCTTTGGAACACAAGAAGTCAAAGCAAGCAGTAATCAAACACACTTAGCAAGCACATGAATCAAATCCAAAGCACCCTAGGCCTATGCAGTTTCTGTAACAGATTAGCTAAACCAGTGGACTTTATGAGCTATCAAATGCAATCTAATGAACTCCAAAGACCAAAATTGAGCACACACACTCTCAAACAGATGTTTAATCAAAATCTAACCTTAAATCATACAATTACTCACAGATTTCAAGAAATCAAGCAACCAAAATATGAGAAAAACAAGCAGATATAGACTTATGCATATTTTACTTGCTCTTTTTCTTTAAAACACACCAAACCTAGCTTAAACTTGTTCCAAAGTATATTACCAGCTTACTAACATCTAACTTAACCTTAATCTAGTAACCTAACACCTTTTAGCAACACAAATCAATGATTGTACCCTGCTTAATCCTATTGCCAAACACCTCTTTAAAATTTTGTAAAACGTTTTTAACAAAGAAAAACCTTACAAACCCTATGCAAACTGATCAAACTAGCATTTATCATGTATAAGCACACACTAGAACACAAATCATTCACTTCAAACACACTTAAGCACAAAAATCACTTAAGATCATACCACTTGCTATTTTCTGAGATTAAAAGGGAAATAAGGGAAATACCTTAGGGCTTTACATCCAAAGCCCTAGAGGGTGTATAACCCTCCTCCAATCCAACTCGGGTTGGAGCAGAACTGAATCAACAAGCCTTCACCACCTGTTATGATAATCAAACAAGAAGAAAATACCAATATGCAAAACTATATTTTTCTGTTTACTTTCTTTTCTCTTAAAACCTTTTTCAAATCTTTTCCAACCCTTCCAAATACGTTTTCTATATCCTATAACACTTAACTAATGAGATTACTAAACACCAAATCTTAACACAGACTTTTACCAAAAATGACAGATTTTCAAACCTTTTTGAAAATATTTTGAAACACAAATACTTTACCAAATCAAAAGAGTGGAACTCAGAATTCTTCCAATAACAATACCAACTTTAATATATCATAAAAAGGAATTATTTTTGCTCTTTAACAAAAAACCAACTTTTATATAAATCAAAAGGGATTACAAGATTTATGGAAGAAAACTGGAACAAGGGCTTCACACATGTTGTGAGCTCCTTATATAGCACCTATAGAACATACTAGAACAGAAATATGTAAACCCTAATACATGAGAAATCTCTAATCTACCCTTAAAGTTTCTAGACGAATTTGGTGGTTTTGAGCTGTCAAATTGATCTTGTCCATTCATTTTGCTTTGGGAGGAAGCCATCAATCTTGTACGTTCAATTTGGGACACGTCATTTCCTTGGAGCCAAAGAAATGATCTTATTGGAGGAGAGGGAATTGGGGGTTTGGACCACAGACGTGGGATGCAGGTTTTTAGGAGTGGGATAGGTTTTGGCATGTGGGAATTACTCGTGTGAGGGTTTAATTGAGTTTTTACCCATGTTTAATGAAAGTAAAATCTGGGTGGTAAGAAATGTGAACAGTACCCATTTTGATCCTAAAAAGGGGGAAACTTAGTGTTAACCGCCAGTTTGTGTTTAAATCTTTCCATTGTGACGCTTTTGGTCCTTGGTCTTTGGTTTTTTTGGCATTCAATGTTTCAGCCCTAGAAAAAACGATTTCCTTTGTATTTAAGTTTCCCACTTTGACAATTTTGGCACAAAAGTTTTCCAAAAGGTTTCAAAGGTGTATTTTTGACATGTTTGAATAATTCAAGGGCTGTTTTGGACTTCATTTGATCTTCAAAGGTCTTCACTGCTTCTTAATCTTCATGAGGGACCATTCTTGGCAATTTTAAATTGTTGAGGGACTAATTTTGCCATTTCTTCAAAGTTGAAGGACCTTTTTGCAATTTTGACAAACTTAAGGGACCAAACTTGTAATTATTAATATACAAGGGTTTTAAGTGTCATTTCTTCAATAAATGATGATCAATCTTGTTTTGTCTTCAAGTCTTCAAGGGTATTTGATGAAAATTCCATGATTAGGGCCCGGTTCTTTGTACGGCTTCGTTTCTCGTGTCCGTTTTTCCTTGTATCTTGTGATCTTTTGTCTTTTTCACGATATCCATACCTAAAACACACAAGTAAACAAACACAAGCATATATATGGTATTTTATGACATTTTTATGCATTTAAAGCCCGAAAAGAACGATGAGATCATGTATAAATGCCATCTCATCACTCCCCCATACTAAGCCATTGCCGTGCCCTCACGCAATGCTAGAGTAAAGTATCTAAGCATCACCAAAGTTCAATTTTATTAACCTTTATTGAAGAGTAAAAGACTTGCAACATACTACGATGATGTGTAAAGACATAATGTATGATTTTCATCACCAAAATGTGACTTTTAGGGTCAAAGAATAGAAACAAGTTAATGTCCCTTAGAGTAAACTTCGTCATCCTTGATTGTCATACATTCCATGCTAAGTGCAAAAACAAGATCATTGTTGGTACAAGTAACAATGCTAACACTACTCATACGTTCAAATTGTGTAATACTTTTTCTCCCCGCAATCCTAGTTATTATAAAAGGAAATGGGTTACTATCATTTTTTATCTATTTGTCATGGATCACAAGTGATTCATATTGACTTATTTGAGTAGTTATTAGTCCGAAAGCAAAGTAGCACGATTTGATCAATAGTTAGCTGAAGGACAAAATCTTTTAAAACGGCTTCTCGTGTATCTCCTTAAGTTCATATCTTGGCATAACTCGTTTCACGATTTGAGACCTTTCTCGGACCGATATTTGGCATGTACTTCATACTTCAAATCTTGGGAAGACGTTCTTGAAATTATGGTCTTCTCTTCATATATTTGGAATTTCTTCACTTGACGTTTTTGAGAGATTCTTCATATAGGACCACGACTTCATCATTTTTCTTCAATCTTTACTTTGGATTTTGTTATACAACGATCCGCCTCCTTTTCGGACTTGGATATATTCATCCTCATACCTTGTTAGGGTCTTTTTGGATAGACTTTCTCCATTCTTTAGGGGAGTAATTGCTTCTCGTCGTGTGTCTCGATCCTTCATATTGATTTTGGAACAATGATACTTCACATCATCTTTGGATCTTTAGCAAAAATAGAGCTCCTCATGCCTTGTTAGGGCCTTTTTGGATGATCGCCAATCTTCGCGTCCCGTTTCAATAAGTTATGCCTTGGCTATGAACTCTATTCAACCCCGAGCAACTTTTAAACGATCTTGCGCTAGAGGCTAAGTAACCTTTCAAATCGTACGACCTTACTTATTGCAATTATGTTTTATTCCTAATGCATTGATCTTATGGGAAGAAAAAGCCACAATTAAAAACATATGAGTTTTTGAAAGAACACTTTCATGTTCTACGTTTAGCATGATCACTTGTCTAACTCTATCATTTCTCGTTCTTCACTATATAAAGACCTCTAATTAAAGAGACTCGTGAATACTTAGCCGTGCAAGTCATAATTAAGCCAAATTTGGATTAGCTTTCATTAAGACTATATCAAATCAAAGTTTTGGGTTTTCAAGCCACCTATAGGATCTTGCACTTTCTTGGACTTTTTCAAGTTTTAGAGAATGCGTTTTAAAGTTCCCTTGATAAGTGACTTTCTAGAATCAATTATAGGAACTTGCGAAAAGTTCTTGTTCTTAACCCGAATGAATTAAGACTTTCGCGTTTTAAAGCTCCCTATATAAAAGTCTAGCAAAACTTGAATTGAGCGGGTTAAGGAATGTAAATGGCTCCAAATGCCCATCAAGTCAAAAATTAACTCTTATTCTACCCATCGGAAAATATACATTCGTGTCTTAAAAACACTTATGAAAACTAAAAAATTTTAAAATTTGGCCATTTTTAGCCTTATTAGCAAAACAAAACATTGAAAGTTGGAAAACGTGAGGGCGTAGCAAAGCAAGTACCTATTCACCCCCCCATACTAAAAGTCAACATTGTCCTCAATGTTTCGAGTCTAAAGGTGGAGCACCCCCATACTAGAGACGAAGAATCGAATGCTTAGGATCTAGCATGGAAAGGGTGATCAACAATATATCTAAAGCCGTTTATTAATTATGCTAAAAGATAATTGTTAGAACAATAAAGGATATGTCATGGAATCGTGAAAAACTTCTTCAAACGAACGATGGAGGCTCACGTAAACGAACACGAGAGTCTTCAATCGTAGACGATGATGATGATCTAGATAACACAATCACAAACAACCACGAGACAACGAGTTGGAAGGGTACAAGTCCCCTTATTAGTGAACATAAAGCATAAAGATAAGCATGGGATCTCCCCCACGAGGCACCTCGTTTTTGATTACCGAGTCATGAGCTCGACTCGATCCCCTCAATGCTAATTATCATTGGGGAAGGTGTCTTGGTCGGGGGCAACCATTGAAGGAATTTCCCCACCAAAGTAGTGCTTAAGCCTATGTCCATTCACCTTGAAATTGGGACCATCATCTTGAGCTATCTCAATGGTCCCATATGGAAACACTTGTGTAATGGTGAACGGACCCGACCAACGAGATTTCAATTTCCCGGAAAATATCTTAAGACGTGAGTTAAAAAGCAACACTTGATCACCAATGTTAAAAACCCGGTTTTTAATCTTTGAATCATGAAACTTTTTAGTCTTTTCTTTAAAAATTAATGAATTTTCATAAGCATTATCCCTTAATTCATCCAATTCATTCAATTGTATTTTCCGGTGATCTCCCGCGGTCTTCAAGTCAAAATTAGCATGCTTAAGGGCCCAATATGCCTTATGCTCCAATTCAATGGGCAAATGACAATTCTTCCCATAGACTAACTTATAAGGAGTGCAACCGATAGGTGTCTTATAAGCGGTCCTAAAGGCCCATAAAGCGTCATCGAGTTTGTCGGACCATGAAGCACGGTTTTCTCCTATCGACCTTTCTAAAATCCTCTTCAAAGCTCGGTTCGAAACCTCGACTTGCCCACTCGTTTGCGGGTGATAAGCCGTAGAAAGACGATGTGTAACCCCATATTTCTTTAGAACCTTTTGGAATTGGTCATTACAAAAATGGGTTCCACGATCGCTTATAATAGCACGAGGGGTTCCGAACCGAGAGAATAGTTGCTTCAAAAACTTCACTACCACACGAGCATCATTAGTAGGCAAAGCCTTAGCTTCTACCCATTTAGAAAGGTAGTCCACCGCGACGAGGATATATTTGTTGCCATGAGACGATGGGAACGGCCCCATAAAGTCTATTCCCCATATGTCGAAAATCTCACACACTTGAATTATATTTTGCGGCATTTCATCACGTTGAGACGATTTTCCTTGACGTTGGCACGAATCACACGACTTCACAAGTGCGTGTGCATCACGATAGATAGAAGGCCAAAAGAAACCGGCATCGAACACTTTCTTAGCCGTGAGATTAGCACCGTGGTGACCACCCGTGGGTCCCTCGTGACAAGCTCTAAGGATATTAGAAGCTTCGGTACCAAACACACAACGTCGAACGAGTTGATCCGCACAAATCCGAAAGAGATAAGGGTCGTCCCAAAAATAGAACTTGACGTCACGAAAGAATTTTCGTTTTTGTTGTGTCGTCATACCCTTGATTATGAAATTGCCCGCATGGTAATTTGCAATGTCGGCAAACCATGGGGTGGTGTCTTTAGAATTCACTACACCGAGAGTCTCAAGAGGAAATGTTTCGGTAATTTCCTTGTTCTCGAAAACATCTTTGTGAGGATCTTCTAGACGAGAGAGATGATCGGCCGCTAGATTCTCGGGTCCTTTTTTGTCAAGCACGGTGACATCAAATTCTTGGAGGAGGAGCATCCAACGAAGCAATCTGGGCTTAGCATCTTGCTTAGCTAAGAGATACTTGATAGCCGAATGGTCGGTATACACGATGCTTTTAGTCAAGACGAGATAAGGTCGGAATTTCTCAAAAGCATAGACCACGGCAAGGAATTCCTTTTCCGTTGTGGTGTACTTTAATTGAGCCTCGGTCATCGTCTTACTAGCATAGTGGATAGGACGGAAATGCTTGTCATAACGTTGCCCTAAGACGGCCCCTATAGCATAATCACTTGCATCGCACATGATTTCAAAGGGTAATTCCCAATTAGGAGCAACAAGAATGGGAGCTTCGGTAAGTTTCCTTTTTAGAGTCTCGAAAGCCTTAACACAATCCTCATTAAAGTTAAAAGGAGCTTCCTTCTCGAGAAGGTGTGTCATAGGACGAGAAATCTTCGAAAAGTCCTTGATGAAACGACGATAAAAGCCCGTGTGGCCTAGGAAACTACGAACTCCCTTAACGGTTTTGGGATGAGGTAACTTGGCGATGACGTCTACTTTAGCTTTATCGACCTCAATCCCCGCCTTCGACACCTTATGTCCTAAGACGATTCCTTGTTTACACATGAAATGACATTTCTCCCAATTAAGCACAAGATTGGTTTCTTCACAACGTTTTAACATTTGTTCGAGATTAGATAAACATGACGTGAACGAATTACCAAACACCGAGAAGTCATCCATAAACACTTCCATCGACTTCTCGATCATATCGTGAAAAATTGCCATCATACACCGTTGAAACGTACCGGGTGCATTACAAAGTCCGAAAGGCATCCTACGATAAGCGAACGTTCCATAAGGACATGTAAACGTAGTCTTCTCTTGATCACGAGGGTCGATAGGGATTTGAAAGTAACCGGAAAAACCATCTAAAAAGCAATAGAATTCATTTCCCGCAAGTCGCTCCAACATTTGATCCATGAAGGGCAAAGGAAAGTGGTCTTTACGAGTGGCGTCATTTAACTTTCGGTAGTCAATACACACCCTCCAACCGGTCACAACACGAGTGGGAATTAACTCGTTGTTTTCATTAGGCACAACGGTCATTCCTCCCTTTTTAGGGACACAATGGATTGGGCTCACCCATGGGCTATCGGATATAGGATAAATCATTCCCGCGTCAAGGAGTTTAAGGACCTCCTTTTTAATGACATCGTGAATTTTGGGATTCACCCTTCTTTGACTTTGAATTGTGGGTTTGTAGTCCTCCTCCATTAAAATCTTGTGAGTACAAAATTTTGGGTCAATACCCTTAATGTCGGATATTTTCCACGCAATTGCCCCTTTGTGAGCCTTAAGAACTTTCAAGAGCTCGGTTTTTTCATCATTAGCAAGATCTTTTGCAATAATAACCGGCAACTTGTCATCACCTTCCAAGAATGCATATTCAAGGTGAGAAGGAAGATCTTTCAATTCAAGGATAGGCGGTTCCTCGATTGAAGATTTAGGTTCAACACTCATAACTCCCATCGGCGGAAGAAATGGTGGAATAGAAGTATCATCACTAATCAACACCTCATCTTCATTGTCGATTTCATTTGAAGTGAAATCGCCTCCTTGGAATGGAGTGAGATTTGGTGTGGAATTAGCAAGAATCGGATCCAAAATAGTGGGATTGCCACTTGACGAGCTATCGGAAAAACCTAACACTTCTTGTGAAAACTCATCGCAAACCACATCAACGATGTCAATGTGATTGATGGTAGCGATTGCATAAACATGAGAAGGCTTCGAGTTTTGAGTAGCGTTTATAACAAGTTCCTCTTCGTTGAATCTCAAAGTGATAGTTCTCGCATGAACATCGATAAGCGATCTCGAAGTATCTAAAAATGAACGACCTAAAATTAGAGGAACTTGAGGATCCGCGGGGATGTCGACTACTATAAAATCAACGGGATAGTAGAACTTCCCCACTTTCACGAAAACATCTTCGGCTATTCCACATGCCATAATCGTAGAATGATCGGCCATCTCGATGGACATGTTCGAAGGAATAAGAGCCGGAAGCGAAAGCGATTTCCAAATGGAAAATGGCATCAAATTAATGCTCGCACCAAGATCGGCCAAGGCGAGGCATTCTTTCATCTCTTGTATGTCACAAGGAATGAGAAACTTTCCGGGATCACCAACTTTTTCCGGTATGCGGTTAAGATAAACCGAAGAACAATTAGCAAGCTTTGAAAGCTTTTCCTTATCGCTCATCATACTTTTAAAAGTGGAAGCGAAACGAGGCATGTATAACAACGCGTCGGCTAAACTCACATCAAAATGAACTTGTTGAAACATCTTAATAAAAAGCTCGATTTGTTGTTTGTTACGTTCTTGCATTTTCTCTTTGTTTCGTCTTGAAGGGTAGGGTAAAGGTGGTGTGGGTTGGTCATTAGGAAACGGCCTTGGAATCTCGGGTTCCATAATTGGTATTGGTGTAACCGTAGGTGTGGTTTGAGCGGTACTTCGTGGGATTGTAATGTGCTCCTTTTCGACCACCACCTCGGGTTCTTTCTCGATTTCCTTCTCCTTAGAAGTACTTGTACGAGAGATTGGTTCCTTGAAAGTTTTACCACTTCGTGTAGTAATAACCTTCATTTCTCCCTTCGGGTTTGCAATGGTATCACTAGGAAGACCACCCGAAGAAGAGGGCTTACACATGATAGCTTCAAACATCTTAGCCATTCGGTCCTCAAATTTTGATTGCCTAGCATCCGCTTTCAATAACTCTTGCTTAATCTCATGTTGTCCTAATTCCATCTTTTGTTGGTTTTGTTGAAGACGTTGGACATTTCCTTCCATTTTGTTTGCATGAGTTTTAAGTTCATTAGCAAGTTCATTTTTAAGCTCGTTTTTCAATTCGGACCTTAAGCTAATCATCTCACGTTGCATGTTATCAAATTTAGCATCATTTGCTTTTGCATAATCTAAAAATTCTCCTTGCAAATTTTTCGTGTGAGCATTTTGAAAACCTTGTGTAGTGTTTTGAAAATCACGGTTTTGGTTTTGATTAGAGATTTGTCCATTCCCACTTTGATAATTCCCTTTGTTGTAATTGCGTGTGTTGCCTTGGTAATTACCTTGGTTGTTGTTTCGATAATTGTTAGCATTTTGATTTGGTGGAGCTTGATTTTGGCGGGAACCTTGGCCGTTTTGGTTATAAGTTCCCGTTGCTACATAAGCACTCGAAGTGTTACCATCCGCGGTAATGCACTCGGATAAATCATGAGCTCCTCCACACGATAAACAACTCTTAGCAACCGCTTTAACCGAAGCGGAATTGGAAGCTTCTTGAGCCTTCCAATGGGACATTAGATTATCAAATCTATCAAAAAAACGATTTTCCTCATTAGCTTCATCATGTAAGGCGTTAATGCTACGAGACGATTGTGATGACGATGATGAACCCATATTGGCAACACTCGGTGTGTTACGAGGGCTATATACCTTAGATCGATTTTCAATGATTTGTAAAGCCTCATTTGTCGTCTTGCACAAAAAATTACCACCCGCGGCGGCATTCAAATAATCTCGTTCATGATCATTAAGCCCATTATAAAAGGTATCAATTTGATGCAATTCCGAAAAATCATGGTGAGGACATTCATGTAACATCTCCTTAAATCGTTCCCATGCCATTGAAAAACTTTCATTGTTACGTTGCACAAATCGTGAAATCTCATTTTTTAAGTGTGTTGTTTTCGATGGTGGAAAAAACTTGTTCACAAACTTAGAAACGAGATCGGCCCATGTCAAAATCGAATTTGGCGGTTCTTTCTCGAGCCAAATTTTTGCGGGTCCATCCAACGAATATGGAAACAACATCATCTTAATGGCGTCATGCGGAACATCTTTGAATTTGCTAGTGGCGGTGAGACGGTTGAAATTCCTAATATGGTAATGCGGGTTGTCTTTCTCATGACCTCGAAATTTGTTTGCTTGTAGCATCGACATTAAACCCGTCTTAATCTCGAAATTCTCCGCAAGGATGGCGGGAATAACAATTGCCTCTCCAAAACCCTCGGTGGGTGCTTGAAGCAACTCCATCATAGTACGATTAGCCATTACGACTTCTTGTTCTACAATAGGTTCCACAATTGGAGGTTCTTCAACAATCAACGATCCTTGATTTGTTTGTTTTTGGAGACGTTTACGAGCTCGTTTAGCTTGATTACGAGTGATCATAAACTTCACGAAGAATGGGAGGTGAGCAAAGAAGATTCTTTTTGGTTGTTTTGTGGATTTTCAATTTTTTTTGTGTTTTTGATGATATTTAATTTTTTTTGGATTTTGGTGTATCTTTGTAGACAACAATCTACAAAATCTCTCCTCGAATCAAACTCTTGATTAAAGAAGCCTCAAAGGAATGAAAACGATCACGTGGAGTGAACGCCTTCTAATGACTTTAGAACTTTGGTGAAAACCAAATTGTTCACGAGGGTTTAATCACAAAGAAAACCAAGCAAATATAGTATACGTATTAATACTTTGGGCGGCAAAACCCTCGATTAGCCTTCAATGTCAAAATACTCACAAGCAAGCGGGGAAACGAGGCGGCGCGAAGCACTTAAGAGCCTTTTTCCTTAGGGTATATTTTATAATACCCGCCTTATACCCACCTTATAGTTCGTATTTTTCAAAATCGAGCTTCACGAAAGTACTTATCTATTTTTGCCTTTTCTTTTTGTTTGAGATTCGAATACAATAATTAGGAGATCAAATCCCAATTAAGGTTGTGTTTTCACACTTTTGGAGATATTGTATTTTGGTTGTGATACTTAATACAATATATTAATAATATTCACAAAGAAAAACCAAGAAAACCGATAATACGTGTTAAGGGAGTTCCACTTAACACAAATACTATTTTTGGATAATATCAAAAACAAAATTTTCCAAATCAAATCACGACACACCTCCCCGGCAGCGGCGCCAAAATGATTGTGGTAAATTTAGATAACTTGCTTTAGGAAAAACAAGCAACTAAATAAGAGCGGTAAGTATCGACGAGTGATTTAGGAAAACCACAAGTAATGACCCACAATTAAATAAAATGAGAGAAAGATTCGTTTCCCAAGGAGGTATATGTGTTGTGAATTAACTTGTATTTCTTTGAGATTAATATTGATGAGATGGAATGACGGTTTCGTTAAAATTAAACTACGATGAAAACGTAAACGTAAAGCCGTAGAAAAACACAAAAATTAAAAATTAAGCTAAAGCCAAAAACAAAATCAAGAGAAGATTAAAAAGGCTAAAACAAGTCTAAAATAATATAAATAAAGATAAAAATCCAACAAAGATATTTTAAAACCTTTTATTAATTAAATAATTAATTTTAAATGCTAATTAAAGCCCTAAAATTAAATTTAATTAATTCAAATGTCAAAAATATGATTTTATTGAACAATTACTTAACTTATATTATTAGAAGACTAAAAAGTATTTTCTAAAAATTAAAAGCTATTAAAACTATTTTTAAAACCCTAAAAATGATTAAGAAAGATTAAAACCTAATTAAACTTAAAATAATTATAAAAATAAATCTAAAAGTTATAAAAATATTCTAAAAATGGAAATAGTACTAATTAATGACAAAGAACCTAGGAAAAATGAAAAAAAAAGAAAGAAAAATAAAATTTTGAAAAATTAATATTAAAATAATATTAAAATAATACTAAAAATAAAAAGTTTCTAAAATTAATTCTAAAAAATTTATAAAAATCCTAAATAATATAATTAAGAGAAAAACACAAATTAGAGCTTCTAAACCTTTTTTAATAATTTTATAAAAATCTTTAAAGTTTATAAAAAACCTTAAAATATTATAAAATTAAAAATAAAAGTTTTTAAAACCAAAACAAGATGTAAACCTCAAAAATATATTTTAAAACCTAAAAAATATTTTTCCTGAAAATTAAAGGTCTTTTTTCTATTTTTTATTGCTTTTATAAAAAACGTGTATTAAATAAATTCTAATAAATAAACTATAACAAGGAAAAATATAAAAGTAGGCCAGAAAAATCACCAATGCTAATAATAACCTAAGAAAAATAAAAGGAAAAAAAAAGTAGCTTATAAATAAGCTAGAAATAAGCTTAAAACCTACGGCTTATTGAAAATAATACAAACAAAGAACGTGTTAAATAGATTACTAATCCTCCCTTGGTCAGTAAAAGACCCAAGGGCAGGATGGTTAAGTATGATGTGTGTTGAACGGCTGGTCACGGGTTCGAGGTATGCTAACCCCCTTTTTTTACTTTTTTTATTTTTTGCTTTTTTTAAACTCTTGCCAATCAATTTGTGACCTCTAAACAGCTTAGAAACACAACACACTTTCCTTTTTATTCAAAGATTGAGCTAAACAGAAACCAAAAACGTGACAGACTTTGTTTTTGAACACAAGCTTAACAGCTTTGTGTATTTGCTTTTTCTTGACAGATTACAAAGAAGCCAAAGGAGTTGGCTTGTGGCTTATTTGATGCTTATTTTTGGAGCAAATAGGCACTCTTGTGTTCTTTGGAACACAAGAAGTCAAAGCAAGCAGTAATCAAACACACTTAGCAAGCACATGAATCAAATCCAAAGCACCCTAGGCCTATGCAGTTTCTGTAACAGATTAGCTAAACCAGTGGACTTTATGAGCTATCAAATGCAATCTAATGAACTCCAAAGACCAAAATTGAGCACACACACTCTCAAACAGATGTTTAATCAAAATCTAACCTTAAATCATACAATTACTCACAGATTTCAAGAAATCAAGCAACCAAAATATGAGAAAAACAAGCAGATATAGACTTATGCATATTTTACTTGCTCTTTTTCTTTAAAACACACCAAACCTAGCTTAAACTTGTTCCAAAGTATATTACCAGCTTACTAACATCTAACTTAACCTTAATCTAGTAACCTAACACCTTTTAGCAACACAAATCAATGATTGTACCCTGCTTAATCCTATTGCCAAACACCTCTTTAAAATTTTGTAAAACGTTTTTAACAAAGAAAAACCTTACAAACCCTATGCAAACTGATCAAACTAGCATTTATCATGTATAAGCACACACTAGAACACAAATCATTCACTTCAAACACACTTAAGCACAAAAATCACTTAAGATCATACCACTTGCTATTTTCTGAGATTAAAAGGGAAATAAGGGAAATACCTTAGGGCTTTACATCCAAAGCCCTAGAGGGTGTATAACCCTCCTCCAATCCAACTCGGGTTGGAGCAGAACTGAATCAACAAGCCTTCACCACCTGTTATGATAATCAAACAAGAAGAAAATACCAATATGCAAAACTATATTTTTCTGTTTACTTTCTTTTCTCTTAAAACCTTTTTCAAATCTTTTCCAACCCTTCCAAATACGTTTTCTATATCCTATAACACTTAACTAATGAGATTACTAAACACCAAATCTTAACACAGACTTTTACCAAAAATGACAGATTTTCAAACCTTTTTGAAAATATTTTGAAACACAAATACTTTACCAAATCAAAAGAGTGGAACTCAGAATTCTTCCAATAACAATACCAACTTTAATATATCATAAAAAGGAATTATTTTTGCTCTTTAACAAAAAACCAACTTTTATATAAATCAAAAGGGATTACAAGATTTATGGAAGAAAACTGGAACAAGGGCTTCACACATGTTGTGAGCTCCTTATATAGCACCTATAGAACATACTAGAACAGAAATATGTAAACCCTAATACATGAGAAATCTCTAATCTACCCTTAAAGTTTCTAGACGAATTTGGTGGTTTTGAGCTGTCAAATTGATCTTGTCCATTCATTTTGCTTTGGGAGGAAGCCATCAATCTTGTACGTTCAATTTGGGACACGTCATTTCCTTGGAGCCAAAGAAATGATCTTATTGGAGGAGAGGGAATTGGGGGTTTGGACCACAGACGTGGGATGCAGGTTTTTAGGAGTGGGATAGGTTTTGGCATGTGGGAATTACTCGTGTGAGGGTTTAATTGAGTTTTTACCCATGTTTAATGAAAGTAAAATCTGGGTGGTAAGAAATGTGAACAGTACCCATTTTGATCCTAAAAAGGGGGAAACTTAGTGTTAACCGCCAGTTTGTGTTTAAATCTTTCCATTGTGACGCTTTTGGTCCTTGGTCTTTGGTTTTTTTGGCATTCAATGTTTCAGCCCTAGAAAAAACGATTTCCTTTGTATTTAAGTTTCCCACTTTGACAATTTTGGCACAAAAGTTTTCCAAAAGGTTTCAAAGGTGTATTTTTGACATGTTTGAATAATTCAAGGGCTGTTTTGGACTTCATTTGATCTTCAAAGGTCTTCACTGCTTCTTAATCTTCATGAGGGACCATTCTTGGCAATTTTAAATTGTTGAGGGACTAATTTTGCCATTTCTTCAAAGTTGAAGGACCTTTTTGCAATTTTGACAAACTTAAGGGACCAAACTTGTAATTATTAATATACAAGGGTTTTAAGTGTCATTTCTTCAATAAATGATGATCAATCTTGTTTTGTCTTCAAGTCTTCAAGGGTATTTGATGAAAATTCCATGATTAGGGCCCGGTTCTTTGTACGGCTTCGTTTCTCGTGTCCGTTTTTCCTTGTATCTTGTGATCTTTTGTCTTTTTCACGATATCCATACCTAAAACACACAAGTAAACAAACACAAGCATATATATGGTATTTTATGACATTTTTATGCATTTAAAGCCCGAAAAGAACGATGAGATCATGTATAAATGCCATCTCATCAGCGGACTTGGTGAGTCGGTCGACGATTACCCAGATAGTATCGTAACCGTGAGATGACTTTGGGAGTTTGGTGAAAAAGTCCATGGTGATGTTGTCCCACTTCCATTTCGGTATCTCGGGCTGTACAAGTAAACCCGATGGTCTCTGGTGTTCAGTTTTGACACGTGAACATGTCAAGCACTTCTGAACATAGGTGGCGATGTCAACTTTCATATTTGGCCACTAGTATAATTTATTCATATCCTGATACATCTTTTAAGATCCGGGATGTATAGAATATTTAGACTTACGAGATTCGTGCATGATCACGTTTCTCAAATCTCCATAACAAGGTAACCAGCTCCTTCCGTGAAGGCATAGGGTTCCATCTGCTCTTGGCTCTTACTTCTCCTTAGTAAGGTCGGTTCTGAGCATTCCCCCGATGTCTTCCTTCATGAGGTTTTCAGGTAATTGAGCTTGAGTTTGAGCTTCCACAATCAATTTGGGTAGATCCAAACTGATTGTCATAACTAATGCCCGGACTCTCATAGGAGGGTCCGTTTCTTTACGACTTAGAGCGTCAACAACCATGTTTGCTTTACCGGGGTGGTATTTGATCTCACAGACATAGTCACTCAACAACTCAATCGAATGGCATTGTCTCATGTTCAGCTCCTTCTGATCCAATATGTGTTGCAAACTTTTGTGGTCAGTATGCACGGTACACTTTGTTCCGTATAGGTAATGTCTCTAGATTTTGGGAGCAAATACTACGGATCCAAGTTCTAGATCATGAGTGGTGTAGTTCTTCTCAGGCTTCTTCAGTTGTCTTGAAGCATAGGCGATCACTTTCATTCTCTGCATCAGTACTGCACCTAAACCTTTGTGTGAAGCATCACAATATACAACGAAATCATCGTTTCCTTCAGGCAAGGCTAATATAGGTGAACTATACAACTTCTGCTTGATCAGCTGAAAAGCTGATTCTTCCTTCTCTCCCCAATCAAACTTTATTCCTTTCTGAGTGAGTTTGGTCATCGGTTTGGATATTTTTGAGAAATCTTTAATAAATCTGCGGTAGTATACGGCAAGGCCTAGAAATTGGCGGATCTCTGCCGACGACTTAGGTGATACCCAGTCTTTGACAGATTTGACCTTTGCTGGATCTACGTGAATACCGTCACGATCGATGTCATGACCGAGGAATTACACTCTGCCAAAATTCACATTTGGAGAATTTAGCATAGAGCTGTTCCTTCTTGAGTACCTTTAGCACTTGTGCAAGGTGTTCCCCGTGATCTTGTTCGTTCTTGGAATAAATGAGTATATCGTCAATGAAGACTATCACGAATTTATCCAGGTAGGGTCTGCACACACGATTCATAAGATCCATAAAAATGGCTGTTGCATTGGTCAACCCAAATAGCATAACCTGGAATTCGTAATGATCGTAACGGGTTCTGAACGTTGTTTTTGGAATATCTTCCTCCCTGACCCTTAGTTAATGGTATCCAGATCTCAAGTCAATCTTGGAATACACACTTGACCCTTGCAGTTGGTCAAACAGGTCGTCAATGCGAGGAAGTGGATAACGATTTTTCATAGTTAACTTATTCAGTTCTCTGTAGTCGATACACGGAAGGAACCATCTTTCTTTTTGACAAATAAAACAGGAGCTACCCATGGCGAGGAACTGGGTCAGATAAATCCTTTATCAGATAATTCCTGAAGTTGTTCAGCTAGCTCTTTCATTTCTGATGGTGCCAACCGGTATGGAGCTTTAGCCACAGGTGCAGCTCCGGGAATCAAATCGATTTGAAATTCCACTTGTCGGGTTGGTGGTAAGCCTGGAAACTGATCAGGAAAGACCTCGGAAAAATCTCGGACGATAGGTACGTCCTTGATTTGTTTCTTCTCAGGTTTGTCTTCTTTATTTGTTTGAGAGATATGAGCCAAGAAGATAGGACATCCTCTCAACAGATATTTCTAGGATTTGGTACAAGAGATAACACTAAGTCTGGTGTCAGTAAGTTTGGTGTTACCGTCTCCTCGAATGATTAAAGTTTCGTTTCCCCACGGGAGACGGACTAGTTTTTCATCACAAATAATGACGGCGTGGTATTTTGCTAACCAGTCCATGCCAATAATAACGTCAAAACTACCAAGGTTTACGTGGATAAGGTCAATGTTGAATGGATGTTTAGAAAGATTTAAGGTACAACCTCTAATGATAGTGTCAGCTTCTACAGTTTTACCGTCAGCTAATTCTACGGAGTAACGATGATCTAGAATCGATGGGACGACTTCTAGTACATTGCTAAATTCAGTGGATATAAAGCTTCGGTCTGCTCTAGTATCAAACAAAACAGATGCATAGCGATTTTTTAGTGGGAACGTACTAGTAACGACATTAGAATCGGGGTTGGCTTTTGCATTGCCGACCACATACACTTTTGACGAAGCTCCTCCACTGTTCTTGTTCTGGTTGGCCAACTTGGGACAACCTGGTCTCACATGTCCCGGTGCTCCACACTCATAGCATACTACTCCCTTATTGGGTCCATTGCCATTCCCTCCGGCAGTATTGCGGTTTCCCTGCTATCTGTTCCCGTTCCCACGGGCATTGTATCTGACCCTCTTGTTATGGTTCCCGGTGTTGTGGTTGGCTCGGACCTGAGTGGCAGCATTGACTTGAGAGGCATGGGCAAAATGACCAACTTGTTCACACTTGTGGCAGGACTAACATGGGCTATCAATAGTATGATGATAATTGCACTTTGAGTACAAGGGTTTTGCACCCACATACGGCCTAGTTCTTGCGGTGATAGCACTGTAAACCTGTCCAACATTTTTCCTTTTAGGAGGCTGCTGGTGCTGACTACGGAAATTTTCATCTGCCTTCCGCTTGTTTTCAGTGTGCCTCTTAGATATGGTACGAACTCTTTTGTTGATCAATTCGGTAGCGAAATCAATGGCATTCTCGACAGTAGTGGGTCGAGATGCAAGCACGCTGTCATGAATGGCGTCTGGGAGTCCACCAACATACTTTTCAATCTTTTCTTCCACCTCAATGATCATTCTGGTACACATTAGAGTCAACTCTTGGAATCTTTGGTTGTATGCAACGATGTCATTGTTCCTGCATCTGAGATCCCATAATTCGATTTCAAGTTTCTTCATTTCACCCCTTGGACAGTATTTCTCTGTCATTCTCTCTTTCAGATCAGTCCAGTTGAGAGCATAGGCAGCATCGTGTCCAAGAGTAGCAACTACAGAGTTCCACCAAGTAAGAGCACTCTCCAGTAATGTGCAGGTGGCAAACTTGACTTTGTTCTCCTCTGCACAATCGCTGATGCGGAACACAGTCTCCAACCATTCAAACCACTGCATCAGCTCCACAACACCCTCTCTGCCTTTGTAGTACGAAGGCTTACATTTCAGAAAGTCGGGATAAGAACAACCTCTGGTGGTCTGATTATTTCTGCGGTTATTGGAGTTTTGGCTATCGTCCATGTTCCTGCTGGTAGCCATCGCAGTTGAGATGCCCTGATCAATCATTTCCCTTAGTTGGGCGACAGTGACGTTTTGAGTAGTGTCGGCATTGTTGGGGTTCGTTCTAGTGATTACCATTTGTCTATAATCATACACAAAAATGAAATCATTAGTTTTAGGCGTTAGCACAGTTTTATATTTAAATACACGAAAAGAAATTCATGCATAGACTTCGCAACAAATTGGATAACCTGTTAAAAGTTCATAATATAATTCAACACATAATATAACAAAAGATGATGAGTACATGCCATTTCTAGAGTAGAAATACAATACAAAATGTGCAACCAATCCAAGACAGAGCACAGCCCGCCTGTTTGGGATGGTGGTACACATAATCTAGACTACATCGTCTACGAATACCTATTCTAAATAGTAATGTACAAGGATACAAATGATAAAAGGAAATAAATACATGAGGTTCTATATCATGATAGTTGGGATGCAACCCAAAAGCTTATCATGATGTACAAAAGATCTAGTACATCTAGTATACTCATGCCTAACAGACTCCTCTGAGATGGCCGATGCTACCAGTGGTGATGAGACAGCTGGTGCCTGCATAGCATCTTGCATCGAGGTCAAGGTAACTCGGGTCTCCTTAAGGAGTCGAAGTGCCACTAGAAACTGAGATCTGAAGGTCTCGTGGGCTCCTCTGAGATGGGCAGTCTCTGCAGTCAAACCCTAGTGACGAACGTCCTGGAGATCGAAGAAGATCGAAAGTGTCTGCTCCATGGTCATGAGAGCGGTATGACTCTCATACTGCTGACACTGCAAGGTGTAAATCTGCTCACGGAGAGACTCATTCTCATCCAGCAACCACTGTAGAGACTGATAGGTCGTAGACCATGCTCCTCGAGCAGCGTGCGCCTCGACACTGACAGTCCAACATATTAGGTCCTGACGCTCCTACAGAGCAGTGCGTCCAACCTGCCCAGCTGATAGCAGCGTATGAATATCCGCTATGTCCCGAGCTTGGCGTGCGACCAGTGCAGCAATCTGTGTCTGAACGGGGTCCACACGTCTCGCCCAGGAACCCTCGCCGATCTCAAATGTAGAGTCGAGAGGTGCCTCGTACCTCCTCTTAGGAGGTGGCAGAGACTCGGGTGCGTAGCCCAATAGCAAGGAAGTTGGTGGTAAAGGTGGTAGGGCTACAGTCGGCTGAACCTCATCCCTAGTGGGGGATACAAGTGTAGCAGGTGGAGTAGTGATGAGAGCATTGATGAGTGCGGCGTCGCCGGAAGTATGACTATCGTCAGACTCATTGGCTGATATCCATCTATGTAAGACGGACATCGGTGATAAAGCAGGAGTAGCAGCTGGTGATGTCATAATGAATATGAAAATAATATCGTTTTAATTGACGTAAGTATAAGCTTACTCAAGTTAAAAGTTTTTAGGAATCTTGATTGTAAATTATATAATAGTGCCGTTTAACATCGCCAGTTAAAGGTTACGTTAATACTTATAAGATTAATCAACCGGATGTAAATAATCAATGCACAGTTAGCCACATAAAGATGTATGCTCTACACTCTATATGCTTAACTATTCTAGTTCCAAAAATCCCAAAATATTCTTAAAACAGTTATAGTCCAGTTTATATAATTTTTTATATATATTTAATTTTAATTTTTTGTTCTGGTTCTCTATAACTATCGCTCTAATACCATTTCTGTGACACCCCCAAATTGGTCAAATGCAGCGGGAATAATATTTGGGTGTCACGTAGGGGGATCAACAGCAGATAGTATGTAGAGCAACAAATAAAATATTATCATTACATTTATTACATGAATAAAGGTGTAAATGTTATAAAAAATGTCTTAAACATTATTCAATAGTTGGAATCATTCCCCAGTTTATGAAACCCCAGATGAGCTCTAAAAATGAAGCCTATCATGATGCTTGACTCCATGCACATCAATACCTGTTTCAGTTTCCTGAGAAAACATGCTTAGAGAGTAAATATAAAGTTGGCGAATTCACAAGTTTAATAAAATAGGTTTGGAAAATAAACATTCACTGAAGTAGCAATGCACATAGCATCAATACTTAAAGGTAATTACATTCCCTATTGCCCAAAACTGATACTTGACACGTTAATTCCACAACAAATGAGGACCCTTCGCATTAATAAAAATGCACCCAATATTCCGTTCCAACATGTTAAACATCTGTTGTCCTGGCCTAGGCACAGTGAGTGCTACTGACCCAAATGGGGATGGTCAATCCCAAATAGATCTATTTATACATTCAGGCAATTCAACAGTTTTAACAGTTTCAGATGCAGGGGTCATGCGGTTTAATCTACAATAGGCAAATGTAATCAAAGTTTTTGTAGTTCAGTTTATGTCCATCAAATAAAAATATGTTGCATGTTTTCTTCCCCATAAAAGGCTTAAAAGTTTGACAATATACAAAGTGGGGCCATGAACTCATCTAAGTAGTACAGTAATAAGTCACAAGAAAAATCCAATGTGATGCTCACGATAACGTCAACAACCTAAATAATTATACGGTCTCAGTATATGTGTAACATAATGCATAAAATTTTCTGAACAAGTTGTGCATGCTTATATTGGTTTTAAGCATTTTATTACCATCTCTGTAATTTAATTCATCGTTGTACAATTAATAGATGTTGATACAAAAGTTGGATGATCCTTGCTTGACCCGAATTAGGCTTAATCCGGGTAGGTTGGGATCCGGCTCTTGCACCAAGTGAATAACTTGTTGAGATCCTGCACACTAAAACAACACGTGTTAGACTTACCGTGGGAATGTATCCCACGATTAGACTCTGGAGTGAGAGTAAGTAATCGGTTTAGGGTTAGAAATTGGCTGTAGGTTGAGAGTATAGAGAATGTGATACCTTTGTGGAACCCTTGGGGGTTCCTTATATAGGCAGTTAAACCCTAATGGGTTGTCATTGTTACTTTGGCCCCAAGCACAAGATAATCACCATAATTAGCTTTATCTTCTAATTATGGTGAGTGTATATCCTATACTTTGAGGCAAATCCCAATCCTGATAAGATTGTGATTCTGTCTAACCCTATACCGGTCGTGCCGGGCCGTGGGCCGCACACACCTTATGCGGCCACTGTTCATTCAAGCCCATAAGCTCAAATGACATTAATCCAACCCATTCGTGATAGGTCGCATGTAGGTAGTACCCGTGGGCCGGGTTCTTGACCCGGTTGGGGACTATACGTCATCATGTCCCCACAGTCTAGTTGGTACAGCCGTAGGCGTAACCTTTAGACTAATCAATGTCCTTTATATATCGTTGTCGCAAACATAGCCGTACTCCAAAAAAGGCCGGCCGGGACAACATTAATGAATAAATTAATTGTATTCATTAGTCGGACGATTTTTATGCAAAAGTGCACCAGACAGGCCCACTCTTGAGCCACGTAAAACTGTCAAGAAGTGACCCGTAGGTCCCTCCGACATTTCAGAAGTGTCAGAAATCCCATCCTTTGGATAGGCGTAGTGGTTTACACGTGGCAAACATCCATATCACCTCGTAACTCGAGGCAACCCTATAAAAGAGTTGGTGCGTGTAACTGTGTGAACACACAGTTAACAACTCCATTTCCACCATTGTTATACCTTTTCTCAATCCTCCACTTCTTCTCCTTCTTTTTCCACGGAAATCCATCACACCTGGTTAGACCACCGCGCCTATCTACTCATATTTATAAATCACGGTGAAAGATAATCCTGTGATCACGGACGTTCTTAACGTGATGTCCGCGGAGAAATATATGGAATTTTTGTCTGAATATTATATCCCTGAGAGCGTAAACCCCACCTATCTAGGTGACGCGAAGCTATCACGGATGCCCCTGCTGGGAAAATAGGCGTGTACACGCGCTTATTTGACTCGGCAAACTACCGCATCCCACTATCTAAGTTCCTTGTAGATGTGCTAATGTATTATGACTTCCATATAACCCAGCTCCACTGTATAGGGGCGTGCAAGGTTAACCAATTTGAGGTTACCTACCATGCTTGTGAGGTAGCCCCTACTGTTAGTTTATTTAGGGTTTTCTACGCCCCCCAAATGGTGAATGGGTGGCTATCGTTTAAAAAGCGATCTACAACCGCCCCCATGACTTATAGGAAACCCCTAGATTTCCTTAAGAAGTGGTACGACCGCTACTTTTTTTGTAGATGCCAAGGTGTTCCCTACTCCTTTTGTTCAAAAAAACAAAGTACGCTTTGACTACCCACCCTCATCCAAGGATTATAGTAGCCGGGATGTGAAAACATTAGACAACCATCACACTGATTTCCATAAGGGTCTGTCGGAGAACTTCCTATGCTTAATAGGGATTAGCCACAATTATTTTAGGAGGGAGGATAGATATCTATGCTTTCTGACCGAGCGTAGACAGGGTAGGTATCCCTTATACATGAATATGCATATAAATTTGACAATAATGCTTGGAATCATACTAACCCATATGGTTGCTTATGTTTGTAGAGATGAAGCTGTTTGGACTACTACGTCAGGGTGACCCAAGCAAGGTTCCGGAGGGATCTCGACCCCTGAAAGAGGGCGAGTCCCCTTACTAGTCGCCACTGCCGGCATGATGATCGTACTGGAAGAAACAACTGAGACGCGGTCTGATGAGCAGGAACCAGTGATCCATAAGTCGCCGCTGGACTTTATCAATGAAGATGGTGGTGAGCTGCTACTAGAGAATACCGCCTCCCTCCAAGGTGTAGAACAACCCACAGATCTGTCCATCAACCGCATGGTTGGTGATGACGATGAAGGAGAGGAGGAAGTGGCGCAGGAGGCCGGATCCTCCCAACAGCCAAAACATACGTCCAAGAAGCGCAAATCCACCAGGAGGGTGGTGGAGAATGTAGAAGCGGAGGAGAGGGAACACAACGCACCCCCAAGAAGCTGAGGAAAGACCATCCTCAATTCCAAGAAGGGAGCAACACCACACTGCCGTAGGACAACCCCCCGTCGCAAGTAGATACACATGTATGGAAGGCAACACCAGTGATCCCCGTAGCTCCCACTATCACAGAGCCGGTGATAGATGCGACGTAAGTACCTTTTGTTATATTTCATAATATTTGCTTCCCCCATGATACCACAAAAACCCATAAGTGTTTGTTAAATAACAGGGTGGATCCTTCGATAGTGGCGCAGGAGAAGGAAGTAGTGAGAGAACCTTCTCCCATGATATCCACGATGCCCCTATCACCTCCCCCGACTCACGAAGAGGAGCCTCGCGCCGAGGGTCCGGACACCAACCTTCGCCCGGCATGGAACTTGTCTAGCCTAACAAGACTAGAGGTAGAGTCCGAGTGTAAGGAGTTCATGGATCACTTGACTCCTCCCGCCTTAGCCCAAGACCTAGACGAAATGAACCACTCGGTCCTTCTTGAGCAGTTCAACGTAGCCACGTCGCATCAGGTAACACTGGGGGAAGCCTTGCGACGCTGACTGGAAGAGTCCTTGTCCTACGCTCGTCGCGCCGATAAGAGAATAACTCGCAGGAAAGAGCTTGTAGTGAAACATGAGAAGACAATTAGCTCCCTGCAGGTGGACTTGGTCGTGGCTGGGGTGACAATAAAAGAACAAACAAGCCACGCCAACGTCCATGAAGAGCGTGTTGCTGAGTTGGAAGCTCTCCTTGAGGCGGCCAACAGCAAGGTACGTACCGTTTTGTATACCAATTTGTATGTGTAACATCCATGTATTTCTTTGTAGTAACCCAAGTGTTGTTCATAGGTATCCACAGCCGAAGCCGCCACCAAAACCGCAACGGACCAAGCATCCGCCCCGGCAGAAGAGCGTGACACGCCGAAGGAAGAATTTATCAAGGAGCGGGCTGTCATGGAGGAGCGAACAGCTGAGGTGGAGCGAGAACTAAACGTGCTGGCAACAGAATACACTAAAGTGTTGTGCCCCCCACTGCTTACGGCCATTGTTGGTCGTAGGTGGATAGTGGGCCAAGGGATGTGCCTTGCCATGACAAGGGTAATGGAGGCTCCATATTTTGTGCAGGCCTTCGCGGATGTCATGTCAGACGACATTGACCGTGGCAGGCATGAGGGGTTGACCAAGGCTGCGGAACTGATAAGCACGAAAGAAGACATCTCTAAGCATGCCTATCATAACCCCGAGGCGGAGGCAAAAATGACTACATCTATGGCCGCTCTTGGAGATATGCAGTACCCCTACCTGGATGACCTTGAAGCTCTAAAGGACGCCTCCAACGAGGACATCATGGCGAAGCTTACACCAGACCCAATCCAGCTTACTCTGCCAATATATGATGCTAGTCTGAAGGTCGTGAAAGGTGAAAGGCTACTAGCGGAGGCATTGGAAGCTAACTTAGCCAGGGCGCAGAGTTGGAAAGGACGCTCGTGGCGAAGCCCTCCGTGCTATGATAGCCGAAGGGAAGAAAGAAGTAGGAGAGTTCCTGCCTCCTTTGTAGGTTAACTGTTGTAAACATTTTCACAACTTTGTATTTATTCATCTTTGTATGTACACGGCTTGAATTCGTAACTCTATGTGTAAACACTTTAGAATATCATATGTATGTGTCCGTGGTGATCACGGCAATTTTGTGTATTTATATTGAAACTTGTTATTATTCCTTTGATATCATGTATCTGTTTACGTGACGTGTCACGGCTGAATAAGGATAAAACTAAGTCTATAATTTACTAGACGTGCACCGTGTGTCTTTATCATGTCCGGTACTACGTAAGTACGACATGTGGAAACTTATTACAACGTCTTGTAAATAAGGTGTCTAGTAAGGATACATGATCCGCGTCACTGGGGTTGCATCCCTCTTATGCGACAAGTTGAATTATTAGGTTCACTTAATCCTCTTACCCCGCCTGGGAGCGAATAGTACATGTACGGTGTGAATGAATGCATATGAACAAGTAATAACATACTAGGGAAATAATAAATAAATCTAAAAAACATAAGACAATAATTTTCACAAGAATAGACCGTGGAGCTAGCTAGGCACCACGGCATTTTATTAGAACGGTTACGATTTTTTGACAGAATTAAAATCTTAAGACAAATAGAACCTAGAAAGCATGAAAAACAAAAAATACATGGATCTTCAATGAAGCTGACCACAGCGAAGTGTCCATGCGGAGGCGGTATCCCTTTCAGAGGTAGTATCTTTTAAGGTTGCAAATATTCCATGTACGGTCCAAGTCACGGCCATCCATATCATGCAACTTGTACGCACCTAGTCCCAAAGCTTTCGTGACCTCATACGGCCCTTCGCACTTTGGACCAAGCTTCCCTGTGTTCTCCGCGCGACTTGCCTTGTTAGCACGATAAACAAAATCCCCCGGTCAGAAGGAAACACCCTTGACTTTGGAATCGTAATAAGCTTGCATACGTGCCTTAGACTTGGCCTCATTGATGGATGCTATCTCTCGTTTCTCGTCTAACAAGTCTAGATTGACCCGGAGTTGCTCATCGTTTGTGACGGTGTTAACCTCCACAGTGCGGATTGTTGGCATCCCAATTTCTGCTGGGATAACAGCCTCGGTTCTGTAGGCCAGCGCGAATGGAGTGTCCCCATTGGCTGTTTTGATCATTGTCATGTGGGCCCATAGGACATGCGGCAGTTCATCTACCCACTTGGCGCTTCTTTCATCCAAGCGTTCTTTTATACCCTCACCCAGGCTTCTATTTGCCCGTTCTATAAGACCATTAGTTTGTGGGTGTTTAACTGATGCGAAACACCGTGTGATGTTCACCGTCGCGCGCCAATCCTTGAATGGATTATCCGTGAACTGCTTTCCGTCATCCGAGATGATATCGCCTGGCAAACCAAAGCGGCACACAATATTTTCCCAAACAAACTTTTTTACCTGTTTGCCCTTAATCGTTTTGACCGCCTTAGCTTCTATCCAACGAGTAAAATAGTCCATAGCTATAATCAAGAACTTAACGCCCCCTCGGACAATAGGAAAAGGGCCTGCGATATCAATCCCCCATTTATAGAATGGCCATGGGGATGTGATGGGTGTTAGTTCTTGCTGTGGATGCCGCAGTACTAGCCTATGTACTTGGCAATCGCTGCATTTAAGAATCATGTCTCGTGCATCCCGATGCAAATCGGCAATTAGTACCCTGTGCGTAAAGCTCGTGCCACTACTAATCTAGGGCCTGCGTGCATGCCGCACGACCCTTCATGTATCTCACTAATCACATAGCTAGCCTGGCACGGCCCGACGCATCGCAACCACGGCTGTAGGAAGGAACGCTTGTATAGAACACCATCTCGGAGTTCGAAATGTTGCGACTTCCTTTTGATACGCCGCGCCACCTTTTCGTCCTCCGGAAGGGTCTCATTAGTTAGATAGTTGATGATCGGGGTCATCAATGTAGGTCCCTCTTCTTCAACTATGGTCGCGATGTCTCCCCCTGTAATGGACTTTTCCTTGAGTATTTCAACCAACACTTGTTTGGATAAATGGGCGAAGCTTGTAGACGCAATCTTGCTAAGAGTATTCGCCTTCTTGTTCTTGCGTCTTGGTACTTGCTTGATGGAAAACTTTCCAAAAACGGCGATGAGTGACTTGACTTTTTCCAAGTACTGGATCATGTTATCCTCCTTAGCTAAGTACCCAACTAGGATGTGATTCACGACAAGCCGTGAGTCCACACAGGCCTCAAGGTTGCGGACTCCCACCTAGCGGCGATTTTTAAACCCGCAATCAATGCTTCATATTCTGCCTCATTATTCGTGGCTGTAAACTCAAAGCGCAAGGCGTAGGTAAATTCCATTCCTTCCGGATTCGTGAGAATGAGGCCGACTCCTGATCCGTCCGTGCAAGAAGATCCGTCAGTAAACAAAACCTATGGTTCCGTTAAAATTTCTTCTCTTTGCACCATTGGTTCGTCCTCCTCAGGTTTCTCAATTAGGAAGTTTTCCAAAATTTGGCCCTTGACGGCTGTCCTTGGCTTATAAGAGATGTTATGTTCTCCTAGTAGGACGCTCCACTTCTGTAATATCCCGGCCACGTCTGGTTTAGAGATGATCTATTTTATTGGTTGATCAGTGATAACCACAATTGGGTGCGCCTGGAAGTACCGGCGTAGCCTTTTCCCGGCGTAAACCAATGACAAAACCAATTTCTCCATTGATGAATAATTTAACTCCGGCCCTTGCAAGGCTCTACTTATGAAGTAAACCGGAGTCTAGACTAAATCCCGATTAGTCATAAGGACTGTGCTGATTGCTCCGTACGTAGTGGAAAAATACATAATTAGCTCCTCCTTTGGCCGGGGTGAAACTAGCATGGGAAGAGCTGCGAGATGTTGTTTGAGCTGCCCAAAGGCTTCCTCTGCCTCTTTTGTCCAGCGAAAGTCTCCTTTCTTTAAGCACTTCTTGAGTGTTTTAAACAAAGGGAGAGACTTCGCCGCAGACTTTGACAAGAACCTATTAAGCCCGGCCAGCTTTCCATTGAGTGAGTGTACCTCCTTGAGTGTCTGAGGGGATGGTAGCTGTATCACGGAGTCCGTCTTCTCTGGACAAGGTTTAATGTCGTTTGGATTAATCATGTACCCAAGGAACATTCCTTCGGTTGCTCCAAACGTGCACTTTTTTGGATTCAGTTTCATGTTTATTTTCCTCAACGTGTCGAACGTCTCCTGGATATCACGGAGAAGTACTTCCTATGTATGGCTCTTGATGACCAAGTCGTCAACATAGACCTCAAGGTTATGGCCTATCTGCGAGTCGAAGGCTTTATCAACAAGTCGTTGACATGTCGCGCCGGTGTTCTTCAGTCCAAACGGCATTTTTGTGTAAAAATACACGCCCTGACTAGTATGGAATGCCGTCTTCTCCTCGTCTTCCCCCGCCATCGGGATCTGATGGTATCCTTTGTACGCGTCTAAAAACATTTGAAAGGGTACCCGCATAAGGATTCCACCTTCCAATCAATCTCTGGTAACGAATAACAGTCTTGCGGACAAGCTTTGTTCAAGTCTGTGAACTCCACACAATGCGCCAACGCCCATCATGCTTCTTGACCATGACCGGATTGGATGACCATTCATGGTAATATACCTCGTGCATAATTCTGTGTCCACCTACTTCCGTACCTCGTCCAGTATTACCTGGCTGCGTTCTGGTGCTTGACTGCACTTCTTTTACTTAACAGGGGGATATCCCGGGCAGATTTGAAGCCTATGTTCTGCTATCAAACATGGCACGCCCGTCATATGCTTTGTCTCCCACGCGAATATATCAAGGTTTTCCTTTAGGAGAGAGCACATGGCCTTCTTCCCTTTTTCTGATAGCGTTTCCCCTATGGCTACCTCTTGCTCTGGGTAGTCGGGGTGGATTACCACCTTCCAATTAGGGGGTGGTGATCCCTCCTTTATGGGAACTGGCTGAACTGGTGTTGTCACGGCATGGCACTCGGATGTCGGTGCGATCGAATTGTAAATAGTAACAATTCCCCCTTCATCTGGGAATTTAATCATGTCGTGAGCCGTGGACGGGACTGCCCGTATGGCTAGGATGCCTGGTCTTCCAATAATACCATTGTACGGAGAGTGTAAACGTATCACCATGAAGTTCATCCACGCCGTGGTGGAATGATCTTTATCCCCAATGGTTACCAGTAGACGCAGTTGTACTATTGGCCAAATTGTGTCTCCACTAAAGCCAATGAGTGGCGACGTGGCCGACACTAATTGGCTTTTGATCTCTGGTCGTATCTGTACGAAGCAATGTTCGTAGAGTACTTCCTCCGATGATCCTCCATCCACGTACATACGACGAACGTTGTGGGTTCCAATGCTTACCTCAATCGTGAGAGGTGCATCGGCCACGTTGCTCGTCGTAAAAGGAGGGAACGAGATCTCTCTGCCGCGTGACATTTTTTGACTAACTTTCTGCTTTGTGCGGCGTTGCCATGATTGGATCATATATATGGTTGAAGTCTTTTCCTTTTGGGAGTCCTTCTTGTCATACTTTTTGTTATCCTTCCCATCCTTCCAATCCTTGACCAAGTGTTTGAGTTTGCCTGATTTAATCAGCGAATCTATGTGCTTCTTGAGCTGGATGCACTCTTCCGTACCGTGACCCTTGTCATTGTTGTCATTGGGGGAGGGCGTGGGAAGTTTTCCCCTTCCGTCAACAAGATATCTCGGTAAGTCTTCTTTAGAGGGGTGAATTTATCATCCGGCCACCCTCCTTTATTCTGGCTTTTGGAATCCGAGTTCCTCCCGCTGCCGTGGTTGCCTTGACTACCTGATTGCCTCTTGGGCTGGTCGTTCGATCGATAGTTATGATTCCCCTTTGTAGGGTACGCCGCAGCTACCACTGTCTCTCCTTCTACAAATTTTCTGACCCTTTCCATGAGGTTGTCGTACCTCTCCGGTCGTTTTTCATTGAGACGCCTAATTAACTCCTTGTCCGTTATGACATGCATATAATCAGAAATTTTTAGGAGTTCTGGGCACATTTTTGTGCGTGTGCATTCGTCACTGAAGCGCTCTGTGAATTCCTCTGTAGACTCTCCGGGCCTTTGCTTGACGGTTGCTAACGAGACCGGATCCCTATTATACTTCTTTCGCTGAGTATAATTGTTTTTGAACGCGATGCGAAGCTCGCCGAAGCTATCAATACTTCGGCGAGGGAGCTTTTCAAACCAATCACGAGCATTGCCAATCAGGTCGAATTGAACATCTGGCACCATATAGGCATTGACCACCGTTCAATTTTCGCATGCGTATCAAATATCTTTAGGTGATCGTCCGGATCACCAGGCCCATCATAGGTTTTAACGCACACCGGCATACAACGTTTCTTTTCCTCAGAGTAGTTCCGTATGCGGTGAGTGAAGGCGTCCTCTCTGTCATCGCACCATGGACGAGAAAGGTCCTCCTCCTTTTCAACGCTGATGACATATAGTCCCCAACCGGGTCATGAACCCGGCCCACGGGTACTCCCGCATCCAACCCATCACGAATGGGTTGGATTAATGTCATTTGAGCTTATGGGCTTGAATGAACAGTGGTCGCATAAGGTGTATGCGGCCCACGGCCCGACACGGCCGGTACAGGGTTAGACGGAATCACAATCTTATCAAGATTGGGATTTGTCTCAAAGTATAGGATATACACTCACCATAATTAGAAGATAACAATCAAGCTAATTATGGTGATTATCTTGTTCTTGGGGCCGAAGTAACAGTGACAGCCCATTAGGGTTTCACTGCCTATATAAGGAACCCCCAAGGGTTCCACAAAGGTATCACATTCTTTATACTCTCAACCTACAGCCAATTTCTAACCCTAAACCGATTACTTACTCTCACGCTGGAGTCTAATCGTGGGATACATTCCCACGATAAGTCTAAAGCGTGTTGTTTTAGTGTGTAAGATCTCAACAAGATATTCACTTGGTGCAAGAGTCGGAGCCCAGCCTACCCGGATTAAGCCTAATTTGGGACAAGCAAGGATCATCCAACTTTTGTATCAACAAGTTGGCGCCTTCCGTGGGATCCATACACTAAACTCATTCTCGATAATCTCAATCTTCCCCTATGACGAAGGGACAATTTCAGGAAAACCCGAGGAACACGAATCCTGGGAATCGAAATTCCGCAGGTGATGGGATAATCACCTCCGCTCAACCTCAAGGTGGCCAAGCAGGAGGGCCGAATAACCGGAACATGTTCCAGTATCTTGGTGGGGTATGTACGTCCGATAACACCCCTCCACCAACCATCACCATGGATAATCCTGATCCGGGGTCTGCACCAAAGGCCCCTAACAGGGAGCCGCAGAGGCCACAAGTCGAGACAAAATTAGAAGGGGGTTAACTCGGTGACGAGGACCTCGAGCGTGTTCTCACGCAGAACTTTGGAGGAATCATCCCGGGCATCTCGTTAAGGCTAAATCTGGGAAGGAACCTCCAATCCAGGCTTAACTTTGGTAGTCCCGCGCCTGGTACTTCCCCTCGAACTCGGAAGAGGAGAAGGAGGGCGCGCCCCCAAGAACAACCTCCCCTTGAGGAAACCCCTCAACCTTGAAACGTATTCGAGCGTATAGGGGATCGCATCATACAAGAATTGCTACAAGCCCATGAAGATGGGGATAGGTCCGACGGCTCCACTGGATGCTTGGTGTTGGAAACTCCCGTGAACAATCGCTGCACTAGTGTGTGGGATAGGGTAAATTCTGGTGGGAAGAAAGCTCCTAACTCTTCTCACAAAAGTGGTCATCATAGCCAACCGAGAAGTGAGGAACCGCCTCCTCCTCACGACCCTTCGGGGTCAGATTCGGATGACCATCCCCCCCAGACGTCGTCGAACTAGGTATTCCCCTCCACCACCATCAGATGATGAGGGATACTACGATGATTCCTACTATCTCGATGAAGAGGAGGAGGACCTTTCTCGTTCATGGTGCGACAACAGAGAGGACGTCTTCACTCTTCGCACACGGAACTACTCTGAGGAAAAGAAACGCCGTATGCTGGCGTGTGTTAAAACCTATGATGGGTCTGGTGATCCGGAGGATCACCTAAAGATATTTGATATGCAAGCGAAAATTGAACGATGGCCAATGCCTATATGGTGCCAGATGTTCAATTCGACCTTGATTGGCAATGCCCGTGATTGGTTTGAAAAGCTCCCTCACCGAAGTATTGATAGCTTCGGCGAGCTTCGCATCGCGTTAAAAAACAATCATACTCAGCGAAAGAAGTATAATAGGGATCCGGTCTCGTTAGCAACCGTCAAGCAAAAGGCCCGGAGAGTCTACGGAGGACTTCACGGAGCGCTTCAATGACGAATGCACGCGCACAAAAACGTGCCCAGAACTCCTAAAATTTTCTGATTATATGCATGCCATAACAGACAAGGAGTTAATTAGGTGTCTCAATGACAAACGACCGAAGAGGTATGACGACCTCTTGGAAAGGGTCAGAAACTTTGTAGAAGGAGACACCGTGGTAGCTGCGGCGTACCCTACAAAGGGGAATCATAACTATCGATCGAACGACCAGCCCAAGAGGCAATCAGGTAGTCAAGGGAACCACGGCAGCGGGAGGAACTCGGATTACAAAAGCCAGAATAAAGGAGGGCGGTCAGATGATATATTCACCCCTCTAAAGATGACTTACCGAGATATCTTGTTGACGAAAGGGGAAAACTTCCCAAGGCCTCCCCCAATGACAACTCTAGCTGACCGTCGTCAAGGGAATCGCTTCTGCGAACTCCACAATGACAAGGGTCACAACACGGAAGAGTGCATTCAGCTCAAGAAGCACATAGAGTCGCTGATTAAATCAGGTGAACTCAAACACTTGGTTAAGGATTGGAAGGATGGGAAGGATAACAAAAAGTATGACAAGAAGGACTCTCAAAAGGACAAGCCTTCAACCATATATATGATCCAATCGTGGCAGCACCGCACAAAGCAGAAAGTTAGTCAAAAATTTTCACGCGGCAGAGAGATCTCGTTCTCTCCTATTACGGCGAGCAACGTGGCCGATGCACCTCTCATGATTGAGGTAAGTATTGGAACCCACAACGTTCTTCGTATGTATGTGGATGGTGGATCATCAGCGGAAGTACTCTACGAATATTGCTTCGTACAGCTACGACCAGAGATCAAAAGCCAATTAGTTCCGGCCACGTCACCGTTCATTGGCTTTAGTGGAGACACTATCTGGCCAATAGGACAACTACGTCTACTGGTAGCCATTGGGGATAAAGAGCATTCCACCACAGCATAGATGAACTTCATGGTGATACGTTCACAATCTCCGTACAATGGTATTATTGGAAGACAAGGCATCCTAGCCATACGGGCAGTCCCGTCCATGGTTCACGACATGATTAAATTCCTAGTTGAAGGGGGAATTGTTACTATTTACAATTCGATTGCACCGACATTCGAGTGCCACGCCGTGACAACACTAGTTCAGCCAGTTCCTATAAAGGAGGGATCACCCCCCCCCAATTGGAAGGTGGTAATCCACCCCGACTACCCGCAACAAGAGGTAGCCATAGGGGGAACTGTAGGATATGTAAATCTTGCTTATGTTTTAGAGAGAGAAATAGATAGAGAGATGGTGGATTTCACACAATTCTAGAGAGAGAAAATGAAGATAACTATGTGTAAAATTATGAAGAACCACACCCTCTCCAACTAAGGAGAGGGTTTATATACCCAAGCCTTGGAATGGGATTGGCCTTACATGTTTGGGCCGGCCATACAAGCATGGACTGGGCCTTTCCTTGTTTGATATATTAAAAGATATCTAGACTACGAGCTACTACTTAATATATTGTCAGAGTGACCGAATCTTCCTAAATACGTAAAAACGTATTTCCAACAATCTCCCCCTAAGGGAGGTCACTCCAAACAAGGGCGTTACCCAAGTTACAATAATAAAATAAACCTAGCATACTATGCTTGTCTTGAGCTCGTAGTCTTCGTCTTTTGATGAGACTGCTTTTATACATAGTCTCATCGTCCAAAAAGGGCTTAAAATGCATTAAATATCATCAAAATACCCCAATATATGCTTGTGTTTGTTGCTTGTGTAATTTAGGTACGGATATTGAGAAAATGACAAAAGATCACAAGAATCATGCAAAAACGAACACGGGAAACGAAGCCGCACATTGAACCAAGCCCTAATGAAGATTTTCCAAAGAAAACCCTTGAAGATTTGAAGATTTATGAAGAAGGGTCCTCCAATATTGAAGAATTGACACTTTATACCCTTGTATCTTCATAATTACAAGATTGGTCCCTAAAGTTTGTCAATATTGCAAAAAGGGCCCTCCACTTTGAAGAATGTATAGTTTTAGTCCCTCAAAAAAACAAAAATGTCAATATTAGTCCTTCTCAAAGTCAAACATACCATGAAGAACTCCAAGTTACAAGAATTACAAATTTGGTCCTTTGAAAATGTCAAAATTACCAAAAGGACCCTTGACTTTGAAGACTTAGCAAAAATGGTCCCTCATTAATCATGACTTGGAAATTCTAGTCCTCCAAAATGTCAAATATACAAGTCAAGACCATAATCCTTGAAGAAAATACCAAATCAGTCCTTCAAGAATCAAGAAATGGCAAGAAATACCCTGAAAATACTTTGGAAAAGTATTTAGGGCAAAAGTGTGAAAAGTGAAACTTTATTACAAAGGGAATCCGGATTTGTGGTATTTATTTACAAAGTGAAACAAGTTTAGAAAACAAGGGGTGATTTCTGCCAAGACAACCTAAGTTACCTAGACCAGTGGTGGGGTGACACGTGCCCCACTCACTCTCTCCACCAATCACAACTCACCAATACTCCACCTCACCCATCCACTAACCCGATTTATTACTTAAATAATCTTGGCGCCTTAAACACTAATTTAAATCCTAATCACCCCTTAAACAGATCAAACCCCCAACTATTCACTCAAGAACAAGAATTAGGGATTTTTTTAAGCAAAAATTAAGCTTCCATACTATCCAGATTAATGATTAATGATGTTTTAATCATAACCCAACCTTAAAAACTCTTGCCACCTCACTCAGCAGCCCCACAAGAGATTCCCCTGTTACAAAGGTTGAAGATACTGCCAAAAACCACCAGACATCCAACGTTTAGGATTGAAGCTTACTTTTTAAGCTTGATACAAGCCATTGGATGCACTTTTCACATGCCAGCTACAACAAACTGCCAAGAAAAATCACATGATCAAGCATATATTCAAACTTCACAAGGGCAAATTTGGAACTTCCATAGTTAGGGTTACACGTTTTTATGCATTCAGTAGTTAGTTTGTAGCCTATATAAAGGCCTTAGGGTATTACATTTATCCTTGCTCTTGAATTTTCCTTTGTTCAAAATTTTGTAAATCCATTTTCAGTTTTATTAAATGAGTTTGAATCTTTGAAGAAAAGTCAATTGCCATTATTGTTTACTGCTTATTATTGTTACTTGTTTGCTAATCTTAAACCTTAAAACCTGTTTTCAAGGAGTGTGCAAAAGTTTGCACATTTTCCTTCAAGCTTGATATTTTGCTAAGTTTCTTGGTACACCTTGGAATTCTTGAGCTATAAAGCTGATCATAGCATCCTGATATTGAGTTATCAAGGTGTGGTGAAGCCTATAACTTGGGGATAATCAAGTGTGGGATACAAGAGTTGCATTAATCAAGGCTTTTTAACGTTTCTGTTTTTGATATTGTGCTCTTAACCTTGTTGATTCTTAGCAGGGTTGTTTGTGGAAGCTTGTACTTGTTCTTGCTAGTACATAAGCTCAAAATTCGTGGGTGTGGATGTACATCCATGAGGTACACATCATTCTACCTCAAATCTGTTAAAAAGTTGGATTTTTGGTAATTTTGTGTGTGACTTATGTTCTTGCTGATATTGTGGTCTAATCTTGCTTAAATCTGCTTAATATATATGTTATTGTGCTTATTTGGGCTTGGGTGGTCTTGGATAACACTTTTGATTTGAAAATTTTTGATTTGAAAAGTTAAAAGGGTGTTTGGGATTACCTGTTATAGATCATAAGTTTTTATTGTGTTTGTGGAAGGTGTTGTTTGTGCTTTGTATCTTTTATTGGCTTGGTTGAGTGCATATTGCTGCAAGTTTTTAAGTTTGAAACCTCAAATCAAACATTGTGCTATATCTCATTGAGTTTAACTGTTTTTGACCTAAGATTTTGGTAAAATCTAGAATTTATGCATGCTTAGGGTTAAAAGTTGTTAAAACATCATTAATATAACATATGTGATAGATCTGAGTGATTGAATTTGGCTTGTTGGTCAATTGCATCAGCAAAAGTAAAATCTGCTTGTGTTAGTGTTCATCAGTAACTTCTTGTGCTGGAATCTTGCTCTATACTTTGAATCAGTGCATGAAACCAGTTTAGACTTGCTTATTTAAGTTTATTATTGCTTGTGTATGCATTTGGTTAAGTTTGGCTGGCTAAATTGTGCTATAAGTGCTTATTGAACCTCAACTGCTTATTTGTTCATGTCTGTGCTAGATCTGGTGATGTTTTGATTAAGCTGTACTAATTGGCTGTTAGTGATTGTGATTTCTTTGTTGTATTTGACTCCTCTTGATCCACTGATCATTTGGGTGCCTTTGTGTAACTTAAATCTCCAAAAAAGTCACTAAAGACAAAAAAGTCAAGAAGTCAAGCAGTGGAAAAATTTTCCACTGCTCAGACCCCAAAACTAGCCCCTGCTAGTGTTAATTTGCTTTCAGCTTATTAATAAGCCACATTGGCTTATCCAGACCTGAAACAACTTATTTTTTGTGATCAATCTTCCTTATTTGACCCATTTGTTTGAACTGGAGCTTATTAGACTTTGACTTTGACTTTTTGCTAGAAAACCAATGTATTTGACTTTTTCATAAGTGCTTATTTGCTTATTTCAGCTTATTGGGTGAACTTATTTGAAAACATTTTGTTGATTAAGCCTAGTTAAGTCATTTAAAAGCTTTAGAAACTTGAATCAGCTCTTGGGATAGCCTAGAACTCAAAAACGACTATTTTATCGTTTTCTGTAGATTGCTTATTGCATTTTCAGGCTTTTTCCTTGGACTTTTTTCAAATTTCTTTTTACAGAAGTCTGAAGCAACTCAAAAGAAGCTTGTGTGTCTAATTTGAGCTTATGGCATCAGCTTATAGCTTAATGGGCCAAAAAGCCCATTAAGAATAAGCTGTTTGATATAAGCCAGCTTATTTCACATTTTCAGCTTTTGGACCTTTGAAAAATTGTGTTCAGAATCAAATTTTGAGTCAGATAAGAGTATTTTGGCTTAATTGAACAACATTTTGCTTATTGGGCCTATTTGAGCCCATTAAGGGGTCTGTTTGGACATTTGGCCCATTTGGAGGCCCATTAGGGGTATTTTGTAATTTCAACTTCATTTTCTGTTTATTTAGGTTAAATTAAGCTAGTTTGCAAGTTTTTAGAATTTTTTATAAATTTTTGATTTTTAATATTATTTTATTGTTAAAAATTAAAATTTAGTTTTTCAAGTTTTTACATGTTTTGATAGGTGTGAAAACACCCATCCTTTTTACCACTTAATTACAATAATAACCGAGCCAAAACGTGTATTTTATGTCATTTATGTCGGAATTATGCGTGGTTTGTGTTTTTGTTGTGATTTAGGACGAAAAGGTGAAAAGTGGAGAAAACACGGCATTCACGGGCTTTTATCGAAGAAAAAGACGAAAGATGAATTCGAAAAATCAAGAGTGGAAAAAGAACGGAAGTCCAAGACCAATTCTGAAGATTTATCGAAGAAAAAGTTAAAGGACGGAAGTTTACTAAAAAGCCGAAGAACTCGAGTCTTATTTATGAAGAAATACAAGACGAGTTCAAAGAAATACCGAAGACAAAATCATTTAAGTCCAAGATTTAAGAAGATTAAAGAAAGGAGGGACCTAATGACGCAATTAAGGAAAAGAGGAAAGAGGGAGGAAGCTTCCTAAGCCCCCCTAATCACCACTATAAATAGGCCATTAGTCTTCATTTTTCAAGTTGTTGGTGGCTTGACAAACCACTCTTCCACCATTTTCATTTCTTGTCATTTCATTAAATGTTATGCACTTTTAATTATTTAATTTTCAAGTAAGTTTTCAGCATTTGTTCTTTAATCTTTAATCTTTACTTTTCTTGTCTTAATCTCTCATCTTCCTTTCTTGATTCTAATTTACTTTTGGTGCGATTTACATATGATCCGTTCACTTGTGATTTACATATAATCAAAGAACTTTCAACGAGTAAAAATCTCAAACATTAAAATGGCGCCGCTGCCGGCTCTTTTCGTGAGGATCGAAAGTTTTTTGTGAGAGAAGCGTTGGCTTTTGGGATCCGTTCACTTGTGAACGTTATTTTTCGTATTCAAAAATTTTTCAAAAATCCAAAAACATTTGAAAAATAATAAAAAGCATTTCTTTTTCAAAGTTTTGCACCAAAAATATTCTTCTTGCTTATCTATTTTTCTTTATGGATTCTTATGTCCATTGCGTCGGTTGTGGGAGACGATTGTACGGGAACGACTCTTGTCAATGGTGTACATGTGAGCGGTGTGGAAACGATATCAAAGATGCACAATTAATACCAGGATGTTGTCCTTTGTGCCACTCACTTAATTCGTCATTTTTGAACCCACCTACTCTTTCCCCGTGCATCTATTGTGGAAGCGATTCTCCTTGGCATGTTTCGTGCCCGGTTCAATACTCGTATGATTACGGGCAAGAACCGGGGTACAATTATGACAATGAAAATAGCTATCCACAAGATGCACCTGAGTTTTCTCCATACCCGGTTTGCAACAACTGTGGGGGTCCTCACGATACTTATTATTGTCAACCAATGAATTGTTATGAGCCAAATCCGTGCCCTCAGTTTTCTTCACAAGTGGATTATTATGAACCAAATCCGGTTTATAATTCTTCTCAACCGATGAACTACTATGAGCCACAACCATGCTATAATTCAGGTTTTCAACATTTTGAACCCCCACAACACATCATCGATCATCAACCTTCCTTCGAACAATTGAGCCCCCACGAACAATGGAACTCTCTTGTTAAGCAAAGTCAACAAATTCAAGAAACTTTCAACAAGATCATCGAAAAATGGCAAGAGGATCAACGACAAGAGCAAATATCGAATATCGAGACTTATACTCCTCCTCCGGTGTATCCATACTATTATGATGATGACGAGGATGATGTCTATGATCTCAACCCATCTTCTGAGATTACTACTCCTATTCTTGATAACACCAATTCGTCTAAGGATAGTGATACTTCGAGTGAGATTCGTGATTTTGGTCTTGAAGAATTCTTTGATGAGGTTTGTGATATTCCGACTTTTGCTGAAGGTAAGGATGAGGTCGCTTTTAATGATGAATTCCAATTCGAGCCTGAAATTGTGGAAATTATCGAACGAGAGCTAGCTCTTTTACCTCCGCTTCCTCCTACAAGCGAGGTCAATTTTTCCAACATCGATGCCGAACTTGATGAGTTGGAGCGTCTTATTTTTCATAATAATGACGAACCAACTCACTTGACCAATCATCCTATTCTCGAGGAGTTACCTAATCAACACTCCTCCACTGAGAATTACGTTTACCACATTCGTGCGGATTTAACTTATCAACAATCCCCACAAATGAATGATGGTTTCGTACTTGATCCTGATCTTTTCGAGCGAGTTTCTGAAATCCTCAATGATGGGAACGACAAACCTTGGTTTGACGCACCTATCTATGATGAAGAAATCGAAGAGATTAACGTTCATGAGGATGAGCACTTTGACCCGGGGGGTGTCATTGATTATTTTATGCTTGATGACCTTACGGCTTTGCCGCTTGCTGCTGAGCATCCATTGTCTTTAGGGGATGACAATGTGATTCCTTTACCCACCCCACCTCCCGTGGATCATTACCTCACATACCTCTCGTATGTTGAGCGGACCTTTCCCCCATTTAAGACTTATTCCCCCGCCTCCCCTTTGTTAATGTCCATCGGGAACGAGGACAAGGTCTTCGATCCCAGTATCACATTCGAGACTTCCCCATGGACCATTTAATTCGGGGACGAGTCAGGCTCGTGACTCAGTTAACAAAAACAAGCGCTTTTTGGGAGGCAACCCAATTATCTATCTATCTTTACCATAAGTGTAGGGGGGAGCCCCCGTTGGAGTTTCCTGTTCTCTTTCTTATCATGTGCAGGGATTAGAGCTTCAAAGACACACTCTTGATGACTTTTGACGAACCGTGATTCCGTGTTCCATTATCCCGGTTCTATCCCAAACTCTTTTCGATTCACTATTTTATATTTTCTCAATATTAAAATAGGAATCTCTTTAGTGGTCTTTTCCTTAGCAAGATTTAAACAACGTCCACAATGTCCTAAGTGTAGGGGAGTTTACTCCCACATGCTTAAACATTGAGGACAATGTTTATCTTAAGTGTAGGGGGGACTTCTATCGAAGTTAAGTGGTCTTTTCCTTGTATTTGTCCTCATTTTAACTGGAAAATTTTATTTTTCGACATTTTTCAAAATTTTTAATCTATTTTGGCCTAGTTGTATAGTCGTACTTCCCTTTATCATGTTTAGCTTCTTTCCGTTGCTAGAATAAATTTTCAATAAAGTGGTTTTAGATTTTTCTTAGTCGTGAACATTTTGACTCAACCCGAGTTTACTTATCTTAGTTTACTCTAGCTAGTATCCTTAACATGTTTAAGTCAAGTTTTGCTAGGCTTTTATATAGGGAGCTATAAAACGCGAAAGTCTTAACTCTCACGGGTTAAGAACAAGAACTTTTCGTAAGTTCCTATAATTGATCCTAGAGAGTCGTTTATCAAGGGAACTTTAAAATGCGATTTCTAAACTTGAAAAAGTCTAAGAATTTGCAAGATCCTATAGATGACTCGAAAACCCAAAACTTTGATTTAATAGGCTAAGCATCCACGAGTCTCATTACTTGAGATTTTAAACTGTGGAGAACGAGAGATGATAGAGTCAATTATAAGTTCGGTATTCTTTCGTGAATTTATGTGAGTTAATTATAAGCCTATTCTCCCTTCGCTTGTTAATAAATTTATCTGCAATAAATAAGGTTGTACGATTTAAAAGGTTACTTAGCTTCTAGCCCCAGATCGTTTAAAAGTTGCTCGGTATGGATTAGAGTTCATAGCCAAGGCATAACTTATTGAAGCGGGATGCGAAGATTGGCGAGTCCGAAAAGGCCCTAACAAGGCATGAGGGCTATATTTTGTTGCTAAAGATCCAAAAGTGATGTGAAGAATCATTTATCAAAAATCTATATGAAGGATCAAGACACACGACGAAAAGCAAAAACTCCCCAAAAGTCATGGAGAAGTCTATCCGAAAAGACCCTAACAAGGTATGAGGATAAATAGATCCAAGTCCTAAAAGGAGGCGGATCGTTGTATATCAAAGTCCAAAATAAAGATTGGAGAAAAATGACGAAGTCGTGGTCCAAATATGAAGAATCTCTCAAAACTTCAAGTGAAGAAATTCCTATTATGAAGAGAAGACCATAATTTCAAGAACGTCTCTCGAAGATTCGAAGTATGAAGTCGCTGCCAAATATCGGTCCGAGAAAGGTCTCAAATCGCGAAGCGAGTTATGCCAAGATATGAACTTTATGAGGTCCCGAGAAGCAGTTTTAAAAGATTTGGTCCTTTAGCTAACTATTGATTAAATCGTTCACTTTATTTTCGGCCTAAATAAATATCGAAATAAGTCAAACAATGCATCCTCGTGATCATTCAAGACAAAAATAAAATAAAAGAGATACACCTAGGAATAAGGGAGTCTAAGTGAGTAATTGGCCCACATGAGTTCGTGATAGTTTGCTGACTTATAATAACAATGATCTCGTTTTTAAGCTTGGTATGGGGAACGTGAAACTTGAGGATGATGATCATTCACGACATTTTCAAAACCCAAGGTATGTTTTTGATTTCTTTACTTTGTATGTTTATAATTTTTTATTTCTTTAATAAAGGCCAATGTGGATTGATTATCATGGAAAATGTAATCTTGCTTTGTAACTAATGCATTGCATGAGGACATTGCAATGGTTAAGTGTAGGGGATTTGATAGGTGTGAAAACACCCATCCTTTTTACCACTTAATTACAATAATAACCGAGCCAAAACGTGTATTTTATGTCATTTATGTCGGAATTATGCGTGGTTTGTGTTTTTGTTGTGATTTAGGACGAAAAGGTGAAAAGTGGAGAAAACACGGCATTCACGGGCTTTTATCGAAGAAAAAGACGAAAGATGAATTCGAAAAATCAAGAGTGGAAAAAGAACGGAAGTCCAAGACCAATTCTGAAGATTTATCGAAGAAAAAGTTAAAGGACGAAAGTATACTAAAAAGCCGAAGAACTCGAGTCTTATTTATGAAATACAAGACGAGTTCAAAGAAATCCCGAAGACAAAATTATTTAAGTCCAAAATTTAAGAAGATTAAAGAAAGGAGGGACCTAATGACGCAATTAAGGAAAAGAGGAAAGAGGGAGGAAGCTTCCTAAGCCCCTCCCTAATCACCACTATAAATAGGCCACTAGTCTTCATTTTTCAAGTTGTTGGTGGCTTGACAAACCACTCTTCCACCATTTTCATTTCTTGTCATTTTTATTTCTAGCACTTTAATTAATTGTTATGCACTTTTAATCATTTAATTTTCAAGTAAGTTTTCATCATTTGTTCTTTAATCTTTAATCTTTACTTATCTTCCTTTCTAGATTCTAATTTACTTTTGGTGCGATTTACATGCGATCCGTGTTGTTCATTCATGTTTTCGTGCCTAAAAAGTTAATCTTTTTATGTTTTGATTTCAAAGTTTGTTAATTTTAAGTTTGAAAAGTGGTTATTTGCGCTTATTGATTCTGCTTCAGTTTTGATTCGTTCTAGTTTTGGGTTAAAAGCTTATTTCTATAGCTTTTTGATATAGCTTATATATCGGACTCCTTATAAATCGGAAAGGGTATTTAAACCCCTTTCCGATCGTTCATTCCGACCAGCGACCTAATCCCACCCTTTCCGATTGGACTGCGATCGGAAAAGGGTTTTGGCGGATTCCGATTGGGAAGTTTGGCCACTTTCCGATTTGGCTTGTTTATGATTATTCCGATTGATTATGTTTTGACTTATTCCGATTTACTGCACCTTATAACATTCCGATTAAGCTTATTTCATGATATTCCGATCGGACCTTTTGCCAAGCATTCCGATCATGTCATTTTGTTCATTCCGATTTGTGCTTTCCGACGGGTACATTCCGATCGGATTCCGATTGGATTCCGATCGGGTGTATTCCGATTGGATATTCTTGTTTTGTTTTAATACTTTGCTTTAGTTAAAGTGTCGATTTTTCTCGTTTTATTTTTAGTTCAATTTTAATTCGTTTTGCACTTTTATTTAATTGTCAATTTACTTTTCGTCAAGCCTTTAATTTTACGTTATTTAATTTTCGCGTCATTTACTTTTAAAGTTTTAAATATGCACCGTTTACGTTTCAATTAGTTTTAGTTTTAAATTCCCCGTCATTTATATTTAAGTCTCGCACATTTATTTTACCAAATCCAAAAATATTTGTTTCACCAAGAACAATTAATCTCACACAATTAACCGGTAATCAATTCGATTAGATACCGAGAATAACGAACTTTCAACGAGTAAAAATCTCTGTTATTATGTTTCTTAGGTTAAATAGATCAAGTTAGGAATTTACAACTTTTAGAATATTTTTATTGTCCTTAGATTAATTTTTATAATTATTTTAAGTTTTAATAGTTTTTAAATAGTTTTAATTAATTTTAAAATTTTCAAAAATAGTTTTAAATTAATTTAGGTCATTTTAGAGGTTTAAAATTGAAAAAATATCATTTTGGGCTTTTTGTTAATTAAATTGATTTTTAGGGCTTTAATTAGCATTAAAAAATCATTATTTAATTAAATAAAAGGTTTGGGTGATTTTTGATTTCTTGTAAACTCTAATTACATTATTTAGGATTTATTGCAATTTTTTTGGAATTTTTAGAGTGAATTTTTAAATTTGGTACTTTTTACGGTTATGTACGACCTTTTCGCCTTAGTTTAAATCGTCATCGTAACCGTCATTCTCTTCTTACCTCATTTCTGTTTTCTTTCTCATAATCATATAATCACATATTTAATCATCTCTCTACACAACACACTAGCCTCCTTGGGAAACGAACTTTCACCATTGGTCATTAGTGCTTAATTTTCCTAAACCGACACTTAATACTTTCCACTATTTTGCTCTCTTTTCCTAAAGGGTAGTAAAAAGGCTACATCATTTTGGCGCCGCTGCTGGGGAGGCGTGTTGTGTTTTGATTTGGCAATTGTTGTTTTTATATATAGCCATAATATCAATTGTATTAGTAGCACTCTACTAATACGTATTATCGGTTTTTCGTTTTTTGTGTTAATATTATTAATATATTGTATACGTAGAACAATAAATTCACAAGTACTCCAAAAGTGTGAAAACAGAACCTTGACTTGGGAGGTCATTACCCAATCATTGTATTCGAATCTCAAACAAGAAAGAAAGGCAAAAATAGATAAATACTTTCGTGAAGCTCGATTTTGAAAAATACAAACTATAAGTCGGTGATCCCGGTAAATTCAAAATGATTGTGGTAAAATTACGACCTTTAGGAAAAGGAGCGTAAAAGCGGTAAAGTATTAAGTGATGATTTAGGAAAATCAAGCACTAATGACCCAAATGAAGTTCGTTTCCCAAGGAGGTATATGTGTGTGAAAAACTTGTTAAATGTTTGAGATTAATAATTGGTTTAGAAGGGGATGAGAAAAGAAGATGACGAAGACGTGAAATTAATACTACGACGACAAAACGTTAAACCGTAAAAACTACAAAAATAAAAATTAATTCTAAAAATTACCAAAAATTCACCAAAATTCAAAATTAAATAAACTAAGAGTTTACCAAGGTTCAAAACTTTTTTAAACCTTTTAAATAATTAAATATTTAATTTTAAAATGTTGATTAAAGCCCTAAAAATCAAATAAATTATCAAAAAGCCCAAATAAAGATTTTTCAATTGGTAAACCTCTAAAATGACCTAAAAAGATTAAAAACTATTTTTAGAAAATTTTAAACTAATAAAAACTATTTAAAATGATTTAAAAACTATTAAAACTTAAAATAATTATAAAAATTAATCTAGAAGTGATAAAATTATTCTAAAAGTTGCTAAATTCCTATTTTAATGTATTTAAGCTAAGAAAAATGTAAAAGGTTGGAAAATATGAAATATGAAAAATAATAATAAAATAATATTAAAATAATAATAAAAATCCAAAATTTATAAAAAATTCTAAAAACTTGCAAACTAGTTTATTTTTAACCTAAATAAACAGAAAATCAAAGTGAAATGACCTGAATACCCCTATTGGGCCCTCAAATGGGCCAAAACCAAATTCAGTCAACACAAATGGGCTTTTTAGCCCAAAAAGTCAAACTTGGCCCAATTGGCTTGGAAAAGCCCTATCTGACTCAAAATTTAATTCTAAACACAAAACTCTAAAGGCCCAAAAGCTGAAAGTGAGCTTATCACAGCTTATTATGCAAACAGCTTATCCTTATTGGGCTTTTTAGCCCATTAAGCAATAAGCTAATGCCATAAGCTCTAATTTGACACACAACCTTATTTTGGGATGCTTATGAGATCTGTAAAAAGAAATTTTGAAAAAGCACACTCAATAAGCCAGAAATAAGCAAAGTAATATTTCACTAAAAGACAAAATAGTCGTTTTTGAGAAATAAGGTACCTCAGGACTTGATTCAACTTGCAAAATGCCACAAATGGACTCAATAAGCCAAAACAATCAACAAAATTCCAATAAGCAAAACCAATAAGCCAGAATAAGCCAATAAGCACTTATGAAAAAGTCAATTAAGTTGGTTTTCTAGTCAAACCCTAAAGTCAACCCACCAAATGCTCTAGTATGAACAAATGGGTCAAATAATGAGCACCTATTACAAAATCCAAGTTGTTGCTGGTTAAAATAAGCTATTATAGCTTATTGATAAGCTGAAACCCAATTAACACTAGCAGTGCAACTAGCAGGGGAAAGGAGTTCCCACTGCTTTGACTATTTGACCAAGCTTTTTAGAGAGATTTAGTTGGATTCAATTGGAAACAAGGGCACCCTTGTGATCAGTGAATCACAAGGAGTCAATAGCAACAAGAAAATCCAAATTTGGTTCACACAATAAGCCAGAATCAATCAAACAGTCACCAGATCATGTACAGACATGGAAAATAAGCAGTTATGCAATAATAAGCCGATTAAGCCTGAATGAGCCAACCAAACTCAACAGGATGCATACACAAGCTATATCAACTATGAATAAGCACAAATAAACTTATATCAAACACTGAATCATAGTAAATAACAAGATCAAAGCAGATGAATGTTACTGATGAACAAGGTGCATATTGAGAAACCTATTTGCTGATCTATTTGACACTAGATCCAATTTCAGGCACTCAAATCTCTTCTCCTGGTGTAATTAACTAAGGTTTAGCACTTGTTAGCCTTAGCCTAAGCTTAGATCTAGGTGTCCTCAAAATCCTAGCCTATTTTACCAAGTAACAAAGATTTTATACCCCTTTTAAGAATCTAAGTGTTTCAAACCACAAAATGTGTAGCAATATGACCAAGTATATCAGATACACAAGTATTAACAGATAGCAACACAAAACAACCACTCAAAGCACCACAAATCCTACTTATGCAGTTAACCCAAACACCCATTAAAAACCTGTTTTCACAATTTTTCAAAGGATTATTCAGTTTTAACCCACAAATCAAACTAACAACACCTCATAAACATCAAACAACTACAAATAAACCATAATCAACCATCAATTCACAGATTCAACAACTATCATGCAATAATCACCAAAATCAGAAAAATAAGAGAGAAAATGAAAAGGGAAGAAGGTGCAAACCTCCAAGACCTACATCCAGGCCCTGGATTGTTTGAGCTTAGGTACTAGCAGAACAAGTACCAGCTTCCAATGCTGCTAAGAAGAACAAACCAACAAGTGAGATCAAATAAACAATAACTTTCTGATTTTTGAAGCACAAGCTTTATCACTTAAAACCTTGCCTCAAAAACCTTCAAACAAGATTATGGAACTCAGATTTTAGCTTATCAAAAACCAAACTTTTATAAATAACAGACAAGAATTCAATTCAGAAATTCAAACTTTATTCCATATAAAGGAATTACAAAGATTTAAAAGCTAAAATCTGGAACAAAGCTCTCTCACAGGTTGAGGAGTCTATTTATAGGCAAATGCCAATGCTAGCACTATTCACAAACCCTAGAACTGAATTTCCTATTCTATCCTTGCAGAATCTTCTAGGCGTGTTGCCAGCTGGTTTGGGTGAATCCTGGACGTTTGTTTAGTGCTTGGTGACAAAGGAAAGGTTTTGGTTCATTGATCTTGCCATGTCATGATCAAATGCCAGGTGTCGTATTGTGAGTGGGAATGGGGGTATCATTCTGGTAGTGGAGTTTAAGGTTTTTGTTGTGGGATTTGATTGAGGTGATGTGAATCACACGTGGGTATAGCCAATTCCATTTTCCCCTTTGTTTTATTTCTTTTTAAACCTGGGTAAAAAGTTGTTCTTGGCTGGTAAAAATTGCTACAGTAAGTGTTACCCGCTTTTTCAGGGATTTAAACTTTAGGATTTGGCAGTTTTGGTCCTTGATTTTTGGAAAAGAGTGAATAAATGTTTTTAGGCAACAAAACGTGTTTCCTTTGTTATACAACTTTCACAAATTTGCATTTTTGGCACAAAACCTTTCAACAAGGTTTAAAAGGATTGTTTTTGCCATTTTGAGATAATTCAAGGGCTGATCTTGGACATTGTTGATCTTAAAAGGTCTTCAATGCAACTTAAACTCCATGAGGGACCATAATTGGCAATTTAGAATTGTTGAGGGACTAAACTTGCCATTTCTTCAAAGTTGAAGGACCATTTGTGTAATTTTGACAAACTTAAGGGACCAAACTTGTAATTATGAATATACAAGGGTTTTAAGTGTCATTTCTTCATTCAATGAGGATCAATCTTGCATGTCTTCAAGTCTTTAAGGATAAATGTTGGATAAATCATGAGTTAGGGCCCGGTTCTTTGTACGGCTTCGTTTCTCGTGTCCGTTTTTCCTTGTTTCTTGTGATCTTTTGTCTTTTTCACGATATCCATACCTAAAATAAAAAAGTAAACAAACACAAGCATATATATGGTATTTTATGACATTTTTATGCATTTAAAGCCCGAAAAGAACGATGAGATCATGTATAAATGCCATCTCATCACTCCCCCATACTAAGCCATTGCCGTGCCCTCACGCAATGCTAGAATAAAGTATCTAAGCATCACCAAAGTTCAATTTTATTAACCTTTATTAAAGAGTAAAAGACTTGCAACATACCACGAAGATGTGTAAAGACATATTGTATGATTTTCATCACAAATGTGACTTTTAGGGTCAAAGAATAGAAACAAGTAAATGCCCCTTAGAGTAAACTTCTTCATCCTTGATTGTCATACATTCCATGCTAAGTGCAAAAACGCGATCATTGTTGGTACAAGTCACAATGCTAACACTACTCATACGTCCAAATTGTGTAATACTTTTTCTCCCCGCAATCCTATTTATTATAAAAGGAAAATGGGTTACTAGCATTTTTTAACTATTTGTCATGGATCGCAAATGATTGATATTGACTTATTTGAGTAGTTATTAGTCCGAAAGAAAAGTAGCACGATATGATCGATAGTTAGCCGAAGGACAAAATCTTTTAAAACGGCTTCTCGTGTATCTCCTTAAGTTCATATCTTGGCATAACTCGTTTCACGATTTGAGACCTTTCTCGGACCGATATTTGGCATGTACTTCATACTTCAAATCTTGGGAAGACGTTCTTAAAATTATGGTCTTCTCTTCATATATTTGGAATTTCTTCACTTGACGTTTTTGAGAGATTCTTCATATTTGGACCACGACTTCATCATTTTTCTTCAATCTTTACTTTGGATTTTGATATATAACGATCCGGATCCTTTTCGGACTTGGATATATTTATCCTCATACCTTGTAAGGGTCTTTTCGGATAGACTTTCTCCATGATCTTTAGGGGAGTAATTGCTTTTCGTCGTGTGTCTTGATCCTTCATATTGATTTAGGAATAATGATACTTCACATCATCTTGGATCTTTAGCAACAAAATAGGGCTCCTCATGCCTTGTTAGGGCCTTTTTGGATGATCGCCAATCTTCGCGTCCCGCTTCAATAAGTTATGCCTTGGCTATGAACTCTATTTAACCCCGAGCAACTTTTAAACGATCTTGCGCTAGAGGCTAAGTAACCTTTCAAATCGTACGACCTTACTTATTGCAATTATATTTTATTCCTAATGCATTGATCTTATGGGAAGAAAAAGCCACAATTAAAAACATATGAGTTTTTGAAAGGACATTTTCATGTTCTACGTTTAGCATGATCACTTGTCTAACTCTATCACCTCTCGTTCTTCACTATATAAAGACCTCTAATTAAAGAGACTCGTGAATACTTAGCCATGCAAGTCAAAATTAAGCCAAATTTGGATTAGCTTTCATTAAGACTATATCAAATCAAAGTTTTGGGTTTTCAAGCCACCTATAGGATCTTGCACTTTCTTGGACTTTTTCAAGTTTAGAGAATGCATTTTATAGTTCCCTTGATAAGTGACTCTCTAGGATCAATTATAGGAACTTGCGAAAAGTTCTTGTTCTTAACCCGAATGAGCTAGGACTTTCGCGTTTTAAAGCTCCCTATATAAAAGTCTAGCAAAAATTGAATTGAGCGGGTTAAGGAATGTAAATGGCTCCAAAAGCCCATCAAGTCAAAAATTATCTCTTATTCTACCCATCGGAAAATATACATTCGTGTCTCAAAAACACTTATTAAAACTAAGAAAAATTTTAAAAATTTGGCCATTTTTATCCTTATTAGCAACAAAACAAAACACTCAAAGTTGGAGAGTGTGAGGGCGTAGCAAAGAAAGTACCTATTCACCCCCATACTAAAAGTAAACATTGTCCTCAATGTTTCGAGTCTAAAGGTGGAGCACCCCATACTAGAGATGAAGAAACGAATGCTTAGGATCTAGCATGGAAAGGGTGATCAACAATATATCTAAAGCCGTTTATTAAGTATGCTAAAAGATAATTGTTAGAACAATAAAGGATATGTCAATGGATTCGTGAAAAACTTCTTCAAGCAAACGATGGAGGCTCACGTAAACGAACACGAGAGTCTTCAATCGTAGATGATGATGATGATCTAGATAACACAATCACAAACAACCACGAGACAACGAGTTGGAAGGGTACAAGTCCCCTTATTAGTGAATAGTAAGCATAAAGGATAAGCATGGGATCTCCCCCACGAGGCACCTCGTTTTTGATTACCGAGTCATGAGCTCGAATCGATCCCCTCAATGCTAATTATCATTGAGGAAGGTGACTTGGTCGAGGGCAACCATTGAAGGAATTTCCCCACCAAAGTAGTTCTTAAGCCTATGTCCTTTCACCTTGAAGTTAGGACCATCATCTTGATCTAGCTCGATGGTCCCATAAGGAAACACATGTGTAATGGTGAACGGACCCGACCAACGAGATTTCAATTTCCCGGAAAATATCTTAAGTCGAGAGTTAAAAAGTAACACTTGATCACCAACGTTAAAAACCCGGTTTTTAATCTTTGAATCATGAAACTTTTTAGTCTTTTCTTTAAAAATTAATGAATTTTCATAAGCATTGTCTCTTAATTCATCCAATTCATTCAATTGTATTTTCCGGTGATCTCCCGCGGTCTTCAAGTCAAAGTTTGCATGCTTAAGGGCCCAATATGCCTTGTGCTCCAATTCAATGGGCAAATGACAATTCTTCTTGTAGGATATGTAAATCTTGCTTATGTTTTTAGAGAGAGAAAGAGATAGATAGATGGTGAGAACACACACACTTAAAGAGAGAAAGTGAAAGAAAAACACTTTTTCACTATGTGTAAAAATGAGGAACACACACCCTCTCCATCAAAGGAGAGGGTTTATATACCCAAGCCTTGTGATGGGCTTGGGCTTACAATGTTGGGCCGGCCTACACATGTTGTAGGCTAGGCTTGACTTTGTTTGTTTAATAAATATATCTAGACTACGAGCTACTACTTAATATATTGTCGGAGTGACCGAATCTTCCTAAATACGTAAAAACGTATTTCCAACAATCTCCCCCTAAGGGAGGTCACTCCAAACAAGGGCGTTACCCGAGTTACAATAATGAAATAAACCTAGCATACTATGCTTGTCTTGAGCTCGTAGTCTTCGTCTTTCTTTTCTTTTTTCTTTTCTGGTGAACATGCTGATGTGATCTTTGATATCAATCTTTAGCATCAATCTCTTGCCTTGATCTCGTGCATCCATCACTTGTGATCTTCGCCTCTTCGTGAGACCATGTCCCACATACTTATACCTTCATAATTCTTGAAAGCTTCAGAGTTCGATACAGCGGAAGACTTAACTTTTAGGCTTTCTTGAATTTGATGAGGTATTAAGTGCATAAAGTATAAGCATGCGGGGACGACTTCTTCGTGGATCCCGCAACGCCACCGTCTTCAAATGCCGCAACATAAGTAGACACGAACGAAATGGCTTTGAACATTTCATTCTAATTCGGTAGCATTTTACCCCCGGTCGGTGAAGACCGTTGGACGATATTAGATATCGTACCCGTGACGGATAGTTTCAATTAAGTAACTTCCTGACAGGATTTCGCGGGTAAACCGGTTCTCTTTATTCGACCGTCCAAAGCTGACTGCGAACATAAAGAGTGAATCATTTGGATAATAATATCCGCATGATTTGAAGCCGTCAATTCATGTTCCTGGAACAAGTGAAATTCAATTAAGAACCACACCATCGTTGCTTTCCAGTTGTCACGAGCTTGATTCGTATAGAATCTTGCAAGTTACCTACCAAGTGCTGTTTGAGGTTAACACTAGAAGGATTTCCACTCATCACTGTGAACACTAAGGTATCACTCTGAGTGTTCTGGCAAGATCACTAAGATATTGCGTAGAGGCCTGGAACGTGTTTAAATTCAGTTAAGAATTAAACAGCTGTTGCTTTCCATTTATCACAAGTTTGATTCATAAAGAATCGCACAAGTCACCTACCATGAGCTTTTTGATATTCGCTCAAGAAGGATTTCCATCTTCATTGTAAATACTTTCGTATTACTCGGATGTTCAGGCAAGATCATGAAGATTTTGCGTAGGACTCTTAAAATCTTTCTTACTTTTCACAGTGTGTGAAGAAGCTAGGAAATATGAAAGTGTGTCCTAATGAGATATTTGATGATCTCAAATGGCTCTAGACTCGATCGTGCATTTTGGATTTTAGTGATCGGAGGCTGGAGAGGAGTGCCACCATTTCAATACCAATTTATTCGGAGTGAATAAATCGATAGATAACATGTTGTCTCCGTGTGATTAAAACAAATATCTTTTAAGAGATATCTTAGTTAGCTGGGATGGGTTGTGCATTGCATCACTGGGTCCATGATGTCTATCTTCAATATCGAGCATCATTAAAATGATCTCAATAGCATATGTGTTGACCCGGTTTCTGCCTAAAGTTGTAAGGAGGGATTCTTTCTTTACACCCTTTATCTTTACAATTCTTTTTCATTCTTCAACCCCTTCAATGCTTACCAATACGTCATAACTAGCACCTTGTTTTGATTGTTCCAGTGCTAACTTAAGTACTTGGTCAGCATTCAGCTACGTTCACAATCTTTCTCCAACTTTCCTAAGGACTACTATTTCTAGCTATGGAATGTCCTTGGGAAGATTCCTCCGGTTCTGGAAGAATCATAGGACTTAACCTATCCTACCATCCTTATGTCACCACAATCTTCATCATCGTGAAATAAATAGGTTTCGGGTAAGTATATGTCACCATGAAAATCCATTTTGATATTCAAATCCGTTTTGCTCCCCCTTAACATATGCCACGATATTCGAAAACATTTCCCATATGTCGGGATGAGCCAGCACATTAAGTCAAACCATTTGTGATAATATCCTATATTAAATCACATTTTCTCCCCCATATTGAAAATATGAAACCAATCGATGTTTTTAATATCAATTGATTTAATGAAGTTTTAACAAAGGTTTTGGGAAGAAAAATGCAAGTCAATTTTATCTTCATGATATCAAACGCATGAGATATGATACCGATTTGTAACATGATCACATATTCACCATATTAAAAAAGAATTGACAAGGTTGGACCTGATAGATGAGAACATCATATGATAAGATCAAATGGTTCTTGGCAGCATATGTTGGTCGCCTCGTCACGTCTGAAGTCATCTCTTGACACCACATGTACGATTGGTATTGTATTCTTGACACCAACTTGTGAACTTGGCACGTTCGGCATCGAAGATTCTGAATGCTTGACAATTGCTCCCCCTCAATTGTTGACCCGTGTTCTATCGAAAGAGCTGTAGTCGTCGGTTGAGTAGTCGCATCGTCGAGTATGTAGATACCAATTGTAGATAGCATGGTTGTAGAGATGATAGCTTCATAAAAACAAGACTTCTCTTGTTTTAACAAATAAATGCACTGAGGCGTACATAGATTTGTGTTAGACCAAGTTATAAAGTAAACTTGATCCCTTACAAGGTTTTAAAGTAAACCTTGCCCGAGAAAATTAATTCCCGTTGTGAGCCAAAGCTTTCATAAGAAATACTTGACTTTAATATGAAAACCGGGTTGCAGTCTGAAATAACTACAAGCCATTTAGGCATGTTTTATGAAATATTTACAACTTTTGTACGAACTCTATTTATGGCGCCGTGTCAATATTAATCGACATTTCTAAGGCCGTAAATATTATCGTACCAAAAGACATGCCTTTGAAAAATAAAGTAAAAATATTTTTGGATTTTTCTAGATTTTTCAATTTTTATGGTTTTTATATGGTTTTATATTTTTGTATTTTGCTTTTGTGGATAAAAATATAAACAATATATACAAATGATCACCAAGGATACGGAGAATAGTTTTACCACCACTATTCTTTCGCTTCATCTGCCAGTTCCTTTAGAGTCTCAGGCGAGAAGGTTCTCATTCCTAGCTTGTCGGCCAAAAATTCAATTCGAGCGCGATCTAAAGCCTTCGTGAAAATATCCGCCAATTGATAATCAGATCGAACAAAGTAAAGCTCGATTACTCCATTTTCCACTTGCTCCTTGATGAAGTGGTAGCGAATGTCAATATGCTTCGACCGGGAGAATTGAACATTGTTGCAGCATAAGGCAATTGCACTCTTGTTGTCGCAGTACATCGGAATTTTGTTGAAACCTAGACCATAGTCGGTTAATTGTGATCTCATCCAAAGAATTTGAGCACAGCAACCGGACATAGCTATGTATTCTGCTTCCATACTTGAAATTGTAGCGCTTTTCTGCCGTTTTGATGCCCAACTGATTAGTCGATCTCCTAGTAGTTGCAAAGTTCCACTCGTGCTACGCCTTGTATCTTGACAACCCGCGTGATCCGCATCTGCATATGCCATTAGTGCAATAGAAGAGTCCTTCGAATACCAAAGTCCCCGATTAATGGTTCCTTTAAGATATCGAAAGATCCGTTTAACAGTAGCTAAGTGTAACTCAGTAGGCCTAGTTTGATACCGAGCACACATACATATAGCAAATTGAAGGTCAGGTCGACTAGCTGTGATATACAAAAGAGTACCGATCATTCCACGATAAAGTGTCGGATAAACAGCAACTCCATGTGGATCTGCATCAAGTTTAGTTCGTTCCACCATTGGAGTATCCACGGGGTCACAAGATTCCATCTTATACTTTTTAAGCGATTCAAGGGCATACTTGGATTTATTGATAAATATTCCTCTGGGACTCTGAGATATCTGAAGACCTAAGAAGAATGATACCTTGCCCATCATTGACATCTTAAACTTGGAAGACCTGAGTGTCCCAAACTCATCTGATAAGGTTTGGGTCGAGGCTGCAAATATAATATCATCAACATATATTTGTACCATAATCATATCTTTACCTCGTTTCTGAATGAACAGCGTGGGATCCACCTTGCCTTTAGCGAAGCCTTGCGAAATAAGGAATTGTGACAGTAGATCATACCATGCGCGAGGAGCTTGCTTCAACCCATAGAGAGCCTTCTTAAGCTTGTACACATGATTAGGATATTTTGGATTCACAAAACCATCCGGCTGTTGAACATAGACCTCTTCCTTGATTTCACCATTAAGAAATGCCGTCTTCACATCCATCTGATAGACGATCATATTCATATGGGCTGCATAAGCGAGGAATAGTCGAATAGCTTCCAAACGGGCAACAGGTGCAAAGGATTCCATAAAGTCGATGCCCAATAATTGCTTGTATCCACGAGCTACTAGTCGAGCTTTGTTCTTCAATATTCCGCCTAACTCATCGAGTTTCACCTTGTAAACCCATTTCAAAGTGAGTAACTGCACTTGATCCGGGCATGGGACAAGTTCCCAAACTTCAAGACGTATGAATTCGTTAAGTTCTTCTTGCATAGCTTCTATCCAACATGATTGAGTAAAAGCTTGTTGCCATGTCTTAGGTTCAACTTCAGTGAGAAAAGCATCAAAGTGACAAAACATTGCACTTTCTTGTAACTGACTTCGTGTGGATACCGGACGATTGGGGTCACCAATAATAGAATCTATAGGATGATCCTTTGTCCACTTGCTGTCATGTTCACGAATCAGTGGATTAGAGTAAACTGTAGAAGGAGCTTCCTCTGAGGTGGATGACCCGGTTTGATTAGGGTCAGGAATTGGTACACCAAAGAATGGAAGTTCATCATCAATAGGCATGACATGGGTAGTTGATTCGGGTGTTGGTTGAGAATTACTTGTTGATGGTATATCTTGACCAATTGTAGGTGCAGATGTGTCTGATTGTGCTTCGTTTGTTGGAGCGACAACTTCGGTTACCGGAGCTATTACCTCAGGTTCTGGAGCAACAATACTTGGAGGAGTAAAGAATTCATCAAAGAACGGTTGAAACAACGTATCCCATTTAGTCCTAGAAGGTGGTGTAAATGATGATGAAGTAGGGTTGTTTGGGACAAGACCAGAACTAATGTTACTGGGTCCTATTTCATGAAGTGCGGGTTCAGAGATGCTTTGCTCAGAAGCCATTGCTGTCAGCTCATCAAAATCAACATTCATAGTTTCAAGGATCTTGCGAGAATTACGGTTGTAGATACGGTATGCCTTCTTTGCGGGTGCGTAACCAATGAAAATACCAATATCAGCCTTTGGTTGAAGTTTTCCCAAATTGTCACCATCATCATTTGGATAGCAAAGAGAACCAAATACATGAAGATATGATAAATCTGGTACTTTTCCATGGAGAAGCTCATAAGGTGTTTTACGATGGCGTTTACGAATTAGTGACCGGTTTTGGGTGTACACTGCTGTAGATACTGCTTCTGCCCATAAAAACAATGGAGCCTTTGCGTAAATTAACATCGTTCGAGCAGCTTCCATAAGTGTGTGATTTCGCCTTTAAACGACACTGTTTTGTTGTGGAGTGCGTGCAACGGATGTTTCATGAGATATGCCAACTTCTTCATAATAATCACGCAGGATTTGATTCACAAATTCGGTTCCATTATCTGTACGAATACGTCGGACAGTAGTGTTGAGACGCACTTGAATCATCTTGAGAAATCCGATGATGAATTTAGGTGCCTCATTTTTTTCTTTAAGAAATTTCACCCATGTAAACCGAGAGTAATCATCGACAATGACGAGGATGTACTTTTTGCCACTAAGACTTTAAACACGCATTAGCCCACAAAGATCCATATGCAACAGATAAAGTTTCTCTTGGTTGGTGTCTTCAGTCTTGGGTTTGTATGATTTCTTAGTGCTTTTCCCCATTGTACACGCAGAACACAAATGATCCTTGTGAAATGAAAGTTTAGGAAGACCACGAACAAGTTCGTTTTTCGCCAAATGATTAATAGTGTCAAAGTTAAGATGAGATAACCGTCGATGCCATAACCATGACTTAGTCTTCGATGCTTTGGAGAGAAGACATACGGGAGAAGCGTCCATCATGTCTTGTAGAGACAAAGTATAAAAATTATTCCCTCGAGTACCTTTTAATAAATCAACCCCTTCCAAATTATGAATGAAGCAGGTATGCTCTCGAAAAGCAACTTCTAGGTTTGCATCACAAAATTGTCCCACAGAAAATAAGTTGTGACCGAGACCTTCCACATAATACACTCTTGAAATAATAACATTCCCAATATGATATTCACCATAACCCATTATCTTTGCAATATGATCATTTCCAAATCGAACCGTACCAAGAAACTTGCTGACGAAATTTCTGAGCTGAGAGCGATCTCCGATCATATGCTTGGAGCAACTAGAGTCCAAATACCAGTGAACAATTTGGACCACCTGTTTTCAACAACAACAATAGACAATGCATTGGAAACTATTGGTTCTGGAGTGTTAGCAGATACAGATAAAATATTATCAGAATTGCTAACATTTTTGTGACCCTTAGATTTCCTGTGTTTTCTAATGTGAGTCTTAGCACTAACAGGTTTTACTGTTCCAACTTTCTTAGGTTTTGGATTATTCGCGGGCACTACAGTGGGAGTAGACCTATTTAAAGGGCACTTTGTTCCTACAGTAGTGTTGGTGTTCCTAGTTAAAGGACACGCTTGTGTTTTGGTAGCCTTGGTACTCCTAGTTAAAGGGCACGCTTTCTTCGCTTTAGTGGGAGTGATCCTAGTCAAAGGGCACGTATTTCCTACTATAGTGAAAGTTCTACCAGTGGGGCGCCACATCCAACCAACTTGGGTTAACACTTTCCCAGTCGGTTTCCATTCTAATCCATTTTTCCGGGCATACATCTCATTCACATGGTCAATAAGGCAAGAATCATGACGACTAGAAAACATACATTCATTGCAATTCCAACATTTCAAATTAGAATTCACACTAGGCTTAGAACGTTGCACAACCGCAGAGCCTTTAGGTTTAGCTACATGATTCTTTTTATTTAAAACAGAAATAACATTCCTAGGATGAGCTTCTACTTTCTTCTTCACTTGACTAATAGATGGGGGCAAGATCCTATCATTCTTCTTGTTTCTTTTAAGCTTAGATCTTTGAGCCTTAGTAGTGGTGCTTACTCCTGTAGACGGCAACACGAGAATATTAGAAGCTGGTTTTGATTCCGCTTTATCTTTAGTGACCAAATTTTGAGATGGTTTAGTCCTAGGGCCCTTGTTAAGTGGTGTGAAGGCTATAAGATTCCTTTTGATTGCACTAGAGGACGATGCTGAGACAGTGGCTGCATTATCCACAACATTCTTACCTTTTAGAGTACGAAGTGTTTCCTTTAACTCAGCCAAGACCAGATTCTTATCACCAATTTGTTCATTCAAATCAGATATTTCCACCGACTTTCGATTCAATTGTTCAATCAATGATTGATTCTGTGCAGTGGCATCAACACATGCGGGCTTTACTGAATCGAAAAGTCGTGTATTTTTCTGTTTTAAGTTATCAACTTTGGACAAAATCTTGGAAACTCGATTATCTAGATCCAGTTTAAAATGCTCAGCGGCCTCAAGTACGTTCACACAGTTAAGCTCCTTAGATTTCTCTATTTCTATCGGCAGAGATGTAGCAACTTTGTCACTTGGCTGACGCTGTTTTGATTGTAAATTCAATCGAAAATTCTTTTCAAAGTTTGCATCATCGATATTAACACCTTCGAATGACGTTTCAAATATTTCTTGAATAAATTGTTGCTTGCATTCATGCGAAATACAATGTGTTTGAATCTCATCAAAACGTTTTGAAAGCGAAGAATATGAGTCTTGAAGCTTTAAAAATTCAGCGTCAGATTCGTGACAATTACTATCTACCACATTATCCACAGATTCAACATTATGCACAATACAATCATTACCAACACTTTTATTCACACAGACAGAAACTATATCATGAGACATCACTTGCTTCAGAAGCTGATCATTTTGGCGTGAAACCCGTTCTATTTCAAGTAAACTGTTTTCAAAAGCATCTTCCATTTCTTTTAAAACACGTCTAACTTCTTCTATTTCCAAAAACAAATCTTGATCAAGATTACTAAGACAATCCTTAACATTGTCTACAAACGGAACAATTTCATTTCGGAACGCAGCTTTAGTGTGCTCAAAGTTCCATTCACCTTCCGTTATGGCCGAAGCCGTCGTACGTTCCAAAATGACCTTGTCAAAATCGGCTAAGTGTTGGTGAACCGCATTTAAGTTAACGGACGCCTTGCTTACCGGTGGAATTAACTTTGTTAAATCCGTTTTGACAAGTGTAGTAGACGTACTAGGAAGGTTTTCATTTGACAAACTTTGGGGCACAAGAACTGTTAATTCTGCTAATTCCTTTTGTAAGCGAATGCGTGTCTTTTTCCAAAATTGATCTTTGTTATGTTGATCATAATCAATTGTATGGAATTTTGAAAGCATTTTAGAATGAGTTTCATCCGCAAGTGACTGTGTCTCCTCAGTACTACGAACAAAAGGTGCTTCTTTCGATTTGCCAATTATGGTCATATCATAAAGACCGGGAATATATTCCTGAGCTTGTTTTGCATAACCGGGATTAGGTGGTAAATCTTGAAGACGTTTAAGTTCGAGTTCTTTAAATGATTTAGTTAAAAGATGAACCTTTTATGTGGAAGCGTATTGTTTTAAAAGCTGTTGTTCCTTGAATTTAAGAAGTTTGGTAGCATTAATTTTTGATTCAACCTTTTTAGACTCGAGAGTTTCGAAATACATTTTAAGTTTCTGAAAATCATTGACAACCGACTCCTTTTCTTTTAATTCATTAGAAAGATTAGCTTTTAATTCATTAGAAAGATTAGCTTTTAATGATTCTATTTCTTTCAAGTGTTCAATCTTTTCAAAACGAAATTGGTCAAATTCAGAACATGTTATTTTCTCTTCTTGAGGGACCATTTCAAAAGTTTTGACCTTTTTTTATGCAACGCAAGCTCAGCAGTTAGGGTGGAATTGGTATCTACGGATTGTCTGAGGGCCATATGCATTTGATCAATAATATGTTTAGGCACCATGACCAAATCATGTTGAGCATAAGATTCCATACCCGTCATAGCATTTGGTTGAGGTTCACTCAAATGTGTAGGATTGGGTACCACATCATTTGAGTTACTAGTTCCCGAATGCTGTTCGAGGTTGTCCTTTTTATGCCGAACTTGATGTTGGTTATCATCAATATTATTAGATGTGGTTGGTACCTCACTGACGACATCAGAACCGTAGTGAGAGAGATTAGCAACGAGAGCAGCTTGGGCAGAGTGAATGTCATCACAATCCGAATCATATGCGTCAAGATCATCTGCTTGATAAGCTGCATTAGAAGTAGAAACGACTGCAATGCCTTCAGTATCTGCTGCCCCTGGGTCTGCAAGAAATGCTAACTCCTCTGAATCCAAAATCTTTCCCTTAGACTGAGCATCAACCAAATACATCTTCTCACGAAACCATGCATCATCCCTCCTCCTTTTCGGCTGAGTGCATTCCCTAGCCATATGACCTTGTCCTCGACAATTGTAGCAAGTCACAACCTTCTTAGGACCAATAGGACTCCCATTTCCACTAGCTTGAGAATTCACAGCTTGATTGTTCCCAGTCCTTGTAGGAGGTCCATATGAATTTTGACTTCCCTGAATTGGTTGCACCGTCACTTGACCATCTTGAACAGTGGCTTGTTGTCGAGGATTTGATGAGGTGCGGAGCTGATTGGTTGTTGGTGGAAATCCTCTAGTTGCAACAAGTTTTGACAAGTAGGCTGTGAGATGGTTTAGAACATCAGTTGGCGTATCATTTGGAGTAAAGACCGGTGCTTGGATTGGTGGAAGTTCATTAGAGTAGAAAGCTTGTGCTAGTTGTGCTTCTATTGGAAAATATCCTTGCTGAGGAGTATAGCCCATTGGAGAAGTGTTGGCTTGGGATGGTGATGTCTGATATGGTGGTTGCTGCGGAAAAGATTGTTGATGAACACTTTGTTGATATGCTTGCTGTGGCATCATTGGTGGTTGATAAGATGGTTGTTGTGGTTGCTGATAGGTGTGTGGTGGTGGCTGCTGCAAGTATGATGGTTGTTGATAAGTATAAGCCATGTTTTGTTGAGAAGCATACATGGCAAGTGGATCATGAAATTGAGGTGTAGACAACCGAGCCTCGATCACATGGCATTCGTGTTGTTGAAGAAAAGCTTGAAGTTGATCCACATTGGTGTTATGAAAGTCCTTAGCCAATTTAACATCCGTCACGTATTTTTTCCATTCTGAAGGAAGAGTGTTCAAATACTTGGTGTTCGATTGAAAGGTAGGATTGTCATGCCATAGATATTGAGCTCATTCAACAATAGGGTAAATCTCAGATAGTAGTCATTGAGAGTCTCCCCTGGCACATAGGCAAACTTATCAAAAGTATCATAAAGCTTACACTCTCGTTCTTGTTTAGTTAACGAGGTGCCTTGCATGAGAACACGAATTCTATCCCATAACTCTTTGGAAACTTTATGTTTGCTGACGAGTTTATAGACATCTGGGGGAAGGGCTTGGAGAATGATGTTTGTAGCATACTTATCACATTTGTCTTGAATCTTCATATCTCCAGTCAATTCACCCGTTGTGCGAGGACGAGTAGTTGTACCTTCCGTCACTGTACCATAATCTAATGGTCCATTGAGCACCGATGCCCAAATGAGATGTCCATTCTCCTTGTTCAACATATAAAGTTCCATACGGGAAGCCCATTCCTCATACATAGTCTTCACCAACATTGGTGGACGATTATCCGTACCCGAGAGGATGGACTTATCCGTAAGAGATGTGTACTCCATTTCAATAAGTTAAGATTTACAAACGTTGATCGATCAATGAAAGAAAGTAAATGTGTTTGTTGTTGTGAGTTGAAGTCGAGAAACAATGTTGAAGTCGAAATTTTTTATGGAAAAAATTGTGATTATCGGAATGTTGATCGGAATAGTGATCTGAATGCTGATCGGAATGTCCTATCGGAATACTTTATAGGAATGCTGATCGGAATGTGATTATCTGAATGCTGATCGGAATGTGATTATCTGAATGCTGATCGGAATACCCTGATCGGAATGTCCTTATAGGAATGCACAACTCGGAATGTCCTTATAGGAATGCACAAATCGTAATACCTAATCGGAATACCTAATCGGAATACCTAATCGGAATACCTGATCGGAATGTACCCAAAATTGGAATCCCTAAACCCTATTCCGATTACACTGATCGGAATGTCCTATAAACCCTTTTCCGATGACCTGATCGGAATAATTCCCATTTTTCTCGGACAAAACTCAACCAATTCGTGATTTTAAGCCAAAAAATGATCAAAACACCCAAAAATTTTCTGTTTTTAGACAAAGTAACTATACCAAATCCCTACCACAACTATGTAGAAGATTTGTATCAAGAAAAAACCATCAAAAACACAAAAACATTTTTTGGACGTGTGAAAATGGATCAAAAATGGCGTATGAATCAAGAACACAAACACATGAACAATACAATCATCCCATGGCTCTTGATACCATTTGTAGGATATGTAAATCTTTCTTATGTTTTTAGAGAGAGAAAGAGATAGATAGATGGTGAGAAAACACACATTTAGAGAGAGAAAGTGAAAGAAAAACACTTTTTCACTATGTGTAAAAATGAGGAACACACACCCTCTCCATCAAAAGAGAGGGTTTATATACCCAAGCCTTGTGATGGGCTTGGGATTACAATGTTGGGCCGGCCTACACATGTTGTAGGCTAGGCTTGACTTTGTTTGTTTAATAAATATATCTAGACCACGAGCTACTACTTAATATATTGTCGGAGTGACCGAATCTTCCTAAATACGTAAAAACGTATTTCCAACACTTCCCATAGACTAACTTATAAGGAGTGCAACCGATAGGTGTCTTATAAGCGGTCCTAAAGGCCCAAAAAGCGTCATCGAGTTTGTCGGACCATGAAGCACGATTTTCTCCAATTGACCTTTCTAAAATCCTCTTTAAAGCTGAAACCTCGACTTGCCCACTCATTTGCGGGTGATAAGCCGTAGAAAGACGATGAGTAACTCCATATTTCTTTAAGACCTTCTCGAATTGGTCATTACAAAAATGGGTTCCACGATCGCTTATAATAGCACGAGGGGTTCCGAACCGAGAGAATAGTTGCTTTAAAAACATCACTACCACACGAGCATCATTAGTAGGCAAAGCCTTAGCTTCCACCCACTTAGAAAGGTAGTCCACCACGACGAGGATATATTTTTTGCCATGAGACGATGGGAACGGCCCCATAAAGTCTATTCCCCATATGTCGAAAATCTCACACACTTGAATTATGTTTTGCGGCATTTCATCACGTTGAGACGGTTTTCCTTGACGTTGGCACGAATCACACGACTTCACAAGTGCGTGTGCATCACGATAGATAGAAGGCCAAAAGAAGCCGGCATCGAACACTTTCTTAGCCGTGAGATTAGCACTGTGGTGACCACCCGTGGGTCCCTCGTGACAATCTCTAAGGATATTAGAAGCTTCGGCACCAAACACACAACGTCGAACGAGTTGATCCGCACAAACCCGAAAGAGATAAGGGTCGTCCCAAAAATAGAACTTGACGTCCCGAAAGAATATTCGCTTTTGTTGTGTCGTCATACCCTTGATTATGAAATTGCCCGCATGGTAATTTGCAATGTCGGCAAACCATGGGGTGGTGTCTTTAGAATTCACTACACCGAGAGTCTCGAGAGGAAATGTTTCGGTGATTTCCTTGTTCTCGAAAACATCTTTGTGAGGATCTTCTAGACGAGAGAGATGATCGGCCGCTAGATTCTCGACTCCTTTTTGTCAAGCACGGTGACATCAAATTCTTGGAGGAGGAGCATCCAACGAAGCAATCTCGGCTTAGCATCTTGCTTAGCTAAGAGATACTTGATAGCCGAATGGTCGGTATACACGATGCTTTTAGTTAAGACGAATAAGGTCGGAATTTCTCAAAAGCATAGACCACGGCAAGGAATTCCTTTTCCGTTGTGGTGTACTTTAATTGAGCCTCGGTCATCGTCTTACTAGCATAATGGATAGGACGGAAATTCTTGTCATAACGTTGCCCTAAGATGGACCCTATAGCATAATCACTTGCATCGCACATGATTTCAAAGGGTAATTCGCAATTAGGAGCAACAAGAATGGGAGCTTCGGTAAGTTTCCTTTTGAGAGTTTCGAAAGCTCTAACACAATCCTCATTGAAGTTAAAAGGAGCATCCTTCTCGAGAAGGTGTGTCATAGGTCGAGAGATTTTCGAAAAGTCCTTCATGAAACGACGATAAAAGCCCGCGTGGCCTAGGAAACTCCTAACTCCCTTAACGGTTTTGGGATGAGGTAACTTGGAGATGACGTCTACCTTAGCTTTATCGACCTCAATCCCCGCTTTCGACACCTTATGTCCTAAGACGATTCCTTGTTTACACATAAAATGACATTTTTCCCAATTAAGCACAAGATTGGTTTCTTCACAACGTTTTAACATTTGCTCGAGATTAGATAAACACGACGTGAACGAATTTCCAAACACCGAGAAGTCATCCATAAACACTTCCATCGACTTCTAGATCATATCGTGAAAAATCGCCATCATACACCGTTGAAACGCACCCGGTGCATTACAAAGTCCGAAAGGCATCCTACGATAAGCGAACGTTCCATAAGGACACGTAAAAGTAGTCTTCTCTTGATCACGAGGGTCGATAGGGATTTGAAAGTAACCGGAAAAACCATCTAAAAAGCAATAGATTTCATTTCTCGCGAGTCGCTCCAACATTTGATCCATGAAGGGCAAAGTAAAGTGGTCTTTACGAGTGGCGTCATTTAACTTTCGGTAGTCAATACACACCCTCCAACCGGTCACAACACGAGTGGAAATTAACTCGTTGTTTTCATTAGGCACAACGGTCATTCCTCCCTTTTAGGGACACAATGGATTGGGCTCACCCATGGGCTATCGGAGATAGGATATATCATTCCCGCGTCAAGGAGTTTCAACACTTCCTTTTTAATGACATCGTGAATTTTGGGATTCACCCTTCTTTGACTTTGAATTGCGGGTTTGTAGTCCTCCTCCATTAAAATCTTGTGAGTACAACATTTTGGGTCAATACCCTTAATGTCGGAAATTTTCCACGCAATTGCCCCTTTATGAGCCTTAAGAACTTTCAAGAGCTCGGTTTTTTCATCATTAGCAAGACCTCTTGCAATAATAACTGGCAACTTGTCATCACCTTCCAAGAATGCGTATTCAAGGTGAGAAGGAAGATCTTTCAATTCAAGGATAGGTGGTTCCTCGATTAAAGATTTTGGTTCAACACTCATAACTTCCATCGGCGGAAGAAATGGTGGAATAGAAGTATCATCACTAATCAACACCTCATCTTCATTGTCGATTTCATTTGTTGTGAGATCGCCTCCTTGGAATGGAGTGAGATTTGATGTAGAATTAGCAAGAATTGGATCCAAAATAGTGGGATTGCCACTTGACGAGCTATCGGAAAAACCTAACACTTCTTGTGAAAACTCATCGCAAACCACATCAACGATGTCAATGTGATTGATGGTAGCGATTGCATAAACATGAGAAGGTTTTGAGTTTTGAGTAGCGTTTATAACAAGTTCCTCTTCGTTGAATCTCAAAGTGATAGTTCTTGCATGAACGTCGATAAGCGATCTCGAGGTGTCTAAAAATGAACGACATAAAATTAGAGGAACTTGAGGATCCGCGGGGATGTCAACTACTATAAAATCAACGGGATAGTAGAACTTCCCCACTTTCACGAAAACATCTTCGGCTACTCCACATGCTAGAATCGTAGAATGATCGGCCATCTCGATAGACATGTTCGAGGGAATAAGAGCCGGAAGCGAAAGCGATTTCCAAATGGAAAATGGCATCAAATTAATGCTCGCACCAAGATCGGCCAAGGCGAGGCATTCTTTCATATCTTGTATGTCACAAGGAATGAGAAACTTTCCGGGGTCACCGACTTTTTCCGGTATGCGGTTAAGATAAACCGAAGAACAATTAGCAAGCTTTGAAAGCTTTTCCTTATCGCTCATCATACTTTTAAAAGTGGAAGCGAAACGAGGCATATAAAACAACGCGTCGGCTAAACTCACATCAAAATGCACTTGTTGAAACATTTTTATAAAAAGCTCGATTTGTTGTTTGTTACGTTCTTGCAATTTCTCTTTGTTTCGTCTCGAAGGGTAGGGTAAGGGTGGTGTGGGTTGGACATTAGGCAACGGCCTTGGAATCTCGGGTTCCACAATTGGTATTGGTTCAACCGTAGGTGTGGTTTGATCGTTACTTCGTGGGATTGTAATTTGCTCCTTTTCGACCATCACCTCAGGCTCTTTCTCGATTTCCTTCTCCGTAGAAGTACTTGGACGAGAGATTGGTTCCTTGAAAGTATTACCACTTCGTGTAGTAATAACCTTCATTTCTCCCTTCGGGTTTGCAATGGTATCACTAGGAAGACCACCCGAGGAATAGGGTTTACACATGATTGCTTCAAACATCTTAGCCATTCGGTCCTCAAATTTTGATTGCCTAGCATCCGCTTTTAACAACTCTTGCTTAATCTCATGTTGTCCTAATTCCATCTTTTGTTGGTTTTGTTGAAGACGTTGGACATTTCCTTCCATTTTGTTTGCATGAGTTTTAAGTTCATTAGCTAGTTCATTTTTAAGCTCGTTTTTCAACTCGGATCTTAAGCTAATCATCTCACATTGCATGTTATCAAATTTAGCATCATTTGCTTTAGCATAATCCAAAAATTCTCCTTGAAGATTTTTAGTGTGAGCATTTTGAAAACCTTGTGTAGTGTTTTGAAAATCACGGTTTTGGTTTTGATTAGTGACTTGTCCATTCCCACTTTGATAATTCCCTTTTTTGTAGTTACGTGAATTGCCTTGGTAATTACCACCTTGGTTGTTGTTTCGATAGTTATTAGCATTTTGGTTTGGTGGAGCTTGATTTGGGCGGGAACCTTGACCGTTTTGGTTGTAAGTTCCCGTTGCTATATGAGCACTCGAAGTGTTACCATCCGCGGTAATGCACTCGGAAAGATCATGAGCTCCACAACAAGACAAACAACTCTTAGCAACCGCTTTAACCGAAACGAAATTTGAAGCTTCTTGAGCTTTCCAATGGGACATAAGATTAGCAAATCTATCAAAAAACCGATTTTCCTCATTAGCTTCATCATTTAAGGCATTAATGCTACGAGACGATGACGATGATGACGAACCCAAATTGGCAACACTCGGTGTGTTACGAGGGCTATAAACCTTAGATCTATTCTCGATAATCTTTAAAGCCTCATCGGTCGTTTTGCACAAAAAATTACCACCCGCGGCGGCATTCAAGTAATCTCGTTCATGATCATTAAGCCCATTATAAAAAGTATCAATTTGATGCAATTCCGAAAAATCATGGTGTGGACATTCATGTAACATTTTTTTAAAGCGTTCCCATGCCATTGAAAAACTTTCATTATTTCTTTGCACAAATCGTGAAATCTCATTTTTCAAATGTGTTGTTTTAGATGGTGGAAAAAACTTGTTCACAAACTTAGAAACGAGATCACCCCATGTCAAAATCGAATTTGGCGGTTCTTTCTCAAGCCAAATTTTTGCGGGTCCATCTAACGAGTATGGAAACAACATCATCTTAATGGCGTCATGTGGAACATCTTTAAACTTGCTAGTAGCGGTGAGACGATTAAAATTCCTAATGTGATAGTGCGGGTTGTCTTTCTCATGACCTCTAAACTTATTTGCTTGCAACATCGACATTAAACCCGTCATAATTTCGAAATTCTCCGCAAGGATGGCGGGAATCACAATGGCCTCTCCAAAACCCTCGGTGGGTGCTTGTAGCAACTCCATCATAGTACGATTAGCCATGACGACTTCTTGTTCTACAATAGGTTCAACAATTGGAGGTTGTTCTTCAATCAACGTCTCTTGATTGGCTTGCTTTTGAAGACGTTTACGAGCTCGTTTTGCTTGATTACGAGTGATCATAAACTTCACGAAGAATGGGAGGTGAGCAAAGAAGATTCTTTTTGGGTGTTTTGTGAATTTCCAATTTTTTTGTGTTTTTGATTGATTTTAATTTTTTTGGATTTTGGTGTATCTTCGTAGACAACAATCTACCAAATCTCTCCTCGAATCAAACTCTTGATTAAAGAAGCCTAAAAGGAATGAAAACGATCACGTGGAGTGAACGCCTTCGAATGACTTTAGAACTTTGGTGAAAACCAAATTGTTCAAGAGGTTTTAATCACAAAGAAACCAAGCAAATATATTATACGTAATAATACTTTGGGCGGCAAAACCCTCGATTAGCCTTCAATCTCAAAATACTCTCAAGCAAGCGGGGAAACGAGGGCGCGAAGCACTTAAGAGCCTTTTTCCTTAGGGTATATTTTATAATACCCGCCTTATACCCACCTTATAGTTTGTATTTTTCAAAATCGAGCTTCACGAAAGTATTTATCTATTTTTGCCTTTTTCTTTTTGTTTGAGATTCGAATACAATAATTAGGAGATCAAATCCCAATTAAGGTTGTGTTTTCACACTTTTGGAGATATTGTTTATTTGTTGTGATACTTAATACAATATAGTAATAATAATTTCACAAGAAAAACCAAGAAAACCGATAATACGTATTAGTAGATTTCTACTAATACAAATACTATATATGGTTAATATTAAAAATAACAATGCAAATTAATCACGACACACCTCCCCGGCAGCGGCGCCAAAATGATTGTGGTAAAATTACGACCTTTAGGAAAAGGAGCGTAAAAGCGGTAAAGTATTAAGTGATGATTTAGGAAAATCAAGCACTAATGACCCAAATGAAGTTCGTTTCCCAAGGAGGTATATGTGTGTGAAAAACTTGTTAAATGTTTGAGATTAATAATTGGTTTAGAAGGGAATGAGAAAAGAAGATGACGAAGACATGAAATTAATACTACGACGACAAAACGTTAAACCGTAAAAACTACAAAAATAAAAATTAATTCTAAAAATTACCAAAAATTCACCAAAAATCAAAATTAAATAAACTAAGAGTTTACCAATGATCAAAACTTTTTTAAACCTTTTAAATAATTAAATATTCAATTTTTAAATGCTAATTAAAGCCCTAAAAATCAAATAAATTATCAAAAAGCCCAAATAAAGATTTTTCAATTGGTAAACCTCTAAAATGACCTAAAAAGATAAAAACTATTTTTAGAAATTTTTATACTAATAAAAACTATTTAAAATGATTTAAAAACTATTAAAACTTAAAATAATTATAAAAATTAATCTAGAAGTGATGAAATTATTCTAAAAGTTGCTAAATTCCTATTTTAATGTATTTAAGCTAAGAAAAATGTAAAAAGTTGGAAAATGTGAAATTTGAAAAATAATAATAAAACAATATTAAAATAATAATAAAAATCCAAAATTTATAAAAAATTCTAAAAACTTACAAAATAGTTTATTTTTAACCTAAATAAACAGAAAATCAAAGTGAAATGACCAGAATACCCCTATTGGGCCCTCAAATGGGCCAAAACCAAATTTAGTCAACACAAATGGGCTTTTTAGCCCAAAAAGTCAAACTTGACCCAATTGACTTGGAAAAGCCCTATTTGACTCAAAATTTAATTCTAAACACAAAACTCTAAAGGCTCAAAAGCTGAAAGTGAGCTTATCACAACTTATTATGCAAACAGCTTATCCTTATTGGGCTTTTTAGCCCATTAAGCAATAAGCTAATGCCATAAGCTCTAATTTGACACACAACCTTCTTTTGGGATGCTTATGAGATCTGTAAAAAGAAATTTTGAAAAAGCACACTCAATAAGCCAGAAATAAGCAAAGTAATATTTCACTAAAAGACAAAATAGTCGTTTTTTGAGAAATAAGGCACCTCAGGACTCGATTCAACTTGCAAAATGCCACAAATGGACTCAATAAGCCAAAAGAATCAACAAAATTCCAATAAGCAAAACCAATAAGCCAGAATAAGCCAATAAGCACTTTTGAAAAAGTCAATTAAGTTGGTTTTATAGTCAAACCCGAAAGTCAACCCACCAAATGCTCCAGTATGAACAAATGGGTCAAATAATGAGCACCTATTACAAAATCCAAGTTGTTTCTGGTTAAAATAAGCTATTATAGCTTATTGATAAGCTGAAACCCAATTAACACTAGCAGTGGCAACTAGCAGGGGAAAGGAGTTCCCACTTCTTTGACTATTTGACCAAGCTTTTAGAGAGATTTAGTTGAATTCAATTGGAAACAAGGGCACCCTTGTGAACAGTGAATCACAAGGAGTCAATAGCAATAATAAAATCCAAATTTGGTTCACACAATAAGCCGGAATCAATCAAAAAGTCACCAGATCATGTACAGACATGGAAAATAAGCAGTTATGCAATAATAAGCAGATTAAGCCTGAATGAGCCAACCAAACTCAACAGGATGCATACACAAGCTATATAAACTATGAATAAGCACAAATAAACTTATATCAAACACTGAATCAAAGTAAATAACAAGATCAAAGCAGATGAATGTTACTGATGAACAAGGTGCATATGCAGAAACCTATTTGCTGATCTATTTGACACTAGATCTAATTTCAGGCACTCAAATCTCTTCTCCTGGTGTAATTAACTAAGGTTTAGCACTTGTTAGCCCTAGCCTAAGCTCAGATCTAGGTGTCCTCAAAATCCTAGCCAATTTTACCAAGTAACAAAGATTTTATACCCCTTTTAAGAATCTAAGTGTTTCAAACCACAAAATGTGCAGCAATATGACCAAGTATATCAGATACACAAGTATTAACAGATAGCAACACAAAACAACCACTCAAAACACCACAAATCCTACTTATGCAGTTAACCCAAACACCCCTTAAAAACCTGTTTTCACAATTTTTCAAAGGATTATTCAATTTTAACCCACAAATCAAACTAACAACACCTCATAAACATCAAACAACTCCAAATGAACAATAATCAACCATCATATCATAGATTCAACAACTATCATGCAATAATCACCAAAATCAGAAAAATAAGAGAGAAAATGAAAAGGGAAGAAGGTGCAAACCTCCAAGACCTACATCCAGGCCCTGGATTGTTTGAGCTTAGGTACTAGCAGAACAAGTACCAGCTTCTAATGCTGCTAAGAAGAACAAACCAACAAGTGAGATCAAATAAACAATAACTTTCTGATTTTTGAAGCACAAGCTTTATCACTTAAAACCTTGCCTCAAAAACCTTCAAACAAGATTATGGAAATCAGATTTTAGCTTATCAAACACCAAACTTTTATAAATAACAGACAAGAATTCAAAATTTTTAGAAATTTAAACTTTATTTCATAAAAAGGAATTACAAAGATTTAAAAGCTAAAATCTGGAACAAAGCTCTCTCACAGGTTGAGGAGTCTATTTATAGGCAAATGCCAATGCTAGCACTATTTACAAACCCTATAACTGAATTTCCTATTCTATCCTTGCAGAATCTTCTAGGCGTGTTGCCAGCAGGTTTAGGTGAATCCTGGACGTTTGTTTAGTGCTTGGTGACAAAGGAAAGGTTTTGGTTCATTGATCTTGCCATGTCATGATCAAATGCCAGGTGTCGTATTGTGAGTAGGAATGGGGGTATCATTCTGGTAGTGGAGTTTAAGGTTTTTGTTGTGGGATTTGATTGAGGTGATTTGAATCACACGTGGGTATAGCCAATTCCATTTTCCCCTTTGTTTTCTTTCTTTTTAAACCTGGGTAAAAAGTTGTTCTTGGCTGGTAAAAATTGCTACAGTAAGTGTTACCCGCTTTTTCAGGGATTTAAACTTTGGGATTTGGCAGTTTTGGTCCTTGATTCTTGGAAAAGAGTGAATAGCATGTTTTTTAGGCAACAAAACGTGTTTCCTTTGTTATACAACTTTCACAACTTTGCATTTTTGGCACAAAACCTTTCAACAAGGTTTAAAAGGATTGTTTTTGCCATTTTGAGATAATTCAAGGGCTGATCTTGGACATTGTTGATCTTTAAAGGTCTTCAATGCAACTTAAACTCCATGAGGGACCATAATTGGCAATTTAGAATTGTTGAGGGACTAAACTTGCCATTTCTTCAAAGTTGAAGGACCATTTGTGTAATTTTGACAAACTTAAGGGACCAAACTTGTAATTATGAATATACAAGGGTTTTAAGTGTCATTTCTTCATTCAATGATGATCAATCTTGCATGTCTTCAAGTCTTTAAGGATAAATGTTGGATAAATCATGAGTTAGGGCCCGGTTCTTTGTACGGCTTCGTTTCTCGTGTCCGTTTTTCCTTGTTGCTTGTGATCTTTTGTCTTTTTCACGATATCCATACCTAAAATACACAAGTAAACAAACACAAGCATATATATGGTATTTTATGACATTTTTATGCATTTAAAGCCCGAAAAGAACGATGAGATCATGTATAAATGCCATCTCATCAGTGGGTATAAGGCGGGTATTATAAAATATACCCTAAGGAAAAAGGCTCTTAAGTGCTTCGCATCGCCTCGTTTCCCCGCTTGCTTGTTAGTATTTGATTTTGAGAGCTAATCGAGGGTTTTGCCGCCCAAAGTATTATTAAGTATCATATATACTTTCTTGGTTTCATTGATTAAACCCTCTTGAACGTTTTGGTGTTCCACCAACGTTCTAAAGTCATCGAATGCGTTCACTTCACGTGATCGTTTTCATTCCTTGAGGCTTCTTTAATCAAGATATTTGATTAAGGAGGAGATTTGTAGATTTTGGTCTATTTAATACAATCACAAAAGTCCAAAAAAAAGTAAAAACAATCAAAAACCACAAAAAAAATTGGAAAAATACAAAACACCAAAAAGAATCTTCTTTGCTCACCCCCACGTTGTACGTGACGTTTATGCTTACTCGTAATCAAGCAAGACGTGCACGTAAACGAAAAACCGAAAGGAGTCAACACCCACTCCTAATCTTTCTAGTGAGGAGTCTCCTATTGACGAACCCATTGTAAGAGAAGAACCAACCACGGCGAATCGAACTATGATGGAGTTACTTCAAGCACCCACCGAGGGTTATGGAGAGGCTATTGTAATTCCCGCTATCCTTGCGGAGAATTTTGAAGTGAAAACGGGTTTGTTGTCGATGATCCAAAACAAAAAATTCCGTGGTGATGAAAAGGACAACCCACACAACCATATCCGCCAATTCAATCATCTTACCGCCACTTGCAAGTTTAAGGATGTTGCTAATGACTCAATTAAGATGATGCTTTTTCCGTATTCTTTAGTGGGGCTCGCTAAAATTTGGTTAGAGAAAGTGCCACCCAATTCTATATTGACGTGGAAGGATCTCGTTTCAAAATTTGTGAACCAATTTTTTCCGCCCTCTAAGACTACGCATTTGAAAAACGAGATTTCAAAATTTTCACAAGAATTTAATGAGAGTTTTTAAACGGCTTGGAATAGGTTTAAGGAAATGTTACATGAGTGTCCTCATCACGGTTTTTCCGACTTGCATCAAATTGACACGTTTTACAATGGACTTAATGATCATGAAAGGGATTATCTAAATGCCGCCGCGGGTGGTAATTTTTTTGTGTAAAACGGTTGAGGAAGCTTTGGTGATAATTGAGAATAGATCTAAGGTGTATAGTCCTCGTAGCACGTCGAGTGTTCGTAAGGCTTCGTCTTCGGCTTCACCTTCTTTTTCTACTACCATCGATGCTTGCCAAATTGAGGCGAACTTGGAAAACAAAATCTTTGATAAGCTTAAAGGTCTTCTAATTGAGTTCAAAGTTGGAGAACCAAGTGCTCCAGCTACGGATAAAGCGGTTGAGTTTTCATGCATGTATTATGGTGGAGGTCATGATTTCTCCGAGTGCAATACCAACGGTGGTAACACTTCGAGTGTCTACGTGGCCACGGGAACTTACAACCAAAAGGGTCAAGTTACCCGCTCTAATCAATTGACTCCACCGGGTTTTGGTTAAAATCAAAATGCTAACAACAACTATCGCAACAATCAAGTTGGTTTCAATAACAATTACAACAAAGGAAAATATGGTAATCAAGGGGCTAATAATCAAGTTTCAAATAAAATTCAAAATGATTTTCAAAACAACAACAAGAGTTTGCAAACTTTGAAAGATCTTCCAAATGAATTTGTTGAATACGCTAATGGGAACGATGCTAGGTTTGACAACATTCAAAGAGAAATCATTAGCCTAAGATCCGAGTTTAAGAACGACTTGAAGAAAGAGTTGAAAAATGAGATAGCAAATGAGCTTAAAATCCATACCAACAAGATGGAAGGAAATGTAAGAAGGTTACAAAAAGACCAACAAAAAATGAAACAAGGGCAACATGAAATTAATCAAGAAATGATTAAGGCCGAGAAGAGGCAATCCATGTTTGAAGACAAAATTTCATCTATGTTTGAGGCAATTATGTGCAAACCGTCTTCGAGTAGTCTTCCTAGAAACACCATATCAAACCCAAAGGGTGAGATGAAAGTGATTACCACACGTAGTGGTAAGACACTTAAGGAACCGACTCCTCAACCAATTGCTCCTACGGAGGATGCAATTGAGGAAGAACCCGAGGTAGTGGTCGAAAAGGAGCATGTCCAAATCCCACGAAGTACCGCTCATGCCACACCTACGGTTGACCCTTTACCAACATTGGAACCCGAGATTCCAAAGGCTATGCCTATGCCTCAACCCACACCACCTTTGCCCTATCCATCGAGACTTAGAAAGGAGAAACGTCAAGAGCGCGACAATTATCAATTTGAGATTTTTATGAAAATGTTTCATGATTTTCACTTTAATGTGAGTTTCGCCGATGCTTTGGTCATGATGCCTCGATTTGCCGCTAACTTTAAGAGTATGTTGAACAACAAGGAAAAATTGCATCAATTGTCTAGTTGTTCATCGGTTTATCTTAATCGCATACCTCAAAAAGTAGGTGATCCCGGTAAATTCTTGATTCCATGTGCAATCCAAGATATGGAAGAATGCTATGCCTTGGCCGATCTTGGTGCTAGCATTAACTTGATGCCACTTGCAATCTTCAAGTCGCTCAATCTTCCTAATATTACTCCTTCACTAATGTCTATCGAGTTGGCCGACCATTCCACGATTCCCGCATGTGGATTGGCGAAAGACGTTTTTGTGAAAGTGGGAAAGTTCTATTATCCGGTAGACTTTATCGTTGTCGATATTCCCACGGATCCTCAAGTTCCTCTCATTTTAGGTCGTTCGTTTTTAGATACGTCTATGGCTTTGATCGATGTTCATGCTAGAAAGATCACCTTACGTTTCAACGACGAGGAACTTGTTATAAACGCAACTCAAAACTCTCAAATTTCTCATGTTTATTCTGTTGCAACCATAAACCTCGTTGATATAATTGACGTGGTTTGCGAGGAGTTTTCACAAGAAGTTCTAGGTTTTGGTGATGATGAAAATAGTGGCAATCCCACTATGTTAGATCCCATTCTTGATAACTCGACACCAACCTTCACTCCATTTGAAGGTGGTGGTTTTACGTTGGAAGAATTCGATTTTCCACGTACTTGTAACGAAGACCTCGACAACGATGAGGACTTTTCGATTATCAAGGATTTTCTTAACGATTTCCCATTTCCTCCACCCGAGGAGGTTATGAGTATCGAGCCCAAATCTTCAATTGAGGAACCACCTATCCTCGAGTTGAAAGATTTACCTCCTCATCTCGAATATGTCTTTTTGGAGGAGGGCGACAAGTTGCCGGTTATTATTGCGAAGGAACTTTCGGATGATGAAATAACCGCACTTGTCGATGTTCTAAAGGATCACAAAGGGGCAAGATTATAGAGTTTTTGTATACCCTTTAAAAAAAGAGGTACTAAAATAGGGTAAGCACGACGATTTAGGAAAACCGTGTGTAAATGACCCTAAAGTGAGTTCGTTCTCGAGGAGGCTAGTGTGTTGTGTAATGAAATGATTATCTTTGTGATTTTATTGTTATGAGAAAAGAAAATAGAAATGGGGTAAGAAGAGAATGACGGTTACAATGACGGATTACACTAAGACGAAAAGGTAGTCCACGTAAAACCGTAAAAAGCACTAAATTTAAAATTAAACCTAAAAATTAATTAAAAGTTAAAACTAAGTCTAAAATAATATAAATAAGAATAAAAATCCAACAAAAATATTTTAAAACCTTTTATTAATTAAATATTCAATTTTAAATGCTAATTAAAGCCCTAAAATTAAATATAATTAACAAAATATCCAAAATATTATTTTATTGAACAAATAACTCACTTATATTATTTAAAGACTAAAAAGTATTTTTCCTAAATTTTAAAAACTATTTTTCTATTTTTTAAAACACTTAAAACTATTTTTAAACTAAAATAATCATAAAAAATAATAAAATAATGCTAAAAATGATTTGACAATTTTAAAAATCCTAATTTACACTAAAGAACAGTAGAAAAAAGAAAAAGTTTGAAAAATATAAAATTTTTCACTAAAAGACAAAACTGATTATAATTAAAACCCTAATTAAGCTAAATTAATTATAAAAATTAATTAAAAAGTGAACAGTAAAAACTTTTTAAACTAAAAATCTTAAAATCTTTTTCTAAATCTATGAAAAATTTTAAAACAGAAAAATATTTAATTTTACCACTAAAAGAAAGAAACAGAAAGTTAAAAAGTTAATTAAAATAGCTATTTAATCTAAAAGAATACCAGATGAACATTAGCTGAAAATTAAATTAAACTGAAAAATCAAAAATTAAATAAGAAAAAAAATATGAAACTGGTTTCAAGTCCTAATTCTTGTTTTGAGGCATTAAAGACAAAAAATCTTAAAACTGATAGTGACATGTGGTCACTTTTTGTTTTCTAGCAAGGCAGTGGTAACCAATATGCTAGCAGGGAGAACTTAGTTCCCACTGTTAGTGCAATTTGTAGGCCTGTGGACCTTTGAGCTTAGGAAAGCTTTATGTGGAGCTTTTTCTTGGGCAATAAGGCACCCCTACACTCAGTGGAGTGTAGGGAGTCAGTAAGTACAATAAAACTCACAAGCACTTAACAAAAATCACACAAACAAGCCAAATCAAGTGACTGTTGGGGCTTAGATGTTTCTGATGAACAGTAAGCTGATGCTAATGGCACAATAATGATTTTTAAAGCTCAAAAACTTGCACACAATCCAAACAATTCAAATACAACCAATAACAATCCCTAGGGAGACCTATATCCTACTGACTTGCAATATTTCAATGGAGATTTACACTAAAAATGGACAGAAAAATGACCTTGCTGATTTTAAGCTAGTATCACCAAAAATGAGCATGCAAATCTGATTTTTATCCTATAAAACCTAAAGCAAGTGACTGATAAAACCTCTAGCTATCATAAGGCATATGTTTAGACTGAAATTAACACCACAATTAGTCACAAATTCCAGTTAAACTACAAATCCAAACACTCCCTAAAAACTGAAAATGAGTTTTTAACAAAGAAATTCTTGACAAACTCAAACCAAACTGAATACAAACTAATTAAACATGCATAAAAGTCATAAATAAGCAATATCAATCAAAGATAATCAACCCAAGAACAGGTTCATACAATTTCACACATAACCAAATAACACAATCAAAATCCAATAATTTTGGGTTCAAGCCTCTAGTACCTATCTGATGCCTTCAAAAGGATGGATTGGGAGGGTGCTATTTAACATGTAGAGAGGTCCTGTTGATGGAATCTCCTAGAGACCCAAGGACTTAATATCTTCAAATAGAAACACAAAGAGAATGATAAAATAGTGGGTCTTGATTCCTTGTACCTGCACAATCAAAACCAACAAAGAAAAAGATTCAAGTTGGCAATAAGCTAAACCAAAAGCTTGTCAAAGCTTTTGGTGTATCCTATTACAAACAGTAAGCTAAATAACCATAGAAAAATGAAATGATTTTCTGAAAAATCTTTTAAACTCAAATCCTTTTGAAACCTTATAATCTTTATGACAAAACTGAGTTGACAAGATGTATTCAAACCAATTCAAGCTTAAAGCTTCCACTTTCACTTCCCCCTTAAGCTTGGTTTGATTTTGAAAAATCTTGAAACACGTTTTTGACAAACCTTGTGACAGAAAAACCTTTTTGAATATTTCGGAAAACTTAAAACCTTTCTTTTTGAAAACTCAAAACACAAAATGTTATACCAAATGAAGATGGAACTCAGATTAATCTCAAGCAACTACCAACTTTTAAACTATAAAAGGAATTACGATTTCAACAAAAATACCAACTTTATAAATCTTAAAAAGGGATTACAGAACTTGAGAAAAATCTAGAACAAAGAAAATGGGACATAATCTGTCCTATTTTATAGAGCTAGTTGTACATTCTAGAATCTAAAAACCCTATTACAAGAACTGCCTATAATGCCCTTGGGTCAAACAAATTTCAAAACTGGTCTTGTGCCATCTTGTGATCTTGTACTTGGAGAGTGATGTTTGTGGACTTCCAGCTAGCAAAAAATGATCTTGGCCCTTCAGAGAGTACTTTGGAAACAAGGAATAATCTTCAGCCATTGATCATGTCGGGTTTTGGGTTTTGAGGGGAAAGTGACATGCATGGGAGGTCCCCACAGTCACATGGGTGTGTTGTGAAGGGAATCTAGGTTGTGGGATATGATTAGGGCTAGGTAAATAGTAATTATGCAAAAGCAATTTGAATTTACCCTTGATTTGAGTAAATGATTTCTGGTGGTGTTTTAGGGGTCATATGGGATGAACAGACCAATTTGATCTGTTTTTGGGGATTAAGACATGTTTAGAGGGAACAAATAATATTAATTAACTTGTTTAAAAAGTTTAACTAATATTTCTGCTAGTGGAAGGTGACGTGTGAAGGGGGTGAGGTGGTGTGATGTGATTGGTTGGTGGGGGTGACATGGCAGAGTGATTGGTGGATGGAGGTTTGATTGTCTGGGCAAAAACAGTCCCTTATCTCTCATTTTGTGTTCACTTCAAATTAAACAGCCCAAACTCTTTTCTTTGTTATATAATTTTGGGCAGCTTGTCAAATTTGGTCCAATCACTTTGCAAACTTGTTTCAAGGACTTCTTTTGTAATTTCTTCATTCTCCAAGGACTAAACTTGTACATACTTGATATTTTAGGGACCCACAAGTAATTTTGAGGATTTACATGGGTATAAAATGACAAGTCTTAAAACATTGAGGGACCAATCTTGTATTTCTTCAATTCTTCAAGGGTTGTTTTGGAAATTCTTGATTCGGGTCCGGTTCATTGTGCGGCTTCGTTTCCCGTGTTCGTTTTTGATTGATTCTTGTGATCTTTTTGTCATTTCCTCAATACCCGTACCTAAAATACACAAGCAACAAACACGAGCATATATTTGGCATTTTTAATGATATTTAATCCATTTTAAGCCCAATTTGGACGATGAGACTATGTATAAAAGCAGTCTCATCACTCCCCCATACTAAACCATTGCCGTGCCCTCACGTAATGCTAGAATAAAGTATCAAAGCACCTCCAAAATTCATTTTTCTTCACTTTATTGAATGATAAACTAGCTACACTACTACTATTACTACTACTTGTGTTTTAGACATAATGTATGATTTTCATCGCAAAATGGGACGTTTAGGTTCATAGAATAAGAACACGTGAATGCTTGGTTAGAAATAATTTCATCGTCCTCGATTTTCACCCCAATTCCATGCCAAGCGTGCAACGAGATCATTGTCATTATAAGTTAGTAATGCTAACACTACTCATATGCCCTAATCACGTACTTATCCTCCCATTATTCCTAAGTTGTATCTCTTATATTTTATTTTGTCTTGAATGTTTCACGAGGATACATTGGTTGACTTATGCGATAATAGAGATTTAGGTCTAAAAATAGAGTCCTAACGGTGTAACCAAGACCATCAAATCAATAACCCCTCCTAATAGACAACGATGTCAAAAAATTAAGTTGACAAGAAGAATCGATAAACACGGTTTTATAACGGTTTTGAACATGAGACTTATTACCAAGACTTTTATACGCCCCCTAACGGAAGAGCCTTATTATCTTTGGTTTACCTCCATCTTTTATTCAACTTCGCCATGAAGCTTTTATTATGACTTCGGTCTTGCCTTGCCTTTTATTATCCGCCTCATCGGTGGTTTTATTAGCCAAAGACGTATATCCTCACGCTAAGGCGAATTTTGGATCTTTAAAGCTTCGAAGACTAAGGCTTGATTCACTTTCAATTTTGCATAGATTTTTCGGCCTTGTGGGGCTTCAAATTGTTTTCTAGATTTAGGTGAGCACTTGAAATCTTATTATTGGGTGAAGCTTTTGATTATTCGGGTGCCAATACTTCAAAACCGTGACGCTGGCGATACCTTAATGTCTTCCCAATTTAATTACACGGAAGCTACTAGAAAAGACTAGAAACCCAACAATCCTAACTAAACCGCTAAGTCAATATTTATTAAGCAAAAAATATTTACATGCGAAGGGAGAATAAGCAAACAACGAGAACACATGAGTTTTTGGAAGAATACGAGTACTCTATGTTTAGCATAGTAACTTATAATTAACCCTATCATTTCTCGTCCTCATTAAGAGACTTATCCTAATATGAAGTTAAGGAATCAAAGCTAAGTGCTCAACACGCACGGACGAGTAAAAAATTACTCTTATTCTCGCCATCGGAAAATCTACATTCGTGTCTTCAAACACTTATAAAACATGAGAAATTTTTTAAAATTTGGCCATTTTTAGCCTTATTTTGCAACAAAACGATAAACAAAAAGATAAACTTTGGAAAGCGTGAAGGTTTGGCAAGGCAAGTATCTATTCACCCTCCCCCCCATACTAAAGTTAAACATTGTCCTCAATGTTTCGAGTCTAGGGGTGCAAACACCCCCATACTAGAGACGTAGTCGAATGCCTAATCTAGCATGGAAAGGGTGTAACCGTTAAATTTATAGCCGTTTATGAAGTGTGCTAAAAACCTAAGGTTAGAACATCAAAGGATATATCATTTGGATATTGAGAAAGTCTTCAAAGCAAACGATCAAGTGCTCCCATATAACGAACACGAGAGGCTCCAATCGTGAAGATCATGATCTAAAAACCACAATTCACAAACAACCACGGAACAAAGATTGGAAGGGCACAAATCCCCTCACATTAAACTAATTAGAAAGCAATAATATGTACATGGATAAGCATGGGTTTCCCCCACGAGGCACCTTGTTTTTTATAACCGAGTCAAAAGCTTGACTCGAATCCCCATAAATGTGATCATTTAGGGATTATCTTGGTATGGTCAATTTTTAGTGGGGCTTACATGATAAACAAGGCCCAAAAAGCAACCGGTATTAAGGACTAAGTCCTTTGATGGTGCAAAATACCAGGATCGAAGATGGCGTTCTCGTTTTCATTGGAAAAACAAATCAACGCCACTTCATCATGTGACAACACAAACCCAAAGGGTTTCAAGAAAATAGATGAGAAGAAATAGAAGGGTGGGACAATGGGTAAGTCATAAAAACTATGAGCTACTCGAGGTAGACTCGCACCAATCAAATAGAAAGATTTTCCATTTATTGCATCGGTGGAAGACCGAGATTTCCCTTTATAAGCAATTCCGGGATCAAATATCTCGTCCTCGGTGGAGAAAGGGGAGGGAACATAAGGGGTTTCCCCCACACTAAGTCCACACAAAGCATCGTCAAAAGGGGAAGACGAGCTTGTAGCACTCAAAACACGAGGTGATGACGGAGTTAGCATTGTAGAAAAATCTTTTAAATCCAATTTAAAATCTTTCCCTTTTTCATCTTTTAAACTCTCCTTATGAAAACCCGACTTAATTATGTCAAAAATATTTGGTGTTTCTAAACCAATGTTAGTCACACTAAAAATTCTCACATTTGAAAACCGTTTTGGTTTAGGTGGTGGTAAGTTCTCAAAACATTTGTCAACAAAGAAAACTTCCCCATCGGGATCAACATATTCATCATCCGAAGAATCATTCGTGATTGGAATCGTAGGCTTAACACTCTTAACCTCCACCGGCGGAGGGGACGGAAAATCGTTTTTATCATCAACTTCTAAAACTCTTTTTGAAATCCTTTTACAAATGTTTTTGATGGGATTAACATTGTTCAAAGACGTGATAGAATACACATGAGAAAGCGTAGAGTTTTGAGTTGCATTTATGACGAGTTCTTCCTCATTGAAACGAAGAGTGATTTTCCTAGCATGCACATCGATAAGTGCTCTCGAGGTATCCAAAAATGATCGACCTAAAATTAGAGGAACTTTAGGATCGATGGGGATGTCAACAACGATAAAGTCTACGGGATAGTAGAACTTTCCAACTTTCACGAAGACGTCCTCGGCTACTCCACAAGCTAGAATCGTAGAATGATCGGTCATCTCGATTGACATTCTTGAAGGAGAGAGATTTGGAAGATTGAGCGACTTAAAAATCTCAAGAGGCATCAAATTTATACTAGCACCAAGATCGGCCAAGGCGTAGCATTCCTCCATATCTTGTATTGCAAATGGGATTAAAAACTTGCCGGGATCACCGACTTTTTGAGGTATGCGGCTAAGAAAAACCGAAGAACAACTAGACGAATTTTGCAATTTCTCTTTGTTATTCAACATACTTTTAAAGTTCGCGGCAAATCGAGGCATCATGACCAAGGCGTCGGCAAAACTTATATAAAAATGCAAGTCACGGAACATTTTCATAAAAAGTTCAAATTGATAATTATTTCGTTCTTGTGCCTTTTCCTTGTTTCGTCTTGAAGGGTAAGGTAAGGGTGGTGTGGGTTGGGGCATAGGCAACGGCCTTGGAATCTCGGGTTCCATTATTGGTATTGGTTCAACCGTAGGTGTGGTTTAAGCGGTACTTCGTGGGCTTGGAATTTGCTCCTTTTCTACCACCACCTCGAGTTCTTTCTCTTTTTCCTTCTCCGTAGAAGTACTTGGACGAGAAATGGTTCTTTGAAAGTTTTACCACTACGATTAGTAATAACCTTCAATTCTCCTTTCGGGTTCACGATGGTATCACTAGGAAGACCACCCGAAGAAGAAGGTTTACACATGATATCTTCAAACATTTTTCCCATTCGATCTTCAAACTTAGATTGCCTAGCATCCGCTTTTAACAATTCTTGCTTAATCTCATGTTGACCTTGCTCCATTTTTTGTTGATTTTGTTGGAGTCGTTGGACATTTCCTTACATTTTATTAGCATGAGTCTTAAGTTCATTATCAAGTTCGTTTTTAAGCTCGTTTTTCAACTCGGATCTTAAGCTAACCATTTCACGTTACATATTATCAAACTTAGCATCGTTTGCTTTAGCATAATTCAAAAATTCTCCTTGAAGATTTTTGGTGTGATCATTTTGAAAACCTGGTGTGGTAGTTTGAAAATCACGGTTTTGGTTTTGTTTTGAAATTTGACCATTTCCACTTTGATAATTACCCTTGTTGTAGTTACGTTGATTTCCTTGATAAGCACCATTTTGATTGTTGTTTCGATAGTTGTTAGCATTTTGATTTTGTGGAGCTTGATTCTGGCGGGAACCTTGACCGTTTTGGTTATAAGTTCCCGTGGCTACATAAGCATTCGAAGTGTTACCATCCGCGGTAATGCACTCGGAAAAATCATGAGCTCCACCACACGAAATACAACTCTTGGCAACCGCCTTAACCGATGCGGAATTCAAAGCATCTTGTGCTTTCCAGTGAGTCATAAGAGTCGAAAACCTATCGAAAAACCGATTCTCCTCATTTGCTTCATCTTGCAAGGCATTAATGCTACGAGACGATGGCGAACCCAAATTGGCAACACTCGGTGTGTTATGAGGGCTATAAACCTTAGACCTATTCTCAATGATTTTCAAAGCCTCGTCGGTCATTTTGCACAAAAAATTACCACCCGCGGCGGCATTTAGGTAATCTCGTTCATGATCATTAAGCCCATTATAAAAAAGTGTCAATTTGATGCAATTCGGAAAAATCATGGTGTGGACATTCATGTAACATTTCTTTAAACCTTTCCCAAGCCATTGAAAAACTTTCATTAGACCTTTGAGTAAATCGTGAAATCTTGTTTTTCAAATGTGTTGTTTTAGGTGGTGGAAAAAATTTATTCACAAATTTTGAAACGAGATCACCCCACGTCAAAATCGAATTTGGGGGTTCTTTCTCGAGCCATATCTTGGCGGGTCCATCTAACGAGTAGGGAAACAACGTCATCTTAATGGCATCGCGTGGTACATCCTTAAACTTGCTTGTCGAGGTGAGACGATTAAATTGCCTAATGTGATAATGTGGGTTGTCTTTCTCGTATCCGCGAAACTTGTTAGCTTGAAGCATAGACATTAAACCCGTCTTGATCTCGAAGTTCTCCGCAAGGATGGCAGGAATCACAATGGCCTCTCCAAAACCCTCGGTGGGTGCTTGAAGCAACTCCATCATAGTACGATTAGCCATGATAGCTTCTTGTTCTACAATAGGTTCCTCACTTGGAGTTTCTTCACTAGAAAGATTAGGAGTAGGTGTTGCCTCCTTCTTGTTTTTTCGTTTACGTGCACGTCTTGCTTGATTACGAGTAAGCATAAACGTCACGTACAACGTGGGGATGAGCAAAGAAGATTCTTTTTGGTTTTTTTAACTTTTTCAATTTTTTTGGATTTTTGATTGTTTTACTTTTTTTGGATTTTGGAATTGTATTAGGTAGACAAAAATCTACAAATCTCCTCCTTAATCAAATCTCTTGATTAAAGAAGCCTCAAGGAATGAAAATGATCACGTGAAGTGAACGCCTTCGATGACTTTAGAACGTTGGTGGAACACCAAAACGTTCAAGAGGGTTTAATCAATGAAACCAAGAAAATATATATGATACTTAATAATACTTTGGGCGGCAAAACCCTCGATTAGCTCTCAAAATCAAATACTCACAAGCAAGCGGGGAAACAAGGCGCCGCGAAGCACTTAAGAGCCTTTTTCCTTAGGATATATTTTATAATATCCGCCTTATACCCACCTTATAGTTTGTATTTTCAAAATCGAGCTTCTCGAAAGTATTTATCTATTTTTGCCTTTTTTCTTTGGTTTGAGATTCGAATACAATGATTGGGTAATGACCTCCCAAGTCAAGGTTGTGATTTCTCACGTATTTGGTGTTTTCCCATATATTTGTGATGATTAAGCAATGAAGAAAGAAAGAAAATAGATGAAGAAGAGATGAATTCCTAGAGAGCGAAAGTAGTGAGAGAAAGTAGAGAGGAGGAGAGGATTAACTTTTGAATATTAGATTAGAAGTGAGAAAATTAACAACCAACCCTCCTAACATGCTAGGAGGGTAGTATATATAGTCCACCGAGATGCGGGCTTTAATGGACTATATATTGGGCCGGGCTTGTCTTTTGGACTTTAATTAGTTTAAATCCAAGCCCGTAAACCACGACTAATTAACTACCTATTACAACGTTCTAACTAATGTTACAATAATAACCTATGACCGAGCATTCTTGTTTGACTCAATATTTTGAGGCTAACAATCTCCCCCAATGTGAGGTCATACCCTTTTGATATTTGAAGATCAAAGGATATTACGAATCTCGTCATAAATGAGCCTTGAACGTGTAACAGTAGTTTTGTTCCTTCATGCTGTGATCTTTGAGCCTTTGTTGTTGTCTTTCGACTTTGTCTTTTAGTCTTGAGATCTTCAAATCATCCTTGACTTGTCTTTGCCATATTGTGATCTTGTGTCTTTATCCACATGCTCACACTATCAATTGTTAGATAAGTCTTTGGGCATGAATATGTGGTTGTGAATCTTTGACTTTGCTGAGTACACCGTGCCGCCACCTTCTCGAGACAAAACATAGACACGGACTGAATGGCTTTGACATTCGTCCTAAATCGGTAGCGTTTTACCTCCGGTCGGTGAAGATCGTTATACGATATTAAATATCGTACCTATGATCAGGTAGATTCAATTAAGAATCTCCTTGACAGGGTTTCGCGGCAGTACTAGCCGTTCTCTTTACTCGACCGTCTCAAAGCAAGACTGCGAACATAAAGAGTGAATCAATTGGATAAATATCCGCTTGATTAAAGTCGTCAATTCAAATTCCTGGAACAAGTTTAATTCATTAAGAATCTTACCATTGTTGCTTTCCAGTTGACACAACTTTGATTCATAAGAATCTCACAAGTTACCTACCGTAGCGCTGTTTGATGTTGACGCTAGAAGGATTTCCATTCGTCACTGTGAATATTAATAAATATCACTCTGAATGTTCTGGCAAGACCATAAAGATATTGCGTAGAAACCTGAAACGAGTTTGAATCAATTCAGAATCAAACCACTGTTGCTTTTCAGTTTTACATATGTTCAATTGATAAAGAATCTTACATATGACCTACCGCAGTGCTGTTTGATGTTAACATTGGAAGGATTTCCACTCATCATTGTGAATACTAAGTAGTATCACTCTGAGTGTTCTAGCAATATCGCAAGGATATAGTGTAGGACTCTCTTGATCTTCATCCGTGTGTCCTAACGAGATTTAATTGATCTCTTGGCTCTAGACTCGATTTGTGCACTTTTAGTGGTCGGAGGCTGGAGCAGATGCCACCTATTCAATATCAAAAATCTCGGAGTGAGAAAGTCAATAGAAGTCTGTTGATCTCCGTGACAATAAAAGAAACTTCTTTTGAGAGAAGTCTGAGTAGCTAGGAAAGGATTGTGCTTCACATCACTGGGTCCATGATGAGTTTGTCTTCATGATGAGTTGACCCGGTTTCTGCCTAAGTTGTATGGAGGGCTTCTTTCTTTACACCCTGTATCCTTACATTTCTTTTTCATTCTTCAACCCCTTCAATGCTTACCAAGACATCATTAATAGCACCTTGTTGTGATTGTTCCAGTGCTATCATCAGTACTTAGTCGGCATTCAGCTACGTTCACATTATACTCCATCTTTCCTAAGGACTTCTAATAATCTATTGGATTGTCCTTGGGAAGATCCCTCCGGTTCTGGTTGGATCATAGGACTTAAACCTAACCACCCTTTTGACACCAATAACGTCGTGAATTAAAGATGTTGTGGGTATTTGATCGTAACCATGAAAACCACTTTAAATTCTAACAAAGTGTTTGAAAAACATTTAACACCTTGCTAGTTTTGTCGTTTCAGAAATGCCCCCCCTTCAGATGTGGATCGATAATCGAAAGTGTTTCGCACATGTGGGTAAGAGTTAAAGTGCTTGAGTCTTATAGATCACATTTTAATCACATTTTCTCCCCCTATCTCTAATATATAAAATCTTTTGATATTAGAGATACCAAATTTGATTAAAATATATTGTGAAAAATAGTCTTGAAAATTTTCGGGAGAAAGATGTGCTAATCTTTTGCATGAAGTTGAATTGCTCCCCCTAAAAAATTGATCCAATGGAATTGTCATTACAAGGATTTGATCCACATTACACTTTTGAGGGTAGGAGTTGTTGAACACACAATTTTTGAAAGATTTTGAATATCAATGAGAAATTCTTGAAAAAAAATATGTTCAACGCTTTTGAAAAATCAATTCTTTTTGACGAAAAGGTTTTTCTAAAGCATAAACTTGAGTTCATAGACTTTGAATGTCTTGACGAATCCACTCAAGTGTAAGAAGATTTAACTTCTTTTGCTAAGGGTAAGAGTACTAAAGCGTACACTCCCCCGTGAATTTAGTTCCGGGTTGCAATCTGAAAGTGATTACAAGCCATTGTGTTGAGCTAAAAATGTTGAATGTTTTGTGACAAGCTCAACCCGAGATAGATTGCTCTACCCGTTGTTGGAAATATTGTCCAAAATAGACAATTTCCTTTTGAAAAGATAGAAAAGACATGTTTTGAAAAATATTTACAACTTTCATTCGAGCTTTATGTACACACCCGTGTCGTTGTTGAGCAACATTTCTAGGTACGTCCATATTATCGATACTGAAAGACATGTAGAAAAGAATATTTTTGGATTATCAAAGATTTTTTAATTTTGTATTTTTCTTTTTGCATTAATATTTACAAGTAGATGTTTGATAGATGAATCAAGCAGGCTTCTTTGCCAGAACCTCCAGTTCTGCTGGAGTCAAACATCTCATACCAATTTGCCTAACTAGATACGCAAACCTCTCTTTCGAAAGAGCTTTTGTAAACAAGTCAGCTAATTGGTAATCAGTTCCAACAAAGTATAATTCAACAATACCTCTTTCAACTTGTTCCTTAATGAAGTGATATCTGATATCAATGTGCTTCGTGTGGGAATGCTGAACCGGATTGCAGGAGATGGATATGGCCGACTTTGAGTCACAGTACATAGGTACTTTATCAAAATGGAAGCCATAATCCGTGAGTTGTGTTCTCATCCAAAGAACTTGAGCACAACACGTAGATAGAGACACATACTCCGCTTCGGCTGATGAAAGTGACGTGCAATCCTGCTTCTTGGAAGACCATCCCACAAGCTTGTCTTGACCTATAAATTGTGCACCACCATAAGTACTTTTACGTGTATCAAGACACCCTGCATGATCAGAATCTGAATAGGCCGTTAGAAAGAAACCGGTTTCCCTCGGATACCAGAGTCCCATGTGAATGGTATTCTTAAGGTACCGAAAGATCCATTTAACCTCCTTGAGGTGCTTTTCAGTGGGTCGTGCTTGATATCGTGCACAATAACATGTAGCATGATGTATATCAGGTCTGCTCGTTGTCAAGTAAATGAGGGACCCGATCATGGAACGATATCTCGTTTGATCTATGGGTAATCCCTCCAAATCAGCATCTAGGGATGTGGTTGATAATGGTGTCCCAACGGGGTTACATGATGTCATACCATTCTTTGTGATTATCTCTTGACAATACTTCGCTTGGTTAATGAATATACCACTTGGGGATTTGTGAACTTGAATTCCTAGAAAGAATTTTAGTTCGCCCATCATAGACATTTCAAATCTGCTGTGCATTACTTTTTCAAACCATTTTGAAAGTTTTGGGTTTGTAGACCCGAAAATAATATCATCAACATAAATCTGCACAAGCAAAATGTCATCCCCATATTTATAAGTGAACAAAGTTAGATCAATGGAACCTTTTGAGAAACCTTTCGAGACCAGAAATTTCGAGAGCTCGTCGTACCACGCCCTTGGAGCTTGCTTGAGTCCATATAGTGCTTTGTGGAGACGATACACCTTGTCAGGATAATGAGGATTGACGAATCCTTCCGGCTACGTGACATATACTTCTTCCTTAAAAGGACCGTTAAGAAACGCCGTCTTTACGTCCATTTGATAAACGAAGAATCCCTTATGTGCAGCATAAGCAAGGAAAATCCTGACCGCTTCCATTCGAGCTACTGGTGCAAATGATTCTTCAAAATCAATACCCTCTTTCTGTCCATACCCTTTAGCCACTAGCCTAGATTTATTCTTGATGATCGTGTTTTCTTCATCCATCTTGTTTTTCCAGATCCATCGAAGATTTAATGGTGGTACATCGTATGGTCTGTCAACAAGTTCCCAGACTTTAAGTCTTTCAAATTGTTGAAGTTCATCTGCCATCGATTCAATCCAAGCATGATCAGCTAATGCTTCTTTGATGTTTTTCGGTTCAGCTGAACTCACGGCGAGTGCGAACATACAAACATCGGCATCGGTGTTAAGCTGTCGTCTTGTGCGAACGGGCTGTGAAGGGTTTCCAATTACATGAACCAAAGGATGATCTCGGGTCCAATGATGTGTTGAAGGATGTCGTTGGTAGAACGTGTGCATATTTGACGGATCAATATGGCGAGTAGAAGACTCTCCAGTTTCGTGTACCGGTGTACCGAATGGGTTGATAAATTCGTCTTCGTCAGATAATGTATTGTCTGCTTGATTTGTGTTCTCTGGAGCAATGACAGTAGTTGTGGATGTTGTAGGATCGATTGTTGAAGTGATATTCTGAGGAGGTAAATCTGCAACAACTCGTGTTGAAGTAGATGAAGTTGGATCCTTTTGTAAATGATGATCGGTATCATCATTCTTATCATGAGTAACAGCGGAAGGCTTCGATACAACTTGTTTCTCCCCCGTGAAATATTCATCATACATTGGTCCATATAACATTTCCAACTCTTTAATGGTCGTGTCGACTGTCATATCAGCTCTAGGAACATTTTCTGGAACCAGCGTTGAACTTGACGGTTCATTGCTGTGGTCTTGAGTTCCGAGTTCCGTGCGGTTGTGAACGGAAGTCGTTTGTCGTTGTGGATCGGGACTTAAACTGTTTTGTTCAAGTTCCATTTCTTGTAATTCATCAAATCGAATGTGAATGGTCTTAACAATCAATTTTGTTCTCTTGTTGTATACTCTATATCCCTTTGACTGAGTTGCATATCCCACAAGAATACATGCATCACCTTTCTCTTTCATCTTGTCCAAATTTTCACCATCTCGAATAATGTAACAAGTACATCCAAAAACGTGAAGGTGTTTGAGTGAAGGTTTTCGATCATGAATTATGTGATATGGTGTCTTTTCGTGTCGTGGGATAATTAAGGAACGGTTTTGTGTGTAGCATGCGGTTGACACGGCTTCAGCCCAAAAATACATTGGAAGTTTTGAAGCGGATAGTAATGTTCGAGCAACCTAAACTAAAGTACCGTTTCGTCTTTCAACAACGCCGTTTTGTTCGGGTGTTCGAGCAACAGATGTTTCATGTTCAATCCCTTCGGCTTCAAAATATTTTCTCAGATTAGAATTCAAAAATTATGTACCTCTGTCAGTACGAACCACTTTAACTTGAGCTTGAAGACCACGTTGTATCAATTTAAGGAAGCTGATGAGAACATCGGGTGTTTCATCCTTGGACCTCAAGAAGTGAGTCCATGTGTACCTTGAGTAATCATCGACAATGACCAGAATATATTTCTTTCCATTGATACTCTGAACACGCATGGGACCACACAGATCCATGTGAAGAAGATCTAACCTTCCTTTTGAGCTTGGTGTGGTTTTTGTTTTGAAGCTACTTCGTTTAGCTTTACAAAGTTCACAAGAAGAACAAAGATGATCTTTGATGAATTTCAAGCTTGGAAGGCCTCTCACAATATCTTTCTTGGAAAGCAAGTTAATGGTATCAAAGTTGAGATGAGAAAGTCTTTGATGCCATAACCATGCCCGAGTCGTTGAAGCTTTAGCCATGAAGCAAATTGGAGTAGATGAAGTTGTGTCTTGAAGTGAAATTATGTAAAGATCAGTACCCCGTGTACCGGTAAGTAAGTCATTCCCATCATAATCACGAACAAAACATGTCTTCTTTCTGAAAGCAACCTCCAAATCCGCATCACAGAATTGACCAACCGAGAAAAGATTGTGATTGAGCCCTTCGACGTAGTATACCCTTTTAATCGTGATATTCCCCTGAACCAAATCTCCATATCCTAGGATCGGTGCAAATTGATCATTTCCGAATCGGACCGTACCTAGGAACTTCTCCACGAAGTTAATTAGAAGCTTGAGATTCACCGTCATGTGCTTCATGCATCCGGAGTCCAGTATGAATAGAATTATTTGTATCACCTGCAGAAGAGTTAGAACACGATGGAGCATTTGCTAAATTGGATACCACAGTATTGGTGATTATAGAATCATTAGTGTCCTTAGAAACATTTAAAGGCATACTAACACTCGTAGTCACATTTTCTGTCCTAATTTTAGGCATCCATTTATATCCGGGAGGACATTGATTAGCAAACCACCATTTCCAAGACTTACTAGCAGACTCATATAATTCCTTAATTTTGCTTCTAGGGTTCTTAGTGGTGGAGTCTAATGCATTACTTTTCTTAGTGGTGGTGGCACCAGAATGGTTCATCTTGCGTTTGGGTTTACTAGCTCTAATAGGCATCGCAACTTGCTTCTTAGTTCTAGTATCTACGCCTTTGACTTTATTCATAGCACACATAGAATGATTAGCATTTGCACACTTACCACATTTGACACAAACAAATTTCACATTCATAGCATTCAAATCATTCACATCATTCATATCGTCATTACATGCGATTATAGACTTTTTATTCTTAAAAACATTCAAATTCCTAGGGTGTGCTTCTACTTCCTTCATCTTCCTTTGATTCTTATGTTTCCAGACCTTATCATTCACTTGAGTGCTCTTAAGCTGAGGCCGGCTAACACTAGTAGTGGAGACTATTCCTGTTGTAGAAGACACACGAATATTAGTGTTTCTAGAAGTCTTAGGTGATTGAATAACTTTGTTTGTGGGCTTAGTGGTCATTCTATACATCCCTGGTTTAATCACATTATTGTGCTTAACGCTTGGTGCTATAGGATTCCTTATGGGTTGAGCTTGTGGTAACCTTTCCTTTCCATCCATCTTGGGGGCAAACACAGGTTTTGCAAACGAGGAATTAGATAAAGCAGATGGTTTTCCCAAGATAGAAGATCTATTCTCTTTAGAGGCATTGGGTTGTCTAACAACATTTTTCTTAATGCCAGGTTTCACAATTTTCCCACGCATTTTAGCAACGAGTTTCTGCAACTCTGCTATCGCTCTGTCCCTGTCTTGTAATTGAGCTTTCAACCCTTTAATTTCCAAATTCTGTTCATTCATTTCTCGAAATGTTTGGGAAAGTTTTTCTTGCAATTTATTATCATGTGGAAAATGACCAACGTCTTTTTGCACAGCAAGTTCAAGTGAATGACAATGTTTTTGAAGGAAATCAGTTTTGTGTTGAAGTAACTCAAAAGCCTTTTTGTCAACATTTTCTTTACGCTTCGAAAGCTCAATTTCAAGACGTTCACATTCTTTGATCTTATCAAGATATTGGCATGCAACTTCAGAATATTCATCAATATCAGCACAAGATGTAAAATAAGCACACATAACATCTTTAGAAACGCATTCTTGCAAGAGTAAATCATATTCATCTGAGAAATCAGACTTCTCCATTTGAAGATCATCAATGTGTTTCTCAATAGATTCAACATATTTTAAATCATCAAACATTTCAGTCCGAATGAACTCCTCAAGTTGAAGAACAGTTTCTTTAATCAACGCCGTGTTTGGAATTAAGAGTTCTTTGACAAGTAAGGTAATATCGTGAGGAATCGGACGTGTCCACTCAGCCTTTTCACGTTTTTCCCAGTCTCTTTCAACAATAGATTTAACATTATCTATGTGGTGTTTAAGAATACCTAATGTTTTCCTACTCTTGCTTTTAGATTCATCTAGAGGGAGGTAGTTTATGTATTTGTAAACATTAGATTTCTTAGGGGCAAATGCTTTCTTCCATTGAATTCTCTTTTGTTTGCATTCGGGGAACACTTCCTCACGAGTTTTCTGAGTTTGTTTATTGAAAAGGCCATAAAGACTATTCTCATAAGCATAATTATATGGTATCACAAACTCCTTATTAACAAGTGGTTGACTATCATCGTCCCAAAGGGCAGCCTCTTCACTATCAGCACTTACCGGCATGTAATCAAGATCGGTCCTTTCAGTCTCATCAAGATAGAGACACGGGTTCGCAGCTTGAGCTTTGGCAAGGTACTCAGGACTTGCAAAGCTAGCTTGACCCTTAAAAATCGATGGAGGTGCTAGCATTCTTACGGATTGAATAGAATCATGCGTTTTATAAACAACGTTCTTCAAAAAGTCGACTTGTGCTTCTAGTTTTGTAACTTTTTCGGTTTCTTTATCATATCTACTTTTGAAGTCTTGTTTTAACGCATCTACCTCTTGTTTCTTATCCTCTAGAATTTTAGCAGAATCAGTAGTGGTCATAGAGAGCTTTTGTTCAAGTTCATTAACTTTGGTATTGGCAAGGTACGTTTTTTGACGTTCATCCATTAAGAAAACATTATATTGACGCTTCTCTTTAGCTAATAACTCAAGAGTTGTATTATATTTGTTTTCAAAATCGTCCTTTTGATTTTTTAACGCACTTCCCTTGTACCCCTCAAGCTCTTTGGTTTTCTGAAGGAGCTCATCTCTATAGCTTTCATTCATCTCAGTAGATTTGATAAGAGAAGCTTTACATTCTTCAAAACTTTGAGTGAGCGTAGCGTTTGCCTTCTTTAATTGCTTTTGACTCTTTTTATTTTCAGTGACATCTTTTTGTAAAGTAGCAATTAAATTAGCAAGCGCAATACGTTCCTCTTCATCATATTCATTTGCATGTTGATCATCCTCAGACTCATTATTGCACATGTCTGATGAATCGGGTGTGGTATTGCTATCAACCGTTTCCATTATACAAGTGTCATTAATGGCATTGGGTAGATCACTATGCTCAGGAATATCACCAAACACATTATATTCATCAGTAGTGTGTACCTTATCGATTGTCTCAGTGTCAAAGATAGGGCCATTGTCATCTTCAGTGACTTTGAGAACTTCTTCAACCTTTGCCATGTACGAGTAATGTGCATCAAGCTCTTGATCAGAATCTTCATCATCAGTATCATCAAGCATGGCTCCTTCCTCAGCTGACAATTTAACCCCTGCTTCCATCTTTTTGCATAGCAGCATCTTTTCCTTGTGATAGCTGGAGTCTCTAACCCTTTTCGGCTTCCTGCATTCCTTTGCCATATGCCCATAACCTTAGCAATTAAAACATTGAATCCCACTCTGCTGAACCACTTGACTTCCAACCGTTTCCCTATTCCCAGTAGCAGCAGCAATCCTCTGAGTATCATACTTGGCAGTTTGTCGATCATATCTTGCAGAACCCTCAACATGCGTTGGATTATGTCGATCATACCTAGAAGGACTTTCACCACGTCGACGTGTGTCATACCTTGGAGGACTCTCAACATACCGGTTCTTTGTGTTAGATGATGTGCGAAGATTGTTGTTGGTGGGTTTGTAGATTTTCTTGTAAGTCTTCATTATGTAAGCAATTTGTTGTTTCATCTCTCGGTTCTTTTGAGCTTGGTCTTCATCACTATCTTCTTCAGATGAGGACTCAGATGGTGGTGATGGTGCTCTTGGCGCTTTACCTCGAGATTTTGTGGAAGATGAAGACTTAGATGATGTGGAATATCGTGGTGAAGATGATGTATTGGAGTATGGCTTAGGAGCACGAGAGTGAGGATCTTGAACATGTTGAGTGGTAGTCAGTAAAGCAAGTGGATTAGCCGTCTTGGCAACACGTTCAGCTCGAATCTCATTTGCTTCATTCTGAAATTGCTTCAAGATGTCAAAGAGTCGATGATATGAGACCTCGTCTAACTTTTCTTGTTGTTTCACCAAAGTGACGAACCGTGTCCACCCGGGTTGAAGTTGTTGAAGAAATTGAACATAGACTTGCATGGTGGAGACTTGCAATTATTTCTTGTCATGTCATTCATCATCTTATAAAACCTGGAGTAGTAAGAGTCAATTGATTCTCCATCCCTTGAAGTAAACTTGCCAAAATTCCAAAACAAGTTTGTTTTGACATCTTGTTTGTTGAGTGATTCTCCTTGTTGCAAGCGTTCAATAGCAGTCCACATTTCATGTGCTGTAGGGCATGCATCAACCGTGGAATAAATGTCATCTCCAATCCCACTTAGAACCATATAGATGGCTTCCTTCTCCGCATCATGCCAAGCACAGTTTTCAGGTGTGAGATCAGCTCTTGTTTCATCACGTTCACTTGCAGGTATTGGATCAGTAGTATTTGTGGCTGCTCTTGGAGGAATTGAGATCTTCTTAAATATATATGGTCCATGAGTAATACATTTCCTCAAGGCATCACCATTAGGTCATGTATCAAGATATCGTATGAAACGTGATTGCCATTGAGCATACCGACCAGATACAAGCATTGGTGGTCTCTCTTTGTTACCCGCCACCATTATGTTGTTGTTCGTCACACGATATTCGGCAGTAGAATCCATCTCAATATTCTCTGAAATAATGAAGTGAATGTGGATCTTAAGTAGATTTGTTGTGATTGTTGTTGTGGTTTAAATTCCGAAAATTGCAATTTTTCTCCAGTCCGACAATAAATTCTCCAGTCCGACAAAAACGGTAGACCAAAAAATTTTGAATCGCCAAATTTTGAAATTGAGCTAGAAATGTCCTAAAACTAGTATGGAAAAAAATTTAATTTACTTGACGGAAAAATTTTAACTCTTTATTTTGTTTTTTTTTTTTTTTTTGATATTCGTGTAAACGATATTCCGAAACTAGTCTAGATGGTGGCTAAGTCTAAAAAATCCTCAAACAAAATTTAGCAAAACGCATCATCGGAATCACTTATCGGAATCACCAAATCGGAATGTGATCGGAATGTCCTAATCGGAATGTTATCGGAATGTCCCCTAATCGGAATACCCTTGTCGGAATGACCTAATCGGAATAAGCTTGTCGGAATAACCTAATCGGAATAACCTTGTCGGAAGACCCAAATCGGAATGCAAATCGGAATGCAAATCGGAATGTTTTTGTCCAGTCGGAATGATGATCGGAAAGCTGGTCGGAATGTGTAAACCCTTTTCCGATGCGACTGATCGGAATCTCTAATCCCTTTTCCGATTGCACTGATCGGAATAATAGCACTGTTACGAGATTTTGAGGTAAAAAAGTGATATTTTCGACAAGAAATCCGTGATTTGAACCAACCAAATGCGACCAAATCCCTACCACAGCTATGTAGAAGATTTATATCAAGATTTAGAGCATAGAAAACACAAAAAAAATCTTGAATTCGAGATGATTATAAGAGAAAAATCACACGAACCAAGTAAAATGAACAACGAATCACAAAACTACCCCATGGCAATTGATACCAAATGTTGTCCCATATATTTGTGATGATTAAGCAATGAAGAAAGAAAGAAAATAGATGAAGAAGAGATGAATTCCTAGAGAGAGAAAGTAGAGAGGAGGAGAGGAATAACTTTTGAATATTAGATTAGAAGTGAGAAAATTAACAACCAACCCTCCTAACATGCTAGGAGGGTAGTATATATAGTCCACCCACATGCGGGCTTTAATGGACTATATATTGGGCCGGGCTTGTCTTTTGGACTTTAATTAGTTTAAATCCAAGCCCGTAAACCACGACTAATTAACTACCTATTACAACGTTCTAACTAATGTTACAATAATAACCTATGACCGAGCATTCTTGTTTGACTCAATATTTTGAGGCTAACATTTGGAGTACTTGTGAATTTATTGTTCAACGTATACAATATAGTAATAGTATTCACAAAAAACGAAAAACAGATAATACGTATTAGTAGAGTGCTACTAATACAAATACTTATTATGGCTATATAAAAACAACAATTGTTCAAATCAAAACACAACACGCCTCCCCGGAAGCGACGCCAAAATGATTATAGAGTTTTTGTATACCCTTTAGGAAAAGAGGTACCAAAATAGGGTAAGCACGACGATTTAGGAAAACCGTGTGTAAATGACCCTAAAGTGAGTTCGTTCTCGAGGAGGCTAGTGCGTTGTGTAATGAAATGACTATCTTTGTGATTTTATTGTTATGAGAAAAGAAAATAGAAATGGGGTAAGAAGAGAATGACGGTTACGATGACGGATTACACTAAGACGAAAAGGTCGTTCACGTAAAACCGTAAAAAGCACTAAATTTAAAATTAAACCTAAAAATTAATTAAAAGTTAAAACTAAGTCTAAAATAATATAAATAAGAATAAAAATAGAACAAAAATATTTTAAAACCTTTTATTAATTAAATATTCAATTTTAAATGCTAATTAAAGCCCTAAAATTAAATATAATTAAAAAAATGTCCAAAATATTATTCTATTGAACAAATAACTCACTTATATTATTTAAAGACTAAAAAGTATTTTTCCTAAATTTTAAAAACTATTTTTCTATTTTTTTAAAACACTTAAAACTATTTTTAAACTAAAATAATCATAAAAAATAATAAAATAATGCTAAAAATGATTTGACAATTTTAAAAATCCTAATTTATACTAAAGAACAGTAGAAAAATGAAAAAGTTCGAAAAATATAAAATTTTTCACTAAAAGACAAAACTGATTATAATTAAAACCCTAATTAAGCTAAATTAATTATAAAAATTAATTAAAAAGTGAACAGTAAAAACTTTTTAAACTAAAAATCTTAAAATCTTTTTCTAAATCTATGAAAAAATTTAAAACTGAAAAATATTTAATTTTACCACTAAAAGACAAAAACAGAAAGTTAAAAAGTTAATTAAAATAGCTATTTAATCTAAAAGAATACCAGATGAACAGTAGCTGAAATTAAATTAAACTGAAAAATCAAAAATTAAATAAGAAAAAAAATATGAAACTGGTTTCAAGTCCTAATTCTTGTTTTGAGGCACTAAAGACAAAAAATCTTAAAACTGATAGTGACATGTGGTCACTTTTTGTTTTCTAGCAAGGCAGTGGTAACCAATGTGCTAGGAGGGGGAACTTAGTTCCCACTGTTAGTGCAATTTGTAGGTCTGTGGACCTTTGAGCTTAGGAAAGCTTTGTGTGGAGCTTTTTCTTGGGCAATAAGGCACCCCTACACTCAGTGGAGTGTAGGGAGTCAGTAAGTACAATAAAACTCACAAGCACTTAACAAAAATCACACAAACAAGCCAAATCAAGTGACTGTTGGGGCTTAGATGTTTCTGATGAACAGTATGCTGATGCTAATGGCACAATAATGATTTTTAAAGCTCAAAAACTTGCACACAATCCAAACAATTCACATACAACCAATAACAATCCCTAGGGAGACCTATATCCTACTGACTTGCAATATTTCAATGGAGATTTACACTAAAAATGGACAGAAAAATGACCTTGCTGATTTTAAGCTAGTATCACAAAAAATGAGCATGCAAATCTGATTTTTATCCTACAAAACCTAAAGCAAGTGACGGATAAAACCTCTAGCTATCATAAGGCATATGTTTAGACTGAAATTAACACCACAATTAGTCACAAATTCCAGTTAAACTACAAATCCAAACACTCCCTAAAAACTGAAAATGAGTTTTTAACAAAGAAATTCTTGACAAACTCAAACCAAACTGAATACAAACTAATTAAACATGCATAAAAGTCATAAATAAGCAATATCAAGCAAAGATAATCAACCCAAGAATAGGTTCATACAATTTCACACATAACCAAATAACACAATCAAAATCCAATAATTTTGGGTTCAAGCCTCTAGTACCTATCTGATGCCTTCAAAAGGATGGATTGGGAGGGTGCTATTTAACATGTAGAGAGGTCCTGTTGATGGAATCTCCTAGAGACCCAAGGACTTAATATCTTCAAATAGAAAAACAAAGAGAATGATAAAATAGTGGGTCTTGATTCCTTGTACCTGCACAATCAAAACCAACAAATAAAAAGATTCAAGTTGGCAATAAGCTAAACCAAAAGCTTGTCAAAGCTTTTGGTGTATCCTATTACAAACAGTAAGTTAAATAACCATAGAAAAATGAAATGATTTTCTGAAAAATCTTTTAAACTCAAATCCTTTTGAAACCTTATAATCTTTATGACAAAACTGAGTTGACAAGATGTATTCAAACCAATTCAAGCTTAAAGCTTCCACTTTCACTTCCCCCCTTAAGCTTGGTTTGATTCTGAAAAATCTTGAAACACGTTTTTGACAAACCTTGTGACAGAAAAACCTTTTTGAATAATTCTGAAAACATAAAACCTTTCTTTTTGAAAACTCAAAACACAAAATGTTATACCTAATGAAGATGGAACTCAAATTAATCTCAAGCAACTACCAACTTTTAAACTATAAAAGGAATTACGATTTCAACAAAAATACCAACTTTATAAATCTTAAAAAGGGATTACAGAACTTGAGAAAAAATCTGGAACAAATAAAATGGGACACAATCCGTCCCATTTCATAGAGCTAGTTGTACATTCTAGAATCTAAAAACCCTATTACATGAACTGCCTATAATGCCCTTGGGTCAAACAAATTTCAAAACTGGTATTGTGCCATCTTGTGATCTTGTACTTGGAGAGTGATGTTTGTGGACTTCCAGCTAGCAAAAAATGATCTTGGCCCTTCAGAGAGTACTTTGGAAACAAGGAATAATCTTCAGCCATTGATCATGTCGGGTTTTGGGTTTTGAAGGGAAAGTGACGTGCAGGGGAGGTCCCCATAGTCACATGGGTGTGTTGTGAAGGAAATCTGGGTTGTGGGATGTGATTAGGGCTAGGTAAATAGTAATTATGCAAAAGCAATTTGAATTTACCCTTGATTTGAGTAAATGATTTCTGGTGGTGTTTTAGGGTTCATATGGGATGAACAGACCAATTTGATCTGTTTTGGGGATTAAGACATGTTTAGAGGGAAAAAATAATATTAATTAACTTGTTTAAAAAGTTTAACTAATATTTCTGCTAGTGGAAGGTGACGTGTGAAGGGGGGTGAGGTGGAGTGATGTGATTGGTTGGTGGGGGTGACATGGCAGAGTGATTGGTGGATGGAGGTTTGATTGTCTGGGCAAAAACAGTCCCTTATCTCTCATTTTGTGTTCACTTCAACTTTCTTTTCTTTGTTATATAAGTTTGGGCAGCTTGTCAAATTTGGTCCAATCACTTTGCAAACTTGTTTCAAGGACTTCTTTTGTAATTTCTTCATTCTCCAAGGACTAAACTTGTACATACTTGATATTTTAGGGACCCACAAGTAATTTTGAGGATTTACAGGGGTATAAAATGACAAGTCTTCAAACATTGAGGGACCAATCTTGTATTTCTTCAATTCTTCAAGGGTTGTTTTGGAAATTCTTGATTCGGGTCCGGTTCATTGTGCGGCTTCGTTTCCCGTGTTTGTTTTTGATTGATTCTTGTGATCTTTTTGTCATTTCCTCAATATCCGTACCTAAAATACACAAGCAACAAACACGAGCATATATTTGGCATTTTTAATGATATTTAATGCATTTTAAGCCCAATTTGGACGATGAGACTATGTATAAAAGCAGTCCCATCAGTGCAATTGCGTGGAAGTTATCCGACATTAAGGGAATCGATCCCAAATTTTGTACCCACAAAATCTTAATAGAGGAGGGTTACAAGTCCGCAATCCAATGTCAAAGGAGGATGAATCCCAAAATTCACGACGTCATCAAAAAGGAAGTCCTTAAACTCCTTGACGCGGGAATGATTTACCCTATTTCCGATAGCCCTTGGGTGAGTCCTATTCATTGTGTCCCTAAGAAGGGAGGAATGACCGTTGTGCTAAACGATGCCAACGAGTTAATTTCCACTAGACTCGTGACCGGATGGAGAGTGTGCATTGACTATCGTAAGTTGAATGAAGCCACTCGTAAAGACCATTTTCCCTTGCCCTTCATGGACCAAATGTTGGAGTGTCTTGCGGGAAATGATTTCTATTGCTTTTTAGATGGTTTTTCCGGTTACTTCCAAATTCCCATCGATCCTCGTGATCAAGAAAAAACTACGTTTACGTGTCTATATGGAACTTTTGCCTATCGTAGAATGCCATCCGAACTTTGTAATGCACCGGGAACCTTTCAAAGGTGCATGATGGCTATTTTTCATGATATGATCGAGAAGACGATGGAAGTCTTCATGGATGACTTTTCCGTGTTTGGTAGTTCGTTCACTTCGTGTTTGTCGAATCTTGAGAGAATGTTGAAGCCTTGTGAGGAAACCAACCTTGTGCTTAATTGGGAAAAGTGTCATTTTATGGTTAAAAGTGGAATCGTCTTAGGGCACAAGGTTTCGAAAGCGGGGATTGAGGTAGATCAAGCTAAGGTAGACGTCATCGCCAAATTACCTCATCCCAAAACCGTTAAGGGAGTTAAGGAGTTTCCTAGGCCACACGGGCTTTTATCGTCGATTCATCAAGGATTTTTCAAAGATCTCTCGACCTATTACACATCTTCTTGAAAAAGAGGCACGTTTTGTCTTTGACGAAGTTTGTGTACCAGCCTTTGAAATCCTTAAGAGGAAACTTACCAAAGCTCCCATTCTTGTTGCTCCCAATTGGAACCTCCCCTTTAAGCTCATGTGTGATGCTACTGACTATGCTATTTGGGCCATATTGGGGCAACGTCATGAAAAGTACTTCTTGCCTATTCACTATGCTAGCAAGACGATGACCGAGGCTCAACTAAAATACACTACAACGGAGAAGGAGTTCCTTGCCGTGGTGTATGCATTTGAGAAATTTCGACCTTATCTCGTCTTGACAAAATGCATAGTGTATACGGATCATTCGGCTATCAAGTATCTTATGGCTAAACAAGATGTAAAGCCGAGATTACTTCATTGGATTCTCCTCCTTCAAGAATTTGATCACAAAATTGTTGACAAAAAAGGAGCCGAGAATCTAGCGGCCGATCATATTTCTCGTTTGGAAGATCCTCACCAAAGTGTTTACGAGCCCAAGGAAATCACCGAAACATTTCCGCTCGAGACACTTGGTGTAGTGAATTCTAAGCTTGATTCTTCCACCCTATGGTTTGTGGACTTTGCAAATTACCATGCGGGCAACTTCATCATCAAGGGTATGACGACTCAAGAAAAACGAAAATTCTTTCGTGACGTCAAGTTCTACTTTTGGAACGACCCTTACTTGTTTCGAACTTGTGCGGATCAAATTATTCGACGTTGTGTCTTTGGTACCGAAGCTTCTAATATCCTTAGAGCTTGTCACGAGGGACCCACGGGTGGTCACCATGGTGCTAATCTCACGGCTAAGAAGGTCTTTGATGCCGGTTTCTTTTGGCCTACTATTTACCGAGATGCACATGAGCTTGTGAAGTCATGTGACTCATGCCAACGACAAGGAAAAGCCTCACAAAAAGATGAAATGCCACAAAATATCATCCAAGTGTGTGAGATCTTTAACGTTTGGGGCATCGACTTTATGGGCCCGTTCCCATCATCTCGTGGTAATAAGTACATCCTTGTCGCGGTTGACTACCTATGGAAGCTAAGGTTTTGCCCACCAATGATGCTCGTGTGGTAGTCAAGTTTTTGAAAAGCTTGTTTTCTCGGTTTGGAACCCCTCGTGCGATCATAAGCGATCGTGGAACCCATTTTTGTAACGACCAATTCGAAAGGGTCCTAAGGAAATATGGGGTTACACATCGGCTTTCTACGACTTATCACCCACAAACGAGTGGGCAAGTCGAGGTTTTAAACCGAGCTTTGAAGAGGATCTTGGAGAGATCGATTGGGGAAAACCGACAATCTTGGTCGGATAAGTTGGACGATGCTTTATGGGCTTTTAGGACCGCTCATAAGACGTCCATTGGGTGCACTCCCTATAAGCTTGTGTATGGAAAAAATTGTCACTTGCCAGTTGAATTGGAACACAAGGCTTATTGGGCCCTAAAGCATTGTAATGATGACATGGAGACCGCGGGAAAACATCGGAAAATGCAATTAAATGAATTGGATGAATTAAGGGATATTGCTTATGAAAATTCATTGATTTATAAAGAAAAGACTAAAAAGTTGCATGATTCTAAAATTAAAAACCGGGTTTTTAACATTGGGGATCAAGTTTTGCTTTTTAATTCTCGTTTGAAAATCTTTTCCGGTAAGTTGAAATCTCGTTGGTCCAGTCCATTCACCATGACTCAAGTATTTCCTTATGGGACCATCGAGCTAGCTCAAAATGATGGCCCCAATTTAAAGGTGAATGGACATAGGTTGAAGCACTACTTTGGCGGGGAAGTTCCATCCTTGAACTACCTCGACCAAATCACTTTCCCCAATGATAATTAGCATTGAGGGGATCGAGTCGAGCTCATGACTCGGTAATAAAAAACGAGGTGCCTCGTGGGGGAGTCCCATGCTTATCCTATGTACATATTATCGCTTTCTAATGTAGTAACGTGTGAGGATTTGTGTCCTTCCAACCTTTGTTCCGTGGTTGTTTGTGAATTGTGGATTTTAGATGATCATTATCTTCACGATTGGAGCCTCTCGTGTTCGTTTTATGGGAGCACTCGATCGTTTGCTTTGAAGACTTTCTCAATATCCATGATATATCCTTTGATGTTCTAACCTTAGGTTTATAGCACACTTCATAAACGGCTTTAAATTTAACGGTTACACCCTTTCCATGCTAGATTAGGCATTCGACTACGTCTCTAGTAGGGGGGTGTTTGCACCCCTAGACTCGAAACATTGAGGACAATGTTTAACTTTAGTATGGAGGGGTGAATAGATACTTGCCTTGCCAAACCTTCATGCTTTCTAAAGTTTATCTTTTTCTTTATCGTTTTGTTGCAAAATAAGGCTAAAAATGGCCAAATTTTAAAAATTTTCTCATGTTTTATAAGTGCTTGAAGACACGAATGTAGGTTTTTCGATGGCGAGAATAAGAGTAATTTTTGACTCGACCGTGCGTTTTGAGCACTTAGCTGTGATTCCTTAACTTCACATTAGGCTAAGTCTCTTAAATGAGGACGAGAAATGATAGGGTCAGTTATAAGTTACTATGCTAAACGTAGAGTATTCGAATTCTTTCAAAAACTCATGTGTTCTCGTTGTTTGCTTATTCTCCCTTCGCTTGTAAATATTTTTTTCTTAATAAATAGTGACTTAGCGGTTTAGTCTTGATTGTTGGGTTTGTAGTATTTTCTAGTAGCTTCCGTGTAATTAAATTGGGAAGACATTAAGGTATCGCCATCGTCACGGTTTTGATGTATTGGCACCCGAATAATCGAAAGCTTCACCCAATAATAAGATTTCAAGTGCTCACCTAAATCAAGCAAACAATTTGAAGCCCACAAGGCCGAAAAATCTCTGCAAAATTGAAAGTGAATCAAGCCTTAATCTTTGAAGCTTTAAAGATCCAAAATTCGCCTTAGCGTGAGGATATACGTCTTTGGCTAATAAAACTACCGATGAGGTGGATAATAAAAGGCAAGGCAAGACCGAAGTCATAATAAAAGCTTCATGGCGAAGTTGAATAAAAGATGGAGGTAAACCAAAGATAATAAGGCCCTACCGTTAGGGGGCGTATAAAAGTCTTGGTAATAAGTCTCATGTTCAAAACCGTTATAAAACCGTGTTTATCGATCCTTCTTGTTGACTTAATTTTTTGACATCATTGTCTATTAGGAGGGGTTATTGATTTGATGGTTTTGGTTACACCGTTAGGACTCTATTTTTAGACCTAAATCTCTATTATCGCATAAGTCAAACAATGTATCCTCGTGAAACATTCAAGACAAAATAAAATATAAGAGATACAACTTAGCAAAATGGGAGGATAAGTACGTGATTAGGGCATATGAGTAGTGTTAGCATTACTAACTTATAATAACAATGATCACGTTGCACGCTTGGCATGGAATTGGGGTGAAAATCGAGGACGATGAAATTATTTCTAACGAAGCATTCACGTGTTCTTATTCTATGAACCTAAACGTCCCATTTTGCGATGAAAATCATACATTATGTCTAAAACGCAAGTAGTAGAAAATAGTAGTAGTGTAGCTAGTTTATCATTCAATAAAGTGAATAAAAATGAATTTTGGAGGTGCTACGATACTTTATTCTAGCATTGCGCGAGGGCACGACAATGGTTTAGTATGGGGGAGTGATGAGACTGCTTTTATACATAGTCTCATCATCCAAAAAGGGCTTAAAATGCATTAAATATCATCAAAATACCCCAATATATGCTTGTGTTTGTTGCTTGTGTATTTTAGGTACGGATATTGAGAAAATGACAAAAGATCACAAGAATCATGCAAAAACGAACACGGGAAACGAAGCCGCACATTGAACCAAGCCCTAATGAAGATTTTCCAAAGAAACCCCTTGAAGATTTGAAGATTTATGAAGAAGGGTCCTCCAATATTGAAGAACTGACACTTTATACCCTTGTATCTTCATAATTACAAGATTGGTCCCTAAAGTTTGTCAATATTGCAAAAAGGGCCCTCTACTTTGAAGAATTAGCAGTTTTAGTCCCTCAACAAAACTAAAATGTCAATATTAGTCCTTCTCAAAGTCAAACATACCATGAAGAACTGCAAGTTACAAGAATTACAAATTTGGTCCTTTAAAAATGTCAAAATTACCAAAAGGACCCTTCACTTTGAAGACTTGCCAAAAATGGTCCCTCATTAATCATGACTTGGCAATTTTAGTCCTCCAAAATGTCAAATATACAAGTCAAGACCATAATCCTTGAAGAAAATACCAAATTAGTCCTTCAAGAATCAAGAAATGGCAAGAAATACCCCCGAAAATACTTTGGAAAAGTATTTGGGGCAAAAGTGTGAAAAGTGAAACTTTATTAGAAAGGGAATTCGGATTTGTGGTATTTATTTACAAAATGAAACAAGTTTGGAAAACAAGGGGTGATTTCTACCAAGACAACCTAAGTAACCTAGACTAGTGGTGGGGTGACACGTGCCCCACTCACTCTCTCCACCAATCACAACTCACCAATACTCCACCTCACCCATCCACTAACCCTGTTTATTACTTAAATAATCTTGGCGCCTTAAACACTAATTTAAATCCTAGTCACCCTTTAAATAGATCAAACACCCAACTATTCACTCAAGAACAAGAATTAGGGATTTTTGTTTAAACAAAAATTAAGCTTCCATACTATCCAAATTAATGATTAATGATGTTTTAATCATAACCCAACCTTAAAAACTCTTGCCACCTCACTCAGCAGCCCCACAAGAGATTCCCCTGCTACAAAGGTTGAAGATATTGCCAAAAACCACAAGACAACCAACCTTTAGGATTGAAGCTTACTTTTTAAGCTTGATACAAGCCATTGGATGCACTTTTCACATGCCAGCTACAACAAACTGCCAAGAAAAATCACATGATCAAGCATATATTCAAACTTCACAAGGGCAAATTTGGAACTTCCATAGTTAGGGTTACACGTTTTTATGCATTCAGTAGTTATTTTGTAGCCTATATAAAGGCCTTAGGGTATTACATTTATCCTTGCTCTTGAATTTTTCTTTGTTCAAAATTATGTAAATCCATTTTCAGTTTAATGAAAAGAGTTTAAATCTTTGAAGAAAAGTCAAGTGCTATTGTTGTTTATTGCTTATTATTGTTACTTGTTTGCTAATCTTAAACCTTAAAACCTGTTTTCAAGGAGTGTGCAAAAGTTTGCACATTTTCCTTCAAGCTTGATATTTTGCTAAGTTTCTTGGTACACCTTGGAATTCTTGAGCTATAAAGCTGATCATAGCATCCTGATATTGAGTTATCAAGGTGTGGTGAAGCCTATAACTTTGGGATAATCAATTGTGGGATACAAGAGTTGCATTAATCAAGGGTTTTTAACCTTTCTGTTTTTGATATTGTGCTCTTAACCTTGTTGATTCTTAGCAGGGTTGTTTGTGGAAGCTTGTACTTGTTCTTGCTAGTACATAAGCTTAAAATTCGTGGGTGTGGATGTACATCCATGAGGTACACATCATTCTACCTCAAATCTGTTAAAAAGTTGGATTTTTGGTGATTTTGTGTGTGACTTGTGTTCTTGCTGATAGTGTGGTCTAATCTTGCTTAAATCTGCTTAATATATCTGTTATTGTGCTTATTTGGGCTTGGGTGGTATTGGATAACACTTTTGATTTGAAAATTTTGGATTTGAAAAGTTAAAATGGTGTTTGGGATTGCCTGTTATAGATCATAAGTTTTATTGTGTTTGTGGAAGGTGGTGTTTGTGCTTTGTATCTGTTATTGGCTTGGTTGAGTGCATATTGCTGCAAGTTTTTGGGTTTGAAACCTCAAATCAAACATTGTGCTATATCTCATTGAGTTTAACTGTTTTTTACCTAAGATTTTGGTAAAATCTAGAATTTATGCATGCTTAGGGTTAAAAGTTGTTAAAACATCATTAATATAACATATGTGATAGATTTGAGTGATTGAATTTGGCTTGTTGGTCAATTGCATCAGCAAAAGTAAAATCTGCTTGTGTTAGTGTTCATCAGTAACTTGTTGTGCTTGAATCTTGCTCTATACTTTGAATCAGTGCATGAAACCTGTTTAGACTTGCTTATTTAAGTTTATTATTGCTTGTGTATGCATTTGGTTAAGTTTGGCTGGCTGAATTGTGCTATAAGTGCTTATTGAACCTCAACTGCTTATTTGTTCATGTCTGTGCTAGATCTGGTGATGTTTTGATTAAACTGTACTAATTGGCTGTTAGTGATTTTGATTTCTTTGTTGTATTTGACTCCTCTTGATCCAGTGATCATTTGGGTGCCTTTGTGTAACTTGAATCTCCAAAAAAGTCACTAAAGACAAAAAAGTCAAGAATTCAAGCAGTGGAAAAAGTTTCCACTGCTCAGACCCCAAAACTAGCCCCTGCTAGTGTTAATTTGCTTTCAGCTTATTAATAAGCCATATTGGCTTATCCAGACCTGAAACAACTTATTTTTGTGATCAATCTTCCTTATTTGACCCATTTGTTTGAACTAGAGCTTATTAGACTTCGACTTTGACTTTTTTCTAGAAAACCAACTCATTTGACTTTTTCATAAGTGCTTATTTGCTTATTTCAGCTTATTGAGTGAACTTATTTGAAAACTTTTTGTTGATTAAGCCTAGTTAAGTCATTTAAAAGCTTTAGAAACTTGAAACAGCTCTTGGGATAGCCTAGAACTCAAAAACGACTATTTTGTCGTTTTCTGTAGATTGCTTATTGCATTTTCAAGCTTATTCCTTGGACTTTTTTCAAATTTCTTTTTATAGAAGTCTTAAGCAACTCAAAAGGAGCTTATGTGTCTAATTTGAGCTTATGGTATCAGCTTATAGCTTAATGGGCCAAAAAGCCCATTAAGAATAAGCTGATTGATATAAGCCAGCTTATTTCACATTTTCAGCTTTTGGGCCTTTGAAAAAATGTGTTCAGAATCAAATTTTTGAGTCAGATAGGAGTTTTTGGGCTTAATTGGACAACATTTTGCTTATTTGGCCTATTTGAGCCCATTAAGGGGTTTGTTTGGACATTTGGCCCATTTGGAGGCCCATTAGGGGTATTTTTGTAATTTCAATTTCATTTTCTGTTTATTTAGGTTAAATTAAGCTAGTTTGTAAGTTTTTAGAGTTTTTTTTATAAATTTTGGATTTCTAATATTATTTTATTATTATTTTATTATTAAAAATTAAAACTTAGTTTTTTCAAGTTTTTATATTTTTCTTAGGTTAAATACATTACGTTAGGAATTTTACAACTTTTAGAATATTTTTATTGTCCTTAGATTAATTTTTATAATTATTTTAAGTTTTAATAGTTTTTAATTGTTTTTAAATAGTTTAATTAATTTTAAAATTTTAAAAAATAGTTTTAAATTAAGTTAGGTCATTTTAGAGGTTTACAATTGAAAAAAATCTCATTTTGGGCTTTGTGTTAATTAAATTGATTTTTAGGGCTTTAATTAGCATTAAAAAATCATTATTTAATTAAATAAAAAGTTTGGGCGATTTTTGATTTCTTGTAAACTCTAATTACGTTATTTAGGATTTATTGCAATTTTTTTGGAATTTTTAGAGTAAATTTTAAATTTGGTACTTTTTACGGTTTTACGTGTACGACCTTTTCGTCTTAGTTTAAATCGTCATCGTAACCGTCATTCTCTTCTTACCTCATTTCTATTTTCTTTCTCATAATCATATAATCACATAATTAATCATCTCTCTACACAACACACTAGTCTCCTTGGGAAACGAACTTTCACCATTGGTCATTAGTGCTTGGTTTTCCTAAACCGACACTTAATACTTTCCACTATTTTGCTCTCTTTTCCTAAAGGGTAGTAAAAAGGCTACATCATCTTTCTTTTCTTTTTCTTTTCTGGTGAACATGCTGATGTAATCTTTGATATCAATCTTTAGCATTAATCTCTTGCCTTGATCTTGTGCATCCTTCACTTGTGATCTTCGCCTCTTCGTGACCTTTCATCCCAGATACTTATACCTTTGTAATTCTTGAAAGCTTCAGAGTTCGATACAGCGGAAGACTTAACATTTAGGCTTTCTTGAATTATATGAGGCATTAAGTGCATAAAGTATAAGCATGCGGGGACGACTTCTTCTTGGATTCCGCAACGCCACTGTCTTCAAATGCCGCAACATAAGTAGACACGAACGAAATGGCTTTGAACATTTCATTCTAATTCGGTAGCATTTTACCTCCGGTCGGTGAAGACCGTTGGACGATATAAAATATCGTACTTGTGGCAGGTAGATTTATTTAAAAATCTCCTTGACAAGATTTCGCGGGTAAACCTGTTCTCTTTACTCGACCGTCCAAAGCTGACTGCGAACGTAAAGAGTGAATCATTTGGATAAAATTATCCGCATGATTGAAGCCGTCAATTCTGATTCCTGGAACAGGTTTGATTCATTAAAGAATCGCACCATCGTTGCTTTCCAGTTGTCACGAGCTTGATTCATATTGAATCTTGCAAGTTACCTACCAAGTGCTGTTTGATGTTAACACTAGAAGGAATTCCAGTCATCACTGTGAATACTAAGGTATCACTCTGAGTGTTCTGGCAAGATCACTAAGATATTTCGTAGAGGCCTGCAACATGTTTAAATTCAGTTAAGAATTAAACCACTGTTGCTTTCAAGTTATCACAAGCTTGATTCATAAAGAATCGCACAAGTCACCTACCATGAGCTTTTTGATATTCGCTCAAGAAGGATTTTCATCTTCATCGTAAACACTTTCGTATTACTCGGATGTTCAGGCAAGATCATGAAGATTTTGCGTAGGACTCTTAAAATCTTTCTTACTTTTCACAGTGTGTGAAGAAGCAAGGAAATATGGAAGTGTGTCCTAATGAGATATTTGATGATCTCAAATGGCTCTAGACTCGATCGTGCACTTTGGATTTTAGTGATCGGAGGCTGGAGAGGAGTGCCACCATTTAAATACCAATTTATTCAGAGTGAATAAATCAATAGATAATGCGTTGTCTCCGTGTGATTAAAACAAATATCTTTTAAGAGATATCTGAGTTAGCTGGGATGGGTTGTGCATTGCATCACTGGGTACATGATGTCTATCTTCAATATCGAGCATCATTAAAATGATCTCAATAGCATATGTGTTGACCCGGTTTCTGCCTAAAGTTGTAAGGAGGGCTTCTTTCTTTACACCCTTTATCTTTACAATTCTTTTTCATTCTTCAACCCCTTCAATGCTTACCAATATGTCATAACTAGCACCTTGTTGTGATTGTTCCAGTGCTAACTTAAGTACTTGGTCGGCATTCAGCTACACTCACAATCTTTTCTCCAACTTTCCTAAGGACTACTATTTCTAGCTATGGAATGTCCTTGGGAAGATTCCTCCGGTTCTGGAAGAGTCATAGGACTTAACCTATCCTACCATCCTTATGTCACCACAATCTTCATCGTCGTGAAATAAATGGGTTTTGGGTAAGTATATGTCACCATGAAAATCCATTTTGATATGCAAATCCATTTTGCTCCCCCTTAACATATGCCACGATATTCGAAAACATTTCGCACATGTCGGGATGAGCCATCACGTTAACTCAAACCATTTTTGATAATTTCCCATATTAAATAAAATTTTCTCCCCCATATTAAAAAATATTAACCCAATCGATGTTTTTAATATCAATTGATTTAATGAAGTTTTAACAAAGGTTTTGGGAAGAAAAAAGCAAGTTCGTTTTATCTTCATGATACCAAATGTATGAGATATGATATCGATTTGTAACATGATCACATATTCACCATATTAGAAAAAAATTGACAAGGTTGGACCTGATTGATGAGAACATCATATGATAAGATCAAATGGTTCTTGTCAGCATATGTTGATCGCCTCGTCATTTTTGAAGTCATCTCTTGACACCACGTGTACGATTGGTATTGTTGTCTTGACACCAATTAGTGAGCTTGGCACTTTCGGCATCGAAGATTCTGAATGCTTGACAATTGCTCCCCCTCAATTATTGACCCGTGTTCTATTTAAAGAGCTGTAGTCGTCGGTTGAGTAGTCGCATCGTCGAGTATGTAGATACCAATTGTAGATTGCTATGGTTGTAGAGATGATAGGTTCATAAAAAACAAGACTTCTCTTGTTTTAACATATAAATGCACTGAAACGTACATATATTTGTGTTAGACCAAGTTATAAAGTAAACTTGATCCCTTACAAGGTTTTAAAGTAAACCTTGCCCGAGAAAATTAATTCCCGTTGTGAGCCAAAGCTTTCATAAGAAATACTTGACTTTAATATGAAAACCGGGTTGCAGTCTGAAATAACTACAAGCCATATGGGCATGTTTTATGAAATATTTACAACTTTTGTACGAACTCTATTTATGGCGCCGTGTCAATATTAATCAACATTTCTAAGGCTGTAAATATTATCGTACCAAAAGACATGCCTTTGAAAAATAAAGTAAAAATATTTTTGGATTTTTCTGAATTTTTCAATTTTTATGGTTTTATATTTTTCTATTTTGCTTTTGTTGATAAAAATATAGACAATATATACGAATGATCACCAAGGATACGGAGAATAGTTTACCACCACTATTCTTTCACTTCATCTGCCAGTTCCTTTGGAGTCTCAGGCGAGAAACTTCTCATTCCTAGCTTGTCGGCCAAAAATTCAATTCGAGCACGATCTAAAGCCTTCGTGAAAATATCCGCCATTTGATACTCAGATCGGACAAAGTATAGCTCGATCACTCCATTTTTCACTTGCTCCTTGATAAAGTGGTAGCGAATGTCAATATGCTTCGACCGGGAGAATTGAATATTGTTGCAGCATAAGGCAATTGCACTTTTGTTGTGCAGTACATCGGAATTTTGTTGAAACCTAAACCATAGTCGGTTAATTGCGATCTCATCCAAAGAATTTAAGCACAGCAACCGGACATAGCTATGTATTCTGCTTCCGTACTTTAAATTGCAGCGCTTTTCTGCCTTTTCGATGCCCAACTGATTAATCGATCTCCTAGTAGTTGCAAAGTTCCACTCGTGCTACGCCTTGTATCTTGACATCCCGCGTGATCCGCATCTGCATATGCCATAAGTGCAATCGAGGAGTCCTTCGAATACCAAAGTCCCCTATTAATGGTTCCTTTAAGATACTGAAAGATCCGTTTAACAGTAGCTAAGTGTAACTCAGTAGGTCGAGTTTGATACCGAGCACACATACATATAGCAAACTGAAGATCAGGTCGACTAGCTGTGATATACAGAAGGGTACCTATCATTCCAAGATAAAGTGTCGGATCAACGGCAACTCCATGTGGATCTGCATCAAGCTTATTTCGTTCTACCATTGGAGTATCTACGGGGTCGCAAGATTCCATCTTATATTTCTTAAGCGATTCAAGGGCATACTTGGATTGATTGATAAAGATGCCTCTGGGACTCTGAGATATCTGAAGACCTAAGAAGAATGATACCTTGCCCATCATTGACATCTTAAACTTGGAAGACATGAGTTTCCCAAATTCGTCGGATAAGGTTTGGGTTGAGGCTGCAAATATAATATCATCAACATATATTTGTACCATAATCATATCTTTACCTCCTTTCTGAATGAACAACGTGGGATCCACCTTGCCTTTAGCGAAGCCTTGTGTAATGAGAAATTGTGACAATAGATCATACCATGCGCGTGGAGCTTGCTTCAACCCATAGAGAGCCTTCTTAAGCTTGTACACAAGATTTGGTTATTTAGGATTCACAAAACCATCTGGTTGTTGAACATATACCTCTTCCTTGATTTCACCATTCAGAAATGCCGTCTTCACATTCATCTGATAGAAGATCATATTCATGTGGGCTGCATAAGCGAGGAATAGTCTAATAGCTTCCAAACGGGCAACAGGTGCAAAGGATTATATAAATTCGATGCCCAATAATTGCTTGTATCCACGAGCTACTAGTCGAGCTTTGTTCTTCAATATTCCGCCTAACTCATCGAGTTTCACCTTGTATACCCATTTCAAAGTGAGTAACTACACTTGATCCGGGCATGGGACAAGTTCCTATACTTCAAATCGTATAAATTCATTAAGTTCTTCTTGCATAGCTTCTATCCAACATGATTGAGTAAAAGCTTCTTGCCATGTCTTAGGTTCAACTTCAGTGAGAAAAGCATCAAAATGACAAAACATTGCATTTTCTTGTAGCTGACTTCGTGTGGATACCGGACGATTAGGGTCACCAATAATATAATCTATAGGATGATCCTTTGTCCACTTGCTGTCATGTTCACGAATCCGTGGATTGGAGTAGACCGTAGAAGGAGCTTCCTCTGAGGTGGACGACCCGGCTTGATTAGGGTCGAGAATTGGTACACCAAAGAATGGAAGTTCACGCATTTGAGCGAATTCCAAATCATGATCATCATCATCCTCTTCATCATCAATAGGCATGACATGGGTAGTTTAAACATGTGTTGGTTGAGAATTACTTGTTGAGGGTATATCTTGACCAATTGTAGGTGCAGACGTATCTGATTGTGCTTCGGTTGCTGGAGCGACAACTTCGGTTACCAGAGCTATTACCTCAGATTCTGGAGCATCCAATGCTTGAAGGAGTAAAGAATTCATCAAAGAACGGTTGAAACAACGTATCCCATTCATTCCTAGTGGGTGGTATAAATGATGATGAAGTGGGGTTATTTGGGACAAGACCAGAACTAATGTTACTGGGTCCCATTTCATGAAGTGCGGGTTCAGAGCTGCTTTGCTCAGAAGCCATCGCTGTCAGCTCATCAAAATCAACATTCATAATTTCGAGGATCTTGCGAGAGTTACGGTTGTAGATTCGGTATGCCTTCTTTGCGGGTGCGTAACCAATGAAATTACCAATATCAGCCTTTGGTTGACGTTTTTCCAAATTGTCACCATCATTATTTGGATAGCAAAGAGAACCAAATACATGAAGATATGATAAATCTGGTACTTTTCCATGGAGAAGCTCATAAGGTGTTTTACCATGGCGTTTACGAATTAGTGACCGGTTTTGGGTGTACACTGCGTAGATACTGCTTCTACCCATAAAACAATGGAGCCTTTGCGTAAATTAACATCGTTCGAGCAGCTTCCATAAGTGTGCGATTTCGCCTTTCAACGACACTGTTTTGTTGTGGAGTGCGAGCAACGGATGTTTCATGAGATATGCCAACTTCTTCATAATAATCACGCAAGATTTGATTCACAAATTTGGTTCCATTATCTGTACGAATGCGTCAGACAGTAGTGTTGAGACGCACTTGAATCATCTTAAGAAATCTGATGATGAATTTAGGTGCCTCATTTTTTGTAGTAAGAAATTTCACCCATGTAAACCGAGAGTAATCATCGACAATGACGAGGATGTACTTTTTACCACTAAGACTTTCAACACGCATTGGCCCACAAAGATCCATATGCAACAAATAAAGTTTCTCTTGGTTGGTGTCTTCAGTCTTGGGTTTGTATGATTTCTTAGTGCTTTTCCCCATTGTACACGCGAAACATAAATGATCCTTGTGAAATGAAAGTTTAGGAAGACCACGAACAAGTTCGTTTTTCGCCAAATGATTAATAGCGTCAAAGTTAAGATGAGATAACCGTCGATGCCATAACCATGACTTAGTAGTTGATGCTTTGGAGAGAAGACATATGGGAGAAGCGGCCATCATGTCTTGTAGAGAAAAAGTATACAAATTATTCCCTCGAGTACCTTTCAATAAATCAACCCCTTCCAAATTACGAATGAAGCAGGTATGCTCTCGAAAAGCAACTTCTAGGTTTGCATCACAAAAATGTCCCACAGAAAATAAGTTGTGACTGAGACCTTCCACATAATATACTCTTGAAATTATAACATTCCTAATATGATATTCACCATACCAAGAAACTTGCTGACGAAATTTCTGAGCTGAGAGCGATCTCTGGTCATATGCTTGGAGCAACCAGAGTCCAAATACCAGAGAACAATTTGGACCACCTGTTTTCAATAACAACAGTAGACAATGCATTGGAAACTATTGGTTCCGGAGTGTTAGCAGATAGAGATGTAAGATTATCAGAATTGCTAGCATTTATGAGACCCTTAGATTTCCTGCGTTTTCTAATGTGAGTTTTAACACTAACAGGTTTTACTGTTCCAACTTTCTTAGGTTTTGGATTATTTGCGGGCACTACAGTGGGAGTAGACCTATTTAAAGGGCACTTGGTTCCTATAGTAGTGTCAGTGTTACTAGTTAAAGGACACGCTTGTGTTTTGGTAGCCTTGGTACTCCTAGTTAAAGGGCACGCTTTCTTCGCTGTAGTGGGAGTGATCCTAGTCAAAGGGCACATATTTCATACTATAGTAAAAGTTCTACCAGTGGGGCGCCACAATCAACCAACTTGGGTTAACACTTTCCCAGTCGGTTTCCATACTAATCCATTTTTCCGGGCATTCATCTCATTCACATGGTCAATAAGACAAGAATCATGACGACTATAAAACATACATTCATTACAATTCCAACATATCAAATTAGAATTCACAGTAGGCTTAGAACACTGCACAACCGCAGAGCCTTTAGGTTTAGCCACATGATTCTTTTTATTTAAAACAAAAATAACATTCCTAAGATGGGCTCTACTTTCTTCTTCTCTTGACTACTAGATGGGGCAAGATCCTATCATTCTTCTTGTTTCTTTTAATCTTAGATCTTTGAGCCTTAGTAGTGGTGCTTACTCCTGTAGAAGGCAACACGGGAATATTAGAAGCTGGTTTTGATTATGCCTTATCTTTAGTGACCAAAGTTTGAGATGGTTTAGTCCTAGGCCCCTTATTAAATGGTGTGACGGCTATAAGGGTCCTTTTGATTGCACTAGAGGACGATGCTGAGATAGTGGCTGCGTTATCCACAACATTCTTACCTTTTAGAGTACGAAGTGTTTCCTTTAACTCAGCCAAGACCAGATTCTTATCACAAATTTGTTCCCTCAAATCAGATATTTCCACCGACTTCCGATTCAATTGTTCAATCAATGATTGATTATGTGCAGTTGTATTAACACATGCGGGCTTTACTGAATCGAAGAGTCGTGTATCTTTCTGTTTTAAGTTATCAACTTTGGACAAAATCTTGGAAACTCGATTATCTAGGTCAAGTTTAAAATTCTCAGCGGCCTCAAGTACGTTCACACAGTTAAGCTCCTTATATTTCTCTATGTCCATCGACAAAGATTTAGCAACTTTGTCACTTGGCTGACGCTGTTTTGATTGTAAATTCAATCGGAAATTCTTTTCAAAGTTTGCATCATCGATATTAACACCTTCAAATGACGTTTCAAAGATTTCTTGAATAAATTGTTGCTTGCATTCAAGCGAAATACAATGTGTTTGAATCTCATCAAAACATTTTGAAAGCGAAGAATATGAATCTTGAAGCTTTAAAAATTCAGCGTCAGATTCGTGACAAGTACTATCTACCACATTATCCACAGATTCAACATTATGCACAATAGAATCATTATCAACACTTTTATTCACACAGACGAAAACTATATCATGAGACATCACTTGTTTCAGAAGCTGATCATTTTGGCGAGAAACCCGTTCTATTTCAAGTAAAATGTTTTCATAAGCATCATCCATTTAATTGAAAACACGTTTAACTTCTTCTATTTCCAAATGCAAATCTTGATCAAGATTACTAAGACAAGCTTTAACATTCTTTACAAACGGAACAATTTCGTCTCGGAACGCAACTCTAGTGTGCTCAAAGTTCCATTCACCTTCCGTTATGGCCGTGGCCGTCGTACGTTCCAAAATGACCTTGTCAAAATCGGCTAAGTGTTGGTGTACCGCGTTTAAGTTAACGGACGCCTTACTTACCGGTGGAAGTAACTTCGTTAAATCCGTTTTGACAAGTGTAGGAGATGTACTAGGAGGGTTTTCATTTGACAAACTTGGGGGCACAAGAACTATTAGTTCAGCTAATTCCTTTTGTAAGCGAATACGTGTATTTTTAGAAAGTTGATCTTTATTATGCTTATCATAATCAATCGTATGGAATTTTGAAAAAATATTAGAATGAGTTTCTTCCTGTTACACCCCACCATAGCGGAATATGGGGCACGACGTAATGGATATCATCACAACATGGCGTGTCTATAGAGATAAGTATATGAATAAGAAATGTCATAAAATGGTGACACGAAAGTCATGACAAAATCTCAACAAATGCAGGAGTCTAGGTAAGTAGGTAACAGTCCTACCACTTACCCTAGACAAACAATAAACATAAACCTAACAAACATATAGGTGCCAACATGTGTCACTTATCAAAAAAACATAAAGGTAAACTAAGAAGGAACGGGGATCTCCTTCTATATGCAATCCTAAGGAATCCAAGTCTAGCCACTTCTGTCCTTAAGCTTAAACACATTCACACCTGAAAGAGACACTAAAAGATGTCAACATAAAGTTGGTGAGAGTCATAGGTTTAGACTCCAACGCCAAATCAGTTACAAGCTGTGAATAACAAACACCAACACAATAACATATGGACAATGTGCTACAATAATGTATTAACAACTAGCATTCAAGTTCAATCAATCATCACAATTCCAAGGAATCACGCGTTACCAACAACCACAATTTCCATGGCATCACACCTTACCAAACACCATAATTTCCAAGGCATCACGCCTTACCAAACACCATGGTACCATAGATGATCACACTATGTACCTATCCCAAGGCCACTACCTTGTCATTATCCATTTGTCCCATAGACGATCACGCTATGTACCTATCCCAAGGACCCTACCTTGTCAAACCAGAATAACTGAGACGGCACGTGTCCCCCGATCCAAATCATACACAATCAAGAATCACATAGCAGTTAATCACATAAGTGCACACACAAGTCCATCACAAAACCATAAAAACATTCACAACATCAATTTATAGATAACTCAACACAGTGTCTCTTCCATCCCATCTGGAAGTCAAAATCAATAATAAACATGGGACTATGAAACTCACCTGATTGCTTCTTCACAAGTCCTCGTACTAGCAACAAGCTAACAAACCAAAAACACGCAATCAATACACGAACCAATCACTAAGATGGGTCATCAACCTATGATGGACATCTAGCCTATTACCATATAAATACCTCATTGATAAGCTCTAATCACCCCATTACCCTTCCCTAACAAGTTCTTAACTTGGTTAAGTTTAATAGCTATCCTGTTCATATTTCACACAAAACAGTCCCAGTTTTTAGGTCTCAAAACTTTAAGTCAAACGCTCACTTAAACATACCCATGGTTTCTATAAAAGGAATATTCATACCCTTACATATGTTAGCTAACACCTCCCACTTGCCCTAACCTTAAAGCTACTGTTAAGGCCCCGATATATATATATATATATATATATATATATATATATATATATATATATATATATATATATATATATATATATATATATATATATATATATATATATATATATATATATATATATATATATATATATATATATATATATATATATATATATATATATATATATATATATATATATATATATATATATATATATATATATATATATATATATATATATATATATACTTTTGTCATTCCAGATTTCCTGATTTTAAACATACTAAAAGTTTGTTACAATTAAGGGGTCTTACCCTAAACCACAACCTTAGACCAAGTGTAGATACTTACTACAATATATAAACCATCTATCATGTTCGTGAGAAGATCCCAATGCAACCCTAAGTACCCCAAACAACCGTAAACTTAAAAAGAAAACAGGCTGATTACAAAACTGTTTTGACCTTCGACTGTTGTAACCTGTTTTTGACCCACTTCCCTACCTCGAATTTAGTTCTCGTTTCTTGCATTGGAAAGCCACTTAAATTAGCTTTCCAGGGATATGTGGATCGCAAAATAAGAGTTTGTAGAACTCCCTATATGATCAAAACAATGACCTAAAATTTTGTCCAGTTTTTAAAAACGGGTTTAACTAAATTAACCTCATTAATTAACCCTAATCCCACTAATTACAAGCCCTAATTTATGTAATCATCATGTTATGATTAATATAACATTAATTTACTGTTTTTATAATAAACCCTAACCTAAATCCATCATAAGATGATTAAAGAAAACATAAAAACAATTTAATTAAAAAGGGTTTGAAGATTTTACCTTAGATTTTTTTGGAAAACAAGATTTTTGATGAAGAACCCAATTTTTTCCATGGATGTCGACCCATACTTGATCTCAGGGATTTTATGAAGTGTTTTGATAAAAATAAGGCTTTCTATACTTTCCTAACAAGACTTGGCCCATATACAAAAGCCCGGTTCCCTTTTTCCCTTTTTTCCCCTTTTCTTTTCTTTTTTTCACATAACCGACCTATACCCATTTAATTTAGTTTTTTTTTTCCTTTTTATTATTAATATTTGTATTAATAATATTACCTTAATTTTCCTTAATTTATTTCAGCTCCTAAAGCCTCCAAAACCTCAAAACCGTAAAACTAGTCAAATTTACGCGTTTTACCGTAAAAGACGTAAAATATACACTTTTAAAAAAAATCTAAAATTTTGAAATAAACTTTATAACTAAGTCCTAAATGACTTAAAACCATCCCGAAAAATATCCATATGACTAATTACCTCATCCGAAACCTCTAAATGTTAAACCGTAAATCGTAAAAACACGATTTTCTATAATACATATACGTATACGTAAAACCACTAAATAACACCATATCACTTCATAGTCACTACCATGTGAACTCATGAACATGAAATCATCACACCTCGTTTCACTCACAAGGTACCCCGTACCAGACACGATATCCAAACCACAATCTATACACACCAATAAGCACATAAACACGTAAACACACGTAACTAGCACAAAATAAAACTAAGTGACGAACCTCAAAACCAGGGTTGTCACATCACTCCCTCCTAATATAAATCTCGTCCCGAGATTTACTCCTTAGGATCAACACACAACCAACAAATCACACGAGGATACTTGTTCTAAATGAACTCCCCTCATTTCCACGTGAACTTTAGTTCAAGTTTCAAAATACCACATATACAAACCAAAAATAATTAAACTCATTGCCAAACTCTTGACCTCACAGTCAATAAATCTCACAGATGACTCTTTGATAAAACAAAGACTATTATTAACACAAGTCCCGAATAACCGTACATGCAAAATGCATTCTCAAACAACCTTTACCAATCTCAATACATGAAATGTATCATGTATATAACTCATTTCCCCCAGGTAATTCTATGCTCATAAGATAATGGTCCGATCTTTCCAAAGATCATAAATGGACCTACAAAACTCTACATCAACTCTTCCATTTTACCAAATCATACCACCCGTTACTATGGGTGAAACTCCCTACATAACTTTGTCACTAAATCTAGTGGTTTCCTCCCTTTTGTACATAGCATCCCTTGTTGCTCTCATCCTTTCCACAAACATTATTACCACATTAGTAGCCTCTTTTACCAATTCTAGTCCACAATGGGGACAACTCACCCTATCCTTTCATATAGTGCCCAAAATGGCATTTATCGACTTCTAGTATGATAACTATCATTATATGAAAACTCAGCCATCGCTAATGAGTTTCCTAACTCCCTCTAATCAATCACTCATGTCCTCAGTGTGACTCCTAAGGTTGTATAAATATCTCACTTGCCTATCCTTTTCCAGTTAGCCGGATATACTCATATCCAATCATGTTCATCAACTCCCTTTAGTCCCTATGGCATATCACACCTATAACTACTCATCCATTCGATTATCAATACTAATCCTCCCAAACAATCAGTACAGATCAGTGCCATTTCCTTTTCCAATCTCGACCTATTTTATTCTTGCTTCGCTCCTATACACACTTCCTTCTTTTTCCTCAACTCATACCATACATCACAATGTGATGCTTCCCATCGTTTCTTCCCTTGCCATAATCCTTCCTAAGGCATTCCATACATATTAGGCTAACTTTTACGCAAAACCCTCCATTCTATCACATCCGTATGCAATCCTTCCAACTTCTCAACCACGTGACTTCTCATTCTTCTTGAAATATGAGATGAATTAGTCAGTCTATCGACTATCACCCAACTCTCGTCGTACTTATTCCTCCTCCCCATTATGTATCCCTTTCACTAACTTCGTCCTTACATTGCCCTTTCTAAGTTACTCTTATCTATGTAGGAAGTATAGTCTACGTCCCTTTCTCCATATGATTGTCCAAGCCACGCAACATACATGTTGACGCGTTCTCTGCTTTAGACAACTCAACTCGTGCAACCTACATCCTTCATCCAAACCACCCTAATACGTCATCCATACAGTTCAAGTTCGTCTCAACTTCACTTCATCCTTCTTATTCCATGTCTCATCAACCATGCTTGCCTTTCCCAGATGGTACTTGGCTTTGCAATTTTCATTCATCAATTAACTCCACCCATCACCTTTGCCAAATGTTCAATCAAGATGATTGAATATGTGTTGGAGACGTTCATGATCCGTATAGATCATTCTCCACGTCTCGTACACCAAATGCCTCTAGCATTCTAGGCAAATATAACAGTCTAGCTCCACTAACTAAGTCTATCCAGTTCTTTCAAATCTTCAGTTCCTGCAACGTATAAGCGATCGCCTTTCTTTGTCGTCCTCGTACACCTCCAAATCCTTGCTCCACGTATCGTCATGCTTCACGAATTCATCCAGTCCTTCCGATAATGCCAAGATCGGCTCATTATCCAATCCACCTCTTCAGCCTCCAAAATGCTTCCTCATCCTTCTTCACTTCGCCCCTTGTTGGTTCCATGATATGCCATCATTTCTAACTACTCATCATGTTAGACGTAATACTAAAACTCACACTTGAAAATCTCACGTATAATTCCACTCCAAAACCAACACATACTTCGCCTCACTCTCCTTCTTAGACTTTGAGTAGATCAAGATGTCGTCGATACTCCCGATGATAACTCGTTTATATACGTTCATGCACCCTCGGTTCATTGACTCCATGAGGACCGCTAGTGCTTTGGCGAAGCCAAATGCATAACTGTAAACCCAAAGCGTTCATACAACATCCTTAGCAGTTTCAACTATGCCCTCCTTGCACACTCTCTTAGTGGCAATACAAATAAATTCCTACCTCGTTCTACTCGCGAAAATCTACACGTATTATATAAGACCAATACTTCCTCTTATCAGACCACTCAACCGCTTACACATCACATTTACTACCAGGCAACTTAACTTTTATCCGGCATTCCTTGCAATTTCTAACAACTCTTGTTTTTAAATCATTCCATCAACAATTTCCTTGGAAAGGCACTAACTACAACTCCTCTCACTTCTCCTACTTGCTCTACTTATGGTTGTACCTCAAAGTAATAGGCAAACCTACTAAATTTCAGGAAATTTTCGGAAAACTTACATGCCCTACGAACAATCATAAATACCTTTGAGGTATTACTTCCCCTTCCAACACTCTCTATGGCGCGTTACTTGTGCTAATATCCCACAAATCTCTATTCATCTCCTTGGTACTCCTAAGAGACCTCATGACCACACTAGTTCGTCTACGAACTTCTTTCCTCCCCACTAAGAGTATTCCGACCGTTCTCTCATGGTCACCTACTTAATCGTGTAGGCGCGACCAAGTCTTTCATATGACTACCTCAACGCTCCCGAACAATACGAAACCAAAACTACATCCTAAATCCACCAGATACAATCAACGAATCAAACCAACGGATAACTAACGACATTTCACGTGCACCAGTTAAAACAAGTCAAAAACCATGAGACTCAAAAGAAAACTCAAACCCAAAACGTGTATCAATTCAAAATGACCCATCACAACGAAAAATAATCCAAGAAACACCCAATGGCAACCAAACATATTACGCCCCGTGACATATTATTTAAACCGTGCAAAAGATCGACTTTTCCAAAAGAATTTATATCTTTTTTTATTATTATTACCTCCCACATCTATGTGACTCAAACAATCTACAAATAACCTTCTAGACGAACTCAAAACTCAACTCAAAAACTAGGTATCCCGTGCATCCCAAATTATAAAAAATAAACTACTATTCAAACTCAACCTTTAACGCGACACTTGTAAAATAATTTCGACCAGGATACTGACCTCCCATGACTATACATTCTGAATATTTGAAAAGTACGTTCCGAGTAAAGAATTTTAGGCTTTTGAATCATCCAAAAAGCTCTAAAAACGAACAAGTTATGACCAAAACAATTTTATACTAGTTGTTTTAAAATTAAAGAATAAACTTAGTGATTAATGCAATCCTTTTAAATGAAAGATATAATTGTATGTGTAACCTTCATAAACTCAATTTAACCTCGTATTAATAATTATAAATGACGTGAATCGGTTAAACCCAATTATATAAACTATGTAAGTAGAAGGAAATTTTACTTCGCTTTATTTTAAAGAAAGTCTTTTAGATTTTGAAATAAATAAGTGTTGATCAAAAAAAAAAATCTTATGTTGCACCTTGTCTCAAACACGACTCCAACACCTTACCCTTATTTTACCGAACACAACCAATTATCTAACCCTATAATAGATTTCCAAGTCCCCCTTTTTCTCAATATATACCGACCAAAAGAAATGTAAGACCCAACACAAAAGATTCCATTATCTCAAAAGAAATCCCAAGTTATTTCAATAGACATAAAACCAAGAACACCATTTTTAAAATGTACACGTGAAATACGAAACTCAAAGAATACGCTACAAGACACACTTCAAAAGATTCAAAACGTCGTTGAAACTCCACCAAACTCGGGCACTAATAAATCGTTTAAACACAAGAGATCACTAGGTACATTCAAGTAATAATAACTACTGAACGACCGTAAATCATAACATAACATCTATCAGTATATATACATCCGCATATGTATACCTATTGAATCCCCCAAACATACTCGTTATCATATATGTCAAGTCAATCAATCGCTCTAAACGCTCGTTTTTCCATACGAGTAATCACCATCTCACCGTGCCACAACAAGGCATAAAGCCCACCTCCAAAACCAAACCATATCGTGTGACCCCAAAATCACACAACACCACTATAATCCCAAAAAATATAACACAAAAAGAACAATAGCCATATCATAGGCAGCCATTACATAAACCCATATATATACGTATACCCAAATTCCACATCTCATCATATACAAGTATGTACTAACCCTTTTTCATGCAATCATACTTGAGAACCCATTAAAGTTGTGGTACTTGTATAACTATGTTGGCCACCATACTTATACAATTACCCTTCCCCCAATGCACTCCCTCCTATGATGACACTTATAAGAATCAATACAACATATAACACATAAATCCATCTACTCACAAGCTCATAACCATATAACCAAATAGGTCCAAAACCACATCTATTAAAATAACATAGTAAAACTCTTGGAATACCGAAATCCATAGTCTAGCTAAAACAACATAGACTAAATCAAAACGAAAACATAATCAGTTATAAGTCATGTCACTCATAAGAGTGGAAACAGCTTAAAATCCTTCCTACCCATGTACTCCTAGTAACTCGAACCACCACACGATTCTTAGGGAACATGGCTTAAACATCAAAAGAAAAATAACATACCTCAGGTATATAAAATAACTCGATAAAAGATAGAAACTACCTTGTACTAAATTATGTACTATAATGTACAATTTAAGCAAAATACAACAGTGACTAGCGTCAACCCGCACTAGTCACAAACCCGAAAAGAAAATAACATGTGACTAAGTATGAACATACTACAGTTCAATTCATACTAGTCAAAACATCGCAATAAATAACATCCAACACATCAATTATTATAAAATGCACACATACTCCTATGACGCCTATATGCAGGGACCCTTAAGCTATAGACTAGGCTACGCGACTAGGCAACCTAATTCTCTATAACCATTGTCTCTGATACCATTCTGTCACACCCCTACCATGGCGGAATATGGGGCACGACGTAAAGGATATCATCACAACATGGCGTGTCTATAGAGATAACTATATGAATAAGAAATGTCATAAAATGGTGACACGAAAGTCATGACAATATCTCAACAAATGCAGGAGTCTAGGTAAGTAGGTAACAATCCTACCACTTACCCAAGACAAACAATAAACATAAACCCAACAAACATATAGGTGCCAACATGTATCACTTATCAAAAAAACACAAAGGTAAACTAAGAAGGAATGGGGATCTCCTTCTATATGCAATCCTAAGGCATCCAAGTCTAGCCACTTCTATCCTCAAGCTTAAACACATTCACACCTGAAAGAGACACTAAAACACGTCAACATAAAGTTGGAGAGAGTCATAGGTTTAGACTCCAACGCCAAATCAGTTACAAGCTGTGAATAACAAACACCAACATAGTAACATATGGACAATGTGCTACAATAATGTATTAACAACTAGCATTCAAGTTCAATCAATCATCACAATTCCAAAGAATCACGCCTTACCAACAACCACAATTTCCAAGGCATCACGCCTTACCAAACACCATAATTTCCAAGGCATCACGCCTTACCAAACACCATGGTACCATAGATGATCACACTATGTACCTATCCCAAGGCCACAATTTCCAGTGCACACACAAGTCCATCACAAAACCATAAAAACATTCACAGCATCAATTTATAAATAACTCAACACAGTGTCTCTTCCATCCCATCTAGAAGTCAAAATCAATAATAAACATGGGACTATGAAACTCACCTGATTGCTTCTTCACAAGTCCTCGCACTAGCAACAAGCTAACAAACCAAAAATACGCAATCAATACACGAACCAATCACTAAGATGGATCATCAACCTATGATGGACATCTAGCCTATTCTCATATAAATACCTCAATGATAAGCTCTAATCACCCCATTACCCTTCCCTAACAAGTCCTTAACTTGGTTAAGTTTGATAGCTATCCCGTTCATATTTTACACAAAACAGTCCCAGTTTTTAGGTCTCAAAACTTTAAGTCAAACCCCCACTTAAACATACCCATGGCAACTGTAAAAAGAATTTTCATACCCTTACATATGTTAGCTAACACCTCCCACTTGCCCTAACCTTAAAGCTACTGTTAAGGCCCCGATATATATATATATATATATATATATATATATATATATATATATATATATATATATATATATATATATATATATATATATATATATATATATATATATATATATATATATATATATATATATATATATATATATATATATATATATACTTTTGTCATCCAGATTTCGTGATTTTAAACATACTAAAAGTTTGTTACAATTAAGGGGTCGTACCCTAAACCACAACCTTAGCCCAAGTGCAGATACTTACTATAATATATAAACCATCTCTCATGTTCGTGAGAAGATCCCAATGAAACCCTAAGTACCCCAAACAACCCAAAACATAAAAAGAAAACAGGCTGATTACAAAACTGTTTTGACCTTTGACTGTTGTAACCTGTTTTTGACCCACTTCCTGACCTCCAATTTAGTTATCGTTTCTTGCATTGGAAAGCCACTTCAATTAGCTTTCCAGGGATATGTGGATCGCAAAATAAGAGTTTTTAGAACTCCCTATATGATCAAAACAATGACCCAAAATTCTGCCTAATTTTTAAAAACGGGTTTAACTAAATTAACCTCATTAATTAACCCTAATCCCACTAATTACAAGCCCTAATTTATGTAATTATCATGTTATGATTAATATAACATTAATTTACTATTTTTATAATAAACCCTAACCTAAATCCATCCTAAGATGATTAAAGAAAAGATAAAAACAATTTAATTAAAAAGGGTTTGAAGATTTTACCTTAGATTTTTTTGGAAAACAAGATTTTTGATGAAGAACCCTAATTTTCTTCATGGATGTCAACCCATACTTGATCTATAGGGATTTTATGAAGTGTTTTGATAAAAATAAGGCTTTCTATACTTTCCTAATAATTCCTTGGCCCATATACAAAAGCCCGGTTCCCTTTTTCCCTTTTTTCCCCTTTTCTTTTCTTTTTTTCACATAACCGACCTTTACCCATTTAATTTCATTTTTTTCCTTTTTATTATTAATATTTTTATTAATAATATTACCTTAATTTTCCTTAATTTATTTCAGCTCCTAAAGCCTCCAAAACCTCAAAACCGTAAAGCTAGTCAAATTTACGCGTTTTACCGTAAAAGACGTAAAATATACACTTTTAAAAAAAATCTAAAATTTTGAAACAAACTTTATAACTAAGTCCTAAATGACTTAAAACCATCCCGAAAAATATCCATATGACTAATTACCTCATCCGAGACCTCTAAATGTTAAACCGTAAATCGTAAAAACACGATTTTCTATAATACATATACGTATACGTAAAACCACTAAATAACACCATCTCACTTCATAGTCACTACCATGTGAACTCATGAACATGAAATCATCACACCTCGTTTCACTCACAAGGTACCCCGTACCGGAAACGATATCCAAACCACAATCTATACACACCAATAAGCACATAAACACGTAAAGACACGTAACTAGCACAAAATAAAACTAAGTGACGAACCTCAAAACCAGGGTTGTCACACTTCCGTAAGTGACAGTATCTCCTCAGAACTACGAACATAAGGTGCTTCTTTCGATTTGCCAATTATGGTCATATCATAAAGACCGGGAGTATATTCCCGAGCTTGTTTTGCATAACCGGGATTAGGTGGTAAATTTTGAAGACGCTTAAGTTCGAGTTCTTTAAACGATTTAGTTAAAAGATGAACCTTTTCTGTGGAAGAGTATTGTTTTAAAAGTTGTTGTTCCTTGAATTTAAGAAGTTTGGTAGCATTAATTTCTGATTCAAACTTTTTAGACTCGAGAGTTTCGAAATCCATTTTAAGTTTCTGATAATCATTGACAACCGACTCTTTTGCTTTTAATTCATTGGAAAGATTAGCTTTTAATGATTCTATTTATTTCAAGTGTTCAATCTTTTCAAAACGAAATTGGTCAAATTCAGAACATGTTATTTTCTCTGCTTGAGGGACCATTTCAAAAGTTTTGACCTTTTCTTTATGCAACGCAAGCTCAGCAGTTAGGGTGGAATTCGTATCTACGGATTGTCTGAGAGCCATATGCATTTGATCAATAATATGTTTAGGCACCATGACCAAATCATGTTGAGCATAAGATTCCATGCCCGTCGTAGCATTTGGTTGAGGTTCACTCAAATGTGTAGGATTGGGTACCACATCATTTGAGTTACTAGTTCCAGAATGCTGTTCGAGGTTGTCATTTTCATGCCCAACTTGATGTGGGTTATCATCATTACCAAGATTGGTTGTGGTAGGTACCTCACTGACGACATCAGAACCGTAGTGAGAGAGATTAGCAACGAGAGCAGGTTAGGCAGAGTGAATGTCATCACAATCCGAATCAAATGCGTCAAGATCATCTGCTTGATAAGCTGCATTAGAAGTGGAAACGACTGCAATGCCTTCAGTATCTGTTGCCCCTGGGTCTGCAAGAAATGCTAACTCCTCTGAATCCAAAATCTTTCCCTTAGACTGAGCATCTACCAAATACATTTTCTCACGAAACCACGCTTCATCCCTTCTCCTTTTCGGCTTAGTGCATTGTCTAGCCATATGACCTTGTCCTCGGCAATTGTAGCAAGTCACAACCTTTTGAGGACCAATGGGACTTCCATTTCCATTAGCTTGTGAATTCACAGCTTGAGCATTCACCGTCCTTGTAGAAGGTCCATATGAATTTTGCCTTCCCTGAATAGGTTGCACTGTTACTTGACCATCTTGAACAGTAGCTTGTTGTCGAGGATTTAAAGAGGTGCGAAGCTGATTGTTTGTTGGTGGAAATCCTCTAGTTGCAACACGTTTTGACAAGGAGGCAGTGAGATGGTTTAGTTCATCAGCTGGCGTATCATTTGGAGTAAAGACCGGTGCTTGGATTGGTGGAAGTTCATTAGAGTAGAAAGCTTGTGCTGGTTGTGCTTCTATTGGAAAGTATCCTTGTTGAGGAGTATAGCCCATTGGAGAAGTGTTGGCTTGTGATGGTGATGTCTGATATGGTGGTTGCTGTGGAAAAGATTGTTTATGAACACTTTGTTGAAATGCTTGTTGTGGCATCATTGGTGGTTGATAAGATGGTTGCTGTGGTTGCTGATAGGTGTGTGGTGGTGGCTGCTGCAAGTATGATGGTTGTTGATAAGTATAAGCCATGTTTTGTTGAGAATCATACATGGCAAGTGGATCATGAACTTGAGGTTTAGACAACCGAGCCTCGATCACATGGCATTCGTGTTGTTGAAGAAAATCTTGAAGTTGATCCACATTGGTGTTATGCAAGTCCTTAGCCAATTTAACATCCGTCACGTACTTTTTCCATTCTGAAGGAAGAGTGTTCAAATACTTGGTGTTTAATTGAAATGTAGGAATTGCCATGCCATAGATATTGAGCTCATTCAACAAAAGGGTAAATCTCAGATAGTAGTCATTGAGAGTCTCCCCTGGCACATAGGCAAACTTATCAAAAGTATCATAAAGCTTACACTCTCGTTCTTGTTTAGTTAACGAGGTGCCTTGCATTAGAACATGAATTCTATTCCATAACTCTTTGGCAACTTTATGTTTGCTGACGAGTTTGTAGACATCTGGAGGAAGGGCTTGAAGAATGATGTTTGTAGCATACTTATCACATTTGTCTTGAATCTTCATATCTCCAGTCAATTCAACCGTTATGCGAGGACGAGTAGTCGTACCTTCCGTCACTGTACCATAATCTAATGGTCCATTGAGCACCGATGCCCAAATGAGATGTCCATTCTCTTTTTTCAACATGTAAAGTTCCATTCGGGAAGTCCAATCCTCGTACATAGAATTCTCCAACATAGGTGGACGATTATCCGTACCCGAGAGGATGGACTTATCCGTAAGAGATGTGTACTCCATTTCAATAAGTTAAGATTTACAAAGTTGATCGAACAATGAAAGAAAGTAAATGTGTTTGTTTTTGTGTGTAGAAGCCGAGAAATAATGTTAAAATACCCTAAATTATGTTCTCGATAAACCAAAAATTCTAAGATGAAATTGCACACGATTTTCAAAAACACGTTTTTGAAAAATCTTGGAATACTTGTTCTATCGCAATGCCTAAAAGGAATGCTGTCGCACTGTCTAAAGGAATGATGTCGCAATGTCTAAAAGGAATGTTGTCGCAATGTTGTATCGCAATAAGTCCAATCGTAATAAATCCTATCGCAATACTTCCAATCGCAATACTCCAGTCGCAATACTCCAATCGCAATACTGTCGCAATACCATGTCGCAATATGCTTGTCGCATTATCCTGTCGCAATATCACAAAAAATGAACTCCAATCGCAATGCCAATCGCAATATGGATCGCAATGTGACAAGATGAAATCCAATCGCAATACCAGTCGCAATATGGATCGCAATCCAAAACCCTAGATATTGCGATGGGAGCTGTCACAATAGTACAAGCAGTATATGAATTTTCCACTTTTCTCGGACAAAACACACAAAATTCGAGATTTTAAGCCAAAAAATGATCCAAACACCCAAAAATTTTGTGTTTTTAGCCAAAGTAAATATACCAAATCTTTACCACAACTATGTAGAAGATTTGTATCAAGAAAAAACCATAAAAAACACCAAAAAAATTTTGGACGTGGGTTTGTATAGATCAAAAGCTACTAACATCAAGAACACAAACACATAAACAATACAATCATCCCATGGCTCTTGATACCATTTGTAGGATATGTAAATCTAGCTTATGTTTTAGAGAGAGAAAGAGATAGAGAGATGGTGGATTTCACACAATTCTAGAGAGAGAAAATGAAGATAACTATGTGTAAAATTATGAAGAACCACACCCTCTTCAACTAAGGAGAGGGTTTATATACCCAAGCCTTGGAATGGGCTTGGGCTTACGTGTTTGGGCCGACCATACAAGCATGGACCGGGCCTTTCCTTGTTTGATATATTAAAAGATATCTAGACTACGAGCTACTACTTAATATATTGTCGGAGTGACCGAATCTTCCTAAATACGTAAAAACGTATTTCCAACAGGAACGCTATCGAAAAAAGGGAAGAAGGACATGTGCTCTCTCCTAAAGGCAAACCTTGATATATTCGCGTGGGAGCCAAAACATATGACGGGCGTGCCACGTTCGATAGCAGAACATAGGCTTCAAATCCACCCGGGATATCCCCCTGTTAAGCAAAAGAAGTGCGGTCAAGCACCAGACCGCAACCAGGTAATACTTGACGAGGTACGGAAGCTGGTGGACGCAGGAATTATGCGCGCGGTATATTACCATGAATGGTTATCCAATCTGGTCATGGTCAAGAAGCTTGACGGGAGCTGGCGCATGTGTGTGGACTTCACAAATTTGAACAAAGCTTGTCCGCAAGACTGCTATCCTTTACCAGAAATTGATTGGAAGGTAGAATCCTTATGCGGATACCCTTTTAAATGTTTTTTAGACGCGTACAAATGATACCATCAGATCCAGATGTTGGGAATAAAATGTAGCCAGTACAATTGAACGCTGACAAGAAGAAAACAAGCGTTAATAAGAAGAAAACAAACGTTGACAGATCAAGCGTTGACATGAAAAAGTCAAGCGTTGATAGGTTGAAGACAAGCACTGATAGAAAGATATGGTCTACGCGTATTTTGTTTCTAGTTTGTATCTAGTAAAGATAGGATCAATAATGTATTTTCTATAATTATCTTTACCTAGAATAGCTGATACGTAGACTCTTGTACAAGGCTTCTTATGTCTATAAAAGAAGACCTTTAGGTAATGTTTCAAATAAGTTTTTCATACGTTTAACACTTTCATTGTAAGCAAGTTCGTTATTATCAATCAAGTGAAAGTTTGTTTTACAACTGTTTGTGTGTTCTTGTTTGAGTGTTAATTCCGCATAACAATTAAATTTTTTTATACATAAACAAAGTTTCTCTACGTGTTTAACTTGATCTAATCTCGTTTACATAAGCTAAATCGATCTAAGTTTGGGATCAACAGGTGGTATCAGAGCTTGTTGAGAAACTTTGATCTAAAAGAACACAAGAACCCTAAAATCACCAAAAACCCTAATTTTCACAAAACCCTAAAAACATCATGTTCACTCCAGAAGTAACCTCCTCCTCCTCCTCAAACCACAACATTAAGATTCCCATGCTTGATGCAGACAATTTTGAGCTGTGGAAGTTTAACTTTGAGCAATATCTGCAAATCCATGACTACACTCTCTGGGAGATTATTGAATATGGAAACACATTCAATTAAGCTCAAAAGATTGCAGATGCCATTGCTACAAGATCAGATGTTCAAGGATGCTCTGAAGCAGATAAGAAAGAAAAACCTGAAGATGGTAGAGCTGTGTCTGCTGAGGACATAGCAAAGAGAAGGGTTGATATGAAAACCCTAAGCATTCTGAAAATCATATTGGGATAAGAAAATCAGCACAAATACAGAGGTTATGTGTAACACCCCATTTTGATAATGGAATGTCACTCGTAATTATGGCGTGTCATCAAAGCATACAAGGAAAAATGTCTAAACATTACATGACCATAAAAGGAAAATACCTGAATCAAACATCGGTAGTCCAAAAGTAAAGCTCATCACACACAAACATAAGTACTGTATAGGAAAGGACTAAACAATGTCCATAGCAAGAGTATCAATGTAAAGATAATGCATAAAGTAAAGAAAGACTAGAAAGCTTCAAGTCCATATGCACGTACACTTAAAGTCTACGAGCGTCCCTAAGTACCTACCGTTTTGGGAACATAGAAAAGGAAAACGGCTGAGCAATACGCTCAGTGCACGGATGTACAATAAAGCATGAATAGGATAAGCATATAGCATATAACAGCGGAAGAAACTAAGTCCCGAATAACCTGGTTAAGTCTTGGTAAAACTAGTTTTATAGTTTGAAAAGCCTTATGCTTATCTTATAAAAACTGTTTAGCATATTCTACCATTAGCCAATATAGGTCATGAAAATCCACCGTGCATGAATACTTGGAGGGGTGATCTCATCATGCAAATTAGAGGGGCTGCCTCTAATTTAATATATTGGTTTTGGGTAGGAGGGATCAGCTCCTTGTGAAGGATGCAAGGCACACACCACATTCACACTGAGTAATCTGCTGAAAACATGTAACTAGGATGCACCCATACGCCCCACATGATAAATATAGTAATATGGCCAAAAGCTGAAGGGACGCCACGAGCAATCACTCCGCCGTGGTGAAGTCATAACATTAGTGCCTCTAATGTTATGGTTATGGTACCTCCATAACTAGGTGAAACTGGTCATGCATGTACATGGCTATTGGTTCTAAATTAAACATAAGCAAGTCAAACATATAAACTTATACTACGGGAAAACATTTGGCTTCATACGGGGAATCCTAATAAGGAAAGAATGTCCATACTGAAAGGACGGGAATCCGTACCTTATGTCCAGTGAACGAAGAAGACGAACTGAGGAGAATCCTACTTCGGTATCACTAATGCTAAATAAATACATACGTGAATAAGTATCTGATTACTAAAAACGTAACTGGTTTTATATCATGTCTTAGCTTATTTTATATGTTCATATCATGTTTTACTGTTTTAAGCATTAAACTGTGTTTATCTTATATTCTGTCTATTCTGATTAAGTATTTCTGGTATTTCATGTATTATTATACTTACTGTGTAATAATAAGTAACTTTCTAAAAATAGCAGGTTTCCTAAAATAGAAAGTTTCCAAAAATAGAAAGTTACCAAAAATAGAAAGTTTCTAAAAATAGAAAGTTTCCAAAAATAGAAAGTTTCCAAAAACAGAAAGTTTCCAAAAATAGAAAGTTTCCAAAAATAGAATTACTGCTTAAAATAGATAAGTTTCTAAAATAGAAAGTTTCCATAAATAGATTAGCTGTCTTAATTAAATAAGTTTCTAAAAATAGAAAGTTTCCCTAAATAGATTAGCTGCCTGAATTAAATAAATTTCTAAAAATAGAAAGTTTCCATAAATAGATTAGCTGCCTGAATTAAATAAGTTTCTAAAAATAGAAAGTTTCCATAATTAGAAATAAGCTGGTTAAATAAGCTAAGTATATAAGCTTAAGTGTTTCCTGATTATTATTCTAAGTCATAATGATATAATGTATAGTTTATTAATTATTACATGTAATTTAGGTAAACTATAGGTTAAAAGTATTTAATTAAATATATCATGTTTTTAATTAAATAAAATTAAATACTTAGGTTAAAACATGTATTATTATTTATTAATAATATAACCTAAGTCATGTTAATTAATTAATTATAACCATGGTTTTTAAATAATTAATTAATTATAAGTCTAGAAAAATATAAATACTTAGGTTAATAATTCCATGATCTAATAATTAAATTATAACCTAAGTCATGTTTTATTAAATTAATTATGTCATATAATTATTAATTTAATTTAAACATATGGTTATTAAAAACATCATATTAACATAAACCATGAACCGGATCGTGACTAGTAACCATGAACCGGACTCGAAATCAACTCAATACCCCAAACCACCTCGGGGTTTCCCCCTTGTTGCTGCTACCGTGGGACCCACACCACCCAACCAGGACCATATGGTCTCGGTGGTGGTCTATAAGCCAAACCGAGACCCCCTTGGGGTTCGGTTTAGGCGTCGGCCAAACAAACACCCCTAAAAACATCCGTTTTGATTTACCCCTTAACCAATTACGTGTTTGATTTATGTTTTTAGTTAGTTTTTTTAAAAACATCATGTTCTTATTTAATTTTATTAAATCAAAACAAAAGAAAAGGAATAAAAAGATATACCGAATGCGTGGATCTAACGAGGATGAACACACACGAACACACGTATAAGATTCAAGATAAAAAACAAACGAACACCCCCTTTCTTGTTGTTGTATGCGGCGGCCAAGGAGAGGAAGAAGGAGAAGGAGAAAAATCTTTTTAGGTTTTTGATTAAGTTTACTGTAAAGTGAAAACTGAAAACAAGATTTTACCTTTACCCCTTCTTAGTAAAATTTAAGATGGGCTTGGCCCATCTCTTGATGTAGCCGCGGTTAAGGGGCCCCACATGGGGTACCTGTACCATTTTCCGTGTCTTGTTATTTAAGTGTTCACTCGTGTTTAGTCGTGTTCGTGTTTTATGTGTTCTCGTTAAATATTTACCGTGACTTAATATATTTATTCGTGTTCGTAATAAATATATATACGTAATTAATATTAGCTCGTGATTTAATTACGTTCATGATTTCATGATCACATGCTCGTGATTAATTACTGTTAAATAATTATTGTGTGTTCGTATGTAATAAATACTTATCGTGTTCTAACACGTACATAGTACGTAAAATCCTAACACGTAAACGTAATCATGCTATAATAGGAAAGTTTTAATCTAGTACGTACGATCTTAAGGGCACTATTCATGGTAAAAGCATGCGGGGTTTACAACTATTCCCCCCTAAAAAGAATAATTCGTCCCCGAATTATAGATAAAGTAAACTGGAAAAGAAGAACATACCCGAATTCAAAATATAAAATGAGGGTAAGAAGCCCGGATAGACTCCTCTGTTTCCCAAGTGGCTTCCCGCTCGGTATGATCCCTCCAAAGGATTTTGACGAATGGAATCGTCTTCCTTCTCATGACTCGTTCTTGTCTGTCAAGAACTCGTTCGGGTTCTTCAATAAAAGTGAGATCTTCACGTATCTGTTCCAGTGGATACTGAACCATGTGAAGGGGATGATACTAGTACCCTCTGAGTAAGGACACATGAAACACATTGTGTACATGTGAAAGTTGCAGAGGTAATGCTAACCGGTAAGATACTTCACCGACTCGTTCAATGATATCAAACGGTCCGATGAAACGAGGACTGAACTTCCCTTTAATCCCGAAGCGTCTAACACCACGTGCCGGCGAAACCTTAAGGAAGATGTGATCTCCTACGTTAAAATGTATGTCCTTACGATGCTTATCGGCATAACTCTTCTAACGTGACCGTGCTTCCTGAAGTTTCTGCTTAGCTACTGCGATCTTTTCATTGGTCATCTCTATGATTTCTGGTCCTTCAAGTGTTCGCTCACCAACCTGATCCCAGCAGATTGGGGCGCGACACTTTCTGCCATACAACATCTCAAAAGGAGCACACTTGATACTGGCGTGCCAACTGTTGTTGTATGCAAACTCCACCAAACAAATGTAATTGTCCCAATCACCCGTCCATTCCAACGCACATGACCTCAACATGTCTTACAATGTATGAATAGTTCGCTCCGACTGCCCGTCTGTTTGAGGATGAAAAGCAATGCTAAGCTTAAGTTGTGTACCCCAAGCTTTCTGCAGACTCTTCCAAAATCGAGAAGTGAAACGAGGATCTATGTCTGAGACGATGCTGGATGGAGCACCGTGGAGTCTCATGATCTCTCTTCTATACATATCGGCGAGTTTACTTACCGGATCTTCCTTGCGGATCGGTAAGAAATGAGCTGATTTGGAAAGTCTATCTACGACAACCCAAATTGCATCGTGCTTCTTCTTGGTAGGCGGAAGACCAGTAACAAAATCCATGGTGATTTTGTCCCACTTCCACTCTGGAATATCTAACGGTTGAAGGAGACCGCCAGATCGCTGATGCTCGATCTTAACCTGCTGGCAGGTAAGACATTTGGAGACGTAAGTGGCCACATCCTGTTTCATACCACTCCACCAAAATTACTGCTTGATGTCATGGTACATCTTAGTCGAACCAGGATGTATAGAGAATGGGGAGCTATGAGCTTCAGCTAACAAGGCTTCCTGGAGTTCTTGGTCATCAGGAACACAAAGTCTCGTGCCCTGCCATACGATACCATCTGCATCTACTCTGAATTCCGTTTGTTTCTCCAAATTTTGTACTATCGCCCAGATTTCTCCATCATCTCTCTGAGCTTCCTTGATCTTAGAGAGTAACTCGGGTTCTACCCTAAGATTAGCCCAGTAACCGTGTTGTCCACGTACCATGATCTCGATGTCTAGTCGCTCCAAGTCTCTTATGATTTCCTCCTCAATTTTAATGCCGTTGATCATTCTGGACTTCCTGCTAAGAGCATCTGCTACTACATTTGCTTTTCTGGGATGATACTGTAGATTAATGTCATAATCCTTCAACAGCTCTAACCATCTCCTCTGCCTCTGTTCAATTCACGTTGATTGAAGATATACTTCAAGCTCTTGTGGTCCGTGAAAATGTCACATGATTCTCCATATAAGTAGTGCCTCCATATCTTCAATGCAAACACGACTGCAGCAAGTTCCAAGTCATGCGTGGGGTAATTTTCTTCATAAGGCTTAAGCTGTCGTGAAGCGTACGTGATCACTTTCCCATGTTGCATGAGAACACAACCAAGTCCCTTCCCCGATGCATCACTGTAGATTTGAATTCCACCCGTACCAGATGGGAGAGTAAGAATAGGTGTAGATACTAGCTTCTGCTTCAGGTCTTCAAAGCTCTTCTCTCGTTCTTCAGTCCAGACGATTTTCTCCCATTTCCGCATCAGTTTGGTCAATGGTAGTGCTAAGCGGGATAAGTTCTCCACGAACCTACGGTAATAACCAGCTAAGCCTAAGAAACTGCGGACTTCCGTCGCTGATGTCGGCCTCGGCCACTTAGTAATGGCCTCAACCTTCGCTGGATCCATAGTGATTCCTTCTGCTGATACAATGTGACCTAAGAATGCCACCTTGTCTAACCAGAACTCACACTTGGAGAATTTAACATACAACTGCTTCTGGCGAAGAATCTGTAGTACTGTGAGAAGATGGTCTTCGTGTTCCTCCTTGGACTTTGAGAATATCAGGATGTCATCCATGAAGACAATGACGAACTTGTCCAGAAATTCATGGAAGATTCTGTTCATCAAGTCCATGAACACTGTTGGAGCATTTGTCAGGCCGAATGGCATAACTACAAGTTCGTAGTGGCCATAGCGGGTACGAAAAGCAGTCTTGGCGATGTCCTGCTCCTTAACCCGTAACTGATGGTAGCCTGACCAAAGATCAATCTTGGAGAAGTGTTTGGCCCCTTGGATTTGGTCAAACAGATCGTCTATACGTGGCAGTGGATACCTATTTTGGATAGTAATCTTGTTGAGCTCGCGATAGTCTATGCAAAGACGCGTACTGCCGTCCTTTTTCTTAACAAATAAGACCGGTGCGCCCCATGGAGATGCGCTTGGTCGAACGAAACCTCGTTCTAGAAGTTCTTGTAGTTGATTCTTCAGCTCCTTCAGCTCTATGGGAGCCATGCGATAAGGAGCTATGGAGATCGGTTCAGATCCTGGAATAAGCTCGATATTAAATTCCACTTCTCGTGCAGGTGGTATGCCCGGAAGTTCTGCTGGAAATACATCTTGGAATTCCGACACTATTGGTTGATCCTGAATTGATGGAGATTCAACATCCATGTCGTGAACCGTAGCTAGATAACCCTCGCATCCATGTGATAGTAGTGCACGCGCTTGCAGGGTAGATATGATTTGTACAGACCGTCCGGGTACGAACCCGTTATGAATGTACTCTGGTGCATTAACATCACCGAAGATAACTCGATATGAATGGCAGTCTATGGTAGCATGATGCTTGGATAGCCAATCCATGCCCAAAATCATGTCGAAGTCATTCATGTCCAACGGAAGTGCGTCAACAGGTCGAACCTTATCGTCAAATTCTAGGGGAAGACTCTTGTAGAATCTTGATAAACTATGAATCTATGAAGTGGGTTAAAGATTTCTAGAGAGAGAAACTAGAGAGAGAAAGTGAGAGAGAAACTATGTGTATTTTATTCAAAATGAAAGTATAGAATCATCAACAACCAACCCCTTTCCATGGTGGAAAGGGGTATTTATATCCAAGGCCTATATTGGGCTTGGGCCGACCCATGACAAGCCCATGGGTCGGTTTCTTACTTAACTTAATAAGTAACACTAACTACGAGCTATTACAACATTAATAATATTGTGGAGTGACCGATACTTCTAATATACGTAAAAACGTATTTCTAACAATCTCCCCCTAAGGGAGGTCACTCCACGTTTACAAAGTTCTAAACCTAGCATACTATACTAAGTCTTTGTTCTTCAGCTCGTAGTCTTTTCTTCTTTCTTTTTGTTGTGAATATTTTGATTTGATCTTTTAGGCTTTGGCTTGAGAGCATTGTTCTTTTGACCAATCACGTGCGATCTTTTCCTTCTTGTGAAACTTGCCTCCTCGTGACTCCATGTTCCACACACTTATGTGTTTTTGTTGAATTCTCGAAAGCTTCAGAGTTTGGTACAGCGGAAGACTTCATTTTTCACTTTCTTGAATTTTACTGAACTTTGATGAAGAAAAACATAAGCATGTGGGAACGACTTCAACAGGTACACCGCAACGCCACCGTCTTCTACTGGTACACAGCAACGCCACCGTCTTCAACAGGTACATAGCAACGCCACCGTCTTTAACAGGTACACAGCAACGACACGAATAAAATGGCTTTGACATTTTATTCTAATTCGGTAGCATTTTACCTCCGGTCGGTGAAGACCGTTGGACGATATTAGATATCGTACCCGTGACGGATAGTTTCAATTAAGTAACTTCCTGACAGGATTTCGTGGGTAAACCCGTTCTCTTTATTCGACCGTCCAAAGCTGACTGCGAACATAAAGAGTGAATCACTTGGATAATTTATCCTTGTGATTTGAAGCCGTCAATTCATGAAACCTGGAACAAGTGAATTTCAATTAAGATTTTCACCATCGTTGCTTTCCAGTTATCACGAGCTCAATTCATAAAGAATCTTGCACGTCACCTACCAAGTGCTGTTTGATGTTAACACTAAAAGGATTTCCACTCGTCACTGTGATCAATAAAGAGTCACTCTGAGTGTTCTGGCAAGATCATATGATAATGCGTAGAGGCCTGGAACGAGTTTAAGTTCAATTAAGAATTAAACCACTGTTTCTTTCCAGTTTTTCACAAGATTGGTTCTAAAAGAACCGCACGTGTAACCTACCATGAGCTTGTTTGATGTTGGCTCAAGCAGGATTTCCATCTTCATTGTAGTACTTGCGTATTACTCGGATGTTCTGGGAATATTACAAGAATACTGCGTAGGACTCATAAAAATCTCTTACTTTTCACAGTGTGTGAGAAAGCAGGGAATAAATGGAAAGTGTCCTAATGAGACTTTTGATGATCTCTTGGCTCTAGACACGATAGTGCGTTTTGATTTAGTGAGCGATGGCTGGAGAGGAGTGCCACCTTTTCAATATCAGTCTATTCGGAGTGAATAAACCAATAGATGACGTGTTGATCTCCGTGTGATTAAAACAAATACCTTTTGAGAGATATTTGAGTTAGCTGGGAAGGGTTGTGCATTGCATCACTGGGTCCATGATGTCTTTCTTCAATATCGAGAATCATTAACAAAAATGATCTCAATAGCATATGTATTGACCCGGTTTCTGCCTAAAGTTGTAAGGAGGGCTTCTTTCTTTACACCCTTTATCTTTACAATTCTTTTTCATTCTTCAACCCCTTCAATGCTTACCAATACGTCATAACTAGCACCTTGTTGTGATTGTTCCAGTGCTAGCTTAAGCACTTGGTCGTCATTCAGCTACGTTCACAATCTTTCTCCAACTTTCCTAGGACTTCTAATTCTATCTAGGGAATTGTCCTTGGGAAGATTCCATCGGCTCTGATGAATCATTGGACTAAACCTATTCCTACCACCCTTTTGTCACCACATTCGTCGTGAGTTAAGCGTGTTTTGGGAAAGTATAGCCACCATGAAAAATCATTGAAAAATCACCTAAGGTACTTGTGATATTGAAATCAAAAGTTTTGTACCTTGGGTGTTTTGTTCATAAAAAACGCTCCCCCTTAACACGTGCTTTACACATATTAAGTTGGATTATCGTTAAGTCTTTTTCATCTTTTAGCCAAGTATCATTTAAGTCTCCTTAATCCCATTTTCTCCCCTTATCCAAAATGTTAACCATTAATATTTGGGATATTGAATGGATTAACCGGTCTTTGGGTAAAAAATGAAATCGATGTTTAGCCATAGAACATGTTAATGCTCCCCCTTAACTTAGTAAGGGATAGTTGTAGTGCTTTAGTATGATATATTTTGAAAGATTTAGAATCTCGTGAGAAATTCTTGAAAAATTATCATACCTTAACACTACATCAAGCCATAAAAGCACAATATTGACAAATTTACATATTCACAATTAAAAACCAATATAGAGTGGACCTGAAATGTACGAACCATTAGATGGATCGTTGCAGTAACTTGTGGTGCACTCCATATGGTCTACCACCAACGAATCTTTCTAAGCTCCTCATCAATCTACGTTCACGGAGCTTTTGATCAATCTTCTTGATCACATACTTCGCCATTTGCCGATAACCCTGATGCCAATCCTCAGTCATCTCTGGTAAAGACCCACCCGAATTAAGATGCTCCAATTTTCCTCTGACGTAAATGAGAGTCCCATCACTGTACTTATAAAGCTCACCTACCCTCATAAACTTCATTATCCCTCGACTGTTCAAGTAGAAAATCCCGTAATTCGGAACAGTAATGCCGGTATAGGGACATCTATCGACATGTTGAGGTAGAACTTGGTTCATTGGACGGGTGAGGTTAAGCTTCCTTTGGTAGCTTTTGACTCCCAATTGAAGATCTTCAACTCGTTTCTTGATAACAACGCTTCGTGTGAACATACGAAGTGCTGTATTCAAGGCAATAATGTCTTCACGAGCAATATGGGTGAGTTGATCCCGGGTCATCATAAGCAACATGTCTTCGATATCCTCAAGGCGAATGATAGAAAAATCTCCCTGCTGGATTTTGTATTCTCTGTCATCCTCCCTTTTTAGACGAATCTCCGTCACATGATAATAGCCATCCTTGGCTTCAGTTTTCAGTCCCAAAATGCTGGAGATGTGAATCGGATCTAACGTTGCTTCCTAAATTGGCTAAGCAGCAACCTCTGTACGCCCTTCAGACTCGTTCGTCCCAATGAGATGCACCTATAACAGCACACATATCATAATTACGAGTTACCCTTGGGACCCAGAGTCGGTTTACCTTTTCCTCAATCCAGGGTATTGTCCCCCAGTTGGCAGCTTTCAGCAAGGTCAGGGAGGTTGCGTACTTTGATGAACCCTTGAGGAGATACTCAAGATCATAGGTGACGAAGAAGTCGAGAGCGATTTGATTATCTTGAGAAGGATCAAGTGGAGGTGGAGCTCTTTCTGATTCATGGAGGCCTGGCCTTTGAACGGTGTTAAGATCTTTCAGGACCTCGTCAGCATAATACTCGAACTCCATTCGGGTTAACCTGGTTTTGGCGCGAATTCTCTTATCCTTTAGCGCTCTCTTTACCAAAGACGGAGTGACCGAAGATTTATACTCATGAGCCAGAAATGCACACAAGTCAATCGGACTACGGATACGGAGATATAGAACATCTCTGTCAGCGTCTGTGATTGGATCATATTGAGCCGCTGCCGTGATCCAAGCTTGTGGCGGTGCAGTCTCGTCAATCTCCAATGTGTCTGCCCAGTCCCGTGTGCTTGACTCAGGAACAGTAGATTGTGGTTCTTGTTGTAGAGGAGTAGAGACATGAACACGTGCTGGTTCTGATTCAGGCATCTCGGCGGTGTCATGAACAGGCGAGTGTTGTGCAGCTTCAGGTTCAGTTACTGACTCTACAATCACAGGAACAACAACAGAACTAACAGGGTTAGTGGTAACAGGTATAGACACAGCAATAGATGTACCGGGAATCGATGATGCCGTAGTAGCATTCACATCGTGGCGCCACTTGGATCGTCTTGATTCCGTTGAGGTGGATTTTTCCTTCTGCGCATCATCTTTTTGAGACTTGGTACCAGACTTAGATGGTTTCTTTGTGCTGGCTACCTTGTCCCCCTTTTTAGGCTGTTTACCATCATCATCCTCATCGTCACCCTCGTTGCTTCCCTTAGCACTCTCCTCATTTCCATCACCACCATCATCACCCTCATCGTCACCCTCGTTGCTTCCCTTAGCACTCTCCTCATTTCCATCACCACCATCATCACCATCATCATCATTATCCTCATCATCATCACCACCATCGTCACCATCATCATCATCTTCTTCTTCTTCTTCTTCTCCTTCTTCTTCCTCTTCTTCTTCACCAGTACCCTCTTCCTGTTCACTATCATCTTTTTCCTCCTCAGGCAGAATGTGGTAAGGTACCACACTTCAAAACATTTTGAACAACCGATCATCCTCCATAATTGCTTCATTCAGTGATTTGTAGAGTGTCCGTTGAATCTTAGATTTATCAAAAGATCCAAGTTCCCTCATACGAGCTTTGAGGATCTTCTTTAATTCAAAATCTGTTAAATCATAGGCAATTTTGTAGGCGGATTCAGAAGGATTGGATGACTTGATCATCAAGTTATCAGCCGCGAGTGTCTTCAACTCATCACGCAGTTTTGGCATAATGGACTCAACGGATTCTTTCACTCTCTCTTCAACAGAAGCTTCAAGTGTTTCTTTCTGCTCCTTGTATTTATCCCTCATAGCTTGAAGTCTCGTGATTCGTGCATCATGCTTATCAGCTTCAGCCTGCTTAACCTAAGCTAGTTCTTCTGCATGAGCTTTACGTGTCAACTCCATCTCTGCAGCGAACTTAGCAAGCATCTCTTCTTGGGCTTTCTTAGATGCTTCTTCACTTTGAATTCGTCTAAGTAGCTCTTGGCGAAGTTCATTCATCTCTCTTTTTTGATTATCCGTATGTTTATCCAACATTTCTGCCATTACAAATGCAGCCATTGAAGACGATGCAGAGCTACTCTGGGTTGGTTGAAGAGGCTCGGTTGTAACCATAGTACTAAGGATGGAAGTTATTGGAGGTGGAAGGAATGGTGTTGAAACCGGTCGGGTTGGTAAGGGCTGTATTGGTGGAGTTTGAGTTACTAAAGACTGAGTAGGTACCATGATTGTAGGAGCACCGGACTCCTTTTCAACACTTGCTGAAACAGGGATTGATGTCTCCTTCGAAGTAGAATACCGTTCAGGTGATCCAAACTCATCAATATCCTCTAGCTCCTCGTACTCTTCTTCAATATTTATCTGTGCACGAGAACCACTACCTCCCGTGTCTTTCCTACTCCTTTCAATAGCTATCTTCATTAATTTTCTCTCAGCCTTGTCAAGAGTAGGATCATCAACATTTTCTTCGTCACGTAGAACAAACTCATCAGCAGTGCCTTTTCCCTTCTTAGCCTCAGTCTTCTTCTTCTTGGTTACCTTTACTCTTGACCGTAGTAGACGAGTCTTCTACTGTCTGAAGGCTTGCTTTTAGCTTCTTGATTTCTAGCAGCAGTAGCTTGTAATCAGCTGAAGCTTTAATTTTATCCGTCAGAAGATAATCGGGAATAGGACCAGGAATCACAGCATCAGATGGTCCTTCATGCCTTAGATCCACAGTGTGATCAGCCTCTTCAGTGTGATGACGACTTGCTGCACGCCTATCAATAGTAACATCATTCTTCATAAAATAATTAATGATAAGCTTGATAAACCGAGGGTAAGGAAAGAAATTAGTCTTCAGCTTCTTGTTTTGGAAGAGTTGAAAGGTGAATTCTTCCCACAACAATAATGCATAATCTGCATTTGAGTCTTTGTACATTCCATGGAAAATGTACATTATGGGACTACGCACAGCATCATGCCCAGATGTTTTGGGTGTAAGACATCTACTGAGAATACCCAAGATTGCTCTCCAAGGTTGACCTACTTTAGCAGTGGTAAAGTCAGACACAACTCGTATGTCAGGACATCCAAGAGCCTCGAACATCTCCATGAGTTCGTCTTTAGTGGGATCCCTCGAAAATGACATACCTTTGGGTGTATCCCGTATTCTAAATATCTTACGGAAGTCTAAAACTGTGAGTGTCTGCTGCTTGTTGACGAGAGTGAAGGTGATCTTGTTTGAAGTACTTTCCTTGGTAGCCCAGAACTCATACATGTAATCATATGGCACCGAGGCAGTACTCCTTAAAGCATTCTTGAAGTGAGAGTGATCAAGGATTTCTATGGCTACTTTAAATCCATGGTGAGTGGATTTTGAGACTTGCTTCAGCCGGTAATTGTTTGGTATGAACTTGAGTGTTCTTGCTTCGGCAATTGCGGCTGTTCTAGCATCTTGGAGTGCTTGTACTGTTGGATTAGTCATCGTATCTGCTTAAGATAAGACATAAAAGGTTGATGCACAAAAAATATATAGATATACATCATTATGACTTCTAAGCATAATACATTTCAACAAGTACTTATAACAGGCAAACAACTATCAATCAAATAACCCTTCATCCGGAACTCTTCATTCAGAACTCTTCATTCAGAACTCTTCATTCGGAAGTCCTTCATTCGGAACTCTTCATTCGGAAGTCCTTCATTCGGAACTCTTCATTCAGAACTCTTCAATTGGAAGTCCTTCATTCGGAAGTATTTCATTCGGAACTCTTCATTCGGAAGTCCTTCATTCGGAACTCTTCATTCGGAAGTCCTTCATTCGGAACTTCTTCATTTGGAAGTTCACTCGGAACTTCTTCATTCGGAAGTTCACTCGGAACTTCTTCATTCGAAAGTTCACTCGGAACTTCTTCATTCGGAAGTTCATTCGAAACTTCTTCATACGGAAGTTCACTCGGAACTTCTTCATTCGAAAGTTTAGCCGGAACTTCTTCATTCGGAAGTTCATCCGGAACTTCTTCATTCGGAAGTTCACTCGGAACTTCTTCATTCGGAAGTTCATTCGGAACTTCTTCATTCGGAAGTTCATCCGGAACTTCTTCATTCGGAAGTTCATCCGGAACTTCTTCATTCGGAAGTTCATCCGGAACTTCTTCATTCGGAAGTTCATCCGGAACTTCTTCATTCGGAAGTTCATCCGGAACTTCTTCATTCGGAAGTTCATTCGGAACTTCTTCATTCGGAAGTTCATTCGGAACTTCTTCATTCGGAAGTTCATCCAGAACTTCCTTCATTCGGAATTTCATCCGGAACTTCCTTCATTCGGAAGTTCATCATCTTGTTCATCCGGAAGTTCTAAACGCAGCCTATTAATGATTAATCTAGTCGCGTTTGTGAGTTCTAAGGCATTCTAAAGCAACTAAACACATTCTAATGATATTCCGAGCAAAACCCATCAAAAACCCTAATCAATTAATCCCTAATTAGGCAAACGAACCCTAATTTAATAAAGTTGAGTACCCGAATCAATTAATAGATTAAATGATGAATTTAGGCGAATTATAAGTTAAAGATTCAATGTTAATACCTTTTAGATCGAATGAAATGGATTGAGTTGATTAGAACGCGATTTGTGAAAGCTTGTGTGTGTGTTATGTGTGTGTTAATGGCGGAAGACATTGAAACAGAAGAGAGAAAGAATAAGAAAGAGACGGGGGGGTTCAATTTGACTAGGTAAAAATTTTACAACTTTCACAAATGTCACCTTAAGTCCCTATACTTTTCTATTCTTTTCCTTTTTGATTTATAACTTATCTTTTTGTTTTTCCTAACCATTGTTAAATTTCGCCAACTTAACCTTCACACAACTTAAGCATCGCAACCTATTAGCAAATCTCCAAGACCTTAAAGCAATTCCTATCACATTAAACGAGCACAAGTCGTATTCTAAATCAAGACCACTCATAAACCATTTAGCCAATTAATTTTCCACCAACACTTTTGAAAAATCGTTTTGATGACGAAGATGATTTAATATTTTCTCCCCCTTAAACGATGACCCGTTTTCTATTTAAAGAGCTGTAGTCATTGTTTAAAGAGTCAAATATTAATGAAAACATTTCCAATTAATGTCTTGAAAAGATTGATTCGTGGTGGCAATAAGATTTCTCTTATTTTGACAAATTAATGCACTGAGACGTACACTAACTCGTGTTAGACCAAGTTGTAAAGTAAACTTGATCCCTTTGCATGATTTGGCTTGTAAATCATGCTCGAGAAAATTAATTCCCGTTGTGAGCCAACGTTTTCCAAGGAAATACGTGACTTTAATGCGAAAACCGGGTTGTAGTCTGAAATAACTACAAGCCATAATGGGCATGTTTTAAAAATGTACAACTTTTATACGGACTCTATTTATGGCGCCGTGTCAATATTGATCGACATTTCTAAAGCCGTAAATATTACCGTACTAAAAGACATGCCCGAATTAAAAAACGAAAAAAAATATTTTTGGTTTTTCTTGATTTTATAATTTTTATGGTTTTTGTAGGTTTTATATTTTTTTTTATGGTTTTTCTTGGTTTTATATTTTTGTATTTTTCTTTTTGTGGTTTTATATATGTACGATAATATACATGATCACGAACAAAGGATACGCCTGAATAGTTTACCACCACTATTCAGCTGATTCTTCTGCCAATTCTTTGAGAGTCGCTGGAGTGAATGATTTCATGCCAAGCTTGTCGATCAAAAACTTGATTCGTCCTCGATCTAAGGCTTTGGTGAACATATCTGCCAGCTGATACTCAGTGGTGACAAAATACAGCTCGATCACTCCGTTCTCCACCTGCTCTTTAATGAAATGGTAGCGAATGTCTATGTGCTTGGCCCGGGAGTGTTGAACGTAGTTGCAGCAAAGGGCAATGGCGCTCTTGTTGTCACAATACATCGGGATTTTGTTGAATCCCAAACCGTAGTCAGTTAGTTGTGATCTCATCCAAAGGACTTGAGCACAACAACCGGACATGGCGATGTATTCAGCCTCCGTGCTAGAAATTGCAGCGCTTTTCTGCCTTTTTGAAGACCAACTAATCAATCTGTCTCCAAGGAGTTGCACAGATCCAGAAGTGCTACGCCTCGTGTCTTGACACCCAGCATGATCGGCATCTGCGTATGATATTAAAGCAATAGAGGAATCTTTCGGATACCATAGACCACGATGAAGTGTTCCTTTGAGATACCGAAAGATCCTTTTAACAACATGTAGGTGCTTTTCGGTAGGCCGAGCCTGATACCGGGCACACATGCATACGGCAAATTACAAATCAGGCCTGCTAGCAGTCAGATAGAGAAGGGTGCCGATCATCCCACGGTAAAGTTTTGGATCGACAATAGTCCCATTCCTATCTTCATCTAACTTGGATTTCTCCACCATTGGAGTGTCCACGGGGTCACAATTTTCAAAGTTATATTTCTTTAAAGATTCTAGAGCATATTTGGATTGATTAATAAAGATGCCTCTGGGATTCTGAGAAATTTGTAATCCTAAGAAAAATGAAATTTTTCCCATCATTGACATCTGAAAGCGTGTGGACATTATCTTCTCAAAGCGTTTAGACAATTCTATGTTAGAGGCAGCAAATATTATATCATCAACATAAATTTGTACCAGTAACATGTCGTTGCCCTCCTTGAGAGTGAATAGAGTGGGGTCCACCTTGCCTTTGGAGAAGCCTTCCGAGATGAGATATGTTGAAAGAAGATCATACCACGCGCGTGGAGCTTGTTTAAACCCATAGAGAGCCTTCTTAAGCTTGTACACATGATTAGGAAACTCCGTGCTAACGAACCCATCCGGCTGACTAAGATAGACTTCTTCCCTTAGTTCACCATTCAAAAATGCCGTCTTCACATCCATTTGATAGACGATCATGTTCATATGAGCAGCATACGCAAGGAAAAGTCTAATAGCCTCCAATCTTGCAACAGGAGCAAAAGATTCTTCAAAGTCTATACCCAAGGCTTGTTTATATCCTATAGCAACCAATCTAGCCTTATTCTTCAAGACTACACCCATCTCATCGAGTTTAACCTTATAAACCCATAACAAAGTTAGGATGTTAACCTTGTCAGGGAGAGGAACTAATTCCCATACTTCAAGTCTTTGGAATTCATTTAGTTCCTCCTGCATGGCTTCAATCCAAGATGATTGAGTCATAGCCTGTTGCCAATTTTTAGGTTCAACTTCGGAGAGAAATGCATCAAAATAGCAATAGAGTGCACTCTCTTGTAATTGATGGCGTGTAGAGACTGGTCGATCGAGACTACCAATGACATTCCTAATTGGGTGATCTTTTGTCCATTTGGTGCTATGTTTTTCAATCCTAGGTGGTCTGGAGTGAACAATAGAAGGAGCTTCTTCTGAGGTAGACGCGGCTGAAGGGTTTTTAGGTATCGGTACACCAAAGAAGGGAAGCTCTTGTAGGTGAGCATATTCCAAATCGTGATCAATAGAATCCTCTTCAACATCATTAGGCACAAGTAAGGGAGACGATTCAGGTGCAGTTTGAGAATCACTTGGTAAAGGTGCATCCGGTTCAATGTTAATTGAAGATGCATTAGATAAAGCCTCATTAGCTTAAGCAACAACTTCAGGTATTGGAGCTATCACTACAGGTGCTGGAACTTCATCATTTGGGGGATCAAAGAATTCATCAAACAACGGTTGAAACAGTTTATCCCACTCGGGCCTTGTAGGTGGTAATAATGATGTAGAAGTATGATTATTGGGAACAAATCCGGAACTAATAGCACCGGTTCCCATCTCATGAAGCGCGGGTTCAGAGCTGCGTTGCTCAGAAGCCATCGTTGTCAGCTCATCGAAATCTGCGTCCATAGTTTCTACAATCTTACCAAGACGACGGTTGTAAATTCAGTATGCTTTCTTGGAGGGTGAGTAACCAATGAAAATACCTATATCGGCTTTCGGTTGAAGCTTTCCCAAGTTCTCACTGTTAATGTTTGGATAACCAAGAGCACCAAACACATGAAAGAATGAAACATCGGGTTTACGATCATGTAGAAGCTCGTAAGGTGTTTTTCCATGGCGTTTCCGAATGATAGAGCGGTTTTGGGTGAAACATGCAGTAGATACAGCTTTTGCCCACAAGAACAATGGAGCGTTCGCATAAATTAGCATAGTCCTAGCAGCTTCCATAAGCGTACGATTCCGTCTTTCAACGACACCGTTTTGTTGTGGAGTACGTGTAGTGGATGTTTCATGTGAGATACCAACTCCTTCATAGTAATCACGAAGAGTCTGGTTGACGAACTCTGTTCCATTATCTGTACGAATACGGCGGACAGTAGTATTTAAACGTACCTGAATGAATTTCAGAAAAGTGATGATAGCCTTTGGTGCTTCATCCTTTGTACGTAGAAATCTAACCCATGTAAACCTGTAGAAATCATCCACAATAACAAGAATGAATTTCTTACCGCTCACACTTTCAGTTCTCATTGGCCCACAAAGATCCATATGCAAAAGATGAAGTTTTTCTTGATTGGTGTCTTCAGCTTTGGGCTTGTATGATTTCTTGGTACTTTTCCCCCTTGAACACGTGGAACATAAATGATCCTTGTGAAATTTGAGCTTTGGAAGACCACGAACTAATTCGTTTTTAGCCAGATGATTAATAGCATCAAAGTTGAGATGAGATAATCTGCGATGCCATAGCCATGACTTGGTCTTAGATGCTTTAGAGAGAAGACATACTGGAGAGGCGGCCATCATGTCTTGTAAGGACAAAGTATAAAGATTTGCACCACGAGACCCCTTCAACAAATCTTTTCCTTCCAAGTTGCGGATGAAACAAGTATGTTGTCGAAAAGCAACCTCTAGGTTGGAATCACAAAACTGTCCTACCGAAAATAAATTATGACCAAGACCTTCTACATAGTATACCCTTGAAATCGTAACGTTTCCAATCTGATATTCACCATATCCCATTATCTTTGCAATATGATCATTACCGAATTTAATCGTTCCAAGAAACTTGCTAACGAAAATTCGGAGCATCGAGCGATCTCCGGTCATATGCTTTGAACAACCGGAGTCCAAATACCAGAGGATGATTTGGACCACCTGAAAATATCACCAGACGAGGACAATGTAGAGGTATCGGAATCTGAATGTTCCTTGTTATTAGCAGGTACAGATTTAATAATCTTAGATTTGCTAACTTTAGGTTTCTTAGATTTCCTAGCCTTCTTCTTCCTAGTTGGTGGTGTAGATTCTAGTTGGCTTAAATCCTGAGGTATTTCTTCATTGATAGGCACTATAGTGGGGGCTGACCTAATTAAAGGGCGTTGTTTCCATACTTTAGTGCTAGTGTGCCTAACTAAAGGACGCTCAGACCTAACCTCAATGGATGCATTCCTAGTTAAAGGGCACATTTTCCATCTAATGTAAAGGTCCTACCAGTGGGACGCCATTGCCAGCCAACTTGGGCACGAGTTCTACCAGTTGGCTTCCATTCAAGATCATTCCTAATGGCATTCATTTCATTCACATGATCAATAAGACACAAATCATGACGTTGGGAAAACATACATTCATTACAATTCCAACATTTCAAATCAGAATTCACAAATGGTTTAGGCTTCTGCACAGGCGCAGAGCTTTTAGTCTTAACATGATTCTTTTTATTTAAATCTGAACTAACATTCCTATGGTGAGCTTCTACTTTCTTCTTGTTGGTACTACTAGTGGAGGGCTTGATCTTATCATTCTTGAGTGGCGATCCTTTAGCCTTAGTAGACTCTTTTACTCCTGTAGAAGGCAAGGTGGGAATATTAGCAACAGATTTTAAAGGTGCCTTACTTGATGGTGCCAATGAAGGTTTTGCTCCTGGGGTCTTATTGAATGGAGTTACAGCAATGGGTCGATTAGTGAGTAGTGCAGAACCTGGTTTACCTATGTATTGCATATATGCTAAGCAATATTGAACTCGCTTAATATATTCATGAGCTGAGTAATAGTAGCTACTTGAGGGATCTAAGGCATAAAGATCGTCTAAAATATCCCTAACAAGATCTACATGCTTAATGGCATTCCTCATATAATCATCGTAGGTAACCGGGTTTGTCTTATGCAGCGGGTTCTTATAAAGCACTAATGACTTGGTTGTTGGAGCACTAGAGGACGGTGCAGAGTTGGTAGCTAAGTTATTAACAGCTTATTGTCGGGTGAGAAGAAGTGTCTCCTTTAACTCAGCCAAAACCATGTTTTTGTCAATGAGCAGGATGTTTAAGTCAGAGATTTCCGCACATTTTTGGTTCAATTGTTCAACATAATATTGTTGCTGTGCCGCATTAAAAGCGAAGCGTTCTTCTAGTGAACCATAAAGTTTGGACATTCCCTGTCTTGCACGATCCATCTCCCCTAGAATAGACGAAAGTCTAATTTCTAAGTCCTGGTTTTTATACTCTGCGGCCTCTAGTTCCAATTTTAGTGTTTCATTTGATGACACATCTCTCTTTAATCTCATAATCTCTTCCTCTAATGCCTTAACTATTGCAATCATCTTGTCACTCGTCTCAACACCGTTTTCACAACCATTTGTTATCAAAAGATCCTCATTTTGAGTTTGTTGTTTTAATTCTAAAGATATACAATGTTGTTCAAGTTGATTAAAGCGTTTTGAAAGTAAATTGTAAGAATCTTGTAGCTTTAAAAATTCAGCGTTAGATTCATGACAAGAATGATTATCTACCTCATTTACAGTATCAGCAACATTTACAGAGAGAACACACACATCATCACATATATTCACAGCATCACAGTTAATCATAGCGGATGTAAGCTCATTCGAATAATTAACATTCACAGTAGTAAGCACATCACACGAAATTACTTGGGACAAGAATTGGTCATATTCGGATAAAATCTTTTCCTTTTCAATTAATTGTAGTTCGTAAGCGGTGTCCATTTCATAAAACACTTTTTGAACTTCTGCAATTTCAAACTCAAGATTTTCCGAAAGAGATGCAAAACTTCCTTTTAGACTTTCGACAAACGGATTGATCTCATTTTTAAACACCTCGTTCATGTGTTCTAAAGCCCATTCTCCGGCGTTTAAGCCATTTGAAGTCGTACATTCCAAAATGACCTTGTCAAAACTAGCAAAATATTGATTAATCTCTTGCAAGTTTAACCATACAGTGCTAACAGGTGGAAGATCCTTTGGAATTTCCTTAGGTCCTTCCATTTTGACAAGTGTAGGAAGTGTACTAGGGTTTTCTTCATTTAACATGTAGGTTGGTGCTGTAATGAGATCTTTGTCCATATGGAAGCGAATTCTAAAATCCGTTTTAGCAAGCTCCTGATTCATTTTAAAATAATCACAATCGGGATATTTTGCAAAGTTGTATGACCGATTCTCATCAACTAGATCCTTATTGGTGCGATCATCGAAAATAACAATCGGGTCTAAGACCAATCCTAATTGGGTAGCATTATAAAGTCTTGGACTATGGATAAAAGCTTGTTTTGCATACCGTGGGTTAGGGGGGAGGCCTTTTTGACGTGATAAGTTAAATTCTCTAAACGAAGCATCAAATAAGTGCACTAGTTGAGAGGCAGCGTATTGTCGTAAAAGCAAATAATCTAGACTTCTAATCTTATTAGCCGCATTAATTTCCATTTCATTCTTCTTAGACTCGAGTAATTCAAAATCCGTTTGAAGTTTTTGAAAATTAGTGACCACTAACTCTTTTTCTTTAAGTTCGTTAGAAAGATCTGCTCTTAAGGTTTCAATTTCTTGCAAATGACCCATTTGTTTGTTTCGAAAATGATCATACTCGGGATTTGTTAGAACACTAGACGAAGGAACTAATTCCAAAGTTTGAACTTTCTCGTTGCACAAGGCAAGCTCATCAGACAAATTCTTATTCTTAGCTAGGGTTTCTAAGAGTGCAGCATTCATTTGGCTAAGTAATGTAGCAGGAACCATGACCAAATCTTGTTGAGCAGGAGTATACATATGTGAAATGGCTCCCGGTTGTGATTCACTCAATGTTTGGGGACTCACATTGATATTACTATCATTGATTGTCTCCTCATTTGAAAGACTTAACACCGAAGACTCATTCGAATCAGCACGCTCTTGCACAACTCGATGTGGTTGAATACTAGTATCAGTGGTATTATCAGTGGTATTAATAAGTACCTCAGATCTTTTTTTTGGCCCTAAGCTAGAGATAGTTGCCATAAGAGCTGCTTGTGCAAATTCAAGTTCATCACAGTCTGAATCATAAGCATCAAGATCATCTGCTTGGTATGCTGCATTCTGTATGGTGACAACGTCTTGTTCAACAATCCCTGGATTAGCAAGAAATGCAAGCTCCTCTTCATCAAGTTCCCTTCCTTGTGCCTAAGCGTTCACCAGATAAATCTTCTCTGCAAACCATTGACCATCCCTTCTCCTCTTGGGTTTTTTGCAATCCCTGGACATGTGACCTTCTTCCTTACAGTTGTAGCATGTAATCATTCTCAACTTGCCTGTGGAATTAGCCCGTGGAGGAGTGTTGACCATTGGAGCAGGATTGACCGTGCGTGCATTGGTGGTTGATGTAGTAGGTCTCCCCTGATAAGGTTGAATAGGTTGAACCATTACTCTGCCATTCTCAATAGTAGCTTGTTGGCGAGAATTGGATGAATTCCTCAGCTGATTGTTCGTAGGAGCTGTTCCTCTAAATCCTCGTTTGCTTAATGTCCTTGTGAGATAAGCAGACATAGTGGCTAACACTTCAACTGGGTCAGTTCCTTGTTTGAATTCAGGAATGGGGACTTCATCATCATCACAATACAGTGCTTGGTCTTGTTGAGCTGCATAAGCACTAGAAGGAACACTCATGTGGTCAGAGTAGCTTGATGGATATGCTGCATTCTCTTGATAAGAAGAATATGAAGACTGAGCATAAGGTGCAATGCTTGCTGGGTGAGGTTGTGAAGCATATTGTGATGAAGGTGCATTAAACCGATATTGTTGCTGATGTGAGGTGGGTGGTTGCGGTAGAATCGAATATTGGGGGAAGCTTGGTGTTATGTAAGGTGATGGATGATAGGCTTGGTGTCCTAAAATATAAGGAGTGTTGTTGTGTGACAAGCTTGGTTGATTCGCCATCAAAGCTAAAGAATCAGGGTACATACCTCGAGGCGAACGGTGCATGATCACATGTTTCTCATGCTGCTGAAGAAAAGCATAGAGTTGATCCAAATTGCACTTATGCAAATCCCTGGTTAACTTAACATCGGTAATATACTCACCCCATTCAGCTTGAGGTAAAGTATTCAAAAACTTGGTGTTAACCTGGAATGGAGCAATCACGAGATTGTATACATTCAGATCATTCATGAGAGTAGTGAATCTGAAGTAATAGTCGTGAACCGTTTCCCCTGGGCTGTACGTGAATCTATCAAACAGATCATACAACTGACATTCCCTTTCCTGTTTGGTAAGAGACGTACCTTGTAGAAACACCTTTAAACGTTCCCATAAATCCTTTTCCACCGTATACTGACTTACCATTCGATAGATGTCATGTGGAAGAGCTTGGAGAATGGTTTGAAGAGCCTTTTCGTCTGCATCGGCAACGAGTTGTTGAGCTGGTGTAAGTTCTTCAAATTCTCATGGTCGAGTCACATTGTTAACCACAATGGTACCATAATCAAGTGGACCATTAAGAATTGACTTGACCATAAGCCTCCCATATGTCGGTTTCCCTTAATGTATGACATCATACGGCCTTGCCATGCTTCAAAGACTTCTTTAATGAGCATTGGAGGGCGATTATCTGTTCCCGTAATGACGGAAATGTCCGTAAGTGATGTCATCTGAGGCATTAATGAATTCGGATTCATTTTGTTCACTTCAAAGAGACAAAGATTATCGGTTGATCGAGCAGTGAAGTAAAGCTTGTGAATTGTGTTGAATTTTTGTTGTAAGAAACCAAGATTAAATCCTCTAAAAAATTGTCGAAAAAAACAAGTAAAATATCCCTTGATCCGGAACTTTTGTTGATTCGGAAGTGTTGATTCGGAAGATTTTGACTCGGAACTCCTTGATCCGGAACTTTTGGTTCGGAAGACTTGATCCAGAACTTTGTCTTGATCCGGAACTTTCCTTGATCCGGAACTTTTGGTTCGGAACTTTTGATTCGGAACATTTGATTCGGAACTTTGTCTTGATCCGGAACTTTCCCTTGATTCGGAACTTTCCTTGATCCGGAAATTTCCTTGATCCGGAACTTTTGGTTCGGAACTTCTGATCCGGAACTTTCCTTGATCCGGAACTTTCCTTGATCCGGAACTTTTGGTTCGGAACTTTTTGATCCGGAACTTTCCTTGATCCGGAAATTTTGATTCGGAACTTTTGATCCGGAACTTTGGTTGATCCGGAACTTTTGGTTCAGAACTTTTACTGGGAATCAGAAACTTGGTTCGAGTAACAGATGAACAAAAATATGAAGAAAAAAAAACCCAGATTTTTACCAAGTTACCCAAAAAGTTTTGTGATTTCTACAATAATAAGTAAAAACTAATACTTATCTACTAATCCGAATCACAAAATCACCAAAAACTCCAAGAATCAAGATGGATCTTCTTAAAGAACACTAATACAATCAAAAACTAAATAACAACACAAATCATTACCTTAAATCACCCCATAGCTCTGATACCAAATGTAGAATCTTGATAAACTATGAATCTATGAAGTGGGTTGAAGATTTCTAGAGAGAGAAACTAGAGAGAGAAAGTGAGAGAGAAACTATGTGTATTTTATTCAAAATGGAAGTATAGAATCATCAACAACCAACCCCTTTCCATGGTGGAAAGGGGTATTTATATCCAAGGCCTATATTGGGCTTGGGCCGACCCATGACAAGCCCATGGGTCGGTTTCTTACTTAACTTAATAAGTAACACTAACTACGAGCTATTACAACAGTAATAATATTGTGGAGTGACCGATACTTCTAATATACGTAAAAACGTATTTCTAACAACTCTTGTATACATGGATGATTAATACAGAGTCCCTCAAAGGCGTGGAGAAAGTAAGCCTATTCTCTAGTGGCATGGGGAGCATCCTAATGTTCTTAGCATAAGCAGTAGAAATGACAAAGTGAGTAGCACCCGTATAAAAAAGAACACACGCAGCTTGACCATACATATACAAGATTCCAGTGATGGTACCTGTAGATTTGTTGGCCTTGTCTCGAGATTTCGTGTAGACACGCCTGGTGGTAGGAGGCGGCTTGGAACCCGTATGTCCCGATGTGCCCTCCATCTCGCCCTTACGACAATCCTTCATGATATGGCCAGGAAGACCACACTTGAAGCATGCGTCAGTGTTACGACGACATGGCCCTGGGTGCCTACGGTGGCAAGTAGAGCAAAGAGGATGAGTATATCCTCCAGTAGGTGCTCTTGCTGGCTGAGAACCTGATAAAACATTTTACATAAGACATGATAATAGAGTACAAAGGATAATGCAGATAATCGTAAGATTGAATACCAGTGATAGCTGGATGGCTAAGCTATGAACCTCTATGGTTCTGGTCCCTACAATTTCCATGGTTCCTGGTAGAAGTTTGCTAGAGTGTCAGAATATGAGTTATAACATGAAATTATAAGAAAATGCGTAAGTATTAGGACCTGCTGCCGTTGGAGTGTCCAGCGTTGTTACAGTAATTATCATTACCGCCACGCCTATCCGTAGCAGAACGGTCGTTAGTCTGACCGTTTCCCTTGGGCTGATGAGGCTGCTGCTAAGTAGCCGGCTGAGACCGGTCCCCAGTTTTCTGCCTGGAAGATACAATTTAAATAGATGAATAATTGACATATACTGAAAGAATACGGATTGATCACCGCTTGAATACGAATGTTTACCTCTTGTCGGGTCTCTCAACTTCCCCGAACTCATCTCTCTCCTACATCATTTCCATTTTACGTGCTGCATCGGCCACTTGTGCTACAGTGTTGAACGTAGCACACACTAGATTGTTTGCGACCGATGTGCGAAGAGCCCACCTAAAGTGGTGTGCTTGCTCTTCAGGAGTACCTGCTACTGCACCAAGGAAACCAGCTAAGCGAAGAAAGCGCTGCATAAACTCGTTGTTATTCTCCCCAGCTCTCTGTCGGATCACATGGTACTCCCTCTTGAGTTTGTCTTGCTCAGCCTTGGGAAAGAACTGCTCCATCACCCTGTCCTTGAACTGAGCCCAAGTCAAACCAGCAACCCACTCATCACCTCCCTCAGACTGCATCAACGCTAACCACCAATTTAGCACATCGCCTTCGAACCGATAGCATGCCAACCTCGCCTTGTACGCGCGGTCACAACCCATAGCATTGAAAATCTTCTCGATGTGAGCCAACCAGCTTTCAGCATCACTGGGTTATCTGTCTTCTCAAACGCTCGAGGACGAAGCTTGTTGAATCTCTCCAGCCATACTGCTAATGTCACTGAAGGAGGAGGAGGAGGTGCCTGGTTATGCTGCTGATTGTTGGCAGCTTGAACCTCAGCCCTGATGTCGTTCCTCAGTTGAGGAAGCAAAGCTTGCATTGCAGCTTGGATTGCAGCATTGAGTTGTTCCTGTTCGCGTGTGAGAACCATTTGACAATATAACATAAAACATATGATTAAACAGATCAAAACATAAAATATATATACATGAAAAAAATTTTATACCCAAAATTCAAGAGAAAAATTTTATGCAAGAAAATTTTGTGTATGAATGCATGATGCAGTTTTATGAAAACTTTTGTATGCTCGAGAGTGAACGCCTATGGTCAGTTCACCCAAAATAAAAGACATGGCGAGGGGACGCCTATGGGTCGGTCCCAAATTTAAAAGTTTCGATAAAACACATGCGACTAAATAGGGCCAGTCCTGTACCAACCATTACTTAGTCATAAACCTGCGACAATGACATATATATGTATGCATAAAAATGATGAATGCATGAAAACGACTGTCAGTTCTAGGAAGACCATAGTGACTACCCACTACTCACAGGTCATATTTTGAGAGCCTACAGGTCGAAGCCTTGGCTCGGATACCATAATTGTAACACCCCATTTTGATAATGGAGTGTCACTCGTAATTATGGCGTGTCATTAAAGCATACAAGGAAAAATGTCTAAACATTACATGACCATAAAAGGAAAATAGCGGAATCAAACAACGTTAGTCCAAAAGTAAAGCTCATCACACACAAACATAAGTACTATAAAGGAAATGACTAAACAATGTCCATAGCAAGAGTATCAATGTAAAGATAATGCATAAAGTAAAGAAAGGCTAGAAAGCTTTCAGTCCATATGCACGTACGCTTAAAGTCTACGAGCGTCCCTGAGTACCTGCCGTTTTGGGAACATAGAAAAGGAAAATGGCTGAGCAATACGCTCAGTGCACGGATGTACAATAAAGCATGAATAGGATAAGCATATAGCATATAACAGCGGAAGAAACTAAGTCCCGAATAACCTGGTTAAGTCTTGGTAAAACTGGTTTTATAGTTTGAAAAGCCTTATGTTTATCTTATAAAAATTGTTTAGCATATTCTACCATTAGCCAATATAGGTCATGAAAATCCACCGTGCTTGAATACTTGGAGGGGTGACCTCATCATGCAAATTAGAGGGGCTGCCTCTAATTTAATATACTGGTTTTGGGTAGGAGGGATCAGCTCCTTGTGAAGGATGCAAGGCACACACCACATTCACACTAAGTAATCTGCTGAAAACATGTAACTAGGATGCACCCATACGCCCCACATGATAAATATAATAATATGGCCAAAAGCTGAAGGGACGCCACGAGCAATCACTCCGCCGTGGTGAAGTCATAACATCAGTGCCTCTAATGTTATGGTTATGCTACCTCCATAACTAGGTGAAACTGGTCATGCATGTATATGGCTATAGGTATTCTAAATTAAACATAAGCAAGTCAAACATATAAACTTATACTACGGGAAAACATTTGGCTGCATACGGGGAATCCTAATAAGGAAAGAATGTCCATACTGAAAGGACGGGAATCCGTACCTTATGTCCAGTGAACGAAGAAGACGAACTGAGGAGAATCCTACTTCGGTATCACTAATGCTACATAAATACATACGTGAATAAGTATCTGATTACTAAATACGTAAGTGGTTTTATATCATGTCTTAGCTTATTGTCTATGTTCATATCATGTTTTACTGTTTTAAGCCTTAAACTGTGTTTATCTTATATTCTGTCTTTTCTGATTAAGTATTTCTGGTATTTCATGTATTATTATACTTACTGTGTAATAATAAGTAACTTTCTAAAAATAGCAGGTTTCCTAAATTAGAAAGTTTCCAAAAATAGAAAGTTACCAAAAATAGAAAGTTTCCAAAAATAGAAAGTTTCCAAAAATAGAAAGTTTCCAAAAATAGAAAGTTTCCAAAAATAGAATGTTTCCAAAAATAGAATGACTGCTTAAAATAGATATGTTTCTAAAAATAGAAAGTTTCCATAAATAGATTAGCTGCCTTAATTAAATAAGTTTCTAAAAATAGAAAGTTTCCCTAAATAGATTAGCTGCCTGAATTAAATAAGTTTCTAAAAATAGAAAGTTTCCATAAATAGATTAGCTGCCTGAATTAAATAAGTTTCTAAAAATAGAAAGTTTCCATAATTAGATATAAGTTGGTTAAATAAGCTAAGTATATAAGCTTAAGTGTTTCCTGATTATTATTATAAGTCATAATGATATAATGTATAGTTTATTAATTATTACATGTAATTTAAATAAACTATAGGTTAAAAGTATTTAATTAAATATATCATGTTTTTAATTAAATAAAGTTAAATACTTAGATTAAAACATTTATTATTATTTATTAATAATATAACCTAAGTCATGTTAATTAATTAATTATAACCATTTTTTTTAAATAATTAATTAATTATAAGTCTAGAAAAATATAAATACTTAGGTTAATAATTCCATGATCTAATAATTAAATTATAACCTAAGTCATGTTTTATTAAATTAATCATGTCATATAATTATTAATTTAATTTAAACATATGGTTATTAAAAACATCACATTAACATAAACCATGAACCAGATCGTGACTAGTAACCATGAACCGGACTCGAAATTAACTCAATACCCCGAACCACCTCGGGGTTTCCCCTTGTTGCTTCTGCCGTGGGACCTACACCACCCAACCGGGACCATATGGTCTCGGTGGTGGTCTATAAGCCAACCCGAGACCCCCTTGGGGTTCGGTTTAGGCGTCGGCCAAACAAACACCCCTAAAAACATCCGTTTTGATTTACCCCATAACCAATTACGTGTTTGATTTATGTTTTTAATTAGGTTTTTTAAAAACATCATGTTATTATTTAATTTTATTAAATCAAAACAAAAGAAAAGGAATAAAAAGATATACCGAATGCGTGGATCTAACGAGGATGAACACACACGAACACACGTATAAGATTCAAGATCAAAAACAAACGAACACCCCCTTTCTTGTTGTTGTATGCGGCGGCCAAGGAGAGGTAGAAGGAGAAGGAGAAAAATCTTTTTAGGTTTTTGATTAAGTTTACTGTAAAGTGAAAAATGAAAACAAGATTTTACCTTTACCCCTTCTTAGTAAAATTTTAGATGGGCTTGGCCCATCTCTTGATGTAGCCGCGGTTAAGGGGCCCCACATGGGGTACCCGTACCGTTTTCCGTGTCTCGTTATTTAAGTGTTCACTCGTGTTTAGTCGTGTTCGTGTTTTATGTGTTCTCGTTAAATATTTACCGTGACTTAATATATTTATTCGTGTTCGTAATAAATATATATACGTAATTAATATTAGCTCGTGATTTAATTACGTTCATGATTTCATGATCACATGCTCGTGAATAATTATTGTTAAATAATTATTGTGTGTTCATACGTAATAAATACTTATCGTGTTCTAACATGTACGTAATACGTAAAATCCTAACACGTAAACGTAATCATGCTATAATAGGAAAGTTTTAATCTAGTACGTACGATCTTAAGGGCACTATTCATGGTAAAAGCATGCGGGTTTTACATTATGAGTCTGCAAAAGATCTTTGGGCAGCCCTTGAAGTTGCCTATGGTGGTGATGCTGATACGGTGGAAGAGAAAAAGAAGCAACTCTTGCATGAGTATGCTGTTTTTAAGGCTCAACCTAATGAGAAGCTAAGTAGTGTGAGAAGTAGACTTCTCGACATTACAAGTAAGCTGTCCTTCACGGGGACAGTGATTGGTGATGTTGACATTATTGCTACTTTCTTAAAAGCCTTGGTGATGCATGGAAGATTGAGGCAAGGTCAATAATTGCCAATAACACTCACAAAAGTTCTACTTTTGATGATGTTTACAACAAACTAAGGCTGTTGGAGAATGAAACTCTTTTGGATCATGGAAGTAAGTCTACCAATGGAAACATGGCCTTCTTCTCACAAAGTGAAGGTCAATTTGATCAGAAGGATTCATACATGCACCCAGTTACTGGATCAACATGTGTCAACGCTGGATCATATCCTGTCAACGCCTCACATTCAGACGCTGACACATACGAAATTGACTCTCCAAGAGTTAAGTCTGCTGGTATTGATCTGGATACTGTGTGTGCATACATTTCTTCATTGCCCAATGGTTCAGTGATTACTTATGAGGACCTTGAGAAAATAAGTGATGAGCATTTGGAGGAGATGGATATTAAGTGGAATATGGCTCTTGCAAGTATAAGAGCAAACAGATGGAATAAAAGTTTAAGAAGAAGATGATTTTTAATGCAAAGGACACTGTTGGATTTGATAATTCCAAGGTTGAGTGCTACAATTGTCATCGTATGGGGTACTTTATGAGAGAATGCAGATCTCCAAGAAGATATGATGCTGGAAAACCCTCAAGCCAAATTGTTAAGGCTCAGGATCCTAAGGCCATGGTGGCAATGCAAGAAATTGATGGTATTGGATGGGACTGGAGCTATTTGGCTAAGGATGAGGAAGAGGATAAAGCTTTGGTTGCTGAGATAAAAGAAGAAGAGCATGTTCAATATGCTCTCATGGCACACTCCTCATCTTCATCAGACAATGAGGTATATGATGATGCTTTTTGTAGTAAGGGTTGTCGTTTAAATACTGAAAGACTTAACAAAGAGGTTTAAGATTGTTAGGAGATGTGAGTAATGAGAGATGCAAGTTGTCTAACTATCAACTTGCTCTTACTCAAACTGAAAAGACTGTATCTGAGTATAAGAAAATGGAGCTTGACCTAAAAGATAAAATCAATATCTTAAAACATGATTTAAATGCTAGTACTGATATTAGAAATATCATGGAGAGGGTCAATGCTGAACTACAGGTTAAGTTAGATGAGGCTATCAAGAATAAGGATAATGTAGACCTTAAAATACAAAGATTTGATAAGGCCTCACAAACCCTAGCAGAATGTGTTAGTAAACAAAGGGATTCTAGGGACATGACTGGGATTGGGATGAAAGAGTATGCTGGTGTTCCACCACCAGCTGGGGATTTCTATGGTGTGCAAAGAAAGGACTTATCTTGGACTGGTTTACCAGAACTCCAAGAAGAGGAATTTATTCCTCCACCAAGAGCCCTTACCCTAGTAGAAGAATATAGGCAGAAGTTGACTGATTTGGACCAATGGAAGAAAGCCAACCCTACCTTGTTTTTCAAGGGTGGCATGCTTTGTGATAGCCCAAATGAGTCTACCCCTATCAATGTAACAAACCCATTCACTGGCAAGACTGTTAACCTTGGCTCAAACGCTGTTAGAAAACCTAGCATTAAGTATGTAGAAATGTATAGAAATACTAGGTCACCAAAAAGCCAAGTTAGTGATAATGGAACAGGTTTCTTTTCTTCTAGACCTAGAGTTGTGTCTAGAAAAGCCTGTTATACTTGTGGTAGCTTTTCACATTTAGCCTATATGTGTGTCAACGCTTCCAAGGTCAAAGCTGACAAAAGGTCAAACACTGTCAGACCCAAAACTTTTGTGGAGCAAAGTCCACAGGTTGTTAGACCAGCCCCATTCTTTACTAAAGGGTCTAACACTTATGGACAAAGACCTTTTCAAAAGACCAATACATGGTCAATAGGCAATGGGTTCCTGTAGCAAACCCTAGGTTCAACGCTGATAAGGGTAATTTCAGCGTTGACAAGACTGCTAATACAAGTAATGCCTAAAAACATTATTAGTGTTAACTAATCTTTCTTAGTTTTGATCACAACAAACTATACAACACATTTAGTATAAAACACAAAACGATTTATTTAACTAACACTATCATCAAGGTAATAATCATATCACTAACCTTTCTTAATCATACTTAGTGATCATCAAAATGATTATCCTTAAAACTCACTTTTGTTAATATGACAAAAGACTTTTTAATAAACTTTCTTTTTTAGAAAATGTTTTATTAAAATGGAAAATGAAAATTTGAAAATGGCATATTCCATATGCTATTAGAATATCCTTTGAAGGCTTCAAATACCTCAGATATTCCTACCCCACTAAAAGACAAAAAACAGAGCGTACTCTAGTGGCGGTACCTTAAGTAGCTACGCGATTCCTTAGCGATATGGAACCGCCGGGCTAGATAAGGTACCGCGTCCAGATAGCCGTTATATATCCGTTATACTTTGTCTCCTTTAAATAGTGGGTCAAATCTCATTTTCCAACAAGCCTCTTGGACGTTTTTCTCAGCCCCCTTTCGATTTTCTATAGCATAATCATTAGTAAATGATCACTTAAAGTGTTAAGGATGTTTACATATGATTATCCTCTTGATCCCCTCCTTTATCTTGTCCAATGAGAAGATCACTCACTCACTAGTGTTGTGATAAAGATGAATCTATGAGCTAGTCATATTCATCATGATACCCTTTTTGTTTTAGGTTAATCCATTGTATTTATGAATACTTGGACTAGTTGTGTTCATCCAAGTTATGTGTGGATACTTGGATTTGTTGTGTACATCCATTGAATATGTGTTTGCTTGGATTTGTGTTGTGTAAATCCAAGCTACATGTGTGTACTTGGATAAGTCTAGTTGAGTTGTAATAGATTTGATTAGTAGTTCTCACTAAACTATAAAGTGATGTGGTTGTGTCTTGTGAGTTCTCACTAAACTTGAAAGTGATTAGTAGTTGTGTTGTGTGAAGTTCTCACTTAGCTTCAAAGTGAAGAGTCGTGAAGATTTGTTCTAGCTTTGGATTAGAACTCGACATCTAGCCTTGTGTCGTAAAATGGTGAAGTAGGCAACGTCGTGAAGATTGGTTCTACCTTAAGATTAGAACTCGACATCTAGCCTTGTGTCGTTAAATTGTGAAGTAGGCAACGTTGTGTAGATTGGTCCTAGCTAAAGATCAGGTCTCGACATTTAGCTTAGTGTCGGAAAATAATGTAAGCGACGATGTAAGGTTTTCTCCGCCAAGAAGGGAGCTTGTGGATATAGTGTAAATCTCGAGTAGGTGTACTCGAGGAGTGGAGTAGAAACGAGGATAGAGCCTCGTTGTCGAACCACTATAAATCTTGGTGTCTTCCCACTAGGTTGTCTCCTTCCTTACTCTTTACTTATTTCATTATCATTACACTTACCTATTATCTTTGCTAGTGCATTTGAATTGAACCTAATCATTATGCAACTTAGCTTCAAGCAAAAGATAGTTTTGATACAACCCAAATTGAAAGTAATTTTAATTTGGTCACCAATCGAAGAGAAACTATTCAACCCCCCCTTCTAGTTTCTACAATTGGTATCAGAGCGATGGTCACTCAAGATCTTTGAAGTATATTGTACTTTGAAACTTGGATCGATCCATTGTCTCCTCAAATTAGAAGGTCAAGTTGTACTAAAGTTTCTCTTTGGTCAAAACTGTGTTTTCTTTGAAAATAAGTCTTTTTAATTAGTAATATTTCATCCCACTTAGATTAGTAGCATTTATACATTTTAGATCTACTCTTGAAATGTATCTACTAGATTGCATCTTGTCTTGTGTAGGTACTCATGAAGATCAATCATTAAATTGATTGCGGATTGAGCTACTTGCACTTGTAGAAGACTCATCTTCATTGATCTTCAATATATTTGAACGATGATTGGGAATGATACTAGTCCTTGAAGACTTAGTACTCATCATAGTCATTGATAGGGCATAGCATTGACTCCTTGATGGATTGCTCTTTGTGGCCAAGGTACGCTTTCGTTCTTCCACACGCCCTTTGATCATTCTTTTGATCATTACTTGACTATGTGCTTGTTCTTGGCATCCTTGCCTTGACATTTGTTTGTTTTTTGTGATTCTTTCCTCTTATCCTCTCAAACCTTCATTGCTTGGATTCTTGACTCACTATGGTGATGTAGAGTGAGTTAGTAGTAACTTAAAGTATCAAGCATGATTTCCATGGTTTGCACCCATACGGTTAGTAGGCCCTTTGTGGGAGAGAAAGTGAATTAATACCTTGCTCATATTTTGGTTTAGACTAAGACTATTATTGAAAGTGATCTTAGTCTATACATGAATAATTGCTTTGTGTTTATTCATTACCAAAGTTGTTTAACGTTTCGCCGGAAAGGCACCTCTTAAACCACTATATATGACACAAGCACTTCGTTACCACTATTTGAAGATTGTCATTAATCCCTTGAGCATTGGTCCTAGTCTTGATTCACTTCCTTTGACTTCTTTCCACTTTGCCGTTTTGCTACGAGTAGTCGTTTGTCCGTTTCGGTTCTTTTCGATCTTGATTCAACTCGTAATCCTTCATTAAAACATATTGCCTAGTGTTTATGATGATCCAATGTTATTCTAAAAGGTTCATGATATATTTTTAAGTATCATAGAAAAACTTGGTTTTTATAATTTGGCGTTTTTCATTGATAAAAACCTGCCTCTGTAGGTGGTTCTTTATCTAGGCGGCTCAAACCGGCGGTTCCTTATCGATAAGGTACCGCGGGCAGTAAAGTTTGTCAGAGCGCAAATTTGATTATTTTATTTTTTTTCAAACCAAACCCTCTCTCTCCCAAAAACACACAGCCGACGGTTTACCCTTTCCACCATTGTTGAAGCTTCCAAAACCTTCAATCACTCAGATTAATTGATTCCAAGTTGTGGGTTTCACTCATCCTTCATCTAACATCAATTAATTGTAAGTATTTTCTTTTAATTTCATCTATTTTGTTCTAGGGTTCATCCTTTCATAATTGGGGATTTTTAAATTGAAATTGAATTAAAACCTTAATAGGAATGTGGGTTGACATGGTTATTTTACTATGATTCCTTAGGTTCTTATTCATTAAGATTTCACTAAAACCCACTTGTAGAACAAATTCGAATTTTGGCTAAATGATTTTGGTTAAAAGATGGAGTTGAGATGAACCCATGAACAAATAGGTAATGACACTGTTAATGCTTACCTAAAAACCTTGTTTTGAAAAACCAATGTTCTAGTCCATTGTTGATCCAACATAGTTCATATGTTCTTGGTAAATAATGGAATAGCTACATTGTGATCATGAGAATGATACGGATTCAATCCTTTGTTTGTCAAGAAATTGATATAACACATTCTCATATTTTCGATTTTTTTTTATTTTAATTTTTCATATGAGTGATTGGAAAGATATTTTCATGTTTTGGTACTTGTCATGTCTTCAAGATATCAAAAAGATCATGAACGAACACGAGCATACATGCCCTCTTCACCTTACCCTCATCTAACTCACTCTCTCAAAAACTCGTCTAAGTCTCTTGAACATCGTTGTTTCCATGAAGGACGCATCGTTCGTTCCAATTACGCAAATGAGTTTATTCGCTTCATGTTTAAGTCTATTGGGTTTGATTGTCTTCTTGATATTGATGAGCCAATATTTCCTTCGTTTCTTATGGAGTTCTTTAGCTCATTCACATTGATAGGCATCAATAATGGTTTATCTATACGATTTTCCATTATGGGGAAAATCATTATTTACACTCTTGAAGAATTCGGTGATATTCTTAGAGTACCATCTAATGGTCAATGTCGATTCACCGATGCTTGGAGTATTGACTCTTTAGAATCGGCTCCTATTGATGCTCCTTATGTGACTGTGCTTCCATCATCTTCGGACATCATTCATGTCATTTATAAACCTCGTGAACATCCTATTCTTGGTGAATTTCAAGGAATTGTTCGAACTCTCTCTCCTTGGGAATTACTTACTAGCGATCTTAATGATTTCATGATTCCTTGGGCCGAAATCATGAGGGGAAATGCAATGTGTCTAGATGGGAATCGGGACTTAGTACCCGCTTGTCTTGCACATATGTTGTATTGTGTTGCCACTACAACTCCTTACAATCTCGCATTTTTCATAGCTAGAAGAATTAGATATGTTCTTCTTGAGTCTAAGTCAAGTCTTCCCTACGGAATGCTTCTCTCTCGTCTTCTTAGAAGAGTCCTTATTGACTTTCCATCTCTTCTCTCTTCACCTTATCACTCCGTTGATCGTGTCATGTCTCCCATTCAAGGGAACATTTCACCCGAGATCAATGTGAACTCGTGTCAAGTCGAAAATACTTCTCAAGAAGAATCTTCTAGCAACCCTCCCTCCAATTTCAATAACTTCATGTCCTCTTCAATCTCCATTTTGTCCTCCCATGAAGTTGATTCCGACTATCAATTTATCTCAATCATCTTCTTCGAGAACGTCTCAGAAGTGAATCAAGGAATTAGATGTTATGCTCATGGTTACTTGCAACACTCATCTAGGATGATTTCCTGACTTTCTTTCCTTCATTTGGTTGTGTATTAACTTATGTTTGGATTATTATTTACTTTGATCCTAAATGTTGCTTATGCAATGATGTTTGTGATTTACATAGCTTTGTGCATCTTTGTGATAGATAGCTTATTAGATTATGATCTGTAGTTAACTTCGGCTTGTGAATCTTTTGGTAAAAATCTAGGTTTATCAAAATTTGGGATGGGAAATTTTTGAAAAACCTCTGGTCGTGGTTCCATATCGACCAGCGGCTCCTTATCGATAAGGAACCGTGGGTCCTAGATAAGGAACCGCCGGCCATTGTGCTCGACAACATCTTTTGCTTTACACTGTTTTCTCAATTCTGTGTAAACACTGCATGCTTTTCTGTAAATAAACTGCACATTTCCTAAACTAGCTTACCTAAATTCATTATTCACCTAAAATGATTTTAACCCATTACTAGTTTGGATCATCCCCTCACCCATTTAAACCCACCTTGTTAGTCATGTTCTTCACACATCAAAACATCCTTCCCTAACACTTAAACCATCTTTGTCAACCATGGTTTCTACAAAAACCTCAAAGACCCCAAGGAAAACACTTAAGATTAGGATTAAGGTACCCAAGCCTAACTCATCACCCTTTCACACACCCAAAAATGAGATGGTTCTAATCCTCATTTCCTCATCACCTTCACCAGCCCTTGCACCATGCAAGACAACATCCAACCATGGTACTAACCACTCCATTGGTTCTAACTCCTCTTCATTCAACTCAAGAATGAATGAGCTTTCTTTACCCTTCACTCCAAGTGCACCCTTGGATGTGACCACACAACCCCAACCAATCCAAAGCATTCCTTTTGTGAATGACTTTGATGACACCTTGGTGACTTCACCATTTACCCCTCCTAACTCATCCATTTCACCAACCTTGGAGAACATACCTCCACACTCACCCATTTCCCCTTTAGGGAATGATACAAGGGTTTAGCCTAGTATGAAAATATCATTCTCCCAAGTCTAACCGAATTGATAACTGGTTAACTATGCGACTCGGTTGTCTTTGGTGAAACAAATAGTTGTGTCGTTGTAGAAAAATTAAAGGTGCAAAAACTATTAAAATAAATGATGTTAATTTAAATCTAAACCTAATTTAAAATAAATGACGAGAAATTTAGAGCGTGACGAAAAATTAAAAGGCACTTAAAGTGAATACGAAAACTTAAAACTAACCTAAAGGCAAACTTAGAACGCAACTAAAACTTAAACTAAGGCAAGGGTTAAAATAAATATAAGGTAAGTAAACTTAAAGTGCGATTAATTAAAAAGGCGGGAAAAGTAAAGCTTGAAAATTAAAACTTAAAAACAGAAACTTAAAATAAACTAAAAATACCTCACTCGGAATAATTACTCGTTCGGAGTGTCACCTTCACCCGGACTAATTCTTCTTCGTTCAGAATAAATTGACAAAAACCTTGATCCAGAATAAAAGCTTCACTCGGAATAATAAGCCTTCATTCGGAATATTCCGAATGAATACCCCTTGATCCGGAATATGTGCCTTGATTCGGAATGCTGTCTTGATCCGGAATGTTCCGAATAAACTCCTTCACTCGGAATGTTCCGAATGAGCACCTTCACTCGAAATATAATATATTCCGAATGAACACCTTTGATTCGGAATGTGATGTTGATCCGGAATGTCAGCTGGTTCGGAATGTAGCACTGCTCCGGAATGTTCTGAATGAGTTCCCCGATCCGGAATGTTTGGCTTGATCCGGAATAATAAATTATTCCGAATAAACACCACTGATCCGGAATATTCCACTGGTTCGGAATATTCTGAACACAACCTTGATTCGGAACAACCTGCTTTGATTCGGAATACCTGGGCAAACAACAGCAACAGCGAAGAACACGGGAAGAACAAAAAACACGAATCTTATCTAGATCAATCAAATCAAACCAAAATATTAAGCAAGACTGACCACAAATGATCAACTAACAAATACTAATCAAACCAAATCAAAATCACTAACAATAATAATCAAAATAATCAAAACCCACTTAATCAATTTAATAAAAACTTAAGAACATGAACATAAACAATAAAGCATAAAGATTAGAGATCAAATAAGAAAGAAAGATAGAAGATGAACCATAAAAGTAAAGATTGACAATAATTAAAAGGAAACTTACTTGAAATTAAATGAATTTAAGGTGCAAGACAATTAAGAAAATGACACGCAATTAAAGTGCAAGGAAATGAAAATGGAAAACTAATTGTCACTATTAGCCAACAAAATGAAAATGAAATCCTAATGATCTATTTATAGGAGGATTAGGGAGGTGCTTGGAGGAAGCTTCCTCCCCTCTTTCTTCTTTCTTTAATTGTCATTAAGTCCTTAATCTTCTTAATTCTTTGACTTTAACGACTTTGTCTCGGGATTTCTACTCTCGTCTTGTGATTTCTTCAATAAATTAGACTTGAGTTCTTCGGCTTTTAGTAAACTTCCGTCTTTTGATTTTTTCTTCGATAAATCTTCAGAATTGGTCTTGGACTTCCGTTCTTTTTGCACTCTTGATTTCTTGACTTCGTCTTTTGTCTTTTTCTTTGATAAAAGCCCGTGAATGCCGTGTTTTCTTCCCTTTTAACATTTTGATCCTAAAATCACAACAAAAACACAAACCACGCATAATTCCGACATTTACGACATAAAATACACGTTTTGGCTCGGTTATTATTGTAGTTAAGTGGTAAAAAGGATGGGTGTTTACACACCTATCAAATCCCCTACACTTGACCATTGCAATGTCCTCATGAAATGCTATAATTATAAAGCATATTTACATTTTTCATCACAATCAATCCACATTGGCCTTTATTAAAGAGATAGAAAATAACAATTCAAGTAAAGAAATCAAAAACTTACCTTAGGGTTTTTGAATGTCGTGAATGATCATCATCCTCAAGTTTTCACTTTCTCCAAACCAAGCTTAAAAACGAGATCATTGTTATTATAAGTTAGTAAACTAACACGAACTCATGTGGGCCAATTATTTACTTAGACTCCCTTATTCCTAGGTGTATCTCTTATATTTTATTGTTGTCTTGAATGATCACGAGGATGCATTTTTGACTTATTTCAATAGTTATTTAGGCTGAAAATAAAGTGGGACGATTTAATCAATAGTTAGCTAAAGGATAAAATCTTTTAAAACTGCTTCTCGGGACCTCATAAAGTTCATATCTTGGCATAACTCGCTTCGCGATTTGAGACCTTTCTTGGACCGATATTTGGCAGAGACTTCATACTTCAAATCTTGAGAGACGTTCATGAAATAATGGTCTTCTCTTCATAATAGGAATTTCTTCACTTGAAATTTTGAGAGATTCTTCATATTTGGACAACGACTTCTTCATTTTTCTCCAATCTTTATTTGGGATTTTAATATACAACGATCCGCCTCCTTTTTGGACTTGGATCTATTTATCCTCATACCTTGCTAGGGTCTTTTCGGATAGAATTCTCCATGATCTTTACGGGAGTATTTGCTTTTCGTCGTGTGTCTTGATCCTTCATATTGATTTTTGATAAATGATTCTTCACATCACTTGGGATCTTTAGCAACAAAATGTAGCCCTCATGCCTTGTTTTGGCCTTTTCGGACTCTCCAATCTTCCCATCACGCTTCAATAAGTTATGCCTTGGCTATGAACTCTAATCCATACCGAGCAACTATTAAACGATTTTGGGCTAGAAGCTAAGTAACTTTTCAAATCGTACAACCTTATTTATTGCAGATAAATTTATTAGCAAGCGATGGGAGAATAGGCTTATAATTAACTCACATAAATTCACGAAAGAATACCAAACTTATAATTGACTCTATCATCTCTCGTTCTCCACAATTTAAAATCTCAAGGAATGAGACTCGTGGAAGCTTAGCCTATTAAATCAAAGTTTTGGGTTTTCGAGTCATCTATAGGATCTTGCAAATTCTTAGACTCTTTCAAGTTTAGAAAACGCATTTTAAAGTTCCCTTGATAAACAACTCTCTAGGATCAATTATAGGAACTTGCGAAAAGTTCTTGTTCTTAACCCGTGAGAGTTAAGACTTTCGCGTTTTAAAGCTCCCTATATAAAAGCCTAGCAAAACTTGACTTAAACACGTTAAGGATACTAGTAAGAGTAAACTTAGATAAGTAAACTCGGGTCGAGTCAAAAGATTCACAATGTTTGTAAATTAAAACCACTTTATTAAAAATTTATTCTAGTAAAGAAAGAAAATAACTATACAAAATGGAAAAACTAATAGGCCAAAATAGATCAAAAATTTTGAAAAATGTCGAAAAATTGATTTTCCGGTTAAAATGAGGACAAATACAAGGAAAAGACCACTTAACTTCGATAGAAGTCCCCCTACACTTGATATAAACATTGTCCTCAATGTTTAAGCATATGGGAGTAAACTCCCCTACACTTAGGACATTGTACACGTTGTTTAAATCTTGCTAAGGAAGAGACAACTAACGAGATTCCTATTTTAATATTGGAAAATATAAAATAGTGAGTCGAAAAGAGTTTAGGATAGAACCGGGAAGACGAAAACACGGAATCACGGGTCGTCAAAAATCATCAAGAGTGGATCATTGAGCGCTCGAATCCCTGAATATAAGAAGAGAGGAAACAGCAAACACCAACGGGTCTCCCCTACACTTAAGATATAAATAGCTAAAAGATAGATACTTGGGTTGCCTCCCAAGAAGCGCTTGATTTTTGTTCACCGAGTCGTGAGCTTGACTCGACCTTGATTATCATAGGAAGAAGCATGAAAAACATCCACCGGGATTAAATACATAGTTTTCGTCCACCAAATAGCAAAAGCTTAAGGCGAACAAGGCAAGCCAAAGAAGAGTAGGCAAGGTTCCCTTAAGCAAAAATGGAGAACGGTGGGAGCAAGGGTGAAGAGGTGCAAGCATATCTTCAGTAGTTCCAAAAATCTTTCCTTTTATTTCATCAGACGGATACTGAGATGGCTGAAGAATATCGATACCGGGGTCGAACACCTTTTCCTTTAGGGGAAAATAGCACTCGGGCTCAGCAGAATTTGAAGATGATCCGCTAAGAAGATGCACAACCTCGTCCTTAGAAGGTGGACTAAGAGGTGTCAAAGCATACGTGCTGCGGATGTTGGTGTCATCCGGTTGCTTCTCCTTTGAAAGAATTTTCTTCAAATCCGAAGTAGGATCAAGACCATAATCATCAAAGTCTAAAGGAGGTGCATCACTCTCATGAGGGAAGTAAGTATTGAGGAAAGTAGAGAAGTCTTCCTCAAATGAGTAGTCATCCAAAGTAGGATTAAGCATGGATGGCGGAGGATCTTCATCATGAGAAGAATCACTCGAAAGAGTATCGGCCTCATCAAAATCATCATACATGGGCATGTCGGGATACTCGGAAGTAAAATCATCATAATCATCTCCATCGGAACTAGAATCATCATCATAAGCATCATAGATCGGTGGAGAATCATATATGGGAGAAGGTTCCAAATTGGAGAGAGAATCATCCACATCATCTTGAAACAGTGGATTATCAATGTAAGAATCGAATAGAGGATTGTTGTAGACGACAAAATCATCAAGCACATTAATCATATTCGCTGATTCTCTTCCATAGGATTTGCTTGTAAGCTTACCCATTTCAAAATCTTGTGCATCATCCCCGATTCTTAAGATGAGTTCACACTTATCAACATCAATTAAAGCTCCACCGGTTCTCAAAAATAGCCGTCCAAGTATTAACGGAATACGAGGGTCCATTTCATAATCAACAATGACGAAGTCGACCGGAAAAGTGAATGTGCCAACTTTAATGAACACATCTTCGGCAATACCAACGGGGTAAGCGAGAGTGCGATTGGCTAGCTCAAGAGTCATTTTGGTGGGTGTAAGGTCGGGCAATGATAACTTTTTCCAAACACTTAAAGGCATCAAATTAATACTTTCCCCGAGCTCGGCTAAGGCAGTAAATTTGTCGGTTTGGTTAAAAGTACAAGGTAGCACAAAACGACCAGGATCTCCAAGTTTTTCCGGAAGTTCTTTAAGAAGGACGGCAAAACAATTTTCATTCAATCGAGTATTAACAAACTTGGCCATCTTCTCCTTCTTGTTAAGTAATTCCTTAAACATCTTGACAAATTGTGGCATTTGAGCAAGAGCTTCAACAAGGGTAAAGGTGATTTTCATGCCGGCAATCTTTTCCAAAAAGTTAGCGACTTGAAGGTCATTCTTAGTGAAAATTCGAGCCTTGTTGAGTCGAGACGGGTAAGGAATGCTGGGGTTGGGTGGTTGAGGTGTAACAGGTGAAGGTTGAGATGTTGAAGGGTTCTTCTTGGGTACTTCGTCATGACGAGGCGGAGACGGTAATGGTGTACTAATACTAGGTGTGGGAGGAGTAGGGATAAATGGTGGTGGAGGAGGTGTAGATGATGGGGGCGGGATAGGTGGTCCTACTAAAGTAACTCCACTACGGGTAGTAATAGCACTTACATTCGCTCTCGGATTGGTGACGGTGTTTGAAGGTAGAGAACTCGAAGTAGAGGGTTGAGTTGTGGGTAAGAAACTAGCCAGCATATTCTTCAAATCATTCGTTTGATTGCTGAAGGAGGATTGTATATTATCTCAAAGCTCGGATCTAATGTCATTCCCTTGCTTGGTGATATCCCCTTTCAAATTGATAATTTGGCTTTGTAGATTCTTGATTTGCTCTCCTTGGGTTCTCATCAAAGCTTCAACATCTTGAGTAATGGGTGGGGCTTGTTGAGCGGGTGGGTGATAAGCATTAGAAGCTCTAGGTGGGATTTGGTTGCTTCTATTGTAATTGTTGTTGGGGTTTTGGTTTTGAGGAGAAAAACCGGGTGAAAGATAGTTGTTGGACCGGTAACTTAGCAAATTTCTATCCCCTTGAGGTCGGGCTTGGTAATTTTCCGGTGAATAATTACCATAAGCCGCATACACGTTTTCCGGATTTCCTTGAGTAGAAGTACAATCAGTGTATGAGTGAGGACCGCCGCATGTCTTACAAGGATTGGCTACCGCTTTAACTTGTTGTTGGTTTGTAGCGAGGAGCAAGATATTTTTGTTCATTTCGGCCATCATGCGGGTGAATTCGGTCATGTCGGGGTTTGCTGAAGTAGAAGAAACATTGACTCTCGGGTTGTTCCTTGAAGAAGTGGAGGAATCCCAGTTTTTGTGATGAGTAGTCATGTTCTCAATAAGCTCTCTACACTCCTCGGGTCTTCTTTTCATAAATGTGCCACCGGCGGCTGCATTAATCGTATCACGATCACGAAAAGTCAAACCGTTGTAGAAAGTATCAATCAATGTGACTGGAAGCATGTTGTGGTTTGGACAACGATCGATCAAAACATTATATCTTTCCCAAGCATCAAAGAGAGATTCATCGGGTTCTTGTATGAAACCGCTGATTTGATTGCGAAGGCTCGTGACCATGGATGGTGGAAAGTAGCATGACAAAAAGCGTTGAGTCATGTCATCCCAAGTATGAATGGAATTCTTCGGGAGACGATGAAACCATTTCTCGGCGTGGTGTGATAGAGTATGTGGAAAGAGTTGAAGGCGAAGAACATCCATTGTAGCACAGGGCAACTTCATGCTTTGAGTGATAGTAATGAATTTGTCGAGGTGTTTGTTGGCATCATCATCAGGCATTCCGCGGAATGGATTAGTTTGCACTTGCTAGATCATATGATGCTTCAACGAAAACTCTGGAGCCGTGATTTGCATCGGCGCAATTGGTTCTCCTCGTCCAAACATGGTGGGTTGACAAAGCTCCTCCATTGTCCGAAGATCGGGCTGTGGAAGAACATTGTTGTTGTTATTATTGAGGTGCGGTGGATTATTGTTGTTGTTCACACCTGCCATAGCTAAATCTTCACGAGTCTCGGGCTCTTGATAATTTGAAGATCTAGTACGCATACACCTGCGAAAGCAAAAGAAAACAATACCAAACACAAAGAGAATATATATATACACTATATAAAAAAAAATCTTTTTGGATTTTTGAAATTTTTTAATTTTTATGGATTTTTAAAATTTTTTAATTTTTATGGATTTTTAACAATTTTTAAGCAAGAAAAATAACGCTCACGAATGAACGGATCCCAAAAAGCAACGCGTCTCTCACCGAAAACCGTTAATCTTTACGAAAAGACCCGGCAGCGGCGCCATTTGATACAAGGGTTTAGCCTAGTATGAAAATATCGTTGTCCCAAGTCTAATCGAATTGATAACTGGTTAACTATGCGACTCGGTTGTCTTTGGTGAAACAAATAGTTGTGTCGTTGTAGTAAAATTAAAGGTGAAAAAACTATTAAAATAAATGACGTTAATTTAAATCTAAACCTAATTTAAAATAAATGACGAGAAATTTAAAGCGTGACGAAAAATTAAAAGGCACTTAAAGTGAATAATGCACACTTAAAACTAACCTAAAGGAAAACTTAGAACGTAACTAAAACTTAAACTAAGGCAACAGTTAAAATAAATCTAAGGTAAGTAAACTTAAAGTTCGATTAATTAAAAAGACAGGAAAAGTAAAGCTTGAAAATTAAAACTTAAAAACAGAAAGTTAAAATAAACTAAAAATACCTCACTCAGAATAATTACTCGTTCGGAATGTCACCTTTACCCGGAATAATTCTTCTTCGTTCGGAATAAATTGACAAAAACCTTGATCCGGAATAAAAGCTTCACTCGGAATAATAAGCCTTCATTCGGAATATTCCCAATGAATACCCCTTGATCCGGAATGTGTGCCTTGATTCGGAATGCTGTCTTGATCCAGAATGTTCCGAATAAACTCCTTCACTCGGAATGTTCCGAATGAGCACCTTCACTCAGAATATAAGATATTCCGAATGAACACCTTTGATTCGGAATGTGATGTTGATCCGGAATGTCAGCTGGTTCGGAATGTAGCACTGATCCGGAATGTTCCGAATGAGTTCCCTGATCCGGAATGTTTGGCTTGATCCGGAATAATAAATTATTCCGAATAAACACCACTGATCCGGAATATTCCACTGATTCGGAATATTCTGAACACAACCTTGATTCAGAACAACCTGCTTTGATTCAGAATACCTGGGCAAACAACAGTAACAGCGAAGAACACGGGAAGAACAAAAAACACGAATCTAATCTAGATCAATCAAATCAAACCAAAAGATTAAGCAAGACTAACCACAAATGATCAACTAACAAATACTAATCAAACCAAATCAAAATCACTAACAATAATAATCAAAATAATCAAAACCAACTTAATCAATTTAATAAAAACTTAAGAACATGAACATAAACAATAAAGCATAAAGATTAGAGATCAAATAAGAAAGAAAGATAGAAGATGAACAATAAAAGTAAAGATTGACAATAATTAAAAGGAAACTTACTTGAAATTAAATGAACTTAAGGTGCAAGACAATTAAGTAAATGACATGTAATTAAAGTGCAAGGAAATGAAAATGGAAGAACTAATTGTCACTATTAGCCAACAAAATGAAAATGAAATCCTAATGATCTATTTACAGGAGGATTAGGGAGGTGCTTAGAGGAAGCTTCCTCCCCTCTTTCTTCTTTCTTTAATTGTCATTAAGTCCTTAATCTTCTTAATTCTTTGACTTCAACGACTTTGTCTCGGGATTTCTACTCTCGTCTTGTGATTTCTTCAATAAATTAGACTTGAGTTCTTCGGCTTTTAGTAAACTTCCGTATTTTGACTTTTTCTTCGATAAATCTTCAGAATTGGTCTTGGACTTCCGTTCTTTTTGCACTCTTGATTTCTTGACTTCGTCTTTTGTCTTTTTCTTCGATAAAAGCCCGTGAATGCCGTGTTTTCTTCCCTTTTAACATTTTGATCCTAAAATCACAACAAAAACACAAACCACGAATAATTCCGACATTTACGACATAAAATACACGTTTTGGCTCGGTTATTATTGTATTTAAGTGGTAAAAAGGATGGGTGTTTACACACCTATCAGGGAACATGCCTCCACTCTCACCCACATCACCCTTAGAGAACATGCTTCCTCCACCTCCACCCAACTCAAACACTCCAATTTTGGGTGTTCCACTTTCCCTCCTTTTGGGTGATCCTTACTATAGGTTTCAAGAAACACATGGTCCTAATTGTCCATGTTGTTTTTACAACCACTACATCATCCATAACCTTAGGATGGAAATGTTTAGACTACATAGAAGGTTGCAAGAGTTCTTGCTTGCCTTGTTCTCCATGCCTCCTCCTAGGAGATGAATGATGAGTTTTCTAAATAAATAGTTTTCAAAAAAACCAAGACTACTCATCTAGATTTAATGTTAAGCTAAGCTATGTATTAGTTAGTTTTTCTTTTTTCATTTGTCATTGTACTTGCTTCCCTAATGAGTGTTTCATGAAGTTGTTCTATGGATTTAGCTTTATGTGTTCCTATTCTTATGTGCACATTAATCAACTTTAATTTGAAATTAAAATTGAACCTAAATCAATCACAACCTCTAAAAACATGACTAAAATTGGTTCAAAATGATATCTAAATTATTTTGTCACCCTTTGTCAAGACATTCTTTGTAAATGTGTTGCTTTATGCAACCCTAGCATAATTTGGTGCTAATAGAGGTAAAATTCCAAGATTTGCAACTTTTTAAAAAAGTCTTAGTTTTTCCCAAAACCCTGGAAAAACATGGTTTCATGTCCACCGGACACGACTCACTAAAAGTCGCGCGGTTCCTTATGTGATAAGGAACCGCCGGTCCCTTTAAGTTACCACGGGCAGAAATCAATTTTTGACGATTTTTTGGTCAAAACTTTTAAAACCCTATACCCTGTCAAGATTCCTTGTTTACTCAAATTGACTAAACATCCCTTGACACTCCACATTTTGTATTCAAATTCTTACCTTGATTACATTTTACTTATACCCCAACCTTGAGATTTCATTCTCACACCTTCCCAACCTTGAGAATTCATTCTCACACAACCTTGAGATTTCGTTCTCACATCTTCCCAACCTTGATATTTCATTCTCACACCCTCACAATGCCTAACTCCTCCGTTCCTAACCTTGACATTTCTTTGTCACAACCCCACTCACCGAAAGCTTCCTCATCCAAGCTTTCAAAGAAACCGAAAATCTCGATTTGACCTATTTGGGTTAAGAAGAACGAACCATCTTCTTCCAAACCACCCAAAAACCCTACCTTCTCTCCAATCAAGTATTGGAATGAGACTTATATCATTAACCCCATCACCGGAGCAATAGAAAATGTTCCCCCACCACCTCAACCATTCAACACCCCTCAACTCAATGACCTTTCAACCTTCCCAAACCTCACAAGGCATTGTGAAACATTTCCTACCCCATTATCCCACCACCACCAAACCCTAAGTTTGATGCCCTACCCCCATCAAACGATTTTGTGTTGCATCATGGATCCTCGTGTGGTTGTTTTCGATTTCAACAAATTGAACTTGCTCATGTATATGAGAAGTTAAATTTCCTTGAATTCCTCCTCACTCGACCTCCTATCTAAGTTTTCGTCCCGGTGGACAAAACTTCGAATGATGCATCGTCGTCTTATTTTTCCAACTAAAGGACTAACTACTCCTAGAGTCTTTATTACTTTAGTTGTTTTAGAGTCTTTTATTTTTTTTTTGCAATCTTGGAAAATTATCACTATTAGAATAGCTTATGCTTAGTGGTTTATTTTCCATATTTCTTGCTTTAGATACTCATATTGTGTGTATGACTATCTACTTTGTTGTGTCTTTTCTTTTATGTAACCTTTGTGTTGTTTGTGTGTTATTTCCTTAGTTCTATTTTGAGTTGATCATGGTTAATTTTTACAATTGCTTATGGGTGATTCCATCAATTCTAAACTTTAACCCGTTGACAAGCTTATCATCTTCATTGGATTGAAGCTTGATGTTGTCAATTACCTCTTTGGACATACTTAGCAAAATACTTGCTTCTAATTTGAGATTTCTTCTCTCTCTCCCTCTCAAGTTACTTAGTAGGTAGTGATCATATATACATTGGTGTTTCTTTCCTTTCTACTAACCTTTGTGTAGTATGTCACCTTAGCTCATATACTTGGTGCCCCAAGCAAGGGGGAGCAACCACCAAGGGGGAGCTACTAGCAAAGTTCGGTGTTCTTCAAAGACTTGTGCTAACCTTTTTGCTACGACAAAGGGGGAGAAATGATAGTGATAAACTCGTTAATAATTCGATATTTTGTGTTTCTACGTAAATAAGTTTATTGTTTGTCGTAATCAAAAAGGGGGAGATTGTTAATGCAAGTAATGCCTAAAAACATTATTAGTGTTAACTAATCTTTCTTAGTTTTGATCACAACAAACTATACAACACATTTAGTATAAAACATAAAACGAATTATTTAACTAACACTATCATCAAGGTAATAATCATCACTAACCTTTCTTAATCATACTTAGTGATCATCAAAATGATTATCCTTAAAACTCACTTTTGTTAATATGAAAAAAGACCTTTTAATAAACTTTGTTTTTTAGAAAATGTTTTATTAAAATGGAAAATGAAAATTTGAAAATGGCATATTCCATATGCTATTAGAATATCCTTTGAAGGCTTCAAATACCTCAGATATTCCTACCCCACTAAAAGACAAAAAACGGAGCATACTCTAGTGGCGGTACCTTAAGTAGCTACGCGGTTCCTTAGCGATATGGAACCGCCGGGCTAGATAAGGTACTGCACCCAGATAGCCGTTATATATCCGTTATACTTTGTCTCCTTTAAATAGTGGGTCAAATCTCATTTTCCAACAAGCCTCTTGGACGTTTTTCTCAGCCCCCTTTCTACTTTCTATAATCATTAGTAAATGATCACTTAAAGTGTTAAGGATGTTTACATATGATTATCCTCTTGATCCCCTCCTTTATCTTGTCCAATGAGAAGATCACTCACTCACTAGTGTTGTGATAAAGATGAATCTATGAGCTAGTCATATTCATCATGATACCCTTTTTGTTTTAGGTTAATCCATTGTATTTATGAATACTTGGACTAGTTGTGTTCATCCAAGTTATTTGTGGATACTTGGATTTGTTGTGTACATCCATTGCATATGTGTTTGCTTGGATTTGTGTTGTGTAAATCCAAGATACATGTGTGTACTTGGATAAGTCTAGTTGAGTTGTAATAGATTTGATTAGTAGTTCTCACTAAACTATAAAGTGATGTGGTTGTGTCTTGTGAGTTCTCACTAAACTTGAAAGTGATTAGTAGTTGTGTTGTGTAAAGTTCTCACTTAGCTTCAAAGTGAAGAGTCGTGAAGACTGGTTCTAGCTTTGGATTAGAACTCGACATCTAGCCTTGTTTCGTAAAATGGTGAAGTAGGCTACGTCGTGAAGATTGGTTCTACCTTAAGATTAGAACTCGACACCTAGCCTTGTGTCGTTAAATTGTGAAGTAGGCAACGTTGTGTAGATTGGTCCTAGCTAAAGATTAGGTCTCGACATTTAGCTTAGTGTTGGAAAATAATGTAAGCGACGATGTAAGGTTTTCTCCGCCAAGAAGGGAGCTTGTGGTTATAGTGGAAATCTCGAGTAGGTGTACTCGAGGAGTGGAGTAGAAACGAGGATAGAGCCTCGTTGTTGAACCATAATAAATCTTGGTGTCTTCCCACTAGGTTGTCTCCTTCCTTACTCTTTACTTATTTCGTTATCATTACACTTACCTATTATCTTTGCTAGTGCATTTGAATTAAACCTAATCATTATGCAACTTAGCTTCAAGCAAAAGATAGTTTTGATACAACCCAAATTAAAAGTAATTTTAATTTGGTCACCAATCGAAGAGAAACTATTCAACCCCCCCCCCCTTCTAGTTTCTAAAAAGACCAAATCAAACGCTGACAGAAACGTTGCCAGACCAAATAATGGTAAATATTTGCAACCACAGGGAAAGGGGTCTAAAGCTTCTTGTAGCTTGACATGGAGACCTAAGCAAGATCAAAACCCTAATTCTAATGGGATTTCTATGACCTGTAACAGATTTAATTATATTTCAATGGTCATCACAAAACCAATTGGGGTTAACTGGGTGTTCAATCCAAAAAGGGATGAACAAGGGGTTGTTATGAGGACTAAGTCTGTTCTTGTTGAACAACCAAATGAATCCAAGTCTGCTCAGGCTTGGGTTCCTAAAGAAAAATAATTTGTTTTCTTTATGTGCAGGGCATTCAAAAATAGGTGAATGATTATGGCTATTGGGATAGTGGATGCTCTAGGCACATGACTGGGAAGGAAGATTATCTCACAACCTTCACTCCCATTAAGGATGGTGATAAAGTTTACTTTGGAGGCGGATATGGAACTATCACAGGCAAAGGAACTTTTCTCACCAATAATTTGGGTTTTGAAAACGTGTTTCTAGTAAAAGAACTTGATTATAATCTTTTTAGTGTATCACAAGTTTGTGATAACAAAAATTAAGGTTCTTTTCACTGATACTGAATGCTTGGTGTTGAGCAAGGATTTTAAAATGCCAGATGAGAAATTTATTGATTATAGGACACCTAGGCATAAGGACATTTATAATGTGAATCTTAATGGAATTAGGATGAATAATAACTTGTCATGTCTTTATGCTAAAGCTTCAGTTGATGAGAGTAATCTATGGCACAGGAGACTAGGGCACATTAACTTTAAAAATATAAACAGACTTGTGAGACATGGCTTGGTTGATGGTTTGGCTGAAAAGGCTTTCCACAATGACCACTCTTGTGTTGCATGCCTTAAAGGCAAACAACACAAGGTCTCATTTAAGTCTAAACAGGTGCACTCTAGTTCTAAACCACTTCACTTGCTGCATATGGACCTGTTTGGTCCAACTAATATAGAGAGTTTGAATGGTAAATCATACTGCTTTATCATCACAGATGACTTTTCTAGGTTTACTTGGACTTTCTTTTTAGCTATGAAAAGTGACACTGCTGATACTTTAATCAACTTTATTAACCAAATTGAAAAGAAAACTGGTAATGAAGTTAAGATGCTTAGAAGTGATAATGGTGGTGAGTTTAGAAATAAACTGTTGGATGCTTTTTGTGCCAAGAAAGGGATTACTAGATAGTTTAGTATTGCCAGAACTCCACAGCAAAATGGGGTTGCGGCGAGAAAGAATAGAACCCTAATTGAAGCAGCCAGGACTATGTTGGTTGATGCTCATTTTCCCATTGCATTTTTGGCTGAGGCTGTGAATACAGCTTGTTATGTTCAAAATAGAGCATTGGTCAACAAGATACATAACAAAACACCTTATGAGTTACTTTGTGGAAGGAAACCTAATATTGGTTTTCTTAAACCTTTTGGTTGTCATATAGTTGTACTAGATACTAGTGATGCCTTAGGTAAATTTAGTACCAAAGGTGATGAAGACTACTTCATGGGTTATTAAGTGCAGAGTAAAGGATATAGGGTTTACCATAAGAAGGAAAATTGTATACTTGAAAAAGTACATGTTAGGTTTTTAGAGAGTAAACCTAGTGATCCTGAAAGTGGTCCAAATTGGTTGTTTGACTTGGAACCTCTATCTAGGACTTGGAATTATATGCCTGTTACTAATCCAGACATTGTGAAGGTAACTTCAAATGTTATGGAAGAACCAGTTGTTGATGTTTCAGGTACACAGGTTAATGAAGAGGTTGGATCACAAGCAGACAAGTCATCTCCCATACTTGAGTATGTTACTATTCCCATATGGACAGATGCTTTTGCTGCTGCTGCAGGAAAGGAAAATGGTGGTCCCCAAGTATCACCAGTTAACAACATGCATGGTCCTTCAGGCGCTGACAAAGGAAAATCTGGCGCTGACAAGACAAATTCAGGCGTTGATGGCTCAAACGTTGACAACACTAGTTCAGGCGTTGATGGCTCAAACGCTGACAATCTTGGTTCAGGCGTTGACAACTCCTTTGATCATATTTTCTCTTCAAATTTTGAACAAGGTGAACCTTCTAACAGAAATGGAGAGGTTCATTCAGATATTGATGGAAGAGAGTCTAAAGAGGATATTAACAATATGGAAGATGAGATTGAGGACAATACATTTATTGAAGGAGGAGTGCTTACTACTACAACCAAACATCATCCTCCTTCTCTTATTATTGGTGATGTGATGTCTCCTGTTCAAACTAGAAGATCTCATCAGAATCTTGGAGGATTTATTGCTAATATCCACAAGAGGGTTGATACCCCTCTTGTTCAAGAATATTTGTTTGCCTGTTTTCTGTCACAACAGGAACCTAAGAAGATTTTTGATGCTCTCAAAGAACCAAGTTGGGTGGAAGCAATGTAGGATGAGCTTCACCAATTTGCTATTCAGGATGTTTGGGAGCTGGTTGATTGTCCCAGATATGTAAGACCTATTGGGACAAGATGGGTTCTTAGAAACAAGAAAGATGAAAGAGGCATTGTGGTCAGAAACAAGGCACGTTTAGTGGCTCAGGGATATACACAAGAGGAATGGATAGACTATGAGGAGGTCTTTGCACCAGTTTCAATGATGTAGGCTATAAGGATATTTCTTGCCTATGCTTCCTGCATGGGCTATACTGTCTATCAAATTTATGTGAAGAGTGCTTTCCTTTATGGCACAATTGTTGAGGAGGTTTATATAATGCAGCCTCCTGGTTTTGAAGATCCAGAGCATCCAGACAAGGTATATAGAGTCAAGAAAGCTATGTATGGACTTCATCAAGCCCCAAGAGCATGGTATGGCACATTGTCCACCTATCTGGTGGAAAATGGATTCAAAAGGGGCACCATAGACCAGACCTTATTTACAAAGAAGACAGGTAAGGATGTCTTACTTGTTCAGGTTTATGTGGATGATATCATCTTTGGCTCTACAAACCCAAAGATGAGTGAAGAATTTTCCAAGCTTATGACAGACATATTCAAGATGAGTGAAATGGGGGAGATGAACTTCTTTCTAGGGTTACAAGTTTAGCAGAAAGAAGATGGTATCTTCATCTCTCAGGATAAATATGTGGCAGAAATCTTGAAGAAGTTTGGCTTTTCTCCACATGAAAAACGGGCTAGTACTCCTATGGATAGAGAACACCCTTGGGGAAAAGTTGGAGATGGAAAAGATGTGGATGTCAAGCATTATAGATCAATGATTGGTTCATTGATGTATCTCACAGCCTCAAGACCTGACATTATGTTTGTTGTGTGTGCATGTGCACACCATCAAGTGACTCCCAAAGAGTGTCACCTTCATGCTGCCAAGAGAATCTTTAGGTACCTTAGATGTTTTCCAGATCTTGGATTATGGTATCCAAAAGATTCACCATTGGAGCTTATTGCATATTCAGACAGTGACTATGGTGGTGATAAATTTGATAGAAAATCCACAAGTGGTGGATGTTAGTTTCTTGGGAGTAGGTTGATATCTTGGCAATGCAAGAAACAAACAGTGGTGGCCAATTCTACAATTGAAGCAGAGTATGTTGTAGCAACTGCTTGTTGTGGACAAGTCTTATGGATTCAGAACCAGCTGTTGGATTATGGGTATAATTTCATGCATACCAAGATTTTTGTAGACAATAACAGCACTTTATGCATTATTAAAAATCTTGTACATCATTCTAAAACAATACACATAGAAATTAGACATCATTTTATTAGAGATTGTTTTGAAAAAGGTTTAATTCAACCAGATAGGGTTGCACAGAAGAAAATGTGTCTGATTTATTAATTAAACCTTTTGATACTGGAAGGTTTCAATACTTGGTAACAAGTATTGGAATGATCAATCTCACTTAATATGTGGTTTGGGGTCTTTTTGTAAAAGTATGTACAAGATATGCATTGTTATTGGTCTTTTTGAAAAGTAAGATTTTCCACTATATTTGTCAAACGCTGACAAAGGTTATCTTAACGCTGATAAGTGTTATCGTGATGTTGTCAGCAACATGTTAGTTTTGTGGTTTTTGATCTAAGTGTGCAGGCGTTGTTAGGATTGTACCATTGGATACAAAGTTGCTTATGGATCCTTGGAGAATTAATTAGAGCATGTTTCAGTTTATGGATGATGGTTTGAATATTTTTTATTCCTATCTTGACATAAATTTTTATTTACATGCAAATTCTTTGGCAACTTGTGTATCACAGTTTAAGGGGTGGTTTTAGGAACCTTTAGGACTTTTGGGTATTCTTATAATACTCTTATCATAATTCTAGATTGTGTCAACATGTGAGTATGAGTTAGTTTACTAAATCATGAGGCACTGTAGCATGCAAAGTTGACATACTATGCATGCTGCCAAGACATTTTTGGACTAGAATTGGATGTGGTCTGTTGGGAGACTTGGGAATGATTTATAATGAGTTTACCTGGGAGTTACAAGGGATTTTATGAGATAACTTCATTGTTAAGAATTTTGGTTAGCAATGGACACTAGAGGACTGTTATGTCTATCTTGCATAAGCAAGTGTGCATAACTGGACAGTGCTTGCCGCCCTATAATAATTATCAATTTATAGGTTATCTTCACTAGGATAAATTACTTTGTTAAGGTCCTTTTTCATTTTTATTACTTTTATTTTTGGACGCTGACAAATATTTTTACAAGCGTTGTTATGACCAATTTAGACGCTGACATGGCTTTGGCAAACGTTGACAAGAATATAGCCGTTGGGCGTTGATGGGTTATTTTTGACCGTTGACACTCATTGGGACCTACCCAGTTGTTATTTTTGACAAATTTTTTGGGGCCGTAATTTTGGGAGTAGATAACTTTTCATTAATGCACAAGATAACTTATTTTCTTTTCAAAATTTTCATCATTATATTTTGAAAATTCTTGCCTTATTTTTGACCAATCACATGTGCCTATCTCTCATATATATTTGGCTCCTATTTTTAAACAGGGTATCTCATATTCTTGTCTAACACCTTTTCTCCTATAATTCATCTTTCTCAATAATTCACAAACAGCTTTCTTCAACAATGGCACCAAAGTTTAAACCAAGTGACTTGGTATTAGGATTCAGAAGTCAGCACAACATGATTGCTTATTTGGAGGCTGATGATACTTTGTTTCCACAATACACTCAGATGGTGGCGTATTTGAATGCATCTCCAATCAGGTATGCACTTTCTCATGCTCCTCTCATCCTTGTCACTCATATTAAACAGTTTTGGAACACTGTTAGTTCCTCAACAATTAATAATGTGACTACATTAAAATCTATTGTTCATGGGCGTACTTGGGTGGTTACTGAAGCCTTGGTTCGACAGGCTTTGCATCTTGATGATGCAGATGGTATAACCACCCTCCCCATTAAAGAAATAGAACAAGGACTTCCGGCTTTGGGGTATCCTTTCCATGATGAGGGCACTTTAAACAAATATCATAAACAAGAGTTTCCCCCAACCTGGAAGTACCTCATACATGTCATCCTTCAATGTTTGAGTCCCAAATGTACTACACACAATGAAATTAATAGATCAATTGCTAGTGCAATTGTGTGCATTGAAAATGGGCAAAAGTTTAATTTTTCAATACTGATTTTTGATGGCATGTGTAAGAATAAAGGGAATAAGATGACTTTGGCTTATCCCATATTTTTGCAAATGGTTTTTGATGTGCAAAATTAATGCACAAGGGATCATGATGATTTTTATGAGATCCCTGTGCAAAAGAAAGCTATTTTTACCAAGATGAACTCACCCCCTCACCGTGACTTACCCCTCACCCAAGCTATGCTTGCTGTTATTGCAGCAGCACAACCCCAACCAGACCCACAACCACAACTTAACCCAATACCAGACCCTTTGCCTTCACCTCAACACATGGAAATTGACCAAGAACCCTTCAACGATGACACATTAAATGTTGGCGTTGACACAAGTAATCCAAACATTGACACTTTTCCTTCACAGACCCAAACACCCCTTAACCTTCAATCTACCACCCAATCCACATCATCTTCTACACCCCCTGAATATAGGTTGATTAAATGCCCAAGGACTACTGGAGTTTTCTCCTCTAGTGGTCCTAGCCATGTTGTAGAGAGAACCACCACCACAAGTGTGGTTGGTGCTATGGATGAGGCTGGGACTATTGGTACTAGCTTAGATGCAGGCTAAGACAGTCCTAATATGTTTAAGACCTCATCCATGCCCCATGACTCTACTTTGGGAGGTCAAATACCCATTCTAGAGGAGGGCAGACTGGAACCATACACATTGATGGAATTGACGGCTGTCTGCATTAGCTTACAAAAGCAAAATGCAGACTTGGTACAAACAGTCAGTACACAAGGCCTTGAACTCAAGCAATTGAGGGAGAGGATTGTTATTTTGGATAATGCTAACATTAGGCGTGGAATGGAGGAATCTTCCAAACGGGAGGATGAGCAGATTAATGTGAGTGACAAAGGCTCACATGATGGAGAAGCTTTGGGTATTGCTGAAGCAACCAGGTTTTGATAGATATCTGGTTACTCCTACAAATTTGAACTCGTCTTTTACAGCTATGTTGGAGCAGTTTACAAGAGGCGTTGAGACAAGTAATTTGGGCGTTGACAAGCAAAATTTGAACGCTGACACACCAAGCGCTGACACGAGTAAATTGGGCGCTAACACAAGGAATTTGAGCGTTGACAGACCTACATATATGGTTGATGTATTCCAGTTATCAGCTATCATCAAAGAAGTGTCTTCACAGGTATTACCATAATCCTTACCCATCATTGATCCATTAGATAAGGGTAAAGGAATTATGGTAGAAGTAGAAGTTCCAAAGGGATGCAGCACAAGTAGAGTTTGATTAAGGGTTGGCTGCACAACTTGTGGAACAAGAGATGAAAAAGGTTGGTGAATCACCATTTGTTGTCACTTCTGAGGAACAAGAAGGAAGTGATGAAGAAAGTTCAGATTCAAGTGTGATGATCATTGAACAACCAGAAAGACTTGAATTTGGTGATGACTTGGCAAGAGAGAAGCTTAGAGAGTTAAAATTGCAAGTAGACTTTGATATGCCAGAAGTAGTTCAGATGTACCATGCTTGGGAGAATAGGATTATGGAGAATCCAAATTTGACTATTTCAGACCAAATTTGGGGATTGGAGATTCTTCTAAGAGTTCAAATAGACTGCAAGGTAATTCTGAAACACAAGGCTAGCAATGTTTTCTCACTGCTGAAGAGGGATAGAATAGAGCTTTACTACATGTTACTCAGATGTCATGGAACTGGATGGACCTTCAAGAAATTGCAGGGATTATCCTTTCAAGAATTAGAGTACAAGGCTTATCCTATTTGGGCAAGAGTGCAGGAAATGAACACTCTTAGACTTCTTTTAGATGAAAGGAAAGAAGAACTTGCAGAAGAGATGGAGATTCAGAAGGCAATGATTGTTCCAAGGCCTTTGAAGAAGGGAGTTCCACTTGAGTTTCCTAAAGATCTAAATAAAGTGGTTCCCAGTGAAGCTGTTCTTAGAAGGAGCATTAAGCTCTCACCCATGGAAGCTTCAAATATGGTACAAGTGTTACCTCTTGATGTCAGAAACCCTATAACTATCTATGAAAAAGATGCAAGTGGGTTTTGGAAGATTGGCAGATATGGGAAAGAGGTACACACATTTACTACTCTTATGTCTCTTTTTGCAAGTATGGATAGGGAAGACTTGACAGACCTTTGGAGGTTGTTGATGGCCAAGTATGAGACTGAAGCTCCTACTTCAGTCAATGGAATAAAACTTTGGTCAACATTCAAGAGAATGTGTGCACTAGAAGAAGAAGATCCTGTTTGGAAGGATCTTAAGGATGATATCAGTGGTCTTCAATGGCGTTTGTATTCAACTACTGGTGTGTATTATTTGAGCTCTACAAAGTTTGCTGAGTATCTTCTTGTAGATGATCAGTATCCCATGTCCAAAGAAGTTTTAGACAAGATGAAGACAACACAGCTGGAGATTGACTATTCAAGTGACGTGGCCAAAGATTTGATTAGGCATGTTTATTACCAATATGATAAGATTTGTAAGATTCCTCCTAGTTCTTAATTTTTTATTCAGAAACTTGATTACTAGAGTAGATATCAAGTTTAGGGGAGGATTGTTGGGAATAAAATGTAGCCAGTACACTTGAACGCTGACAAGAAGAAAACAAGCGTTGATAAGAAGAAAACAAACGTTGAATGATCAAGTGTTGACAGGAAGAAGTCAAGCGTTGATAGGTTGAAGACAAGCACTGATAGAAAGATATGGTCTACGCATATTTTGTTTCTAGTTTGTTTCTAGTAAAGATAGGATCAACAATGTATTTTCTATAATTATCTTTACCTAGAATAGCTGATACGTAGACTCTTGTACAAGGCTTCTTATGTCTATAAAAGAAGACCTTTAGGTTATGTTTCAAATAAGTTTTTCATACGTTTAACACTTTCATTGTAAGCAAGTTCGTTAATATCAATCAAGTGAAAGTTTGTTTTACAACTGTTTGTGTGTTCTTGTTTGAGTGTTAATTCCGCATAACACTTAAATTGTTTTATACATAAACAAAGTTTCTCTACGTGTTTAACTTGATCTAATCTCGTTTACACAAGCTAAATCGATCTAAGTTTGGGATCAACACCAGATGGCGGAGGAAGACAAGGAGAAGACGGCGTTCCATACTAGTCAGGACGTGTATTGTTACACAAAAATGCCGTTCGGACTGAAGAACGCCGGCGCGACATATCAGCGACATGTTGATAAAGCCTTCGACTCGCAGATTGGCCGTAGCCTTGAGGTCTATGTTGAAGACTTAGTCATCAAGAGCCATATTGAGGAAGCACTTCTCCGTGATATCCAGGAGACGTTCTACACGTTGAGGAAAATCAACATGAAACTGAATCTAAAAAAGTGCACGTTTGGAGCAACCAAAGGAATGTTTCTTGTGTATATGATTAATTTAAATGACATTAAACCTTGTTCGGAGAAGACGAACGCCGTGATACAACTACCATCCCCTCGGACACTCAAGGAGGTACAATCACTCAATGGAAAGCTGGCCGGGCTTAATAGGTTCTTGTCAAAGTCCATGGAGAAGTCTCTCCCTTTGTTTAAAACACTCAAGAAGTGCTTAAAGAAAGGAGACTTTCGCTGGACAAAAGAGGCAGAGGAAGCCTTTGGGCAGCTCAAACAACATCTCGCGGCTCTTCTCATGCTAGTTGCACCCCGGCCTAAGGAGGAGCTAATTATGTATCTGTCTGCTACGTACGGAGCAATCAGCGCAGTCCTTATGACTGATCGGGATTCAGTCCAGACTCCGGTTTACTTCATACGTAGAGCCTTGCAAGGGCCGGAGTTGAATTATTCATCAATTGAGAAATTGGTTTTGTTACTAGTTTACACCGTGAAAAGGCTGTGCCGGTACTTCCAGGCGCACCCAATTGTGGTTATCACTGATCAATCAATAAAACAGATCATCTCTAACCGGATGTGGCCGCGAGATTATAGAGTGGAGCGTCCTACTAGGAGAACATAACATCTCTTATAGGCCAAGGACAGCCGTCAAGGGGCAAATTTTGGCAGACTTCCTAATTGAGAAACCTGAGGAGGACGAACCAATGGTGCAAAGAGAAGAAATTCCAACGGAACCATGGGTTTTGTTTACTGATGGATCTTCTTGCATAGACGGATCAAGAGCAGGCCTCATTCTTACGAATCCGGAAGAAATGGAATTTACCTACGCCTTGCGCTTTAAGTTCACAGCCACGAATAATGAGGCATAATATGAAGCATAGATTGCGGGTTTAAAAATCGCAACTAGGATGGGAGTCCGCAACATTGAGGCCTATGTGGACTCACGGCTTGTCGCGAATCACATCCTAGGTGGGTACGTAGCTAAGGAGGATAACATGATCTAGTACTTGGAAAAAGTCAAGTCACTCATCGCCGTTTTCGGAAAGTTTTCCATCAAGCAAGTTCCAAGAGGCGAGAACAAGAAGGCGGATGCTCTTAGCCAGATTGCGTCTACAAGCTTCGCCCATTTTTCCAAACAAGTGTTTGTTGAAATACTCAAGGAAAAGTCCATTATAGGGGGAGACATCACGACCATATTTGAAGAAGAGGTACATACATGGATGACCCTGATCATCAACTATCTAACTGATGAGACCCTTCTGGAGGACAAAAAGGCGGTGCGACGTATCAAAAGGAAGTCACAACATTTCAAACTCCGAGATGGTGTTCTATACAAGCGTTCCTTCCTACAGCCGTGGCTGCGATGCGTCGGGCCACGCCAGGATAGCTATGTGATTAGTGAGATACATGAAGGGTCGTGCGGCATGCACGTAGGCCCCAGATCAGTAGTGGCACGAGCTTTACGCACAGGGTACCATTGGCCGACTATGCATCGGGACGCACGAGACATGATTCTTAAATGCAACGATTTCCAAGTACACAGGCCAGTATCGCGACATACACAGCAAGAACTAACACCCATCACATCCTAATGGCCATTCTATAAGTTGGGGATTGATATCGCAGGCCCTTTTCCTGTTACCACAGGGGGTGTTCAGTTCTTGATTGTAGCTATGGACTATTTTACTCGCTGGATAGAAGCTAAGGCGGTCAAAACGATTACGGGCAAACATGTAAAAAAGTTTGTTTGGGAAAATATTGTGTGCCGCTTTGGTTTGCCAGGCGAGATCATCTTAGATAAAGGAAAGCAGTTCGCGGATAATCCATTCAAGGATTGGTGCACGACGTTGAACATCACACGGCGTTTCACATCAGTTAAACACCCAAAGACTAATGGTCTCGTAGAACGGGCAAATAGAAGCCTGGTTGAGGGTATAAAAGCACGCTTGGATGAAAGAAGCGCCAAGTAGGTAGATGAACTTCCGCATGTCCTATGGGCACACAAGACAATGATCAAAACAGCCAATGGAGACACTCCATTCGTGATGGCCTACGGAACTAAGGCTGTTATCCCAGCAGAAACTGGGATGCCAACAATCCGCACTGCGGAGGTTAACGTCGTCACAAATGATGAGAAACTCCAGGTCAATCTAGACTTGTTAGAGGAGAAACGAGAGATAGCAGCCATCAATGAGGCCAAGTCTAAGGCACGTATGAAAGCTTATTATGATTCCAAAGTCAAGGGTGTTTCCTTCCGACCGGGGGATTTTGTTTATCGTGCTAACGAGGCAAGTCGTGCGGAGAACACAGGGAAGCTTGGTCCAAAGTGGGAAGGGCCGTATGAGGTCACGGAAGCTTTGGGACTAGGTGCGTACAAGTTGCGTGATATGGATGGTCGTGACTTGGCCCGTACATGGAATATTTGCAACCTTAAAAGATGCTACCACTAAAAGGGCTACGGCCTCCGCATGGACACTTCGATGTGGTCAGGTTCAATGAAGATCCATGTATTTTTTGTTTTTCATGCTTTCTTGGTTCTATTTGTCTTAGGATTTTAATTCTGTCAAAAAATCGTAACTTATCTAATAAAATGTCGTGGTGCCTAGCTAGCTCCACGGTCTGTTCTTGTGCAAATTATTGTCTTAGGTTTTTTAGATTTATTTGTTATTTCCCTAGTATGTTATTACTTGTTCATATGCATTCATTCAAACCGTACATGTACTATTCACTCCCAGGCGAGGTAAGAGGATTAAGTGAACCTAATAATTCAACTTGTTGCATAAGAGGGATGCAACCCCAGTGACGCGGATCATGTATCTTTACAAGACACCTTATTTACAAGACGTTTTAATAAGTTTACGCATTCCGTACTTACGTAGTGCCGGACACGGTGCACGTCTAGTAAATTATATACTTAGTTTTATCCTTATTCAGCCGTGACACGTCATGCAAACAGATACATGATATCTAAGGAAGAATAACAAGTTTCAATATAATTACACAAAATTGCCATGATCACCATGGACACATACATATGATATTCTAAAGTGTTTACACATAGAGTTACGAATTCAAGCCGCGTACATACACGGAAGAATACATACAAAGTTGTGCAAATGTTACAACAGTTAACCTACAAAGGAGGCATGAACTCTCCTACTTCTTTCTTCCCTTCAGCTATCATAAAGCGGAGGGCTTCGCCACGAGCGTCCTTTCCACTCTGCGCCCTGGCTAAGTTAGCTTTCAATGCCTCCGCTAGTAGCCTTTCACCTTACATAACCTTCAGACTGGCGTCATATATTGGCAGAGTAAGCTGGATTGAGTCTGGTGTAAGCTTCACCATGATGTCCTCGTTGGAGGCGTCCTTTAGAGCTTTAAGGTCATCCAGGTAGGGGTACTTCATATCTCCAAGAGCGGCCATAGATGCAGTCATTTTTGCCTCCGCCTCGGGGTTATGATAGGCATGCTTAGAGATGTCTTCTTTCGTGCTTATCAGTCCCGCAGCCTTGGTCAACCCTCATGCCTGCTAATACTTGGCTTTTGACACCTAGTATAAAATTTTGAAGTCCCAAGTCTTTTCGAATTGAAAACCGGTCTTAAGTGCGACTCAATCGTCTTTTGGTGGATCAAAGATTTGGTTTGGTTTGTTTTAAACTATTTGCAAGTAATTAAAGTGTCGTTGAGTAAAATGGAAGTTAAAAGATTAATTTGAATGACGAGTAAAAATAAATGCATATAAATGTAAAGGTGACAATGGAAAAATACTAACTCACTAAATAAAACGAACACTTAGAAAATTATCAGAAAATAAAAAGTACTATAAGAAAGTGATATCGAAAGAAACCAAAACAAGCCAAAAAGGGGACCCGATCGGAATGTTTTCCGATCGGATGGTCGGAATATGGTTGAAGAGTGGTAGCAATCGGAATGTAACAAATGCTGACAAATCGGAATACTACAAATGCCCCAATCGGAATAATACTCGAAGTCACAATCGGAATATAGGAGAATGCCTTACCGTCGGAATATGCAAAACAACCCAATCGGAAAAGGGAGTTAAGGCTACAATCGGAATACGTGCAAATGCACCAATCGGAATAAGGGACAAGCCCGACCGTCGGAATACTTGGAGAACAATCCAATCGGAAAGTGGAGAAGGGGCGCCGATCGGAAAAGGGTTTTAAGCCCTTTCCGAAAATGGTGGAAAACGGTTAGGGGGAACACCCGGTCGGAATAATGCCAATCGGAAAGGGGTTTTACCACCCTTTCCGAAATTTATGGAAATGGGGAAAAGCTAGGTAATAAGCTAAACTAATAAGCTAACACCCAAACCAATCCGATTCTATGACAAATCCGAGTCAAATAAGCACTTTGATCAACTTATTCAACTCGAAATTAATCAACTCTTTAGATCAAATCATAAAAACATAAACTTTTTAATAAAGCTTTTTAATAAGAAAAATAAGATGATCATAAAAAATAAGCTAATAAGCACAAAAGTCTTAAAGCTTAATCAAATGAAAACTTATAAAATGATCAAGAGTCTAACTTTTTAGCATGAAATCAATTAGAACAACACGGATCACATGATAATCACACCAAAATCAATCTTAAATCAAAGAAAAGTAGAATGAGATTAAGAGATAAAAGCTTAAAATAGAACTTGATTAAATAAAAATAAGCAATACAAAGAGTTAATCTTGAAAGATTAAAAGAAAAAGATGAACTAGTGAGAGAAAGTTTAAGACTTTCTCTCTCTAAAAACTAAAAAGTGAAAAATTAACTAAAAATCTAACCACCCTCCTAATGACTATTAGGAGGGTATTTATAGGGAAAGTGGAAGGAGTGCATGTGTTGCATCTTCTTTCTTGCTTTCTTCACGTTTTCTCGACTCGACTTTAATTCTTCGTCTTTGTCGTCTCAGGATTTGAACTTGTCTTTTAATTTTCTTCTTCTATTAGACTTAAGTTCCACGACTTCGTTAAACTTCCGTCTTTTGACTTTTTCTTCGACAAATCTTCAGAATAGGCCTTGGACTTCCGTTCTTTTTGCACTCTTGATCTTTTGACTTCGTCTTTTCCCGTTTTCTTCAGTAAAAGCCCGTGAAAGCCCGTGTTTTCTTCCTTTTTCATATTTAGGTCCTAAAACACAATAAAAACACAAACCACGCATAATTCCGACTTTTACGACATAAATCACACGTTTTGGTCTTGTTATTATTGGAAATAAGTGGTAAAAGGATAAGTGTTTTCACACTTATTAAATCCCCTACACTTGACCATTGCAATGCCCTCATGCAATGCATTAATTGTAAAACACGGTTTACATTCTCCATCATAAATAACCCACCTTGGCCTTTATTAAATACTAAACATGAAAGATTGAAATAAGTAAAGAAATTAAAAACTTACATTGGGTTTTGGCGGCCATGAACGTTTATCATCCTCAAGTTTCACGTTCCCCATACCAAGCTTAAAAACGAGATCATTGTTATTATAAGTTAGCAAACTATCATGAACTCATGTGGGCTAATTATTCACTTAGACTCCCTTATTCCTAGGTGTATCTCTTATATTTTATTTTTGTCTTGAATGATCACGAGGATGCATTGTTTGACTTATTTTGATAGTTATTTAGTCCGAAAATAAGGTGAACGATTTAATCGATAGTTAGCTAAAGGACCAAATCTTATAAAACTGCTTCTCGGGATATCAGAAAGTTCATATCTTGGCATAACTTGGTTCGCGATTTGAGACCTTTCTCGGGCCAATATTTGGCAGCGACTTCATACTTCGAATCTTCGAGAGACGTTCTTGAAATTATGGTCTTCTCTTCATAATAGGAATTTCTTCACTTGAAGTTTTTGAGAGATTCTTCATCTTTGGACCACGACTTCTTCATTTTTCTCCAATCTTTATTTTGGACTTTGATATACAACGATCCGCCTCCTTTTAGGACTTGGATCTATTTATCCTCATACCTTGTTAGGGTCTTTTCGGATAGACTTCTCCATGACTTTTGGGGAGTATTTGCTTTTCGTCGTGTGTCTCGATCCTTCATATTGATTTTCGATAAATGATTCTTCACATCACTTTTGGATCTTTAGCAACAAAATGTAGCCCTCATGCCTTGTTAGGGCCTTTTCGGACTCGCCAATCTTCGCGCCCCGCTTCATAAGTTATGCCTTGGCTATGAACTCTCGTCATTACCGAGCAACTTTTAAACGATCAGGGGCTAGAAGCTAAGTAACCTTTTAAATCGTACAACCTTATTTATTAGCAGATTAATTTATTATCAAGCGGAGGGAGAATAGGCTCATAATTAACTCACATAAATTCACGAAAGAATACCAAACTTATAATTGACTCTATCATCTCTCGTTCTCCACAGTTTAAAATCTCAAGGAATGAGACTCGTGGATGCTTAGCCTAATAAATCAAAGTTTTGGGTTTTCGAGTCGCCTATAGGATCTTGCAAATTCTTGGACTTTTTCAAGTTTAGAAATCGCATTTTAAAGTTCCCTTGATAAACGACTCTCTAGGATCAATTATAGGAACTTGCGAAAAGTTCTTGTTCTTAACCCGTGAGAGTTAAGACTTTCGCGTTTTATAGCTCCCTATATAAAAGCCTAGCAAAACTTGACTTAAACACGTTAAGGATACTAGCTAGAGTAAACTTAGGCAAGTAAACTCGGGTTGAGTCAAAATGTTCACGACTAAGAAAAATCTAAAACCACTTTATTAAAAATTTATTCTAGCAAAGGAAACATAACAAAGGCAAATACAACTATACAACTAGGCCAATAATAGATTAAAAATTTTGAAAAATGTCGAAAAATCAAATTTTCCGGTTAAAATGAGGGCAAATTCATGGAAAAGACCACTTACTTCGATAGAAGTCCCCCCTACACTTGAGATAAACATTGTCCTCAATGTTTAAGCATGTGGGAGTAAACTCCCCTACACTTAGGACATTGTGCACTTTGTTTAAATCTTGCTAAGGAAAAGACAACTAAAGTGAATTCAATGTGAACATATAGAATATGAAATATTGAATCACAAGAGTTTAGGATAGAACCGGGAAGATGGAAAACACGGTATCACGGTTCGTCAAAAGTCATCAAGATGCTTTCTGAAGCTTTAATCCCTGCACAGCACAAGAAACAAGACAACAAACATATGCGGGGCTCCCCCTACACTTATTATGAAAGCAGTAAAGGATAGAACACGGGTTGCCTCCCGAGAAGCGCTTGTTTTTGTTCACCGAGTCATGAGCCTGACTCGACCCAATTTTAGTTCATGGGGAACGTGGTGAGGGATGGAATCATCTCCTGAGAGATGTCCTCACCAAAGTACAGCTTCAGACGCTGGCCATTCACCTTGAAATTGGGCCCATTCGGCTGAGAAAGCTCAATGGTCCCATATGGAAAGACTTTGGCGACGGTGAATGGACCAGTCCAGCGGCTCTTCAACTTGCCAGAGAAGATCTTCAACCGAGAGTTAAAGAGTAAGACTTGATCACCAACGTGGAACTCTCGGTTCTTGATTTTAGCATCGTGGATAATCTTCGTCTTCTCCTTGTAGATCAGCGAGTTCTCATAAGCTTCATTCCTCAGTTCATTTAGCTCGTTGAGTTGAACCTTGCGATGATCACCGGCTTTTATGATGTCGAAGTTAGCCCACTTCAAGGCCCAGTGCGCCTTGTGTTCCAGCTCGATGGGTAGGTGGCAGGCTTTCCCGTACACAAGACGATAAGGTGTACAACCGATCGGGGTCTTGTAAGCAGTACGGAAAGCCCACAGAGCATCATCTAGCTTATCGGCCCACGCGACACGATGCTCTCCCACAGTACGCTCCAAAATTCTCTTCAAGCCACGATTGGAAATTTCGGCTTGCCCATTGGTTTGGGGATGATAGGCGGTGGAAAGACGGTGATTGACACCATACTTTGCCATGACTCTTGAAAATTGATCGTTGCAAAAATGAGTCCCGCGGTCACTGATGATAGCACGAGGAACGCCAAATCGAGCGAAAAGCTGCTTCAAAAAGTTCACAACCACCCTCGCATCATTCGTAGGAAGAGCCTTAGCTTCAACCCATTTAGAGACGTAGTCGACAGCGACGAGGATGTACTTGTTCCCTTTGGATGACGGAAATGGCCCCATAAAGTCGATGCCCCATACATCAAAGATTTCACATTCCTGTATGAAATTTTGAGGCATCTCATCCTTATGTGTAATCTTGCCTTGACGTTGGCAAGCATCACAATGCTTAACCATTTCGTGAGCGTCACGATAAATGGTGGGCCAGTAGAATCCAGAATCAAACACTTTCTTAGCGGTGTAGTTGGGACCAAAGTGACCACCGGTGGGTCCTTTGTGGCAAGCTTAGAGGATGTCAAAAGCTGCCGGTCCGTCAACACATCGACGAATAATCAGATCAGCACACTGTTTGAATAGATAAGGGTCATCCCAAAAGTAAGTCTTAACATCGTTCAAGAACTTCTTCTTTTGTTGGGATGTTAACCCTTGGATGAGAATACCACCCGCTAAGTAGTTTGCAATGTCCGCAAACCATGGGGTGCCATCAAGATTGAGATTTATAGACATTAGAGTCTCCAGGGGGAAAGAGTCATTGATCTCTTTGTTCGGATGATCCCCCTGATATGGATCCTCAAGTCGACTCAAATGATCCGCGGCCAGGTTTTCGGCTCCCTTCTTGTCACGAATTTCAATGTTGAATTCTTGAAGGAGCAAAACCCAGCGAAGAAGTCTTGGCTTAGAATCGTTCTTTGACATCAAGTACTTCAATGCGGAATGGTCCGTGTATACGATGGTGGTGGATAAAACAAGATAGGGGCGAAATTTCTCAAAAGCATAGACAACAGCTAAAAGCTCTTTTTCGGTTGTCGTATAATGCAATTGAGCCCCTGTCATTGTTTTGCTAGCATAGTGGATCGGTTGGAAGTGTTTATTCACTCTTTGGCCCAAAACCGCACCAATAGCAAAGTCGCTAGCATCGCACATCAATTCAAAGGGCAGCTCCCAATTAGGGGTAACCAAGACCGGTGCCTTAGTTAGCTTATCCTTGAGAAGATTGAAGGCTTCGAGACACTCTTTAGAAAAGATAAAAGGAGTATCTTTTTCTAAGAGGTGGGTCATCGGGCGAGCGATTTTAGAGAAATCCTGAATGAATCGAAGATAGAAGCCCGCATGACCCAGAAAACTTCTCACACCCTTCACGGTTGAAGGTGGAGGTAATTTGGCTATGACATCTACTTTAGCAGGGTCGACTTCAAGACCGGCTTTAGAGATTTTGTGTCCTAGCACAATGCCTTCTTTTACCATAAAATGGCATTTTTCCCAATTTAGAACAAGGCGAGTGTCTTCGCACCGCTTAAGCATACGTTCCAAATTGGCAAGGCAGGAAGAGAAGGAATCCCCGAAGACCGAAAAATCATCCATGAAGACTTCCATGGTTTGCTCAACCATGTCATGGAAGATAGCCAACATGCACCTTTGGAAAGTCCCGGGGGCATTGCATAAGCCAAAAGGCATTCTTTTGTAAGCAAAGGTGCCATAGGGACAAGTGAATGTTGTCTTCTCTTGATCTTGAGGATCGATGGGTATTTGAAAATAACCCGAGAAACCATCCAGAAAGCAGTAATATTCATTACCCGCTAGACGTTCAAGCATTTGGTCCATAAAAGGTAGAGGGAAATGATCCTTTCTCGTGGCATCATTGAGTTTGCGGTAGTCTATACAAACTCTCCACCCAGTAACGAGACGGGTAGGAATCAACTCGTTGTTTGCATTGGGCACAACGGTGATACCACCTTTCTTAGGCACACAATGGACTGGACTAACCCACGGTGAATCTGAAATAGGGTAAATCATACCCGCATCAAGAAGTTTAATAACCTCTTTTTTGATGACTTCATGTATTTTAGGATTCACCCTTCGTTGACTTTGAATTGTGGGCTTAAAGTCGTCCTCCATGAGAATTTTATGTGTGCAGAAATGAGGATCAATTCCACGGATGTCCGAGATTTTCCAAGCGATAGCGCGTTTATGCTTCTTCAACACAGCGACAAGTCGGGCTTTTTCGTCTTCTTTCAGATCCTTTGCGATGATGACCGGTAGCTTCTCGTCGTCTTCTAGGAAAACGTACTCAAGATGAGGCGGTAGGTCCTTAAGCTCGAGAGTAGGAGGATCCTCAGTAGATGGTGAAACTAACGATGGATCATCATTAGACACCTCTTTAGGAGCAGGAGGAGAGAACGGGTCCTCATTGAGAAGTCTCTCAATAGTACGAATATCTTCATCCCAATTGGTGGACAAATTATCATACTTAATATCGAGAGGACCCAAGCTAGCTTCGAAATCATCCAAATCACTTTCTCCAAAAGGAGTCAATGCTGGAGCGATTGAGGCCACGGTCTCAACATTGGGTAGAGAAGGAGTACTTTTGCAAGCATCATGAAAATGTTCTTCACAAGCCTCATCGAGAACATCAATAGCATTAACACTCTCATACGAATAAGGTTGCTTAGAAATCTTACCCATGTTGAAGACAATTTTATCGTCACCAACTCTCATGATTATTTCGCCTGCGGCTACATCAATAAGAGTGCGACCGGTCCTCAGAAATGGACGTCCAACGATTAATGGAACACGGGGATCCATTTCGTAATCAACGACGACAAAATCCGCCGGGAAGGTGAATTTATCGACGCCAACAAAGACATCTTCGGCTATCCCCACTGGATAAGCAACCGTACGGTTGGCTAATTCCAAAGTCATTTTGGTGGGGACTAGCTCGGGGAGAGATAATTGCTTCCAAACACTTAAAGGCATTAAGTTTATACTGGCACCTAAATCGGCTAGGGCCATGCAATTCTCTACTCCCGGGAAGTTGCAAGGAATCAAGAAGCGACCCGGATCACCAAGTTTGGTGGGCAATTTCCTTAAAAGCACTGCGGAGCAGTTCTCATTAAGTTGGGTCTGAGCAATGTCAAGAAGCTTTTCTTTATCACTTAAAAGATCTTTAAACATCTTAGCATATTTGGGCATGTGAGCAAGAGCCTCGGCAAAGGAGATGTTAAAATTCAATTGTTTGAACATTTTTAGGAAGTTTGAAACCTGAATATCATCCTTGCTCTTTTGCTTCTCTTTCCTCAACCTTGAAGGATAAGGTATATTGGATGAAGAAGAAGGCTTTAAGGGAGTAGGATCACTCACAACCACGGGTGGTGGGGAAATGGGGATAGAAGGTGAAGGAGGTGAAGAAAGTTGCTCTTTTTCCTTGTTCACAATCACCGGTGGAGGTGTAGGAAGCTCGGGTTCCATATAACCTTTTCCACTACGAGTGGTGATTGCTTTCATCTCCCCTCTTGGATTTGCAACGGTATTACTCGGAAGAGTACCCGAAGAAGAGGGTTGATTACTTTGGATGAGCGAACCAATCATATCACGAAGGTGAAGAGCTTGATTGTTGAAAGAGTTTTGCATGTTGGCATTAATATCATTGCTGTGTTTGGCCATGTCATTCCTTAGCTCGGCTCGAATATCGCTCCCTTGTTTCACCATGTCATTCTTCAAGTTGACAAATTGACTCTGAAGATTCGTCACCATCTCACGATTAGTCTTCATGAACGTCTCGACGTCTTGACTTACGGCCATCGGTTGATTGAGAGGTGGAGCTTGGTAAGCTTGAGAATTTCCTTGAGTTGGGTATGGGTTTCTTTGGGATTGATATTGATTTTGAGCACGAGGTTAGGATTGGTTGTTTCGGTTGTAGCTTTGTTGTTGGTTTTGGTTTGCAGGAGGGAAACCGGGAGGAGCAAGATAATTGTTGGAGCGATAACTTAGCAAGTTACGGTCTCCGTGAGGGCGAGCTTGATAGTCTCCCGTGGGATAAGTACCATATGCTGCGTTAACGTCTTCAGAATAATTACCGTGAGTATAAGGACACTCATTGTAGGAATGAGGACCACCACATGTGTCACAAGAGATAACAACGGCTTTAGCTTGTTGAGTTTGGTTAGAAGTCAAAATTTGGAGACTTTTGTTAATATCGAGAATAGCACGTTCCAAAATAGACGGGTTGGTGGTGGAAGAAGTAGATGAAACATTGACTCTCTGATTAGATCTTGAGGATGCAGAAGAATCCCAATTCTTGTGGTGAGTAGTCATGTTTTCAATCAACTCTCGACACTCCTCCGGTCTCCTTTTCATAAAAGTACCACCGGCGGCGGCATTGATCGTGTCACGATCACGAAAGGTGAGACCATTGTAGAAGGTGTCAATGAGAGTGACGGGGAGCATATTGTGATTAGGACAGCGGTCGATCAAATCATTGTAACGTTCCCAAGCATCGAAAAGCGATTCATCATTCTCTTGCATAAATCCACTGATTTGGTTACGAAGGCTAGTGACCATGGATGGTGGGAAGTAGCGCGATAAAAAGCGTTGAGTCATGTCATTCCATGTATGAATAGAATTCTTAGGAAGACGGTCAAACCATTTTTCGGCATGGTGAGAAAGCGAGTGTGGAAAGAGTTGAAGGCGAAGGTCATCCATAGAAACATCGGAGCACTTCATGCTTTGGGTCATGGTAATGAATTTGTCGAGGTGTTTGTTGGCATCATCATCCGGAATTCCACGAAACGGGTTCGTTTGCACTTGCTGGATCATGTGATGCTTCAACGAAAACTCCTGAGCCGTGACGTGCATTGGCGCAATCGGGCCTCCGCGTCCGTTCATGGTGGGTTGGCACAATTCCTCCATGGTTCGTAAATCAGGTAGAAGGACATTGTTGTTGTTGTTGTTATTGTTGTTGTTGTTATTCAAATTATTTTGAGGTGGGTGATTATTGTTGTTGTTAACACCAGCCATATCTAAATCTTCACGATTCTCGGGTTCAGAATAGTTTGTAGATCTAGTACGCATGCACCTGCAGAAGAAAAATATACACAAAGAATATAATATTTTTGATTTTTATAGGTTTTTTAATGTTTTTGTATTTTTGAAGAGTTTTATATTTTTTAGGAATTTTGGAAATTTTTATAGCAATGAAAATAACGTTCAAAGAACGTATCCCAAAATTCAATGCGTCTCTCACTAGAAACCGTTTATCTTAACGAAAAGAGCCGGCAGCGGCGCCATTTAATACTTGGCTTTTGACACCTAGTATAAAATTTTGAAGTCCCAAGTCTTTTCGAATTGAAAACCGGTCTTAAGTGCGACTCAATCGTCTTTTGGTGGATCAAAGATTTGGTTTGGTTTGTTTTAAACTATTTGCAAGTAATTAAAGTGTCGTTGAGTAAAATGGAAGTTAAAAGATTAATTTGAATGACGAGTAAAAATAAATGCATATAAATGTAAAGGTGACAATGGAAAAATACTAACTCACTAAATAAAACTAACACTTAGAAAATTATCAGAAAATAAAAAGTACTATAAGAAAGTGATATCGAAAGAAACCAAAACAAGCCAAAAAGGGGACCCGATCGGAATGTTTTCCGATCGGATGGTCGGAATATGGTTGAAGAGTGGTAGCAATCGGAATGTAACAAATGCTGACAAATCGGAATACTACAATTGCCCCAATCGGAATAATACTCGAAGTCACAATCGGAATATAGGACAATGCCTTACCGTCGGAATATGCAAAACAACCCAATCGGAAAAGGGAGTTAAGGCTACAATCGGAATACGTGCAAATGCACCAATCGGAATAAGGGACAAGCCCGACCGTCGGAATACTTGGAGAACAATCCAATCGGAAAGTGGAGAAGGGGCGCCGATCGGAAAAGGGTTTTAAGCCCTTTCCGAAAATGGTGGAAAACGGTTAGGGGGAACACCCGGTCGGAATAATGCCAATCGGAAAGGGGTTTTACCACCCTTTCCGAAATTTATGGAAATGGGGAAAAGCTAGGTAATAAGCTAAAGTAATAAGCTAACACCCAAACCAATCCGATTCTATGACAAATCCGAGTCAAATAAGCACTTTGATCAACTTATTCAACTCGAAATTAATCAACTCTTTAGATCAAATCATAAAAACATAAACTTTTTAATAAAGCTTTTTAATAAGAAAAATAAGATGATCATAAAACATAAGCTAATAAGCACAAAAGTCTTAAAGCTTAATCAAATGAAAACTTATAAAATGATCAAGAGATTAACTTTTTAGCATGAAATCAATTAGAACAACACGGATCACATGATAATCACACCAAAATCAATCTTAAATCAAAGAAAAGTAGAATGAGATTAAGAGATAAAAGCTTAAAATAGAACTTGATTAAATAAAAATAAGCAATACAAAGAGTTAATCTTGAAAGATTAAAAGAAAAAGATGAACTAGTGAGAGAAAGTTTAAGACTTTCTCTCTCTAAAAACTAAAAAGTGAAAAATTAACTAAAAATCTAACCACCCTCCTAATGACTGTCAGGAGGGTATTTATAGGGAAAGTGGAAGGAGTGCATGTGTTGCATCTTCTTTCTTGCTTTCTTCACGTTTTCTCGACTCGACTTTAATTCTTCGTCTTTGTCGTCTCGGGATTTGAACTTGTCTTTTAATTTTCTTCTTCTATTAGACTTGAGTTCCACGACTTCGTTAAACTTCCGTCTTTTGACTTTTTCTTCGACAAATCTTCAGAATAGGCCTTGGACTTCCGTTCTTTTTGCACTCTTGATCTTTTGACTTCGTCTTTTCCCGTTTTCTTCAGTAAAAGCCCGTGAAAGCCCGTGTTTTCTTCCTTTTTCATATTTAGGTCCTAAAACACAATAAAAACACAAACCACGCATAATTCCGACTTTTACGACATAAATCACACGTTTTGGTCTTGTTATTATTGGAAATAAGTGGTAAAAGGATAAGTGTTTTCACACTTATTACCTGCCACGGTCAATGTCATCTGCACGACATCCGCGAAGGCCTGCACAAACTGTGGAGCCTCCATTACCCTTGTCATGGCTAGGCGCATCCCTTGGCCCACTATCCAACTACGACCATCAATGGCCGTAAGCAGTGGGGGCCACAGTACTTCAACGCATTCTGTTGCCAGAACGTTCAGTTCTCGCTCCACCTCAGCTGTTCGCTCCTCCATGATAGCCCGCTCCTTGATAAATTCTTCCTTCAGCGTGTCACGCTCTTCTGCCAGGGCGGATGCTTGGTCCACTCCGGTTTTGGTGGCGGCTTCGGTTGCGGATACCTATGAACAACACTTGGGTTACTACAAAGAAAGACATGGATGTTACACATACAAATTGGTATATAAAACGGTGCATACCTTGCTGTTGGCCGCCTCAAGGAGAGCTTCCAACTCAGCAATACGCTCTTCACGGACGTTGGCGTGGCTTATTTGCTCTTTTATTGTCGCCTCAGCCACGACCAAGTCCGCCTGCAGGGAGATAATTTTCTTCTCATGTTTCACTACAAGCTCTTCCCTGCGAGTTATTCTCTTATCGGTACGACGAGCGTAGGCCAAGGACTCTTCCACCAGGCGCCGCAAGGCTGCCCCTAGTGTTACCTGATGCACCGTGGCTACGTTGAACTGCTCAAGAAGGACCAAGTGGTTCATTTCGTCTAGGTCTTGGGCTAAGGCGAGAGGAGTCAAGTGATCCATGAACTCCTTACATTCGGACTCTGCCTCTATTCTTGTTAGGCTGGACAAGTTCCAAGCCGGGCGAAGGTTGGTGTCTGGACCCTCGGCGCGAGGCTCCTCTTCGTGAGTCGGGGGAGGTGATGGGGGCATCGAGGATATCATGGGAGAAGGTTCTCTCTCTAATTCCTTCTCCTGCGCTAGTATCGAAGGATCCGCCCTGTTATTTAACAAACACTTATGAGTTTTTGTGGTATCATGGGGGAAGAAAATATTATGAAATATAACAAAAGGTACTTACGTCGCATCTATCACCAGCTCCGTGATAGTGGGAGCTACGACACTCACTGGTGTTGCCTTCCATACATGTGTATCTACTTGCGACGGGGGGTTGTCTTGCGGCAGTGTGGTGCTGCTCCCTTCTTGGAATTAAGGATGGTCTTTCCTCAGCTTCTTGGGGGCGCATTGTGTTCCCCCGCCTTCGCTTCTACATTCTTCACCACCCTCCTGGTGGATTTGCGCTTCTTGGACGCAGGTTTAGGCTGTTTGGAGGATCCGGCCTCCTGCGCCACTTCCTCCTCTCCTTCATCGTCATCACCAACCATGCGGTTGATGGACGGATCTGTGGGTTGTTCTTCACCTTGAATGGAGGCGGCATTCTCCAGTAGAAGCTCACCACCATCTTCATTGGTAAAGTCCAGCGGTGACTTCTGGATCACTGGTTCTTGCTCATCAGACCGTGGCTCAGTTGTTTCTTCTAGTGCGATCATCATGCCGGCAGTGGCGACTAGTAAGGGGGGCTCGGCCTCTTTCAGGGGCCGAGATCCCTCCGGATCCTTTCTTGGGACACCCTGACGTAGTAGTCCAAACAACTTCATCTCTACAAACATAAGCAACCATATGGGTTAGTATGATTCTAAGCATTATTGTCAATTTTATATGCATATTCATGTATAAGGGATACCTACCCTGTCTACGCTCGGTCAGAAAGCATGGATATCTATCCTCCCTCCCAAAATAATTGCAGCTGATCCCTATTAAGCATAGGAAGTGCTCCGACAGACCCTTATGGAATCAGTGCGATGGGTGTCTAATGTTTTCACATCCCGGCTGCTATAATCCTTGGATGAGGGTGGGTAGTCAAAGCGTACTTTGGTTTTCAGAAAAAAAAAGGGGTAGGGTACACCTTGGCATCTACGAAAAAGTTGTGGTCGTACCACTTCTTAAGGGAATCTAGGGGTTTCCTATAGGTCATGGGGGCGGTTGCGGATCGTTTTTTAAACGATATCCACCCATTCACCATTTGGGGGGGGGGGGGGGGGCGTAGAAAACCCTAAATAAACTAACAGTGGGGGCTACCTCACAAGCATGGCAGGTAACCTCAAATTGGTTAACCTTGCACACCCCTATACAGTGGAGCTGGGTTATATGGAAGTCATAATACATTAGCACATCTACAAGGAACTTAGATAGTGGGATGCGGTAGTTTGCCGAGTCAAATAAGCGCGTGTACACGCCTATTTTCCCAGCAAGGGCGTCCGTGATAGCTTCTCCGTCACCTGGATAGGAGGGGTTTACGCTCTCAGGGATATAATATTAAGAAAAAAAGTCCATATATTTCTCCGCAGACATCACGTTAAGAAAGTCCGTGTTCACAGGATTATCTTTCACCATGATTTATAAATATGAGTAGAAAGGCTCGGTGGTCTAACCTGGTGTGATGGATTTCTGTGGAAAAAGAAGGAGAATAAGTGGAGGATTGAGCGAAGGTATAACAATGGTGGCAATGGAGTTGTTAACTGTGTGTTCACACAGTTACACGCACTAACTCTTTTATAGGGTTGCCTCGAGTTACGAGGTGCTATGGATGTTTGCCACGTGTAAACCACTATGCCTATCTAACAGATGGGAATTACGACACTTCTGAAACGTCAGAGGGACACACGGGTCACTTCTTGACAGTTTTACGTGGCTCAAGAGTGGCTTGTCTAGTGCAGTTTTGCTGACAAAACGTCCGACTAATGACTACCATAAATGTATTCATTAATGTTGTCCCGACAGGCCTTTTTTGGAGTACGGCTATGTTTGCGACATCGATATATATAGGAATTGATTAGTCTAGAGGTTACGCCTACGGCTGTAACAACTAGACTGGGGGGACATGATGACGTATAGTCCCCAACCGGGTCATGAACCCGACCCACTGGTACGACCCGCATCCGACCCATCACGAATGGGTTAGATTAATGTCATTTGAGCTTATGGGCTTGAATGAACAGTGTCCGCATAAGGTGTGTGCGGCCCACGGCCCGGCACGGCCAGTACAGGGTTAGACAGAATCACAATCTTAATAGGATTGAGATTTGCCTCAAAGTATAGGATATACACTCACCATAATTAGAAGATAACAATCAAGCTAATTATGGTGATTATCTTGTACTTGGGGCCGGAGTAACAGTGACAACCCATTAGGGTTTCACTGCCTATATAAGGAACCCTCAAGGGTTCCACAATGGTATCACATTCTCTATACTCTCAACCTACAGCCGAATTCTAACCCTAAACCGATTACATACTCTCACGCTGGTGTCTAATCGTGGGATACATTCCCACGGTATGTCTAACGCGTGTTGTTTTAGTGTGCAGGATCTCAACAAGTTATTCACTTGGTGCAAGAGCTGGAGTCCAGCCTACCCGGATTAAGCCTAATTCGGGTCAAGCAAGGATCATCCAACTTTTGTATCAACAACCGCGATATTAGGAATGGTCGTAGTATCCCTCATCATCCGATGCCGGTGGAGGGGAATACCTAGGTCGACGACGTCTGGGAGGATGGTCATCCGAATCCGACCCCGAAGGGTCATGAGGAGGAGGCGGTGCCCCACTTCTCGGTTGGCTATGATGACCACTTTTGTGAGAAGAGTTAGGAGCTTTCTTCCCACCAGAATTTACCCTATCCCACACACTAGTGCGGCGATTGTTCACCAGAGTTTCCAACACCGGGCGTCCAGTGGAGCCGTCGGACCTATCCCCATCTTCATGGGCTTGTAGCAATTCTTGCATGATGCGATCCCTTATGCGGTCGAATACATTCCGAGGTTGAGGGGTTTCCTCAAGGGGAGGTTTTTCCTGGGGGCGCGCCCTCCTTCTCCTCTTTCGAGTTCGAGGGGAAGTACCAGGCGCGGGACTGCCAAAGTTAAGCCTGGATTGGAGGTTCCTTCCCAGATTTAGCCTTGACGAGATGCCCGGGACGATTCTGTCAAAGTTCTGCGTGAGAACACGCTCGAGGTCCTCGTCACCGAGTGAACCCCCTTCCAATTCTGTCTCGACTTGTGGCCTCTGCGGCTCCTTTTTAGGGGCGTTTGGCACAGACCCTGGATCAGGATTATCCATGGTGATGGTTGGTGGAGGGGTGTTATCGGATGTACTTGCCCCACCAAGAGACAGGAACATGTTCCGGTTATTCGGCCCTCCTGCTTGGCCACCTTGAGGTTGAGCGGAGGTGATTTTCCCATCACCTGCGGACTTTCGATTCCCAGGATTCGTGTTCCTAGGGTTTCCCTAAAATTGTCCCTTCGTCATAGAGGAAGATTGAGATTAAGATCGATAATGAGTTTAGTGTATGGGTCCCATAGATGGCGCGAACTTGTTGATATAAAAGTTGGATGATCCCTTGCTTGACTCGAATTAAGCTTAATCCAGGTAGGCTGGGCTCTGGCTGTTGCACCAAGTGAATAACTTGTTGAGATCCTGCATACTAAAACAACACGCGTTAGACTTACCGTGGGAATGTATCCCACGATTAGACTCTGGCGTGAGAGTAAGTTATCGGTTTAGGGTTAGAAATCGGCTGTAGGTTTAGAGTATAGAGAATGTGATACCTTTATGGAAGGCAGTGAAACCTTAATGGGCTGTCAGTGTTACTTCCGCCCCAAGCACAAGATAATCACTATAATTAGCTTGATTGTTATCTTCTAATTATGGTGAGTGTATATCCTATACTTTGAGGAAAATCCCAATCCTGATAAGATTGTGATTCTGTCTAACCCTGTACCGGCCGTGCCGGGCCGTGGGCCGCACACACCTTATGCGGCCACTGTTCATTCAAGCCCATAAGCTTAAATGACATTAATCTAACCCATTCGTGATGGGTCGGATGCGGGTAGTACCCGTGGGCCGGGTTCATGACCCGGTTGGGGACTATACATCTTCAATAGAAGTATTTATTTTTAAGTGTGAAATAAATAATATCGTTCAAGTAATTAATTTGTTTAATTAATATTCTCGTACTTGTACCGTTGTAAAGTAATTTAAATATATATAAAAGGAAGTTTTGTATATATTTAAAAGGTGAAAAGAAAATATAGTTGTTTTTATAAGTTAATCATATTTAATTTATATAACATATCTAAATAACGTTTATAAAATGTATAACATTTTAATTTAATTTAATTCAACGTTCCCGAAGTTTGTATAATGTATTAAATTATAAGTTTGGGAAAATAAAGAGTGTTTTAAGTTTTACGTTTTTTAATATTAATTATATATATAACAAATTAGGGTTTGTTAAAGTTTAAGAAAATTACATTCTAGTCCCTTGATTATATATTACCCGCGGTTAATTACTTAAATACCCCTACGGTTTGTTTAACTTTCAAACAATGGCAAAACAAGTCCTTCCCTAGTTACACGTGTAACTAGGGCTTACAAAAGTTTCCCATATTACCACATTTAGTCCTTGTGGTATTTGGTTAGGGTTAGGTTAAACAAAGTTCCATAACCGCCCCCTAGGGCTCCTAATATGTTTCGGTTATTACCAAAATGGTCCCTAGGGTTAGTTTTAGGTTTTTCTAACTTATCCTAGTTGGCAAGAATGGCTCCTAGGGCTCCTAATAAGTTTCGACAAGTGACAAAGAGGTCCTTAGGGTTCCATTCAAGTTACACAAGTGTACACAACTTATAATAATTACAAAAATGGTCCTTCTACTTTGTTCAAGTCTCGAATAGGGTATTATTCACCCCTAAACTCTCGGCAAATTACATTTTGGGTCCTTCTATGTTATATTTTGTTAAAATAAGTTTCCATAAATCACCATTTAAATCCTTAGACTTATTTAAATTTACAAATCAATCCGAAAGTTTTATAAATTACATTTTTAACCCGAAACTTAAATAGTTTACATTTTTAATCCGAAACTTAAATAATTTACATTTTTAATCCGAAACATTACTAAATCTCATTTTTCATACAAAAGTTTTATAATATGTTTATTTAACATAAATAAAGTTTATTTTTGGTATGTTTATCTTAGTGAGCTTTAGGAAGCATTAGTGTGCTTAATGGGCTTCTAGTTTCGATAGGGCTTACATAGTGGGCTTAATGGGTCTAACTATATTAAACACTATTCATTGGGCTTATTAATCCATTAAGATAAACTAGTTAAACATGTTTAGTATTAAAATGAATCTAATTATTTCTAAGCTTACAATAATTTCAAAGTTATTCATCACCCTAAAACTACGGTAAAACCCCACGTCCAAAATATACACATGCATAGGTTTTTGTGATTTTTCTAGTTTAGCATGTTCATGAGATTATGGTTATCATAGTTAACAATATTTTTCATCACATTAAGTGATACCTCATATTTTAGCCGTGACCTTCATTAGTCTAGGTTTTCCTAGATTTGTTTTTATGTTAAGTTTACACTAAGAATATATATATATATATATATATATATATATATATATATATATATATATATATATATATATATATATATATATATATATATATATATATATATATATATATATATATATATATATATATATATATATATATATATATATATATATATATATATATATATGTTCATGTGTATGATAATGAAGATGTATAGAAAGAGATAGGTTTCATGACACTTACTTGTTAAGTGGTTCTAGGAATGAACAAGTGAACTAGTGGTAGCTTGAGCTTGTGTTCAACAATGTTGGTTGTTTAGATCAAAACCTAGTTGTGACTTCTTAGCTTAAATGTACCCTTGGAGTTGTCTTTGAAGATCAAGCTTGTTGTAAGTGTATCAATGATTGGAATTCAAGATGAATGAGACATAGATTTTCTAGTAAATGAAGGAGTAAGTGAGTTTTGAGGATTTTTTTGTAGAAGTAATATATATGTCGTGGGTTTTTGAGAGAGATGTGAGGAAGATTCAAATGTTTTGTGTTTGTGAATCTAGTGGATATTCGGATATATGAAGAGAGATGGAAATCATAAGTGTATCTTGTAAGTACTTGTATATCTATGAAAAGATTATGCAAGATATGTTTTGGATATGTAGTACTATGTCTAAAATTAGCAAAGTGTCCACCCTTCCAACTTGAGTTCCTAGACGTGTGGTTTCAAGTCAAAGGGGACATGATGTGCCAAGCATAGTAACATATGTATGGTGTAAGTATGGTGTATAGTGTACACATGGTGGATGTACAAGTTTGCTTGTAAGTTTGTAAGTAATTATGGGTGTGTAAGCACACAATACACGGCTAGTGTATATCTTTAGGGTAGAAATTGTGTTGACTTGTCTAAAATTGGGAGTTAACAATAGTATATGTATTATAGTGTAGGTACTTGTAAGGTTTCTAGGTATTTTGGTTAAACATTTAGATCACTATGTGAAAGTATATAATGAGTATATCATTATAAATATTTTACTTGGACAAAATAAATAAATGATAATGTGAAATAATAGACATTGTTTTAAAGTGATAGATGTTTGTTCATAGTATGAGGTATATGTAAATATATACGTATAAATATAAATCCAGGTACCTAATAAATTAAGTAAATAATAATACCGTTTTCCAAAAGTGTGTACTGAGGTGGTGAGTCCTTGTTTAATCATGTGGCCAGTCAATTGCCAAAGTAGTCAGTAAAGACTAAAGGTTCATGTATATGTTAAAATAAAATATGAAATGATAGTATGACAATTGGATATGATTCTTAATAAATCATATAAAAGTGGATTTTTATAGATTCCAAGTGAGTACAACAGTTGACAAAGTCAATAAGGTAAAATCAGAAGTTTTACAGATATCATCAGATATCGAGTTCTTCAAAGAAAACGATCGAAGCTCGAGTGATACGTAAATAGAAAACGAGAGGCTTCAATGATGAAGATGATTCTAGATAATCACAATAAAAAAAACAACAAGGATCGGAAGAGTACGAGTCTCCTCACATTAAACTACATTAGAAAGAGATAAATATGTACACGGATAAGCATGAAATTCCCCCACGAGGAACCTCATTTTTAATAACCGAGTCAAGATCTCGACTCGAATCCCCATAAATGTGATCCTTTAGGGACAATCATGATATGGTCTAAAATTGGGTCTTACATGATAAACAGGGCCAAAAAACCGGTATTTAAGGACTAAGTACTTTGAGGATGCAAATACTTTGAGCAAATTCCCAAAGGGAACAAAGAAAAAAGATAAAGAAGAGAAGAGTGGGACAATTGGTGGGTCACAATTTTGAGCTACTCGAGTTAAACCACACACACCATCGTCAAAAGGAGTAGACGAGGTGGTAGTAGTCAAAACAAGCGGTGATGATGGTGAAAAACGAGTCTCATCAATCAGATTAATCATTTCAAAAACTTTTTCACTTTTGTCTTAATGAAACCCTTTTTGACATTAATAAAGTCGAAAACATTAGGCGTCTCTAAAACAATGGTTGACACACTAAAAAGATTAGCCGTCTCGAACTTGATGTTAGGCATACTAAAGATCTCAAGGTTTATGTCATGGGTGGGAGAGGGGTTAAAAAGATTTTCAAAACGTGCATCAACAAAGAAAACCTCCCCCTCCGGGTCAACAAAAAGGTCATCATTTGCAAGATTGTTGATATCTTCGATTTCCTCATCATAAATAGGTTCGTCAAACCAAGATTTTTCAAAATCGTCCTCAATAATTTGGGTAACTCTCTCGAAAATACCATGATCAAGCATAAAACCGTCATTCTTTGTTGGGGATTGTTGATAAGGTAAATCCCCAAGAATGTGGTTATCGACATTCTCAATGGAGGAGTATTTATTAGGTAACTCCTAGAGAATGGGATTTTTTGTCACATGAGAAGGTTCGTCATTATGAAGAAGATGTTCTAACTCATCAAGTTTGGCATCGAGATTGGAAAAATTAACCTCACTTGAGGTGGAAGTGGAGGCATAAGAGCAAGTTCTCTTTTGATTTGTGCCTCAATCTTGGGGTCAAACACAAAGTCATCATACTTCTCACATGAAGAGGTCTTTTTGGGAGAAGTGATGAGACCACAATTATACATGGTCTCATCGTCCAAATCGGGCCTAAAACGCGTAAATATATCATAAAATACCAGAAAATATACTTGTATTCGTTTGTTGTATGTTTTAGGTATGGGTATCGAGAAAAAGACAAACAGATCACAAGAAACAATGCAAAAATGAACACGAGAAACGAAGCCGCACAATGAACCGGACCCAAGTGATGACGTATAGTCCCCAACCGGGTCATGAACCCGGCTCACGGGTACTACCCGCATCCGGCCCGTCACTGATGGGTTGGATTAATATCATTAGAGCTTATGGGCTTCGAATGAACAGTGACCGCATACATGTGTGCGGCCCACGGCACGGCACGGCCGGTATAGGGTTAGACAGATCATAATCTTATTATGATTAGGATTCACCCTAAAGTAGTGGATATACACTCACCAAAATTAGAAGATATCAATCAAGCTAAATATGGTGCTTATCCTTTGCTTGGGGCTGAAGCATCAGTGACAGCCCATTAGGGTTTCACTGCCTATATAAGGAACCCCCAAGGGTTCCACAAAGGTATTACATTCTATACACTCTTAACTCCCATCAAATCCTTAAACCCTAACCGATTACTTACTCTCACGCTGGAGTCTAATCGTGGGATACATTCCCATGGTAAGCCTAACGCGTGTTGCTTTAGTGTGTAGGATCCCAACAAGATAATTCACTTGGTATAGGAGCCGGAACCCAGCCAACCCGAATTAAGCCTAATTCGGGTCTAGCAAGGATCACCCAACTTTTGTATCAACAAGTTGGCGCCATCCGTGGGACCAATACACTAAGCTAGAGCAAATATCATCTCAATCTCTCTCAATGACGAAAGAAAATCCGCAAGGAAACCCCAGGAATACGAATCCTGTGGATCGGAAGTCCATAGGGGACGGGATACTCATCCCCATCAGTCCCCCGGCAACCAAAGAGGTGGACCGAATAACCGGAGCGTTTTTCAACCCATGGGTGGAATAGGCACGTCCGCTAGTGCCCCACCAACAACCTCGACCTTGGACAACCCTGATCCAGGGAGTGCGCCTAAGCCCCCTAAAAAGGAGCCGCGCAGGCCATCAACTGAAGAAGAAGTGGAAGTTGAACCACTTAGTGAGGAAGACCTCGCTCGAGTTCTCATGCAGAAATTTGACAGGATCTTCCTGGGAATCGCGTCTAGGTTAAACCTAGGGAGGAACCTCCAATCTAGGCTCAACTTTGGCAGAGCCGTACCCGGCACCTCTCCTCAGACTCAAAAGAGGAAGAGGGCACGACCCCAGGAACGAAACCTCTTTGAGGAAACCCCTTAACCTAGTTCGAACGTATAGGGGATCGTGTTATGCAGGAACTGCTACAATCTCGTGAAGAGGGAGATAGGTCCGACGATTCAGCCGAACGGCCGGACTTGGAGTTAACCAGAACTAATCGCCGCACAAGCGTGTGGGATAGGATGAATACCGGGAAAAAGGATCCTAGCTCTTCTCACAAGAGCGATCCTCAGCCAAGGATTAGGGCACCTCCCCCTTCCCCCGGTCCCTCAGGAGAGGATTCGGATGATCATCCACCCAAGCGACACCGACCTAGGCGTACTCCTCCACCGTCGTCAGACGACGAGGGGTACTACGGTGGCCCCTATTATCGTGAGGCTGAAGAGGAAGATCTCTCCCGCCCATGGTGCGATCCTTATCTCACACGTCCATGGTGTGATCCCAGGGAAGATCCTTTTACTCTCCGCATACGGAATTACTCTGAGGATAAGAAGCGTCGCATGCCAGCGTGCATTAAAACTTATGATGGGTCTGGTGATCCGGATGATCACCTAAAGATATTTGACACGCAGGTGAAAATCGAACGATGGCTCATGCCTATATGGTGCAAGATGTTCAATTCAACCTTGATCGGCAATGCCCGTGATTGGTTTGAGGGACTTCCTCCCCGAAGCATTGATAGCTTCACTGAACTGTGTACTGCGTTAAAAAACAATTATACTCAGCGAAAGAAGTATAATAGGGACCCCGTCTCATTGGCAACCGTCAAGCAACGGCCTAGAGAATCTACGGAGGCCTTCACCGAACGCTTCAATGACGAGTGTACGAGCACAAAGACAATGCCGGAACTGCTAAAAATTTCCGATTACATGCATGCCATAACAGATATAGAATTAATTAGGCGCCTCAATGACAAGCGACCAGAGAGGTATGTCGACCTCATGGAAAGGGTTAGGAACTTTATAGAAGGAGAAACCGCGGTAGCCGCGGCCTATCCGACAAAGGAAAACAACTATCGATCAAACGACCAGTCCAGGAGACAGTCGGGGAGTCAAAACAACCAAGGTAGTGGAAGAGGCTCGGACTACAAGAGCCAAAACAAAGGAGGACGGTGGGAGGACAAGTTCACCCCCTTAAAGATGTCCTACCGGGAGATCTTGCTGACTGAAGGGGACAACTTCTCGCGACCGCCCCCAATGACGAATCCGGTGGAACGTCGTCAAGGAAATCGCTTTTGTGAATTCCACAACGACAAGGGCCACGACACGGAGGAATATATCCAGCTCAAGAAGCACATTGAGTCACTGATCAAGTGAGGAAAACTCAAACATTTGGTCAAGGATAGGAAGGATGGGAAGGATAACAAGAAGCACGACAAGAAGGATCCCCCAAAAGACAAACCTTTAACTATATACATGATCCAATCCTGGCAGCGCCGCACAAGGCAGAAAATTAGTCAGAAATTTTCACGCGACAGAGAAATCTCATTCCCTCCCATCACGGCAAGTGACGTAGCCGATGCAACTCTAACTATTGAGGTAAGCATTGGAACACACAATGTTCGCCGTATGTATGTGGATGGAGGGTCATCGGCAGAAGTACTGTACGAACACTGTTTCGTACAGCTACGACCAGAAATAAGAAGCCAATTAGTACCGGCCACGTCGCCGCTCATCAGCTTTAGTGGAGACACCATCTAGCCAATAACACAGCTGCGTCTGCTAGTAACCATTGGGAATGAAGAGCATTCCACCACGGCGTGGATGAACTTTATGGTGATACGCTCAGACTCTCCATACAATGGGATCATAGGCAGACCAGGTATCTTGGCCATACGGGCAGTACCCTCCACGGCTCACGGAATGATTAAATTCCCTGTGGAAGGAGGAATTGTCACCATCTATAACTCAATCATACCAGCATCCGAATGTCATGTCGTGACAACACCAGTCCTACCTATTCCCGTCAAGGATGGATCACCACCTCCCAATTGGAAGGTGGCAATCCATCCCGATTATCTGGAACAACAGGTGTCCATTGGAGGAACACTCTCGGATAGCGGCAAGAGGGCCATGTGCTCTCTTCTAAAAGCAAACTTGGATGTATTCGCATGGGAGCCCAAGCATATGACGGGTGTGCCGCATGTGATCGTAGAACATAAACTCCAAATCCGCCAGGGATATCCTCCCGTTAAGCAAAAGAAGTGTGGTCAAGCACCAGAACGCAGCCAAGTAATACTGGATGAAGTACGAAAATTAGTGGACGCAGGAATTATGCGCGAGGTATACTACCACGAGTGGTTATCCAACCCGGTCATGGTCAATAAGAATGACGGGAGCTGGCGCATGTGTGTGGACTTAACAGACCTAAATAAAGCCTGTCCACAGGAGTGCTATCCGTTACCAGAGATTGATTAGAAAGTGGAATCCCTATGTGGGTATCCCTTTAAGTTCTTCTTAGACACATACAAAGGATACCACCAGATCCAGATGGCGGAAGAGGACGCGGAGAAGAAGACGTTTCATACTAGTCAGGGCGTATACTATTATATAAAAACGCCATTCGGACTAAAAAACGTCGGGGCAACATATCAGAGACTTGTTGATAAAGCCTTCGACTCACAGATATGCCGCAACCTTAAGGTCTTGGTTGACGATCTAGTCATCAAAAGTCATACGGAGGAGGCACTTCTCCGCGACATCCAAGAGACGTTTGACACATTGAGGAGGATTAATATGAAACTGAATCAAAAAAATGCACGTTTGGGGCGACCGAAGGGATGTTCCTTGGATACATGATCGATCCGAATGGGATCAAACCCTGCCCAGAAAAGACAGACGCGGTGATACAATTACCATCTCCTTAGACGCGAAAAGAGATGCAATCATTAAATGGAAAGCTGGCCAGGGTAAACAGGTTCTTATCGAAGTCCGCGTAGAAATCACTTCCCCTATTCAAAACACTCAAGAAGTGCATCAAGAAGGGAGATTTCCGTTGGACAAAGGAAGCTGGGGAAGCTTTTGGTCAGCTTAAACAACACCTCGAAGCTCTTCCCATGCTAGTAGCACCCTGACCTAAGGAAGAGCTCATCATGTATCTGTCGGCTACACATGAAGCAATAAGTGTAGTACTTATGACGGATAGGGACACAGTCCAGACTCCAATCTACTTCATAAGTAGAACACTACAAGGGCCGGAGTTGAATTATTCCTCTATGGAGAAATTGGTTTTGGCATTAGTACTCGCTACAAAACGGTTACGCCGGTACTTTCAAGCGCACCCAATTGTGGTTATTACTAATAAACCAATAAAGCAAATCATCTCCAGACCAGACGTGGCCGGTAGGATACAGAAGTGGAGCATTCTGTTAGGAGAGCATAACATCTCTTACAGACCAAGGACAGCGATCAAAGGCCAAATCTTGGCAGATTTCTTAATAGAGACGCCAGATGAGGACGGACCGGTCGTACAACGAGACGAAACTCCAGTAGAGCCATGGGTCTTGTTTAATGACGGATCCTCGTGTACGGACGGGTCAGGACCTGGCCTCATCCTCACGAATCCGGAAGGAATGAAGTTTACTTACGCTCTGCTCTTTGAATTCACACCCACTAATAATGAGGCAGAATATGAAGCGTTGATTGCGGGTTTAATAATCGCCGGTAGAATGGGAGTCCGAAACCTTGAGGCTTACATGGACTCACGGCTTGTCGCAAACCACATTCTAGGAGGTTATATAGCCAAGGAGGATAACATGGTTCGATACTTGGATAAAGTCAAGTCACTCATAGCTACTTTCAGCAAGTTTTCTATCAAACAGGTACCAAGAGGTGAAAATAAGAAGGCGGACGCTCTTAGCAAGATTGCGTCTACAAGTTTCGCCCACTTATCCAAGAAAGTCTTGGTAGAAATACTAAGGGAAAATTCGATAACGGAAGGGGAAGTCGCAGCTATAGTTGAGGAAGATGAACCTACATGGATGACCCCGATCGTCAGCTATTGAACTGATGAAACCCTTCCGGGTAAGGAAAAGGCGGCACGGCGTATCAGAAGGAAGTCTCAACACTTTGAGGTTCGAGAAGGTATTCTTTACAAGCGCTCTTTCCTACAGCCGTGGTTGTGGTGTGTTGGGACACGCCAGGCTACTTATGTGATCAATGAAATACATGAAGGATCATGCGGCATGCACGCAGGTCCCCGATCTGTAGTGGCACGAGCTCTACGCACAGGATATTATTGGCCTACTATGCATAGGGATGCACGCGACATGATTCGTAAGTGTAGTGACTGCCAAGTACACAGACCAGTACCGCGACACCCGCAGCAGGAGCTAACACCCATTACATCCTCATGGCCATTCTATAAGTGGGGGATTGACATTGCAGGACCTTTTCCCGTGGCTGCAGGAGGAGTTAAGTTCTTGATCGTCGCAATGGACTACTTTACATGATGGATAGAAGCTAAAGCGGTTAAATCCATTACGGGCAATCAGGTAAAAAAGTTTGTTTGGGAAAACATCGTGTGCCGTTTTGGCTTGCCAGGAGAAATCATCTCGGACAACGGGAAGTAGTTCGCGGATAATCCATTCAAGGACTGGTGCGCAGCATTGAATATCACGCGGCGCTTCGCATCTGTTAAACACCCGCAGACAAATGGTCTTGTGGAACGAGCGAATAGAAGCTTAGGTGAAGGAGGCACGCTTGGATGAACGAAGTGCCAAATGGGTAGATGAGTTGCCACATGTTCTGTGGGCACATAGGACTATGATTAAAACAGCCAATGGGGACACTCTATTTGCGCTGGCCTACGGGACTGAAGTTGTTATACCAACAGAAATTAGAATGCCGACCATCCGCACGGCGGAGGTTAATGTTGTCACGAAGACGAGCAACTCCGGATTAATATGGACTTGTTGGAGGAACAAAGAGAAATAGCGGCTATCAAAGAGGCCAAGTCCAAGGAACGGATGAAGGCTTATTATGACGCCAAGGTTAAAGGTGTCTCCTTTCTAACGGGAGATTTTGTTTATCGTGCCAACAAGACAAGTCGAGCGGAGAATACAGGAAAGCTGGGCCCCAAGTAGGAAGGGCCGCATGAGGTTACGGAAGCCTTAGGACGGGGCGGATACAAGTTGCGTGACATGGATGGCCGCGACCTGGAACACATATGGAATATCTGTAATCTTAACAGGTGCTATCTTTGAAAGGCTACGGCCTCCGCATGGACACTTCGCTATAGTTGGCTTCAATGAAGATCCATGTATTCTCTTTTGTTTTGTTTTTCATGCTTTATAGGTTCTATTTGTTTTTAGGATTTCTCATTCTTGTCAAAACAAAAATCGTAAACGTTCAAATAAAATGTCGTGGTGCCTAGCTAGCTCCACGACTCGTTCTTGTGCAAATTATTGTCATATCTTTTCGATTCTGTGTGCAAATTATTATCGTGTAGATTTAGTTGTTATTTCAATAATGTGCTATCTCTTATTCACATGCATTCATTCAAAACCGTACATGTACTATTCGCCTCCAGGCGGGGTAAGAGGATTAAGTGAACCTAATAATTCAACTTGTCGCATAAGAGGGATGCAACCCCGGTGACGTGGATCATGTATCCTTACTAGACACCTTTTTTACAAGACGTTGTAATAAGTTTCCATAGGCCGTGCTCACGTAGTGCTTTGCATGGTAAAGACGCATGCCGCACGTCTAGTAAAATATAAACTTGGTTGTATTCTGGGTAAGATGTGACATGTCATGCAATGTAGATACATGACATCTAAAGAAAATACACAACTTTCAAATTCAAAACACAAAGTAGCCTTGGTCATCACGGACTTACATAAAACATAACGAGTTATAACAATATTGTCAGTTCTAACCGTATACATACACGGACGAATAAAGGCACAAATGTTTACAATGTAAATTACAGAGGAGGTAAGAACTCTCCTATCCCTCTCTTCCCTTCTGCAATCAAGGCGCAGAGGACCTCACCGCGAACATCTTTTCCACCCTGTGCCCTGGTCATGTTAGCATCCAACGCCTCAGGTAACAGCTTCTCACCTTTCATCACCTTCAAAATAGAGTCGTAGGTAGGCAGGGTCAGTTGGATGGGATCGGCTGTGAGCTTGGACATTATCACCTCATTGGGAGCATCCTTCAGCGACTCTAGCTCGTCTAGGAATGGGTGCTCGATTTCCCCAAGGGCGACCATCGACGCGGTCATCTTCTCTTCAGCTAGAGTGTTGTGGTAGGCATGTTGGGTAATGTCTTCCTTCTTGCTTATCAGCTCCGCTGCTTTGGTCAAACCCTCGTGCCTACCACGGTCAATGTCGTCTGACACAACATCCGCAAAAGCCTGAAACAAGTAAGGAGCCTTCGTTACCTTGCTCACGGCAAGCCGCATTCCCTGGCCGACCATCCATCTACGCCCGGCTATGGCTGTAAGCAAGGGAGGGCACAACACTTCGGCGCAGTCCATTGCTATCCTGCTCAGTTCTCCCTTCGCTACCGCATCTCGCCCTTCCATGATAGTCTGCGCATGGGTAAGTTCGTCCTTAAGTGTATCGCATTCTTGAGCAATGGTGAAGGCTTGTACTGTTACGGCTTTAGTGGCGGCTTCGGCTGCGGATACCTATAAATAATACTTGAAATTACTACAAGACGATATGGGTCTTATATGAGAAAATGAGTATCAATAGAAGCGTGTACCTTCTCATTGGATGCAGCTAGGAGGGCCTCCAGCTCAGCAATACGTTCCTCGTGTGCATTGGCATGGTGGACTTGTTCCTTGACTGTTGATTCCGCAACGACTAAAGCTGCCTGTAGGGATGTGATAGTCTTCTCATGCTTTTCCACCAGTTCCTCTCGGCGAGCAATCTTCCTATCAGCACGGCTCACGTTGGCCAAAGCTTTTTCCAGGCGGCACAGTAGGGCCGCACCAACTGTCACCTGGTGCGCGGAGGATACATCAAACTGCTCCAGCAGCGTCTCGTGCTCGAGTTCATCCAAGTCTTGTGCCAGCGCTGGAGAAGTGATGTGATCCATAAATTCATTACACTCGGACTCCGCCTCTAATCTTGTTAAGATGGACAAGTTCCAGGCTGGGCGAAGGTTGGTGTCAGGTCCCTCAGGACACGTCTCCTCTTCATAAGTTGCGGGAGGGGATGGAGGTCTTAGTGATATCACGGGTGAGGGTTCCCTTTCCACCTCCTTCTCCTGTGTTACTATCGACGGGTCCGCCCTGTTATTAGAACACACTTATTAGTCTTTGTTTGTGGATTATATCTTGTGGAGTATTGATTGGTACTTACGTAGTGCCAATCACGGGTTCCGTGATAATAGGAGCCACGACATTCACAGGGGTTGCCTTCCAGACTTGATCATCAACATGCAGCGAAGGTTTGACTTGGGCCGTAGAGACACTGCTTCCTTCTTGGAACTGCGGATGGTCTTTCCTTAGCTTCTTTGGGGGAGCATTGTGTGCCCCTGCCCCAGCCTCTAGGTTTTTCGCTACGTTCTTGGTGGTCTTCTGCTTTCTAGATTTGGGCTCTGATGGCTGCGAGGATTTGGAATCCTGTATTATTTCATCTTCTTCACCGGTGTGATTGTTAGCTGGATTGATGAGTTCTTCTTCTTCATCTTGGTTCGGCACGGCATCCTCCAACAGCATCTCCTCACCATCTTCATTATGGAAGTCTAGGGGGGACTTCTTGATCACGGGCTCCTCCTCATTCGACCGCTGCTCAGTAGTTTCTTCCAGAGGGATGGTCATGTTAACGGTGGTCTCTAGTAAGGGGGGGGGGGGGTTCACCTTCTTTCAGTGGTCGTGATCCTTGAGGAACTTTGCTTGGATCGCCTCGGCGTAATAAACCAAACAGCTTCATCTCTGCGGACATTTGCATACATACAGATTAGTAATTTCACAAGTACTATAAGACATGTCCGCATCTAAAGTATAGAAGACCTACCCTGCCTACGCTCGGTCAGAAAGCACGGATATCTATCCTCCCTCCCATAGTAATAGTGGCTGATCCCTACTAGGAACAGGAAGTGCTCCGGCAGACCCCTATGGAATTCCGTGCGGTGGGTGTCTAATATTTTCAAATCCTTACTACTATAGTCCTTGGATTTGGGGGGATAGTCGATGGGTACCCTGGTTTGAGAACAAATGGGGTGGGTAATACTTTCTCATCCACGAAAAAATAGTGGTCGTACCAATTCTTAAGGGAATCTAAGGGTTTCTTATAAGTCATGGGGGCGGTCGCGGATCGTTTCTTAAACAATAGCCACCCATTCACCAGTTGGGGGAGTAAAAAACCTAAATAGATTCACGGTCGGGGTTACCTCACATGTATAGCAGGTAATTTCAAACTGGTTGATCTTACACGCCCCTATGTAGTGAAGTTGGGTTATGTGGAAGTCGTAGTACAGAAGCAGATCTACTAAGAATCTAGAAAGAGGGATGCGGTAGTTAGTCGAGTCAAATAGACGCGTATACACGCCTATCTTTCTCTTCGGAGCATCCGTAATAGCTTCATCGTCACCTGGATAGGTCAGATGTACTCTTTCAGGAATATAGTACTTAGACAAAAAGTCTATGTATTTCTCCGCAGGCATCACGTTGAGGACATCCGTAATAATAGGGTTATCCTTCACCATGTTTCATAAAAAGGATTAGAGAGGCGTGATGATCTAACCTGCGGTGGAGAAAATCCGTGGGATAAGAAGAGAAGGTATGAAGGAATGAGCTCGAATATAACAATGGCGAAAAAGGTTATAAAATGTGTGTGTACACAGTAGCACACACCAACTCTTTTATAGGGTTGCCTCGATTTCCAAGGTAACGTGGATGTTCGCCATGTGTAAACCACTATGCCCATCTAATGGATGGGATTTCTGACGCTTGTGAAACGTCATAAGGGACCCACGAGTCACTTCTTGACAATTTTACGTGGCTCAAGGGTGGGCCTTTCTAGTGCACTTTTGCAGGTGTGCGTCCGACTATTGACTACCATTAATGCATTCATTAAAGTTGTCCCGGTCGGCTTATTTTGGAGTGCGGCCGTAATTGCAACAAAAAGGTCTACAGGACATTGATTAGTCTAGAGGTTACGCCTACGGCTGTAACAACTAGACTGGGGGGACATGATGACGTATAGTCCCCAACCGGGTCATGAACCCGGCTCACGAGTACTACCCACATCCGGCCTGTTACTTATGGGTTGGATTAATATCATTTGAGCTTATGGGCTTCGAATGAACAGTGACCGCATATATGTGTACGGCCCACGGCCCGACACGGCCGGTTTAGGGTTAGACAAAATCATAATCTTATTATGATTAGGATTTACCCTAAAGTAGAGGGTATACACTCACCATAATTAGAAGATAGCAATCAAGCTAATTATGGTGCTTATCCTTTGCTTTGGGCCGAAGCATCAGTGACAGCCCATTAGGGTTTCACTGCCTATATAAGGAACCCCCAAGGGTTCCACAAAGGTATTACATTCTATACACTCTCAACTCCCATCCGATCCTTAAACCCTAACCGATTACTTACTCTCACGCTGGAGTCTAATCGTGGGATACATTCCCACGGTAAGCCTAACGCGTGTTGCTTTAGTGTGTAGGATCCCAGCAAGATATTTCACTTGGTACAGGAGCCGGAACCCAACCAACCCGAATTAAGCCTAATTCGGGTCTAGCAAGGATCACCCAACTTTTGTGTCAACACCAAGTGTTGAGTTTTCCAAAACAGTCCTTGAAGTTTGAAGAAATGACAAGTTTAGTCCTCCAAATTTTAAGATTTGTCAACTTTGGTCCTTAAAGAATCATAATGTACAAGTTTAATCCTTGAAGAATTAAGATTTGTCAAGTATGTCATAGTTGTAACAAAGCAATTATTGAAGTGCTGTTTGAAAACTTGCTATACAACTTTTATCAAACATGGGATACCATTTCTGCCCAAATCTAAACCCATTACCACCAGCCCACCCAAATACCCATACCCTATCCGGCCGTATTACCCATACCAGCCCAACAAACCTTTCCCCACGCCAGCTTCCAATATATTTTTATTAATATTAATTTCATGATTGAAATAATATTTATTAATCCTAAAAGGGGCGCCTAACACCTTTCCTTAATCCCCATTCTAATCAAACGAGCCACTGTTTAACACTTATGAACCCAAATTTAAATCTTTAACCCCCTACAATTAGACCCTATAATTTCTAGAAACCCAATTTACTCTAACCTAATCCTAACCCCACCATTGTATGGAGGGCATGTCATTCATTCTAGGTTGTTCAAGCATGTGCTTGAGGTTAATATGACACTCAGTCACATTCCATTGTACTTCATGGTTTTTTGGGATTTAATATATTTTACTGGGGAATGACCCCTTTACCCAAACAAATAAAAAATCCTAACCCCACCTTCATATCAAAAGAACACTGAACAGTGGACCCTCCCACATTGTCCCCTACACCATTTGAGCAAGAAAACAAACGGGGTCAGTGAATCCACGAGCCCAAACAATTTCTTTGGCTCCAATATTTGCATAGATGGCCAAGATCATAAGAAAAAACTAGACATCACCATCAAACAGCAAGGATCACATGATGGCGAGAATGGTTCAAAATTTAAACGACATCAATAGCATATTCTTCAAAAGATCCAAGGGCCTTTTAGGAAGTTAATAGCTAGGTTTCAATAAAAGTATTTCGTACTGATCAAGGTGGTCAGCATTATAATACAAATTATTTCCAATCTACTCAAATAATACATCAAACCATGGCTCCATACACACCAGAACAAAATGTGGTGGCTGAAAGGAAGAATGAGACTTTAAAGGAAATGGTGAATTCCATGTTGTTAGTGCAAACATTATGATGTTTAATCGATATAATCTCTTTGTGTTTTGATATAAACAAACGTATAAGTCAGAGTACATTATGTAAAATGTGTAAGGTACTCGTAATCACTCAAGCATACATTTGTTTACTTCTTTCGACACCTCCAAGATCGCATTCGGCATGAATCACTCAATGTATGAATAATCAACTCATTAACCTTACTAAGTGATCAAGGATTAATATTTTCTTAAAACTCACTTTTAATTAAGGTGACAAAGTATTTTTGAAATAACTTTATTTTTAAGAAAATGTTTTATTAAAAAGAAAATAGAAATTTGAATTTAGCATATTCTAAATGGTCTAGGAATATCCTTTTTGGGTATTAACTTCATCAGATGGACTTTCCCCACCAAAGGAAAAAGGAGCGTGTTTGAAGCCCGAAGCTAAATAAAGGTACCCGCGACTCAATATCAATAATGAGCCACATGGGTATTTAATTAGACGTAGGCAAATCTGATCGTTACTCCCTTGTCCTATAAATAGTGGATCATTTCCAGCATTTTAATAAACCCTTTTTGCACATTTCTCTCGCTTTCTTAAACACCTTAGATCCTTGATTAGTTGGTAGATTAATCTTGTTTTAAGATGTGAATCTCTTCTCCAATCCTCTCCTCCTCTCAAGTGAAAAGAGAAGAACACTTCCATCACTATGAAGTGTTTGGTTCATAACATGACGAAGATCTCTCCTTCTAGATCAAGTCATGATTATAGTTTTTCTACAATGTAAATCATGAAGATCCAAGTGGTGTGTAAACTTGGACTTGATGTATATGTAGTAGATACAAATGGTGGGTACACTTGGATGTGTTTGTAATGATAGAAGATCCAGTGATGGGTATCCTTGGATTAGGTGTTAGGAGTGTAGATCCAAGTTATGTAAATACTTGGATATAGTGTTAGACTCCTAGATCTAAGTTATGTGTATGCTTAGAACTAGATGGTTTATGTGTTTAGGCCATAAAACACAAGGTTTGTTATGTTGGGCCATAAAACATAACTACTGGTGAGATTGGTGTAGATTGATTATACCTAAGATTAGAACTCGACATCTAGCCTTATGTTAGAAAATGGGAAGTAGGTGATGTATGTTTATTGGTCCTACCTAAGATTAGGATTCGACATCTAGCTTAGTGTTGGAAATGGTGTAAGCAACGTGTATGGTTTTCTCTGCCTTGAAAGGAGCTTGTTAACTAGTGAAGTAACTCTCGAGTTGGGTACCCAAGGAGTGGAGTAGGGCGAAGAGAATCTTCGTGATCAAACCACTATAAATCATCGTGTCTATGTCTTTAATTTTATAGTTTCATACTTGTGTTGTGTGTCTTTGTGTACATCACATAATCTAAACATCTAAGTTGCAGAAAAGCTAAGGCTTAGTACGTGTGTGCTTCATGTTTAGATTATGGTCAAGTGTGCATCCCTTAGTCTAAACATCTTTATTGAGGAAAAGCTAAGGCTTAGTACGTGTGTGCTTAATGTTTAGACTATTAATTGATGTACTCTTGATTTGATGTGTTTGTTTGTTTCTTTACTTATAGTCTTTATCTTCAACAAACACATCTCATATCTAGTCAAGCTTAATCGAGAATTCGATACAAAGGATTGTTAAGGTTTAAAATGTAACAATGTTTTCCAATCACTGTTGGCGGTTCCTTAAAGAACCTGCGGTTCTTTTTTGATAATAAACCGCGACCATGTTTATTGGGCCGCAGACAGTGGGTTATGTGAAATGTTTTGAAAACTTAACAAGAAACTATTCAACCCCCCCCCCCTTTCTAGTTTCTACAATTGGTATCAGATCGAGGTGATTCAAGATCTTTGAAGTATATTGTGCTTTAAATATTGGATCGATCTTTGCTCTCGTTTTCAAAACGAATTTGTATCAAACTTCCCATGAAGAGTGGTTATATATGAAATGTATTTTGTTGTTTCATTCGTACAAGTTTTGGTGTTAAATAAACTTTGTACAATAGCTTGATGATATATCTTTTCAAGACATGTTTGGAAGTAGAAAATCTTTTGCGTCTTAATTAACTTTAAAACATGAGTTCTATGTGTCAAAAATGATTTAATAGAGTCTTAAGTCCTTCCATCAAGTCACCAAATGATGTTGTTAAAAAAAACACATTTTTTTCTCTGACCACGGATCATTAATTGTTCCGCGAGTTTCGTTATCAATAAAGAACCACGGTCAGTCTGACACAAATTTTTGTAAACTTTGAAAAATCATATAAAATCAATCGTAAGTCCATATAAGTCGTGCCACCAGCCATTTCGAATGTAATTAAGTCTTATTTCTTTTAAGAATACTTTCAAACCTTTATTAAACTTTAAAATTTGGATGCTTTCTAAGTTCTCTACTTTGTCCAAAGTATTGAGTCTAGGTTTTGTTTTACTCTTTTCTATTAAGTTGGACATCTCTTGTTGGTGTATCGTTGAAAATTGATATATTTAGAAAGTGTTAAACTTAATTAAATTTTGAAATGGGTCGAAAACTATTTTCAAATAAAATCATGCTATGTATACTTTGTTGCATTTAACACTCAAAACAAAGACGAATGCTTATGTGTTTTCTTATGTGTTTTGGACTTCGTTAAGTAATCATTACGATTGGTAGTAGTATTAATTATTTGTCTGATTTTTTGTGCATTTCATATAGGATCAACATCTATTTGTTTACAAATGTTACATAAACATCTTGTATACCTCGTTATGTTTAATAGCACTCTTATATTCAAAAGCTATGCAAGCTTGTCAAATCTATTGATACCGATCGTCTTACTCGATCATTGCGTTATTAATTCAAGTAGATTAATGTCTCACTATAAAACATGAAACGCTTTTTGAAAATCTTAGCTATTTTCTCTTAAAGGAGTGTTCATGGAAATCAAGAAAGATTTTGAATATATAGCAACTCATTATTCAAATTATGCTTGATATCATAATCGAATCTAATTGACATGTTTTTGAGTGTAGACATGAATGTGTATTCTTAAGAATATACGTTGGATCATAACTCACATTTGTGTTGATAATGTTATATTGAGTCTACTTGTTCAAAATTGTTAGACAAATTTGTTTAATAATTTAAATACACAATCGAGCCGGTTTGACAACTTGGATGTCTCATCCGAAAAACTCAAGTAATTTACATTACAATGCAATTGGTAAATGTGTCATTTCCGAAAGACCAATCAAGAGTGTTCTAACAAATCGTGTAAACTTTGTTTATACAATTCAATGTTATTGGCCTCAAGATCTATTAAGGTAAATAAACTTAACCAGAATCTTTTGACAAGATATGCAATGGTGCATTATTAATCCCCATTAGGTCATGCATTGTGCGGTTATGCAAGTTTCATCTTTGATACACTTCGTTAGGTAAATGTAGTAATTACATTTTGTCTAACATGAGAATGACTACTAGAGAACCTATTGCACTAGGAATTCAATTTGACCTAACGGTTGAATTACTTCCATGTGAGAAGTTGAGTTGGTGTATAACTCGTACGAATGGTCATGCTTGGCTGTAATTGAGAACCTCTAGTGATAGTCTCGTACTCATTCTCTAAATTGATTAAATGGCTCTTCCTAAAAATGACTACTGATAGTTTACATCAATGAACTTTATATGTCATTCGGAGTCTTTTTGTTTTGTAGCCATTAGGTTTTTCTTAGCTTTCTTCCTACGTGCTAATTGAACCTATGTGTTTTTCCTTTGTGTGTTCTAGTTCTTATTGCTCTTTAGCATAACTTTATGATAAGTTAGACTAGAATATTAGGATTTGTTGAATTAGATCAATTCCCTTATCCTCCAAAACACACCCTTTGTAGGCGGATCATTAATTGGCAGGCAGATCAATATCTTTATTGAACCGCAAATACAATTAATGAGCCACGGACAAAATCTATCAAAAATGTATCTTCTGGAACTCCTAGATTGTTCCAACACCTTTTGGAATCTTTGTTTCAAACTTTTGACCACTCCCAAAATATCTTGTGCTTTTTCTACTTAAACCTAAGCATGTTTGCATCTCTTTCTCACCAAAGCAAAATGTCTTATTCACCGAATGAAAGCCTTGATCTCCATCATTTTCTCCAATCTCTTTCAACCTAAATTCACCAAAGAACACACCAAATCAAATATGTTCTCCTCCTAAGGAAATTGATTTTGGAAACTCTCCTTTTCTACCACTTCACTTTTGTGTTCTTCCATCATCACATGATAATGTCATGCATCATGGAACATATTGTCTTTGTTGTCAATATGAACATCTTGCCATGTCTCATATCTACAATGAGTTGAATTACAAGATTATCACCAAGCCTTCTCCACCAAATTCCGATACCTCATCGTCTTCTAATTAAGCAAGTGCCTTGCTTATTAATAAGCCATCTAATTTAAGCAAATCTTGGGATTCTAACTAGGATTAAATTATGCTTATGTTATAGGCTTGTGTTTCATACATCCTTGTATGATTCTTATTTTCTTAGAAATATTCAAGTAAATTTAACACTCAATTGTAATTGTTAAAAGTCATATCTGAAACTTGACTTTCAAGCCATTCAACAACCTTTGTTAAATTTTTTGACCAAGTGATTTTCTTTTCGGTCTTGAATCGTATTCGGACATCCACTGTCCGTGGTTCCCTAAATGGACCAGCAAATCGTTATTGATAATGAACCGCGGCCAGTGAGTCCATTTGTTCGTTTTTGGTCTATCTCTCTTTTTGACGAGTTTTCTTGAAGTTTCCTTCTTTTATTTTTCTTTTGAATTTCTTCTATCGTTTTCTTTCAAAAGCTCACTATCACCTACTAGGGTATAGTATTTTGAGTTATCTTGTGAAGTTATCCTTAACTTCTTTGTCGAGTTCCTCTTGATTTTCTTCAATTTCTTTTAAGCATGCCTTTCTAAGTCGAGTCTCTCTCTTATCTCTCTTCTATTCTTTCTAACCAAGTCAATTCGAGCCTCACCCTTTCCTCGTCATGTAATAGTTCTTTGAACATTCATAATGATTGAGAAGAGCTACAAAACTTTGGGCATGTAGTTTATTGTATGTCGTCTACCATGTTGGTTTTTCTTTTCTTTGGTTTCTTTGATCTCTTTCTCTATATCAAGGAGTCATCTTCTTGTGTCGACATTCATAAGCATCCTTTCATATAGTGTCTTATATCTATATTTTCTAAAGCGTTGATTTATTCTCGCTTTGGCTTTCTTATATTTTTGTACCTTGATTCCCGATTTAAAGCCTTTGGAGCTTTCTAAAGGAATTATTTTTAAGGTAAAAAATGTCTTTGGTTTGAGATTTTTCGTCTTTCTCGTTGTTGAGAGTTGAATTTGGTTAGATCTTGATTTTTTTTTGCGTGATTCCAAAAATTATAAGCTTTTAACCCATTGACTTAATATCTTCAAATTGTTGGATGTTTCTTTTCTACCTCTATTCCAACAATTGTGAATTGATCTTATCAAAATCTCCTTGGACATTCTTTGGGCTGATAGCATCGTGTGCACACTTCTTTCTTTAATGCTTGTCATTGTTTGTGCAAACGACTTGTTTATCGTCCTCGTTTTCTTTTTCCTGCATAGTCATTCTTTCTCTCTTCTCAACTATGTGCAATTGTTTTAATGTCCTTTCCATACTATCTTTAGTTTGTTATTCTTGCCAAGATATTAAAGTAGAGTATGTACTCTCGAAAATATTTTTCTTATAAATTGGACCTCTCTTTTCTCTCTTAGTCCTTTTTATATATTTTTGGTGTCACCAAAAATAAGTTGAGTTCTCTTTTTTATCTAATAGCCCACTTATTTTTTCTTAACTTGTCAAATTATTTACACTTCTTAAATTTAAGATTGTTTTAGCTTCATTTTGAGTCCCTCTCTTTGTACTCGAGTTGTTTAAAGCTAATTTCGCTTGGGTGACCTTTCCATATATGCTTTTGTCCACTAACTTTGTTTTATAGGACATCTCTAACCCATTTTTGTTGCTCGTCACTATTCTTTCTTTGTTGGTGCGTCAAGCAAGGGGGAGCTCATATCAAGGGGGAGCATTCACAATAGTTCAACTTATTAAATTTGCGATCGTTGACTCACTTAAATTGCATTCATCATACATCTTGCAATAAATAAGTTATGGGGAGTTCGAAGATTTTCTTATGCATGAAGTTGGTTAACCTATGGTGATTTAAGTCTTCAATAGGATGACGCAAGCTCAATCTTTGGATGATAGGTTTACGGTTAGGATTCTCGCCTCTCAACCGACGACCACAAGGGACAACTAGCTTTTTGGATGCAAGCTCTGTCAAAGTCGGTCCCACTCTTCTACAAATGAAGACTACTTCTTGGATGGAATCTCTCTTGAAATCAATTCTTCTCTTCCTCAAATGACATATAATCGATGACTACCACTTTGGATGAAAGCTCTCTTGATGTTGGTTCTTCTCTTCTTCAAGCGTCGTCTACCTTTTTGATTTGACAAAAGGGGGAGAAGTAAGTGTAAACGAGTAACTTAAACATTTTACTATGTGTTATGGTTTACTTGTTTGTCATCATCAAAAAGGGGGAGATTGTTAGTGCAGACATTACGATGTTTAGTCGATATAATCTCTTTGTGTTTTGATGACGATAAACGTATAAGTCGCAATACATTATGTAAAATGTGTAAGGTACTCGTAATCACTCAAGCATACATTTGCATACTTCTCTCGACACCTCTAAGATCGCATTCGGAATGAATCACTCAAGGTATGAATAAACAAGTCATTAACATTCCTAAGTGATCAAGGATTAATATTTTCTTAAAACTCACTTTTAATTAAAGTGACAAAATATTTTTGAAATAACTGTAAGAAAATGTTTTATTAAAAAGGAAATGGAAATTTAAAATTGGCCTATTCCAAATGGTATAGGAATATCCTTTTTGGGTATTAACTTCACAAGATGGACTTTCCCCACTGAAGGACAAAAGGGAGCGTGTTTGAAGCCCGCAGCTCAATAAAGGTACCCGCGACTCAATATTAATAATGAGCCGCGGGCAAATCTGACTGTTGCTCCCTTGTCTATAAATAGTGGATCATTTCCAGCTTTTTAATAAACCCTTTTTGCACATTTCTCTTTATTTCTTAAACACCTTATATACTTGATTGGTTGCTAGACTAATCTTGTTTTAAGATGTGATTCTCTTCTCCAATCCTCTCACCATCTCAAGTGCAAAGAGAAGAACATTTTCATCACTATGAACTATTGGGTTCATAACATGATGAAGATCTCTCCTTCTAGAAGTCATGATTAGAGTTTTCCTACAATGTAAATCATAAAGATACCACGTCACAACAAAAAAGATCTCAGTCTCATTCAAAACTCTCATCGATCCAAAGCCAAAAATAGATTAAAAAAAAGTAAAAACCTACCCGAGACCATTTCTGATCTTGAAGACATCAAAATTTTAGAAACATCATAGCCAAAAAACATCAGAAACAAAGAATGTTCTTGAGGGGATATGAAGTTGACTTCTTATATTCTTAGCTTGTGAATCGAGTGACGGTAACCAATACTTCTTGTATTCTCAGCTTGTGACAATTTGGTGTTAACAAAAATAGAGTACTTTGTGGATTTATGGCTGCGTATGTTGGATGAAAACTAAAATGGGGGGCGGAGTCAACAAAATGGTGTATGAGCAGATGAGTTTTGATTGGTAACTGTTTTTGGGAGATTGGTTGTTTTGGGAGATCTTTTTGTATAAGATTAGGGTAAAGAGTTGGGATGTTTTTGATTTGATTTGTGGCTAGAAATAAATGAGACGGAGGAAACAAGAAATTTTGGGTGGCTGCAAAAGAAGTTTGAGTTGGAGGATACACTTCCCATCAAAAAGCCCCACGTTTATAATATCCTTCTAAAACAAGTTGGACTTGACGTGTCTTGTTTACGTCCTAAAATCAAGCCACGTTTTTTGTTGTTGTTTATTCAAAACGTGGAGTCTATATAAGTTAAACCTATAACTTTTTAATATATAGTTGTTGTAAGGGTCATGACAGCAAGTGATGCTCTATTATTTATAGCAACTGTGTACTTTAAAGTTTTATATATAAGAGAAGATATAAATAAGGTAAACCATGTGTACCATGGACCCCAAAAATTAATGGTCTTGTATACACGTGTGATAAAGGATTAATTTTCTTTCACAATAGTCCTTTTTATTTTATTTTATTAATTTTGTGATAAAAGATTAATTTTAAACCCAGTTTTGTTATATTAATACCGAATGTATTTTTGGACTCCAAAGTGATAAAGTGACGAGACAAGTGACGAGAAAAAGTTACATTTTATTGAACAAGGACTTAAAAAGTTTTAGAGTTCTTTCGTTGGTGTCTGTCAAATCTCGCAAATTTGACTTCACGGTTTCTCCACGAATTGTCAAATCTCGTATTGGTCTTTCGATAATTAACACAATTTATCAACTTCAATGAAATCGGTGAATTCGACATTTCAAGAAGGAGACTTGCATAAAATGAAAGACAAAGCTAGAGACAATGGCATCACTTCACTTCGACTATTTCAGTTAATAAGTGTGAAAACACTTATCCTTTTACCGCTTATTTCCAATAATAACATGACCAAAACGTGTATTTTATGTCGTAAAAGTCGGAGTTATGCGTGGTTTGTGTTTTTATTGTGTTTCAGGATAAAAATTTGAAAAAGGGAGAAAACACTGGCTATCACGGGCTTTTATCAAAGAAAACGACAAAAGACGAAGTTAAAAGATCAAGAGTGCAAAAAGAACGGAAGTCCAAGGCATATTCTGAAGATTTATCGAAGAAAAAGTCTAAAGACGGAAGTTTAACGAAGTCGAACAACCAAGTCTACAAAAAGAAGAAAAATAGAAGACGAGTTCAAATTATCATTCGACTAATCCCGAGACCGAGTCGAGAAAGACGAGAAGAAAAGAGAAGAAACAAGCACTTACCACCTCCCCTATATATAGTAGAAAAATAGTCATTAGTGGGGAGTTAATTTTTAGTTTTAATTTTTAGTAGGTAATTAGTGTGTTTATTTCTCTCTCTAGCTTTCTCTTCAAGTTTTCTTAATATTCATCTTAATCTTGTAACTTTGAATCTTAAATCTTCAATTTAATCAAGTTTTTCATTTAATTCTTATTTTACCTTTCTTAATCTTTTGGTGATTTAATTAATCATGTAGTTGATTTCATCTCTTTGATTATGTGATTGATTTATTCATGTGATTGATCTTATAGTTTTTATGTGGTGGATGTTTTGAGCTTATTGTGATTGTTGATGTACTAGTGTTTGGCTTATTTTTGATTAAGTTGGTTTGATAGATTAATAGATTTGTTTATTAGTTGATTTTAAATGTTTTGATTATTTAGTGTTTTTGTAGTTTTTGATTGGTGGTTGAATTAGTTTTTCTATAAGTTTGTTTAGATTAAGTTTTAGTTAATTGCTTATTTGATTTGTGCTTATTTTTGGCTTATTTTCTGATTTTTAGTATTTCGTTTTCTTCGCAAAAGGGTTTTTAAAATCTGAAAACAACCTCTCATTCCGAAGTAGTTATTTTCCAATTTTTCCCATTTTCCAACTTTTCTCATTTTTCCCATTTTTCCAACTTTTCTCATTTTTCCAACTTTTCCCATTTTTCCAACTTTTCCTAATTTTCCCACTTTTCCCATTTTCCCACTTTCCCATTTTCCCATTTTCCAACTTTTCCCATTTTTCCCATTTTTCCATTTTCCCATTTTCCGAAAATATGCCTTTTCTCTGAAAATCTTCATTATTCCGAAAATATGCAATTTCTCTGAAAAGCTTGATTATTCCGAAAACACCCCATTTCTCTGAATTTGTCAATTATTCCGAAAATACTACATTTCTATGAAATTCCAATTGTTTGTTTAGCTTCTTAGTTTAATTTTGAGTTTTCTGAATTGTTTTTATTTTTCAAACTTTAATTTTCCCGCCTTTTTACTTAGCATTGTTTTAACTTGTCTTTATTTTTAGTTTAAATTTTCAAGCTTTCATTTTTTACTTATTTACTCAACGACATTTTCACTTCTAGTTTAAAATAGATAATCAAACCTTTTTATTTTCCACCAAGAACGACTGAGTCGCACTTTTAACTAGTATCAATTCGAAAAGATCGGATTCAACGAACTTTCATAACTAAGTTAAACCTAGTTATTAAATGGCGTCGCTGCCGGGGCTTTTCGTGAAGATTAACGGTTTTTAGTGAGAAACGCGTTGGATTTTGGGATCCGTTCATTTTTTAACGTTATTTTTCTTGCTTAAATTTCAAAAATCCTAAAATATAAATATAAAATTTTCAAAAAAAAATCCAAAAAAAAGAAAAACATAAAAAAACGAAAATTTTTTCTTGTCTATTTTTCTTTTCCTTTTGTAGCTGTGTATGCATACTCGTGCTCGTAAGAAGAAAGTAGCTCAAGCCGAAGTCATTACTCCACCTATTGTCACCATGGACTCGAGATTTTGCAATCGCAAGTAGAGGGCAACACCGATGCTATTGTTATACCCGAGATTGGAGCCAACAACTTTGAACTCAAATCCGGTTTCATTCAAATGGTCTCTGCTCAAACATTCTTGGGGCGTACACTTGATGATCCTCACGACCATATCAAACGGTTTCTTCAACTCACTAATACGGTCAAGTATAATGGGGTTTCACAAGAGGTAATTCGCTTAAAACTTTTTCCTTTCTCCTTAGAGGGACAAGCCCGGCATTGGCTTGATAAGGAACCGCCACAAAGTATTCTTACGTGGACGGATTTAGATACCAAATTCATCAACTACTCTTTCCCACCCTCACGTACTACCGCTTTGCGGAATGAAATCATTACCTTCAAACAAAAGTACGGTGAGACATTTAGTGAATCTTGGGACCGTTTTAAGAAACTTTTAAGAAAATGTCCACAACATGATTTCACAAAAGTACATCAAATTAAAACTTTTTACAATGGGTTAAGCATGAATGACCAAGATTCACTAAATAGTGCCTCGGGGGGTAATAATTTGGTTCATGGGACATTATTGAGAATAAGTCTAGAGTGCAAACTAAGAGTGTTCAGACTAATGTGGCTAGTGCTAGCACTAGTGAGAGCGACAAGAGAATTGATAAGCTTACTTCTCTGGTTGAAACACTTGCTCTCCAAACCGCTAACAATATTAAAGCTATCAATGCTCAAGTTAATGCTATGAGTCAGTCATGTGAAATATGCAGGGGATCTCATTCATACACCGATTGTCCTTCGACTCATGACAATCCGGAAAATGTGTATGCCGCCAACGGTAACTTTTCTACAGGAGGCTATCAAGCACGTCCTCAAGGTGACCGCAATTTGCTCAGTTATCGTTCAAACAACTTTCTTTCACCACCCGGTTTTCCCCCTCAAAACCTAAACAACCTCAATCACAACCATCAAAATCAACCACAAGCTCAAAATCAATATCAAACCCAAAGAAACCCATATCCACCTCAAGGAAACAATCAAGTTCACCAACCCCCGCTTATCAACCACCTGCCTACCATGCTCTTCCTCCAACCCAACCTACCGCATTTCATCAAGAGGTTGACACTTACATGAGTACTAATGATGCGATAGTGCAGAATCTTCAGCGGCAAATGGCCAACTTGAAAGGAGATATGGTGAAACAAGGGAATGATCTTTGATCCGATATGCGAAACTCTTTGAGTTGTCAAACGAATGACTTAAGGGATATGATGGATATTTTCTTCCAAAGCAATCAAGTCTCTGGTTCGGGTTCTCTTCCGAGTAACACCTTTGCTAATCTAAGAGGGGAGATGAAAGCAATCACCACTCGTAGTGGAAAAGGTTTAAGGGAACCCGAGCTTCCTACACCTACACCGGTGATTGTGACAAAGGAAAACGAGTCCCCTTCTCCAATTTCTTCACCTTATACTTCTCTAATTCCTCCACCTTCTACTTTCACCCCTCCACCACCCAAGGATATGAGTGAGAATTCCATTCCAAAGCCTTCATCTTAACCCAATATACTTTATCCCTCAAGGTTGAGGAAAGAGAAATTGAAGAACAAGGATGATATTCAGGTTTCTAACTTTCTCAAAATGTTTAAACAACTGAATTTGAACATCTCCTTTGCTGAGGCTCTCGCTCACATGCCGAAGTACGCTAAAATGTTTAAAGATCTTCTCAGTGATAAGGAGAAACTTCTTGATATCGCTCACACCCAACTTAATGGAATTGTTCCGCAGTGCTCTTAAGGAAATTACCAACCAAACTTGGTGATCCGGGTCGTTTTCTCATTCCTTGCAACTTCCACGGGGTAGAGAATTGTATGGCCCTAGCTGATCTAGGTGCTAGTATCAACTTAATGCCATTAAGCGTTTGGAAACAATTATCTCTACCAGAGCTAGTCCCCACATGAATGACATTGGAATTAGCAAACCGTACGGTTGCTTATCCGGTGGGGATAGCCGAAGATGTCTTTGTCGGTGTCGACAAATTCACCTTTCCGGCGGATTTTGTTGTCGTTGACTACGAGATGGATCCCCGTGTTCCATTAATCGTTGGACGTCCATTCTTGAGGACCGGTCGCACTCTCATTGATGTAGCCGCGGGCGAATTAATCATGAGAGTTGGTGATGATAAAATCGTCTTCAACATGGGTAAACTTTCTAAGCAGCCTTCTGAAAACGAGAGCGTTAATTTCATTGACGTTCTTGATGAGGTTTGTGAAGAACATTTCAAAGACGCTTGTAAAAGTGGTTCTTCTTCTCTTGCCATTGTTGAGACCGTTGCCTCTATTGCTCCATCACTAACTCCATTTGGAGAAAGTGATTTCCTTTTCAAAGAATTTGAAGCAACTCTGGGAGATGTGGACTTAAAATATTACAATTCTCCCACCGATTGGGATGAAGACATTCGTACCATTGAGAAACTTCTTAGTGAGGACCATATTTCTCCACCATCTCCTAAGGATATCTCTATCGATGATCCGAATTTGACTATACCTTCCATCGAAAATCCTCCGAATTTAGAGCTTAAGGATCTTCCGTCTCATCTCGAGTACGTTTTCCTTGAAGACAATAAAAATTCACCCATCATCATTGCAAAGGATTTGAAAGAATACGAAAAATCCCGACTTATCGCCATGCTGAAGAATCATAAGAAAGCGATTGCTTGGAAAATCTCCGATATTCGTGGAATTGATCGTCACTTTTGCACACATAAAATTCTCATGGAGGACGACTTTGAACCCACTATTCAAAACCAAAGAAGGGTGAATCCCAAGATCCATGACGTTATCAAAAAAGAGGTTATCAAACTTCTTGATGCGGGAATGATCTACCCTATCTCGGATTCACCATGGGTTAGTCTGGTCCATTGTGTGCCTAAGAAAGGCGGAATCACCGTTGTGCCCAATGAAAACAACGAGTTGATTCCTACTCGTCTCGTTACAGGGTGGAGAGTTTGTATAGACTATCGCAAACTCAATGATGCTACGAGAAAGGATCATTTTCCCCTTCCTTTTATGGACAAAATGCTTGAACGTCTAGCGGGTAATGACTATTATTGCTTCTTAGACGGTTTCTCCGGGTATTTTCAAATTCCCATCGATCCTAAAGACCAAGAGAAAACCACATTCACTTGTCCGTATGGAACATTTGCTTACAAAAGAATGCATTTCGGCTTACGCAATGCTCCTGGGACTTTCCAAAGATGTATGATGTCTATCTTCCATGACATGGTTGAAGAAACTATGGAAGTCTTCATGGATGATTTCTCGGTTTATGGTGATTCTTTCTCTCATTGCCTTGCCAATTTGGAACGCATGCTTAAGCGGTGTGAAGACACTCGCCTTGTTCTAAATTAGGAAAAATGCCATTTCATGGTAAAAGAAGGCATTGTGCTTGGACATAAAATCTCAAAAGCCGGTCTTGAAATGGACCGTGCTAAATTGATGTCATAGCGAAATTACCTCCACCTTCAACCGTGAAGGTTGTGAGAAGTTTTCTTGGTCATGCAGACTTCTATCGTCGATTCATTCAAGATTTTTCTAAAATCGCTCACCCGATGACTCACCTCTTGGAAAAAGATACTCCCTTTATCTTTTCTAAAGAGTGTCTTGAATCCTTCAATCTTCTTAGGACAAGCTAACTAAGGCACCGGTCTTAGTTACCCCTAATTGGGAGCTACCTTTTGAATTGATGTGTAATGCTAGTGACTTTGCTATTGGAGCGGTTTTGGGCCAAAGAGTGAACAAACACTTCCAACCAATCCATTATGCTAGAAAGACAATGACGGGGGCTCAATTGCATTATACCACTACCGAAAAAGAGCTTTTAGCTGTATTGTATGCTTTTGAGAAGTTCCACCCCTATCTTGTTCTTTCCACCACCATCGTGTACACCGATCATTCCGCGTTGAAGTACTTGTTGACTAAGCAAGATTCTAAGCCAAGACTTCTTCGTTGAGTTTTGCTCCTTCAAGAATTTAAAATTGAAATTCGTGACAAAAAGGGAGCCGAAAACCTGGCCGCGGATCATCTAAGTAGACTTGAGGATCCTTATCAAGGGGATCATCCGAATCAAGAGATCAATGACTCTTTTCCCCTTGAGGCCTTAATGTCTATCAATTCCAATCTTGATGACACCCCGTGATTTGCGGACATTGTAAACTACTTAGCGGGTGGAATTCTCAAGGAAGGGTTAGCATCTAAACAAAAGAAAAAGTTCTTTAAAGACATTGAACACTATTTTTGGGACGACCCTTACCTTTTCAAACAATGTGGGGATCTTGTCATTCGTCGATGTGTTGATGGGCTGGCAGCATTACTAATCCTTGAAGCATGCCATAAAGGACCCACTGGTGGTCACTTTGGTCCTAATTACACCGCGAAGAAAGTTTTCTACTCTGGATTTTATTGGCCCACCATTTATCATGACGCTCATGAAATGGTTAAACATTGTGATGCTTGCCAAAGACAAGGCAATATCACACATAAAGATGAGATGCCTCAAAATTTCATACAAGAATGTGAACTCTTTGATGTATGGGGTATCGACTTTATGGGGCCATTTCCATCATCTAAAGGGAACACGTACATCCTCGTAGCCGTTGACTACGTATCTAAATGGGTTGAAGCTAAGGCTCTCCCTACGAACGATGCGAGGGTGGTTGTGAACTTTTTGAAGCAACTTTCTGCTCGATTCGGTGTTCCTCATGCTATAATCAGTGACCGCGGGACTCATTTTTGCAATGATCAATTTGCTCGAGTCATGGCTAAGTACGGTGTCAATCACCGTCTTTCCACCGCTTATCATCCCCAAACAAATGGTCAAGCTAAGATATCTAACCGTGAATTGAAGAGAATTCTTGAGCGTACTGTGGGAGAGCATCGTGCCTCGTGGGCCGATAAGTTAGATGATGCTTTGTGGGCTTTCCTTACCGCCTATAAGACACCTATTGGTTGCACTCCATATCGTCTTGTGTACGGGAAGGCATGCCACCTCCCTATCGAGCTGGAACATAAGGCATACTGGGCCTTGAAGTGGGCCAATTTTGACATCAACAAAGCCGGCGATCTTCGGAAGATTCAACTCAATGAGCTAAATGAACAAAGGAATGAAGCTTATGAGAACTCATTGATCTACAAGGAGAAGACCAAGATCATCCATGATGCAAGGATTAAGAACCGAGAGTTCCATGTTGGTGATCAAGTTTTACTCTTTAACTCTCGATTGAAGATCTTCTCGGGCAAGCTGAAGAGCCGTTGGTCTTGTCCATTCACCGTCGCCAAAGTCTTCCCATATGGCACCATTGAGCTTTCTCAGCCAAATGGGCCCAATTTTAAAGTGAATGGCCAGCGCGTGAAGTTGTACTTTGGTGAGGACATCTCTCATGAGATGATTCCATCCTTCACCACGTTTCCCTTGAATTAGTTCTAGGTCGAGTCAGGCTCGTGACTCGGTTAACAAAAACAAGCGCTTCTCGGGAGGCAACCCGTTGATCTATCCTTTACCGTTTTCTTAATAAGTATAGGGGGAGCCCCGTATGTGTTTATTGTCTTGTTTCTTTTGATATGCAGGGATTAAAACCTTCAAAGATCCATTCTTGATGACTTTTGACGAACCGTGATCCCGTGTACCCGTCTTCCCAGTTCTATCCTAAACTATCGTGATTCAATATTTCATATCTTATATGTTCACACTGAAACCACTATAGTTGTCCTTTCCTTAGCAAGATTTAAACAAAGTGCACAATGTCCGAAGTGTAGGGGAGTTTACTCCCACATGCTTAAACATTGAGGACAATGTTTATATCAAGTGTGGGGGGACTTCTATCGAAGTAAGTGGTCTTTTCCATGAATTTGCCCTCATGTTAACCGAAAAATTTGATTTTTCGACATTTTTCAAAATTTTTAATCTAATTTGGCCTAGTAGTATAGTAGTATTTTCCTTTGTTATCGTTATTTACTTTCCTTGCTAAAATAAAGTTTAATAAAGTGGTTTTAAAACTTTCAAAGTCGTGAATATTTTGACTCAACCCGAGTTTACTTATCTAAGTTTACTCTAGCTAGTATCCTTAACGTGTTTAAGTCATGTTTTGCTAGGCTTTTATATAGGGAACTTTAAAACGCGAAAGTCTTAACTCTCACGTGTTAAGAACAAGAACTTTTCGCAAGTTCCTATAATTGGTCCTAGAGAGTCGTTTATCAAGGGAACTTTAAAATGCGAATTCTAAACTTTAAAAAGTATAAGAGTTTGCAAGATCCTATAGATGACTCAAAAACCCAAAACTTTGATTTAATTGGCTACGCATCCACGAGTCTCATTCCCTGAGATTTTAAATTGTGGAGAACGAGAGATGATAGAGTCAATTATAAGTTTGGTATTATTTCGTGAATTTATGTGAGTTGATTATAAGCCTATTCTCCCATCGCTTGTTAATAAATATATTTGCAATAAATAAGGTTGTACGATTTAAAAAGTTACTTAGCTTCTAGCACAAGATCGTTTAAAAGTTGCTCGGTATTAATTAGAGTTCATAGCCAAGGTATAACTTATTGAAGCGGGATGCGAAGATTGGCGAGTTCGAAAAGGTCCTAACAAGACATGAGGGCTACATTTTGTTGCTAAAGATCCAAAAGTGATGTGAAGAATCATTTATCAAAAATCAATATGAAGGATCGAGACACACGACAAAAAGCAAATACTCCCCTAAAGATCATGGAGAAGTCTATCCAAAAAGACCCTAGCAAGGTATGAGGATAAATAGATCCAAGTCTTAAAAGGAGGCGGACCGTTGTATATCAAAGTCCAAAATAAAGATTGAAGAAAAATGAAGAAGTCGTGGTCCAAGTATGAAGAATCTCTCAAAACTTCAAGTGAAGAAATTCCTATTATGAAGAGAAGATTATTTCATGAACGTCTCTCAAGATTTGAAGTATGAAGTCACTGCCAAATATCGGTCCGAGAAAGGTCTCAAATCGTGAAGCGAGTTATGCCAAGATATGAACTTTATGAGGTCCCGAGAAGCAGTTTTAAAAGATTTTGTCCTTTAGCTAACTATTGTTTAAATCGTCCCACTTTATTTTTGGCCTAAATAAACTATCGAAATAAGTCAAACAATGTATCCTCGTGATCATTCAAAACAAAATAAAAATATAAGAGATACACCTAGGAATATTGGAGTCTAAGTAAATAACTGGGCCACATGAGTTCGTGTTAGTTTGCTAACTTATAATAACAATGATCTCGTTTAAAAGCTTGGTGTGGGGAACGTGAAACTTGAGGATGATAAACATCCATGACACCAAAACCCCAATGTAAGTCTTTAATTTCTTTACTTGGTTTGTATATATTTCTATCTTTTAAGTTTCCTTAGTGTTTAATATTTAATAAAGGCCAAGGTGGGTTATTTATGAAGAAAAATGTAAATTGTGCTCTGAAATTAATGCATTGCATGAGGGCATTGCAATGGTCAAGTGTAGGGGATTTAGTAAGTGTGAAAACACTTATCCTTTTACCGCTTATTTCCAATAATAACATGACCAAAACGTGTATTTTATGTCGTAAAAGACAGAATTATGCGTGGTTTGTGTTTTTAATTGTGTTTTAGGATAAAAATTTGAAAAAGGGAGAAAACAGGGGCTATCACGGGCCTTTATCAAAGAAAACGACAAAAGACGAAGTCAAAAGATCAAGAGTGCAAAAAGAACGGAAGTCCAAGGAATATTCTGAAGATTTATCGAAGAAAAAGTCTAAAGACAGAAGTTTAAGGAAGTCGAAGAACCAAGTCTACAAAAATAAGAAAAATAGAAGACGAGTTTAAATTATCATTCGACTAATTCCGAGACTGAGTCGTGAAAGACGAGAAGAAAAGAGAAGAAACAAGCACTTACCACCTCCCCTATATATAGTAGAAAAATAGTCATTAGTGGGGAGTTATTTTTAGTTTTTAATTTTTAGTAGGTAGTTAGTGTGTTTATTTCTCTCTCTAGCTTTCTCTTCAAGTTTTCTTAATCTTCATCTTAATCTTGTAACTTTGAATCTTAAATCTTCAATTTAATCAAGTTTTTCATTTAATTCTTATTCTACCTTTCTTAATCTTTTGGTGATTTAATTAATCATGTAGTTGATTTCATCTATTTGATTATGTGATTGATTTATTCATGTGATTGATCTTATAGTTTTGATGTGGTGGATGTTTTGAGCTTATTGTGATTGTTGATTTACTAGTGTTTGGCTTATTTTTTATTACGTTGGTTTGATAGATTAATAGATTTGTTTATTAGTTGATTTTAAATATTTTGATTATTTAGTGTTTTTGTAGTTTTTGATTGGTGGTTGAATTAGTTTTTCTATAAGTTTGTTTAGATTAAGTTTTAGTTAATTGCTTATTTGATTTGTGCTTATTTTTGGCTTATTTTCTGATTTTTAGTATTTCGTTTTCTTCGCAAAAGGGTTTTTAAAATCTGAAAACAACCTCTCATTCCGATGTAGTTATTTTCCAATTTTTCCCATTTTCCAACTTTTCTCATTTTTCCTACTTTTCCCATTTTTCCAACTTTTCCCATTTTTCCAACTTTTCCCATTTTTGCAACTTTTCCCATTTTTCCAACTTTTCCCAATTTTCCTACTTTTCCCATTTTCCCACTTTTCCCATTTTCCCATTTTCCAACTTTTCCCATTTTACTCATTTTCCCATTTTCCCATTTTTCGAAAATATGTCTTTTCTCTGAAAATCTTCATTATTCCGAAAATATGCAATTTCTCTGAAAAGCTTAATTATTCCGAAAACACCCCATTTCTCTGAATTTGTCAATTATTCCAAAAATACTACATTTCTATGAAATTCCAATTGTTTGTTTAGCTTCTTAGTTTAATTTTGAGTTTTCTGAATTGTTTTTATTTTTCAAACTTTAACTTTTCCCGCCTTTTTACTTAGCATTGTTTTAACTTGTCTTTATTTTTAGTTTAAATTTTCAAGCTTTCATTTTTTACTTATTTACTCAACGACATTTTCAATTATAGTTTAAAATGGATATTCAAACCTTTTTATTTTCCACCAAGAACGACTGAGTCGCACTTTTAACTAGTAATCATTTCGAAAAGATCGGATTCAACGAACTTTCATAACTGAGTTAAACCTAGTTATTATCAGTCTCATCTTGTGAACATTTCATGGCTTCAAGGAGGGAGCGAATTTGTGACACTCTTTGGTCACGATCGTCATATATTCACGGAATTGATGTTCTTCAATTTCAACCAACTAGTAAAAAACCTCCACAATGAAGAATTTAATCACTCTGCATCGGCACTTGCATATAAGGATCTTGTGACACAACTCACGCCTTTCCTCCATTTCAATATTGTTTAGTCTGAAAGTTCAGTGATTTGCCTGTCATTTCTTCGAGACACACATACCGAGCTTCAAGATTTCCGTGGTACACTATTGAAACTCATGACATCGGTCTCGTCTTCGATTAATGAAAGATCTAGACTTGAGCAAGCGTATAAAAATGGAGTGCAAGAATCTATGATGCAAGAGGAAAATGGTCATACGATTGTCGCATTAGAGGCTGCTAAAGATTGCAAGGACATGGAATCAACAGTTAAGCATGACATCAGCAACACGTCAGGGAATGTTACAGACATCTCTTATGATGAAACCATACCTATTTATGATGAAGAGCCTACACATATGGTACAATGTAATGTTGTATATGATGTCTATGCTGATGAAATACCGCATGTTGAGCATTTCGAACCTTATTATGACAAACATGGGATGGAAAAGGGTGATTGTTATACCACTTTAGATTCATCTGATGTGTGTCATAATGGGGAAGAGATTGTTCAGAATGTAATAGTACATCATGATCAATGCTTTATGACTGCTTCGTTAACTAATTCTGATTCTAGGATTAAAGAGATCGAAACGATCGTAGCTCAGCAAACAAAAGATCTTGAGGATGCCAAACTTGAATTTTCTAAGAGAACTGACAAGTTTGAAATATATTTTGAAAAACTTGAAAAGTCAAACGTTGTTCTTGAACGAAAATTGGATCAAAAAGTTCTAGATTCTAAAGCTGAAAAGGATAATATTTTGAAACAAATTAAGTTGCTAGAATCTAAACTGGCATCCCAAGATAAATTGCTAAAAGAGAATGAGACTTTAAAGGCTCAAGTACACGAAAAGGTCTTTGCTATAGATGCGTTGAAAAATGAATTGAGGAAAACTAAAGGAACTAGTGTGGACACTAAGCATGAAAACCATCAATCTTGGGGAAACCGCCTACAAATCAGTCCGTTAGACAATCGACTGCATTTAGATCCGAGCGACCACAATCCTCGAGACCGCTGTTTGCCTCTCAAGTTGATATGGTTCATATTTCTAGAACAGTCACTCCACCAACTAGGCCTAATGTGACTAAATCAGCTTTAGCAAGACCTAATCACATGATTGCCTCTAGTTTCTCTATGAATACAAAGAACACGTCTCGAACTAGTTCAAATGACGTTCATCACCAATTTGGTCTAAGGGAAGCTATTCAAAAGACACAAGTAAGAGATAGGAATTTCAAACCTATTCAGATGCCATCTAGATTACCTAACACTGCTAACCGTAGCATGTGATATTCTAGGAGCATCAATCAATCATCTAGGAATTCTAGATCTTACTCGGACATTAAAAATGCTACTTGTAAAACATGTAGAAAATGTGTCTTTAAGGCAAATCATGACTTTTATGTAAAGAAATGCCTTCATGAGGTGAACTCCCATGCTAGAATTAAATCCCAGTGGCTAGCTAATATCAAACCCATTTGTAAAGTTTGGCGCCTCACTGGTAGAACTTTCACGCTTGTAGGAAACGAGTGCCCTTTAACTAGGATAGTCTCCAATTCTACTAAGAATACTAGGGAGGAAACTGAAAAGGATGATACATCACTTAAGCCTGAACTTAAGGTTTTCTATAAAAGGAAACGTTTTCCAGCTAAGACAAGTGAATTATCTCCTCAAGTCACCTCTGGCACAAGAAAAGAAAATTATGAATCCCCATATGGTTCTAAGATAGATATCGCTAACCCACATAAAAGCATACAAACTCCTAATGAGAATGCAGGTACCAAAGTCCACGTTCAACAAGAACACAGTGGTCCAATCTTTGTATACCGTACAACTAAGGACACTCTCAGAGTTTGGTTGCTGAAGAAGTTGATATCTAAGAAACAAGTGTCTCAGGGGCTTTGCGGTTAAGCTCATGTATATGGCTCATAGTCAAATCACAGTTTGTGACCCGCTCTTCAGATAAAGAAAAGTATATCACCGATGATAAACTTATCCTCACAAACGAGAAATTAAGTTTTCTCGGACACGAGCTTACACTAAACCCATTCAAAGGTTTTAAGCTCGTGTACATGGTTCATCGTTAAATATCAGACGATGACCCGTTCTTCAAATAAAGGAAAGTTTATCGCCGATGATAAACTTACCCTCACAAACGAGAAATTAAATTTTCTCGGACACGAGCTTACATTAAAACTATTCAACGGTTTTAAGCTCCTGTATATGGCTCATCGTTAAATATCAGACGATGACCTGTTCTTCAAATAAAGGGAAGTTTATCTATGCAACGATAACTTACCCTCAAAACAAGAAATTAAATTTTCTCTGACACGAGCTTATATTAAAACTATTCAAAGGTTTTAAGCTCGTGTATATGGCTTATAGTTGGATCACAGATTGTAACCCGGGCATCAAAGAAAGGAAAGTTATCCTCACAACGAGAAATTAATTTTTCTCGGGCATGAGCTTATATTAAAAAGATTCGACGTTTTTAAGCTCATGCACAATGGCTCACAGTCAAATAACAGTCTGTGACCCGAACTTCAAAGAAAGGGAAGTTTATCTCGTCAACGATAACTTACCCTCAAAAAAAGAAATTAAATTTTCTCGGACACGAGCTATCATTAAAACTATTCAAAAGTTTTAAGCTCGTGTAAATGGCTCATCGTTAAATATCAGACGATGATCCGATCTTCAACTAAAGGAAAGTTTATCGCCGATGATAAACTTATCCTCACAACGAGAAATTAATTTTTTCTCGGGCAGGAGCTTATATTAATAACATTCCAAGTTTTTAAGCTCATGCACAACGGCTTGCAGTCACATGACAGATTGTAACCCGCGCTTCAAAGAAAGGAAAGTTTATCGCCGATGATAAATTTATCCTCATTAACGAGAAATTAAATTTTCTCGGACACGAGCTTACATTAAAACTATTCAAAGGTTTTAAGCGCGTGTAAAATAGTGTATAATCACATTTCAGATTATGCCCCAGACTTCAAAGAAAGGAAAGTTTTCCGCCGATAATAAATTTATCCTTACAACGAAAATTAATTTTTCTCGGGCATGATCTAATATTAAAAACATTCGAAGTTTTTAAGCTCATGCAAAATGACTTACAGTTAAATATCAGACTGTAACTCGGAATTCATAGTTAGGAAAGCTTATCTTTAATAATAACTTATCCTCGTAACTGGAAATTAATTTTTCTCGGTCATGAGCTTGTATTAAAACATTCCAAGTTTTAAGCTCATAAAGGAAAGTGTATCTTTTAAAAAAGAGAACTTTTCTTCTTAACGAAAAATTCACCTTTCTCGGTCATGAGCTTTACGTTAAAACATTCAAAAGTTTTTCAAGCTCATGAAAATGACTTCTAAGTAAATGTCAACTTAGGACTCGTTCTTCAGTTAAAAGGAAAGTTTATCGCCGATGATAAACTTATCCTCACAACGGGAAGTTTTGTAAGATATTCAACATCTTAAGCTCAAGTAATTGGTTTTCAAAACATTGAACACAATTTTTTGAGAATTTCTCAAAAGTTTTTTCTAAATATTTGAAAATTGTGTGTTCAAAAATGTTTCGATAAAAAGAGCATTTCTTCTGGAATCGATAATATTTATGATACTAGAAATGTCATTCAATAATGAAACGGGGTTGTAAATAATGTTCGAGCAGAAGTTCAAATGTTTTAAAACATGCTCTATTATGGCTTGCTATTATTTCAGATAGTAACACGCTTTTCATATTTGAGTCAAGCATTTCGCCGGAAAGCTTTGACTCAACAACGGGAATTAATTTTCTTGGGCATGGTTTACGTTATAACCATGTAAGGGATTGTGTTAACGGAATAACAAAATCTAACACGAATATATGTACGCTTCAGTGCATTTATTTGTTAAAACAAGAGAAATCTTGTTTTTATGAAGTTATCATCTCCACCAACCTTAGCAGTTTACAACTGATATCTACATACTCGACGATGAGACTACTCAAACGACGACTACAACTTTTCAATAGAACACGGGTCAATAATTGAGGGGGAGAAAATGTCCAGCATTCAGAATCTTTGATGTCGAAAGTGCCAAGGTCACTAATTGGTGTCAAGACAACGATATCAATCGTACACATAGTGTCAAGAGATAACTTCAGATAGGACGAGGCGACCAACATTTGTGAACAAGAACCATGTGATTCTATCATATGATGTTCTCCATCATTCAGGTCCAACCTTGTAAATTGCTAATCTTGTGAATAAATTATCATATATGATCTATGCACGTGATAAATGCCTTACACTTGTGTTTAAAAGGTATTTAATTTACGTTTCAAGTACACCCTCATTAATTTGAGGGGGAGCTTGTGAAAATCATGAAGATAATTGGATTTGCATTTTTCTTCCCAACTTTTTCTTAAAATGCTATTAAATCAATTGATATTAAAAACAGCGATTGGGTTAATATTTTTAATATGGGGGAGAAAATGTGATTTAATATGGGAAATGATTAATCACAAATGGTTTGACTTAACGTGATAGCTCATCCCGACATGTGCGAAATGTTTTCGGATATAGTGGCATATGTTAAGGGGGAGAAAAATGGATTTAGATATCAAAATGGATTTCATGGTGAAATACATTGACCTAAAACATCTCTATTCATGACGATGAAGATTGTGGTGACATAAGGATGGTAAGATAGGTTAAAGTCCAATGATTCTTCTAGAACCGGAGGAATCTTCCCAAGGACATTTCATAGCTAGAAATAGTAGTCCTTTAGGAAAGATTGTGAACGTAGCTGAATGCCGACCAAGTACTTAAGTTAGCACTGGAACAATCACAACAAGGTGCTAGTTATGACGTATTGGTAAGCATTGAAGGGGTTGAAGAATGAAAAAGAATTGTAAAGATAAAGGGTGAAAAGAAAGCAGCCCTCCTTACAACCTTAGGCAGAAACCGGGTCAACACATATGCTATTGAGATCATTTTTTAATGATTCTTGATATTGAAGATAGACATCATGGACCTAGTGATGCAATGCACAACCCATCCTAGCTAACTCAGATATCTCTTAAAAGATATTTGGTTTAATCACACGGAGACAACGCATTATCTATTAATTTATTCTCTCCGAATAAATTGGTATTGAAATGGTGGCACTCCTCTCCAGCCTCCGATCACTAAACTCCAAAATGCACGATCAAGTCTAGAGCCATTTGAGATCATCAAATATCTCATTAGGACACACTTTCATAATTCCTTGCTTCTTCGCACATTGTGAAAAGTAAGAAAGATCTTAAGAGTCCTACGCAAAATCTTCATGATCTTGCCTGAACATCCGAGTAATACGAAAGTATTTACAATGAAGATGGAAATCCTTCTTGAGCGAATATCAAAAATCTCATGGTAGGTGACTTGTGCGATTCTTTATGAATCAAGCTTGTGATAACTGGAAAGCAACAATGGTTTAATTCTTAACTAAACTTAAACACGTTCCAGGCCTCTATGCAATATCTTAGTGACCTTGCCAGAACACTCAGAGTGACACGCTATAGTGTTCACAGTGATGAGTGGAAATCCTTATAGTGTTAACATCAAATAACACTTGGTAGGTAACTTGCAAGATCCAATATGAATCAAGCTCGTGACAACTGGAAAGCAACGATGGTGCGGTTCTTAATTGAACTTCACTTGTTCCAGGAACATGAATTGATGGCTTCAAATAATACAGATAATCTTATCCAAATGATTCACTCTTTATGTTCACAGTCAGCTTTAGACGGTCGAATAAAGATAACGGGTTTACCCGCGAAATCTTGTCAAGTAGGTTCTTAATTGAAACTACCTACCACAAGTACGATATTTAATATCGTCCAACGGTCTTCATCGACCGGAGGTAAAATGCTACCGAATTAGAATGAAATGTTCAAGGCCATTTCATCCGTGTATATGTTTTGTTGCTAACTGTCTTATGCAGCGTAACAAGAAGGTGGCATTGCGGTGTAAAATCTATAAGAAGTCATCAACACATGCTTATATTGTATGCACTTAATACTTCAACAAATTCAAGAAAGCCTAAAAGTCAAGTCTTCCGCTGTATCAAACTCTGAAGCTTTCAAGAATTATAAAGGTATAAGTATGTGGAACATGAAGTCACAAGGAGGCGAATATCACAAGTTAAGAATGCACAAGGTCAAGGAAAGGAAACATGCTCAAGACTAAAGTAAAAGATCTCATCAGCATATTCACAAGAACAAGATCTAAGACTCAAGCATAGTATGCTAGGTTTAAGATTTTGTAAAATGGTGTGACCTCCTTTAGGGGGAGATTGTTGGAAATATGTTTTTCTAAAAAATGTCTCGGTCACATCATTGTTAGCATAGATCACGAGCTATAGACTATTTAAGACAATGTAACTTGGAGTGACCTCCCTTTGGGGGAGATTGTTGGAAATACGTTTTTAAGTATTTAGAAAGGATCGGTCACTCCAACTATTTATACATAGATTGGGCTCGTGATCCAATATGTAAACAATATAACCCATCAAGCCCACATGTAGGGTGGGCTATATATACCCCCTCCTAGCATGTTAGGAGGGGTTGGTTGTTAGTTGTTGATTCACATTTCACCAATCAATCTTTCTTTCTCTAATCCTCTCCTTTCTCTCTCTAACTTTATCTCTCTAGTTATTCATCTCTCTCCTTCTCTTTAGATCTTAACAACATATTAATAATCATAAGAAAACGTGGACCTACATATACGTAGTAGATCCAAGTGGTGGGTACACTTGGATGTGTTTGTAAGGGTAGAAGATCCAAGTGATGGGTATCCTTGGATTAGGTGTTTAGAGTGTAGATCCAAGTTATGTAAATACTTGGATATAGTGTTAGAGTCCTAGATCTAAGTTATGTGTATACTTAGATCTAGATGGTTTATGTGTTTAGGCCATAAAAACAAAAGATTTGTTATGTTGGGCCATAAAACATAACTAGTGGTGAGATTGGTGTAGATTGGTTCTACCTAGTATTAGAACTCGAATTATAGCCTTGTGTCAAAAAATAGCAAGTAGGCTATGTATGTAGATTGGTCCTACCTAAGATTAGGACTTGACATCTAGCTTAGTCTCGAAAATGGTGTAAGCATCATGTATGGTTTTCTACACCTTGAAAGGAGCTTGTTTACTAGTGAAAAAACTCTCGAGTTGGATACTCGAGGAGTGGAGTAGGGCGAAGAGGAGCTTCGTGACTGAACCACTATAAATCATCGGGTCTATGTCTTTGCTTTTATAGTTGCATACTTGTGTTGTGTGTCTTTGTGTGCATCACATAATCTAAACATCTAAGTTGCGGAAAAGCTAAGGCTTGGTATGTGTTTGCTTCATATTTAGATTATGGTCCAGTGTGTATCCCTTAGTCTAAACATCTTAGTTGAGGAAAAGCTAAGGCTTAGTACGTGTGTGTTTAATGTTTAGATATTGTTTGATGTACATTTGCTAAGATGTGTTAGTTTGTTTCTTTACTTATAGTCTTTATCTCCAACAAACACATATCATATCTAGTCAAGCTTAATAGAGAATTTGATACAAAGGATTGTTAAGGTTTAAAATGTAACAATGTTTTCTAACCACTGTTGGCAGTTCCATAAAGAACCTGTGGTTCTTTATTGATAATGAACCGCGGCCATGTTTATTGAGCCACGGAAAGTGGGTTATGCGAAATGTTTTGAAAACTTAATGAGAAACTATTCAACCCCCCCCCCCCCCCCTTCTAGTTTCTACACATGTTATCCTTTTCTGGTCTAAGTGAAGGGTTTTGGGGTGAGGCAATGTTGATAGCCTGCTATATTCTGAATAGAACTCCAAACAAACATAGTAAACAAACTCCTTATTAAATTTGGACCAAGAAGGTATCGAATTTGGCTTATTTAAGGATTTGGGGCTGTTAAGCAGTAGTAAATTTGAATCAACCCGAAATGAAAAATCTAGGTGAGAAAGGTATATATTGTATCTTCTTTGGGTATGCTGATCATTCTAATTGTTAAAGATTTTATTCTATAAAACCAAATGATTATGTGTCGATGAACTATAAAATAGAGTCAAAGGATGCTATATTTGTTGAAGAACAGATTACGTCTATAACTAGACCAAGAGGTATGATTCAACCATCTTCAAGTAAGATAGCAGAAGATGAGATTGCAGGTACGGATGATGTACCTGGTCCATCGGTTCCTAGGAAAAGCACTAGAACAAGAAAAACTAAATCTTTTGGTTCTGATTTTCAACTTTATTTGGTTGAAGGAACGAGAGATAAGATTGTATCTCTACGTGAATATTGTTTCACTATTGGGGAGGATCCAAAGACCTTGATTGAGGAAATGGTTTCTAGGGATTTTACCTTTTGGAAAAAAGCAATTCAAAGTGAGATTGATTCCATCATGCATAATGATACTTGGGAATTAATTGATTTACCTCCGGGATGCAATGCATTAGGATGTAAATGGATCCTCAAAAGGAAGATGAAAGTGGATGGAAGCATAGATAAATTTAAAGCTAGATTGGTAATCCTAGGCTTTAGACAAAATGAAGGAATTGACTTCTTTGATATTGATGCTCCCGTTGCCAGGATTTATACTATTATATTGTTATTATCTCTTGCAGCTATACATGATCTTGTTATTCACCAAATGGATGTGAACTACATTCTTCAATGGCGATTTGGATGAGGAAATTTACATGAAACAACCTGAAGGGTTTGTGATGTCTGGACATGAAAACAAGGTATGTAAATTAAAGGAATCATTGTATGGTCTAAAACAAGCACCAAAACAATGGCATCAAAAGTTTGATGTGGTGTTGACTAATGGTTTTTCTTTAAACCAATCTAACAAGTGTGTGTATAACAGATTTTATGCTTCTAGTAAAGGAGTAATAGTTCGCTTGTATGTAAATGACATGTTGATCTTTGGTACTGATCAAGATCAAGTTGATAAGACAAAGGAATTGTTGTCATATAAGTTTGATATGAAAGATCTGTGGGAGGCTGAGGTGATTCTTGGTATTAGAATCAAATGAAGAAACAATGCTATCTGGATGTCTCAGTCTCATTATATTGAGAAGCTACTGACAAAGTTTAACTTTGTTGATTGTACTCCTGTTCATACTCGTGTATATTCTATTGTGAAGTTGATATCTAAAAAAGGAACTACAGTGTCTCAGCTAGAATACTCTAGAGCTATTGTATGTCTTATGTATTCCATGATTAGCAGTAGACTGGATATAGCTTTTGCTGTAAGACAGCTTAGTAAGTACACTAGCAATCCTAGTGCTCTACATTGGCAAGCTGTGTCTAAAGTATTTTAGTATTTGAAAGGAACCATGGATTTTGGTTAACTTATAGCGGTTACCCTCATGTTATAGAGGGTTATTCAGATGCAAGTTGGATTAATAACATGGAGGATCACTCGTCTATGAGTGCATGGGTATTCCTTCTTGGAGGAGGTGCTATTTCTTGGGCTTCTAAGAAACAGACTTGTATTACAAGTGTGGGGCCAATTTAGAGCCTAAATTGTCCGTATACTAATTTGAATGAAATATACCCTAATTATTATATACGTCGGTAAAATTAAGTGAGTTTACTAAGTCATCCTCAAGATATTCTTAGAAGTCCACGGAGACTCCTTCACTACTGCAACGAATCTTAGTCAGTGAAGATAAGAACCAAGATCAGGATGATGTAGTTAGTGAGTGATGACAATAACTCACTAACTCCCTAAAGACCATCTCTGATATGAAGACCTAAAGTATTGATACTGAAGACATTGTGGGAACTTCCTTGGGTGAAAAAGGAAGAATAGAAAGTGCAAGGTGGTTCCTTGCTTTATTGAAGCTTCCAAAGGAAGCTTCACTTTCCCACTATATATAGTGGTCTCATTGCCTAGAGATAATAGTAGATTCCATTCCAAAAAATACACATAGTGTAGTGTTAGGATTTCTCCCTCCCATTAGTTCTTTCATTCTTGTAACAATGGGAGTTTAGTTTGTCATCATCGCCCGATTGTTATTCAGCAAACAACCAGGAAACACTTGTAAATCTATTGATTCATTATTAATAAGATATACAAACGATGAAAAGTAAAAGCTTGTGTTATTAGTTAGTCAATTGGTTAATTGTGCAAATGTTCTTCATAGATTAATAAGTGTGAAAACACTTATCCTTTTACGACTTATTTCCAATAATAACAAGACCAAAACGTGTATTTTAGGTCGTAAATGTCGGAATTATGCGTGGTTTGTGTTTTTATTGTGTTTCAGAATAAAAATATGAAAAAGGAAGAAAAAGCGGGCTATCACGGGATTTTATAAAAGAAAACGAGAAAAGACGAAGTCAAAAGATCAAGTGTGCAAAAAGAACGGATGTCCAAGGCCTATTATGAAGATTTATCGAAGAAAAAGTCTAAAGATGAAAGTTTAATGAAGTCGAATAACTCAAGTCTATAGAAGAAGAAAATTATAAGACAAGTTCAATTTATATCGACAAATCCCGAGATGACGTCGAGAAAGACAAAGATTTAAATCGAGTCGAGATGAAAAGAAAGAAGGAAGCTAGTTTATTTTTCTTTTTTGTAGTTTTATCTTTAGAGAGAGAAAGTGTTTTAACTTTCTCTCACTAAAACTTCATCTTTTCTTTCTTTCATGTTTAAGCTTTAATTCAATCTTGTATTTTGAATCTTTAATCTACAAGTTCAAGTTAAGCTTTTCATCTTTAATCTTCTTCTACCTTTCTTTATTTTTGAGTTGTTTTTGATCCGTTATAATCTTTGATTTTGCTTAATCTTGTTGTTTGATTGATTAAAAAGTTTATCTTTTTATTCATCTCTACGTTTTAATACGGATTAAGTTTTGAGCTTTTCATGCTTATTGGCTTAGTTTGTGTTTAGCTTATTTACTTTTCATTTTTCTTAAAAGTTTCATCTTTTTATGGTTTGATTTAAAAGTTTTCCTTATTTAAAGTTTAAAAAGTTATTATTTGTGCTTATTTAGTTATTTTCTTTAAAGATTCGGTTAAGTTTGGTTTGAGCTTATTAAAAAGTAGCTTTTAAACTTAGCTTATTACGAATTTTTGAGTCATCGGAAAAGGGTAAACCCCTTTCCGATTGTGTATTCCGATTAAGCCAGCATTCCGACAAGTATCACCTTTATTCCGATCACTGGATCGGAAAAGGGTTTCTATATTCCGATTGGGATTCCAATTTTACATTCCGACGTGGGTGTTTTGTGGGACATTCCGATAGGACTTGTTTTTCTACATTCCGATTGTAGCCTTTTTCTTATATTCCGATAGCTTTGATTTTCTAGTATTCCGATAGGACTTAGTTTGCATCATTCCAATCATATTCCTTTTGGTGCATTCCGATAACATTCCTATTACTGTATTCCGACGGGATTCTGACTGGGTTTAATTTCTTGTTTTTACAAAGTTTTCAAGTAATTTTTAGTTTAATTTTTAAAGCTTTTATTTTACTCAACGACATTTTCATATTTACTTTTAGTTTAAAATAGATAACCAAACCATTTTATTTTCCACCAAGAACGACTGAGTCGCACTCTTAACTAGTAATCAATTCGAAAAGACTGTAACAACGAACTTTCATACGAGGCAAACCCTTGTCTTATAGATCTTCATATATTCGATGTCTGCACAAGATTAGTGGACCAACAACAAGCTCAACAATGGAGTCTGAATTTGTGGCTTTGGCTGCAGTAGGTAATGAAGCTGAGTGGCTAAGGAATTTGGTTTATGAAATTCCTTTATTGCCTAAACCGATATTTACCATTTCTCTCAGATGTGGTAGTGTTGCTACCTTGGCTAAGGCTTATACCCAAGTGTACAATGATAAGTCTAGACACTTAGGTGGTATACATAACATGATTCGTGAGCTTATCCTGAATGGTGTAATATATATGGAGTTTGTAAAAACTTAATTGAATTTATCCGACCATTAGTAAGAGATCTCATACGCAAGACGACTATTGGGATTGGTTTAACGTCCACCTAACTAAATCTGTGTACCAAGATACCCAATTCCCATCTAACGTAATGTTAGATGCTGAATTCAATGTGGAAAGCTTGATATTTTTGGACTGGAACACGTAATTACATTATCCCACTTTATGTGTGTAGAACTGCAAGATAAAGGAGGTTGAAAATATATTTCTTAATGGTTTTTTTAACAAATTGCATGTGCATGTGCAAGAGTAAAAGATCACTTGAAGTTTAGCTACTTCAAGAAGCTTAGGACTTGGCTGTGATATGCTTATTGAAGGATATGACACAAGCTAGTTAAACATAGTTTTAAGTAGAACATGTGAATGTGTAAACTGTTGTGTATATTATCTTCAGGTATTCAATATGAATAGAAAGAGTACAATCCTTAGTGACTAATAACTGATTTTTAGTTAGTTAATAAAAAGGTTTGGTTGCAAGATCTTTCTTTGCATTGCTCGTACCCAATTATATTTGTCGTTGTTTCGTTCTCGGTATCTTCTCGAATCGATCACGGTTCAAAGTGCGACTCAGTTGTTTTTGGTTAAGAAAAAGAATGGTTGTCGTTGTCTACACTAATTAAAGATAATGACTTGAAACAATAAAAATAAAATAAAGACGGTAAAAAGAAATACTGAAAGATAAAAACTTGACGGGAAATTAATGACGAGAAATTAAAAACGTGACGAGAAATAAAAAGGCAAACTTAAAAGTAAATAAGGCAAACCTTAAACGCGACTAAAAATAAACTAAGGTAAGGCTTAAAATGTAAACTTAAAATAAAACTAAACGCAAGTAAATAAAAAGTGCGACTAAGAAAAAAGGCGGGAAAAATAAAGTTTAAATCTTAAAATAAACTAAAACTGAAATTACACAACAAAACTGCTCATCCGGAATACACCCTTCATCTGGAATAATTACTCATCCGGAATAAAGGGTTCATCCGGAATAATCACTCATGCAGAATAAATGCTTCGTCCGGAATATATTGCTTGATCCAGAATGTTGGTTCATCCGAAATATACTAGCTCATTCGGAATATAGGACTCATCCGGAATAATTAAGCTAAAGCATTCATTCGGAATAAAATCAAAGTAAAATGCTTCATACGGAATATTTAAACTAAAAGCTTTATTCGGAATAATAATCTGATTCGGAATAATATGAAAGAAAATGCTCATTTGGAATATTTAAAAGAAAACCTTCATTCGGAATCTATGTTCATCCGGAATAATAAGAAAATAATACTCATTCGGAATATAAAACTGATGCGGAATAAACCAAAGAAACCTTCATTCGGAATGTGAGTTCATGCGGAATAATTAAAAAAGTAATGCTGGTTCGGAATCTGGGAAATTGAACAATGCGAAGAACAAGGGAGAAAGAAGGGACGAATTTAATTAAAAGTAACCAAAATCAACCAAACGATTATACCAAAACAACCACTAAACATCAACTAACAATAATCAATCAAAACAAATCAACCAAACTACCAATCATAACCAAAATAATTAAAACTCACTTGATCAAAACTATAAAAACTCAAGAACATAAGCATAAAGATAAAGATTGAGATCAAACAAGAAAGGAAGATGAGAGATTAATCAATAAAGATAAAGATTCAATTAACATAAAAGTAAACTTACTTGAATTTAAAGGAATTAAAGGTACATGACAAGGTAATTAAAGGTGCAAGTAATTAAGGTGAAAAAATTAAAGATGGAAGAGCATAGTTTGTCAAACTAGCCAACAAAATGAAATGAAATGAACTAAGGCCTATTTATAGGGGAGGAGGTGATTAGTGGAAGGAAGCTTCCTCCCCTCTTTCTTCTTTCTTTATTTGTCATTAAGTCCTCGTCTTTTAAGTTCTTCGAGTTTAACGAATTTGTCTCGGGATTTCTTTAAACCCGTCTTGAAATTTCTTCATAAATAAGACTTGAGTTCTTTGGCTTTATTAAACTTCCGTCTTTTGACTTTTTCTTCGATAAATCTTCAGAATTGGTCTTGGACTTCCGTTCTTTTTGCACTCTTGATTTCTTGACTTCGTCTTTTGTCTTTTTCTTCGATAAAATCCCGTGAATTCCCGTGTTTTCTCCCCTTTTCACATTTTCGTCCTAAATCATAACAAAAACACAAACCACACATAATTCCGACATTTACGACATAAAATACATGTTTTGGCCTGGTTATTATTGTAATTAAGTGGTAAAAGGATGGGTTTTTACACACCTATCAAATCCCCTACACTTGACCATTGCAATGTCCTCATGCAATGCATTAGTTACAAAGCACGATTTACATTTTTCATCACAATCAATCCACATTGGCCTTTATTAAAGAGATAGAAAATAACAAAACAAGTAAAGAAGTCAAAATCTTACCTTAGGGTTTTGGAAATGTCATGAATGATCATCATCCTCAAGTTTTCACATTCTCCAAACCAAATTTAAAAACGAGATCATTGTTATTATAAGTTAGCAAACTAACACGAACTCATGTGGGCCAATTATTTACTTAGACTCCCTTATTCCTAGGTGTATCTCTTATATTTTATTGTTGTCTTGAATGATCACGAGGATGCATTGTTGACTTATTTCGATAGTTATTAAGTCTGAAAATAAAGTGGGACGATTTAATCAATAGTTAGCTAAAGGACAAAATCTTTTAAAATTGCTTCTCGGGACCTCAAAAAGTTCATATCTTGGCATAACTCGCTTCACGATTTGAGACCTTTCTCGGACCGATATTTGGCAGCGACTTCATACTTCAAATCTTTGAGAGACGTTCATGAAATAATGGTCTTCTCTTCATAATAGGAATTTCTTCACTTGAAGTTTTGAGAGATTCTTCATATATGGACCACGACTTCTTCATTTTTCTCCAATCATTACTTTGGACTTTGATATAGAACGATCCGCCTCCTTTTTGGACTTGGATCTATTTACCCTCATACCTTGTTAGGGCCTTTTCGGATAGACTTCTCCATGATCTTTACGGGAGTATTTGCTTTTTGTCGTGTGTCTCAATCCTTCATATTGATTTTCGATAAATGATTCTTCACATCACTTTTGGATCTTTAGCAACAAAATGTAGCCCTCATGTCTTGTTAGGACCTTTTTGGACTCGCCAATCTTCGCATCCCGCTTCAGTAAGTTATGCCTTGGCTATGAACTCTAATCGTTACCGAGCAACTTTTAAACGATCTTGGGCTAGAAGCTAAGTAACTTTTCAAATCGTACAACCTTATTTATTGCAGATAAATTTATTAGCAAGCGATGGGAGAATAGGCTCATAATTAACTCACATAAATTCACGAAAGTATACCAAACTTATAATTGACTCTATCATCTTTCGTTCTCCATGGTTTAAAATCTCAAGGAATGAGACTCGTGGATGCTTAGCCTATTAAATCAAAGTTTTGGGTTTTCATGTCGTCTATAGGATCTTGCAAGTTCTTAGACTTTTTCAAGTTTAGAATTCGCATTTTAAAGTTCCCTTGATAAACGACTCTCTAGGATCAATTATAGGAACTTGCGAAAAGTTCTTGTTCTTAACCCGTGAGAGTTAAGACTTTCGTGTTTTAAAGCTCCCTATATAAAAGCCTAGCAAAACTTGACTTAAACACGTTAAGGATACTAGCTAGAGTAAACTTAGATAAGTAAACTCGGGTTGAGTCAAAAGATTCACAACGTTTGAAAATTAAAACCACTTTATTAAAATTTATTCTAGTAAAGAAAGAAAATAACTATACAAAGGGAAAAACTAATAGGCCAAAATAGATCAGAAATTTTGAAAAATGTCGAAAAATTGATTTTTCGGTTAAAATGAGGACAAATACAAGGAAAAGGCCGCTTAACTTCGATAGAAGTCCCCCCTACACTTGATATAAACATCTTCCTTAATGTTTAAGCATGTGGGAGTAACTCCCCTACACTTAGGACATTGTGCACTTTGTTTAAATCTCGCTAAGGAAGGGACAACTAAAGTGATTCCTATTTTAATATTGAAGAATATAAAATAGTGAATCAAAAGAGTTTAGGATAGAACCTGGAAGACGAGAACACGGAATCACGGGTCGTCAAAAGTCATCAAGAGTGTGTCTTTGAAGCTCTAATCCCTGCACATGATAAGAAAGAAAACAAGAAACACCAATGGGGCTCCCCCAACACTTATGGTGAAAACAGGTAAAGATAGATAGATAATCGGGTTGCCTCCCGAAGAGCGCTTGTTTTTGTTAACCGAGTCACGAGCCTGACTCGTCCCCGAATTAAATGGTCCATGGGGAATCCTCGAATGTAATACCGGGATCAAAGACCTTGTCCTCATTCCCGGTTGACATCAACAAAGGGGAGGCAGTAGGATAAGTCTTAAATGGTAGAAAGGTCCTTTCAACATATGAAAAGTATGTGAAATCGAGATCCACGGAAGGTGGGGTGGGTAAAGTAAGCACATTGTCATCCCTTAAAGACAATGGATGTTGAGCACTCGGCAGAGCCGTAATGTTATCAATCATGAAATAGTGAATGTCACCTCCCGGGTCAAAGCACTCATCCTCCGTAATAGTGGCTAAAGGGGAGTATGAAAGGTGCTCGGGAGGGGGACTTGGGACAATACCTTCCTGCAGAAAATTAGCAAAAATAATATCCCCCTCCGTGTCATCATCATCAATACCAGGAGGTATTGAGTGAATGTCGATTTCTTCCAGCAATGGGTCATTATCTTTAACGGGAGGAATAGATGGAGGTAAAGACTTGGAAAGAGTAGGAGAAGTCAACTCTTCGATTTGAGCAATAAGAAGATGCACTTTCCATAATCTATCACGGAGAATCACGTCTTCCACCTCATCATCAAGAGCAAGTTCATCGGTGAACTTCTCGTAAGCCGGAGAGAATAAATCGTCATCGCCCGCATCTCCCGGTGGAGATTGAGAAATTTCAAAAGTGAAATTCTCATAGCGTGGAGAAAAATCGTCATCATTAGGATCGACCTCTTCCGTAAGAGCACCGTCGTCCTCAAACTCCATAGCCGTAGGCATGTCACAAACCTCATCATCAAAGAATTTGTCTAGACCAAAATCACTAATCTCACTCAATGTATCACAATCCTTAGACACGTTTGGGATATCGAGAGAAGGGATGACAATTGCACTAGGACATTGAGAAACAAGATCATTCCAAGAAATAGTAGGCTCGTCGTCATCATCATCATAATAGTATGGATACACCGGAGGAGGAGTATAAGTCTCGATATTCGATATTTGCTCATGTCGTTGATCCTCTTTACATTTTTCGATGATCTTGTTGCAAGCTTCTTGAACTTTTTCAAAGTTGTCAAAAAGAGTGGCAATTTGCTCAGGAGGAAATGCACAATAGGGTTGATGATCGATGAAGTGTTGTGGGGCGCAAAATGTTGAAAACCTGAATTATAGCATGGGTGTGGCTCATAGTAGTTCATCGGTTGAGAAGAATTAGAACACGGATTTGGTTCATAATAATCCATTGGTGAAGAAAACTGAGGACACGGATTTTGCTCATAATAGGCTGACAATAAGAAGTATCGTGAGGGCCCCCACAATTTTGGCAACATGGGTATGGAGAAAAACCCGGTGCTTCTTGTAGATAGCTATTACCATTGTCATAATTGTAACCCAGTTCTTGCTCGCCGTGAGGCAGGTGTCGAATTGGACACGAAACATGCCAATAAGAATCGCTTCCACAATACATGCAAGGGGGGCTAGGAGGTGTATTTGAAAAGGACGAATTAGTCGAGTTACACGATGGACAAAATCCAAATTGTGAATCGATGGAAATGGGAGGAAGGTCTCTTCCGCATCGCTCGCATGAACACCATTGACATGATTCGCCCCCATATAGTCGTCTCCAACACCCGACGCAATGGACATAAGAATCCATAAAGAAAAATAGATAAGCAAGAAGAATATTTTTGGTGCAAAACTTTGAAAAAGAGATGCTTTTTATGATTTTTTAAATGTTTTTGGGATTTTTTTTGAAAATTTTTGACACGAAAAATAACGTTCACGAGTGAACGGATCCCAAAAGCCAACACGTCTCTCACAAAAAACCGTTAATCTTCACGAAAAGAGCCGGCAGTGGCGCCATTTTAATAACTGATTTTTAGTTAGTTAATAAAAAGGTTTGGTTGCAAGATCTTTCTTTGTGTTGCTCGTACCCAATTATATTTGTCCTTGTTTCGTTCTCGGTATCTTCTCGAACCGATCACGGTTCAAAGTGCGACTCAGTTGTTTTTGGTTAAGAAAAAGAATGGTTGTCGTTGTCTACACTAATTAAAGATAAAGACTTGAAACAATAAAAATAAAATAAAGACGGTAAAAAGAAATACTGAAAGATAAAAACTTGACGGGAAATTAATGACGAGAAATTAAAAACGTGACGAGAAACAAAAAGGCAAACTTAAAAGTAAATAAGGCAAACTTAAAACGCGACTAAAAATAAACTAAGGTAAGGCTTAAAATGTAAACTTAAAATAAAACTAAAGCCAAGTAAATAAAAAGTGCGACTAAGAAAAAAGGCGGGAAAAATAAAGTTTAAATCTTAAAATAAACTAAAACTGAAATTACACAACAAAACTGCTCATCCGGAATACACCCTTCATCTGGAATAATTACTCATCCGGAATAAAGGGTTCATCCGGAATAATCACTCATGCAGAATAAATGGTTCGTCCGGAATATATTGCTTGATCCGGAATGTTGGTTCATCCGAAATATACTAGCTCATTCGGAATATAGGACTCATCCGGAATAATTAAGCTAATGCATTCATTCGGAATAAAATCAAAGTAAAATGCTTCATCCGGAATATTTAAACTAAAAGCTTTATTCGGAATAATAATCTGATTCGGAATAATATGAAAGAAAATGCTCATTCGGAATATTTAAAAGAAAACCTTCATTCGGAATCTATGTTCATCCGGAATAATAAGAAAATAATACTCATTCGGAATATAAAACTGATGCAGAATAAACCAAAGAAACCTTCATTCGGAATGTGAGTTCATGCGGAATAATTAAAAAAGTAATGCTGGTTCGGAATCTGTGAAATTGAACAGTGCGAAGAACAAGGGAGAAAGAATGGACGAATTTAATTAAAAGTAACCAAAATCAACCAAACGATTAAACCAAAACAACCACTAAACATCAACTAACAATAATCAATCAAAACAAATCAACCAAACTACCAATCATAACCAAAATAATTAAGACCCACTTGATCAAAACTATAAAAACTCAAGAACATAAGCATAAAGATAAAGATTGAGATCAAACAAGAAAGGAAGATGAGAGATTAATCAATAAAGATAAAGATTCAATTAACATAAAAGTAAACTTACTTGAATTTAAAGGAATTAAAGGTACATGACAAGGTAATTAAAGGTGCAAGTAATTTAGGTGCAAAAATTAAAGATGGAAGAGCATAGTTTGTCAAACTAGCCAACAAAATGAAATGAAATGAACTAAGGCCTATTTATAGGGGAAGAGGTGATTAGTGGAAGGAAGCTTCCTCCCCTCTTTCATCTTTCTTTAATTGTCATTAAGTCCTCGTCTTTTAAGTTCTTCGAGTTTAACGACTTTGTCTCGGGATTTCATTAAACTCGTCTTGAAATTTCTTCATAAATAAGACTTGAGTTCTTCGTCTTTATTAAACTTCTGTCTTTTGACTTTTTCTTCGATAAATCTTCAGAATTGGTCTTGGACTTCCGTTCTTTTTGCACTCTTGATTTCTTGACTTCGTCTTTTGTCTTTTTCTTCGATAAAAGCCCGTGAATGCCCGTGTTTTCTCCCCTTTTCACATTTTCGTCCTAAATCACAACAAAAACACAAACCACACATAATTCCGACATTTACGACATAAAATACACGTTTTGGCCTGGTTATTATTGTAACTAAGTGGTAAAAGGATGGGTGTTTACACACCTATCAGTGACACTAAAATATTCGAATATTTGGAATGCTAATGTACTAATGTGAAATTCAATTATGTCGAAATTTCATTTATGCATCAGTTTGTTTGTGTTATGATTTTGTTTTAAGTTAAGAAAGATTACACTTAAACGGGGGAGGATTATTGGTGATTTTGTGTTACCAATGTGATTTAAGTGTAATGGATTGACTTAGTTGACAAATGTGTAATCGTGATAAATATTCATCAAGTCAGGGTTGTGCGAACTGCATACTTGTATGATGTTACTGTGATAATCATACGGGGGCAAAGCCCCTGTACGACAGGGCCCCGGGGGCAGCGCCCCTGGTAGCAGGGTCCAAGGGGCAGCGCCCCTGGCTGGGGTCATTTGGTGTAAAGTGCTATGTTAAAAACGCACTTGAAAATAAAATTCCCGTTAAATTATGGACTCGTTTTTCCTGTCATTTTTACTGATTGGACAGTTATTTTAACTGCTATAGTAGTTATAATTTTTATTTGGCTTTTTGGTCATAAAACACATATGTTGTTGTCTAGTTATGTTTATAACAACAACAACATATTTTAAATTCGAATTTTGAGTTTTATCCGATTGAAGATTTCGATAGAATCATCAAAATACTTTGATCTGAAAGTGTTTGACACAACTCTCTGATTACTGTGATCCATCAGATTCCTAAGGTGTTTTTATTTACTTGTGTAGAGAGCAAGTAACATAAGTTGAGCGTACGGTTTATGTGGCCTCTTCTGGGACATGATACTACTAGTATTTGATTTGTACTCATTTTTGGGTGATCAACAAAATGGTTCTCTTAGAAGATTGAGGTTGTAGATATGAAAAAGAGTAGGTTATGGCGTTATGCAACTTCTCCGACTAATCTACTACTTATATAAAGCATGGTTTTGAAAAATATGATCTTGATTCAAAATTATAAAAGAATGACACCTGGATAATGTAAATAACCGATGGCTGAGAAGCATTCTCTCCTACCGCATTAACTGTCGATAAAAACAGAAAACAAAAACTTACCCCACGAAACAAAAATGAAAAAACCAAACTTGTGTAAAACAAGATCCAAAATAAAAACTCATCATCAAACAAATGAACAACCAAATTCAATGATCATACCCAGCAACAAAAACATCCATTGAAATATTGAATCAAGAAAACAAACAAAAATTGAATGCAATATGCCAGATCATAATTATATGTGTGCTTCTAATTCAATCTCGAAAACCATGCATGATGAAGCAAAAACTATATATATTTGTTGTGTCTGAAGATGGTAAAAAACATCAAGGACTGCTGATTTCAGATCAGGTTATTTTTTATCTTTATAATGTTTGGGTATTTGTTCATAATATACTTTCACTTTTATTAAATTTATGGATCTTTGATTTTAAAGTTATTATATATTTATATTTTATTGATTTGTGCGTATTTGCAATTATATGGATAAAAACTCAATCATCAAAAGTTGTTAGATTTTTTTCATTATGAATTAATGGTTTAATAATATTTACTAGAGGTGGCAATTTCAACCCATTCAACCAAAAGTAGGTCAATTGCGTTCAATTTCATAACCTTATTGGTTGGAATAGGTTGAGCAAAAATAGATTAATGGGTCACCCCCTTTCTTTGTGTAAAATGAAGTTTGGGTCAAAAGAATTTGAGAATGGGTCAAATGGGTTTAAGAATGAGTTTAATGGTTCCTATTGTCGGACCAAAAACCCAATAGTCTAAAAAGTTAGTTTTTATTATTAAGTCACTAAATTTAAGTTTTCGTCAGTAAATTTATGTTTTCGTCAGAAAATTTACGTTTTCGTCAGTAAATTTACGATTCGTCTGTAAATTTACGCTTTCGTCAGTAAATTTACGTTTTTGTCAAAAAATTCACGTTTTCGTCAGAAAATATACAATTTCGTCAGTAAATTTACGTATTCGTCAGTAAATTTACGTTTTCCTAAGAAAATTTACGTTTTCGTCAAAATTTTACGTTTTCGTCAGTAAATTTACGTTTTTGTCAGAAAAATTACGTTTTCGTTAGAAAATTTTCTGACAAAAACGTAATTTTTCTGACAAAAACGTAAATTTTCTGATGAAAACGTATATTTTCTGTCGAAAACATAAATTCACTGACAAAAACGTAAAATTTCTGACGAAAACGTAAACTTTCTGACGAAAACTTAAATTTACTGACGAAAATGTAAATTTACTGACGAAAACGTAAATTTTCTGACGAAAACGTAAATTTTTTTACGAAAACGTAAATTTTCTATCAAAAACTTAAATTTAATGACGAAAACGTAAATTCACTGACGAAAACGTAAATTTACAGACGAAAACGTAAATTTACAGACGAAAACATAAATTTACTGACGAAAACGTAAATTTTCTGTCGAAAACGTAAACTTTTTGAAGAAAAAACGTAAATTTACTGACGAAAACGTATATTTACTGACGAAAACGAAAATTTACTGACGAAAACGTATAATTTCTGACGGAAATGTAAACTTTTTGACGAAAACGTAAATTTACTGACGAAAACGTAAATTTACTGACAAAATGGTAAATTTACTAACAAAAATGTAAATTTACAGACGAAAACGGAAATTTTCTGACGAAAAGTAAACTTTTGACGAAAATGTAAATTTTCTGATGAAAACGTAAATTTACTGACAAAAACGTAAATTTTTTACGAAAACGTAAATTTACTGACTAAAACGCAAATTTTCTGACGAAAACATAAATTTTCTGACGAAAACGTAAATTTACTGACGAAAACGTAAATTTACAGACGAAAATGTAAATTTTCTGACGAATACATAAATTTTCTGACTAAAACGTAAATTTACAGACGAAAACGTAAATTTACTGACGAAAATGTAAAAATACTGATGATAACGTAAAAAACTGATGAAAACGTAAAAATCGATGGAAAACTTAAAACAACTGACCAAAACGTTAAAATCGAACGAATACAGGTAAAAACATTTGAACATGTTAAAAGATTGGAAAATATTGTAAGTTAGTGGGTTGACCCGACCCAAACAATTTGACCAATAACCCGTTAGACCCATTATTAAATGATGACCCATTGGACCCAAAACCCATTTGACCCATGACCCAAACCCGACCAAACCAACCCATTTGCCACCTCTAATATTTACAGATTTTCCTCAGACAATATAAATGGCATTCATCGGGCGTTCTTCAAACCCGCCAGTGTAATACATTATTATCTTTCCTTCATGCCACTTGATAGAATTGTTTGACACACAAGTGAAATTAGTATAATGTTTGAAATGACAGGCAAAAGTGTTATCAATATCCAGATTTGAGGATCTAAAAAACATACAGAGAATTACAAGATTGAAGTGACTACATATAATAGGGGAAGTGTCTTACAACAGGTTGATCTAAAACTATCCCAGCTGTTTATGTTTCCGTACTATAGTATCTGTAAGTAATCTTATGGTACTTGAATTTTATACTTACAGTCCTTCATTTTTATGTTTTGTGTACGTTTTTTTTGTAAAATTTTAGGGTTACTCATATATTCAATGTCGCTCATGATTCATTGACAAAAAGGTACATTTTCATCTAATTTATACATAAATATATCCCACTGAAAATCATGAATGAAAATTATGAAGTTTATTTTTCTAACGTTATTGGAATGAAAATCATTGTTCGAGGTTCTAATTATGTTTTTTTTGAACGACAACTTTATATTAGCAAAAATAGAAACTTTAGCAAGGAGCTAGAAAAATTACAAAGAAATCAAATAAGGATGTGTAACCAACCATCCCAACTAAACGCCTTATTACATCTAGCGTGACACCAAAGATAAGAACGAGTAACAATATCGTCGAAGATAGTATCCTTCCTAAAATGATTAGCAGCAAATAGCACATTGTTCCTATAGTTCCAAACGTACCACCATGAAACGTAGAAAACTCCTTCAAGAATACACTTAAGAGTAGACCCTAACCGAATGTCTTTGAACCAAGACAACCATTCCGCATAAGAACTTAGCGGAGCCCAGGACACATTCCACCAACGACATATGAGCTTCTAGACATCTGTTGCCAAGGAACATGAAAAAAACAAGTGTGACACCTCTTCATCAACTTCCTTACAAACCGTACAAGTCTGATCAATGACATGGATGTTTCTGCGACAAAGATTTATACGGGTAGGCAACCGATCCAAGAAAACCCTCCAAGCAAACACATTGATCTTAATAGGAATAAATCTGACCCACCGAGTAGCAACCAAATCTTTGGGAAGGAAGTATTCATCAATCAAACCCCTAATATATATAACGTGAAAGGACCCATCCCCACTCAAATTGCAAACCCAACGATCCTTGGAATTCGATAAAATACACGTACCTACTAACTCATGAAGACAAGCAAGCTGTTTAGCTTCTACACCACCTCTAGCTGGCCGTCTAAAAGAGTCTGAAAGCGAGCCTTGAAGCTTAGCTGCCACAGAGATGTCGTCATTCGATTCCAGAGCATACGAGCGAGGGAAAAGTACACTAAGAGGTGTAGTACCAATCCAATGATCCTTCCAGAAATTCGTCCGTCAACCACTCCTTACCCGAATACGACAAAACGATAACAAGTCCACCCCTTAAGTCTTAAGAACTTGGATTTTCCGAACTATAGATCCCCAAACTGATCCAATCCTGGACGAACTAAGAGCAAAATTGTGACCATGAATGGCGTGGATCACACGAGACCATAACGAATTTTCAAAAGATAAGAACCTCCAAGCCCATTTGAAAAGCAGGGCCCGATTAAGAGCAAAAAAGCTGGAAACCGCCATACCCCCACAATCTTTAGCCGCAAGGATTTTAGTCCATTTAATCCATGCAATCTTCTTTTCGTTACCGTACGTACCATAGAAAAATTACGCCTTAAAGACTCCATAGTATTGAGAACTGCTTTAGGCGCCTTATATAATGATAAAGTGTATATTGGAGAAGAGCCTAAGACTGATTTTAGAAGTGTTAGTCTTCCCCCTATGGACAAAGTATTACACTTCCATTTGGATAACCTCGCTTTAAGTTTACCAATAATCTCATCCCATGCTTTAACCAAAGACATGTTGCCCCTACCATAACCCCAAGGTGTTTGAATGGAGCCCTCATAACCGCACATCCAAGAGAAATAGAAGCGTCATACACCATCTCACGCGGGACCCCGAACCCTAGGAGATGAATCTTTTTAAGATTAATCTTCAATCCGGATGCAAGAGAAAAACAATGAAGGATGTGTAAGTTGAACCTTATATTCTTATCCGACCATTCACCCATGAAAACAGCGTCATCCGCATAAAATAAATGAGAGATCTGGGTCGCAGAATCTATCTTAATACCTTTGAACAAACCCGCATCCACCACTCTAGCAAAATATAAGTGAAGAGGTTCCATAATGAGAATATAGAGATAAGGAGCAAGGGGATCACCTTGTTTGAGGCCACAATGAAACTTAAACTTCGCGGTCGGGCTGCCATTAATAATAATTGAAGCCAAACCAGAAGAAAGACTACCAATCACCCATGCGCGCCATTTAGAACCAAACCCAAACGAAGCAAGCACATCATCCAGAACGTCCAAACGAACGGAATCATACGCCTTGGCAAAATCAACCTTGAACACCATAGCCTATTTCTGCTTGTATTTGCACCACGAGAGAACTTCATTAACAATAAAAGGCCCATCTAAAATCTGTCGATTAGGAAGAAAGGTCGTTTGAACATCAGTTGCGAGATTAGATATCACATTCGATAGTCGATTATCTAATATTTTAGTGACTACTTTATACAAACAACCAATCAAACTAATAGGACGAAATTCCGTAACAAACTTGGCGTCAGGAGTTTTGGGAATGAGGGCAATAAAAGACGAGTTGCATCCCTTAGAAAAAGAACAGTGGAGAAAGAATCAATCAACTGCCACACAGAAATCCGACCCAATCACACTCCAAAATTTACGAAATAACTCAAATGTAAACCCATCAGAACCCGGAGATTTGTTTTCTCCACAACTCCAAACGGCTAAACGAATCACACCATGATAAATAGTGCTTTCCAACTCTACAACTTGATCCGTGGTAAGTCTGTTCGGAAATTGAAAGTTTAACCGACTACCAGTACTGCCCGGAGCTTGAAACCTAAAAGCAAAATGAGAACGAAATTCTTCTTTTACCCGAGCAGGATCGCCCACCCAAACTCCATCGATCATAATACCTTTAATAGATAACTGAGAGTGTTTTCTATTAATAATCCCATGATAATATTTAGAATTTTCATCCCCTTCAATGGCCCATTGAACCTTAGCTTTTTGTACACAGTCACGAGATTCTGAAGATTGAAGGTCATGAATCTTCTTAACTAAATCTTTCCTAGCAATCAGTAATGCATTGTTCACACCTTCTTGATCTAGAACCACATCAATATCATGAAGTTTTTTATTAAACCCGTCAACAGTACATGACTGCACCTTCTTGTAATTAAAAACCCACATTCTGATCTCCTTCTTTAAAAGTTGAAGTTTTTTTTGAATCTGATCATGTCATTGCTATCACCAAGAGTTAACCGATTCCAAGTATCAACAACCATACGTTCAAAACCTGTATAATCAAGCCAAAAATGGTAAAAAGGAAACGGAGTGGCACCATAATCTGCAGCAACATGTCTAAGTAAAATAGGGCGATGATTAGACAAATGTTTATCAAGACAAATAGCTGAAACATGAGGGAACAATGAGAGAAACCCTTCAGAAACCAAGAAACGGTCGAGTTTACTCATCTTTGCAGCCAACGGATGAGCCCACGTAAAGGAATAGCCTTCAAGTTGAATCTAAACTAAACCTGCTGAAGCAATAAAATTATTAAAATCTCTTGCGCCGCTAACACTGAAAGTTGAGCCCATACGTTCTACCTCGACACGGACCTCATTAAAGTCCCCCATAACAACACATTCACCATCCCACCGATTAACAATATCAGCAATAAAGCTCCATAGAACACGCCTAGTGGTTTCTGATTGAGGAGCATAAATTATTGTCCCATAAATTACGTGATGATTAAACAAGAAAGAAAGGTAGAAGATAGATGAATCCTAGAGAGAGAAAGTAGTGAGAGAAAGTAGAGAGAATGGTTGGAACTTTTGGAGGATTAGAATAGTGAGAGAAAATGGAAATGACCAACACCCTTCCTAACATGCTAGGAAGGGTATATATAGTCCACCCACATGCGGGCTTGTTTATGGACTATATTCTAATGGGTCGGGCTTTCCTTTTGGGCTTTAGTTACTTATGAATGAACTTTAGCCTAAAGTTAAACCCGTATAACACGACTAATCTACTACCTATTACAACGTTCTATTATACGATACATAATAAACATATGACCGAGCATTCTTGTTCGACTCTATATTTTGAGGCTAACAATCTCCCCCAATGAGAGGTCATTACCCTTTTCGAGAGGTCATTACTCTTTGTCATTTGGAGAATTGTAGAGATTACTAATCTCGCCATAAATGAGTCTTGAACGTGTAATAGTAGTTTTGTTTCTTCATGCTGTGATCTTTGAGCCTTTGTCATTGTCTTTTGACTTTGTCTTTAATCTTGAGATCTTCAAATCATCCCTGACTTGTCTTTGCCATCTTGTGATCTTGTGTCTTCATCCACATGCTTACGCTATTAATTGTAGGATATGACTTTAGGCATGAGTATGTGGTTTTGAATCTTTGACTTTACTAAGTACACCGTGACGCCACCTTCTCGAGACAAAACATAGACATGGACTGAATGGCTTTGACATTCGTCCTAAATCGGTAGCGTTTTACCTCCGGTCGGTGAAGACCGTTATACGATATTATATACCGTACATGTGATTAGGTAGATTCAATTAAGAATCTCCTTAACAGGGTTTCGTGGCTGTATTAGCCGTTCTCTTTACTCGACCGTCTCAAAGCAAGACTGCGAACATAAAGAGTTAATCAATTGGCTAAATATCCGCTTGATTAAAATCGTCAATTCAAATTCCTGGAACAAGTATGATTCATAAAGAATCTTACCATTGTTGCTTTCCAGTTGACACAAGCTTGATTCATAAGAATCTCACAAGTCACCTACCGTAGCGCTGTTTGATGTTGACGCTAGAAGGATTTCCATTCGTCACTGTGAATATTAATGAATATCACTCTGAATGTTCTGGCAAGACCATAAATATATTGCGTAGAAACCTGAAACGAGTTTGAATCAATTCAGAATCAAACCACTGTTGCTTTTCAGTTTTACACATGTTCAATTCATAACGAATCTTACATATGACCTACCGCAGTGCTGTTTGATGTTAACACTGGAAGGATTTCCACTCATCATTGTGAATACTAAGTAGTATCACTCTGAGTGTTCTAGCAATATCACAAGGATATGGTGTAGGACTCTCTTTATCTTCATTTCGTGTGTCCTAATGTAACACCCCCAAATTTATACAACTCAGTACAGCGGAAGACTAGTTGGTGTTACGGGATAGCACATTACTCACATCATAGACAACGCATAAAAATCGCGTCGTTTAATAATAAATCATTTCCATTCATAAACATCAAAGTTACATTGGTCCCAAGTCATATTATTTCATACAAGGTTTTACAAAGTATTTGAATGGAAAATATAGTTTAGGTGCGGGCCATGAATTCTTGTTGTCTTCCCGAGAATTACCTTCAAGTACCTGAGATAAAACATGTTAAAAGAAGAGGTCAGCGATAACGCCGAGTGAATTCATAGAGTTTAGTAAATTCCATCAATATAACTTTGGTATAAAATTAGTACCAAAAATCAATTCGTACAAATCATTGTAATAGGCCGTAAAATAGCCAAAATCATTTTATACAAATCTTTGTAATAGGCCATAAAATAGACAAAGTCATTTTATATAAATCCTTATCGAAAATCATAATATAGGCATTTGCCTTAGAAATTATTATACGAGCCAATGTCGTAAAACATCATACAATACGTCTTATGACGTTGTATAAAATCAAATGAAAACCGTTATATGAATATGGTTATGAAAACCAAAATACAATGATAATATCAATAGTATGACCCTGTATTGCTAGTCAGGCAATACATCGTAATTCGGAGCGTCTATTAGTATTTCGTTAATTCGGATTATTATAAGCCGCATGACATTGTTACCTTACTAAACCAACAACGGGTAGCTAACCCGATACAAATTTTGCCCATCTAAAATAGCGTGTCGTCACAAAGGTCACACTATTGAAATCTTCTCATACATAAATTCGCTTACCAATCAATGTGGCATGACGGAGATCAACCGTCAAGGCGCGAACTGGGGTGATCGTCCCCAAATAGTACTATTAAATGCATAAGCGTCTACCAACTCCCGGTAGTTCACAATTCATGCTAATGGGACTTTTAGTGACATAACCTAACTTTAATAATCCATTTTATTTCATCTATCGGGTCCATTAATCATTTATCGGGTCATACAATCGGGTCATTCAATCGTTCGGGTCCAAAATCAATAAACAAACAATCGGGACAAATGGTGTCCTAATTTTATAAAAACTAACATGTTATCTCCCTCGCGGGTTTATAAAACATTTATAAAAACATTTAAAAGAGTGCGAGGCTATGAACTCACGTTGATGTGGGAAGGCGGGTTATCGGCAATTCGGACGTACGGTACGTGCTTCAATCACGGAAACCTATATAAATAATAATCGGTCTTAGACGTTTGTCCAATGATAAAAATATCAATTATGTATACATATGATGATTATATATATATGATGATCAAGTGGGTTTACATATCCTTATTTACTCATTTTTGTGTTATGTGTCGATACCGTTCATACTAGTTTACTAGTTTTACCCGTTTACCTGTCTTAAGTCCAATAAGCTTATTATAAGTTATTTAACTTATTTTAATCCATTTTGTACCTATATTATCAGTATGTATACTTTCCAAGTTGGGCCCAAATGGGTTAAGCCCAATAGATTCTTTTTACAAGTTTTTATCATATTTAGTCCATTTATTAGTCCAATATGTTTATTTAACTTGTTAATGTCCGTATGCCCTATAGTTAGGGTTTTATCGGTTTTTACTTTTTATACATGTCTATATATCAGTATATAAGTTTTATAAAATTTTCATTAGACGGGTCCAACCATCTAAGTTTTATTTAACAAAAACGTTAATTTTACGGCAATAGCCGAAAAAGTCGTAAAAATCATATTTATAGTTTTTATTACTTATAAACATTATTTCACCACCATTTATATAATTTATCCATTTGATTAACCTTTTATATATATTTATACAAATAAGTTTTATAATTTAGTGGGTTTTTATTTTACATTTTATATATTAAAATGTGAGTGCTTATATAATAGTATTATTCTTTAATTTCCAAAAATCTGATTTTTAACTTCATCTTCACCAAAACTGCCATATCTTGAGTTCTACATGGAGATAGAAGCTCAAATTTTTATCACATAAACTACATGATATGTGCTACATTTAACTCTTATAGCGACTGTTGAATCATCCTAAGTATTTTCTAAAAATCGTCCAATACAGTAACTTCAGATTTACATCCTAAACTTGTTTTGATCATATCTCACTCATTATTTTGATTCCATTGCATGGCCAACTCTCACATGTGTACAAGACCCATAGCTTACTGTAAATCTATTCCACTTCATCATTTTATCAGTTTATGACTTACTTCTTTACTGTTTTATACAGCCATCAAATTTAACCAAGATTTTAACCTTGTTTCTTATGGTTTTTCACCTTTTTATCCATGATTATCAACAACAAATCCCCACATAACATTTTTATCATCATATAATCATCATAAATATATACAATAGGAAATAAAATACATGTTTATATAATCAAAATAACAAGAAGTTGAGGAGGACAATCTTTATACCACCAACTTGATGTAGGTTATGAGTTTGACATGGTTTTGGATGGAGAAACTTATGATGCACCAAGACCACCTTCATGACCTCCATTATTCATAGAAACCTTGTGTAAAATCAGCCTCAATACACCATGAAAACTCCTCCTTGGATGTTATAAACACCACCAATCAATAGGGTTTCAAAGGGGCTTCAACATATGTAGAAACAACATAAGGTTTATGGTTAAATTTTAGATCAAATAATGGTTATGGATGGTGAAGGGGACGGCACAAAAAAGAGGAAGAGAGAGTTTTGATAGAGTGGTTTGCATGTTGAATGAGCTAGTTTGTTTAGGATAGATGGTTTTGGTGTAAACTTAGCTTACACATTAAGCTCAAGTGACATGTGTTAGTTTTATTAGCTACCATTTGACACATAGGGAATGTGTTGGACGTCCCATATATGGGGGTGGGGCAAAAGTTATTTTGTCTCATCCCCATTTATTTACGGGTACTCCTCGATTCTAGTTTCCTCGATTTGCGTGCCCTCGGGTCGTTTTACGAAAAACGTTTTTATAAATTATGAATCGACGTCACAAAACGAATCTAATAAAAATTGTCTCATCAAAAACGGAGTTCGAAAACGTAAATACGAAATCCTAAGGTTTCCGGTTTAGTCGTAAAGGACGTTAAAATAAAATCGTAAGTCCTAATCTCTTCTCGTAAATTTGTGAGTTTATGAACCAACACAAATTTAAAACTCCAAAATAATATTCTCGGATAAATTTATTTTCTGAAATGTCGGATTGTCACCAAGGACGGTGTATGTAAACGTAAGCACGTAACGTTGAATCCTCCGGTTTAAACGTAGTCGATGCTACTTCAAGACGTAAATCCAAATTTCTTCCCAAAAATAAGTGAGTTCATATTGTAACATTAAAATAATATTTTCAAATAATATTTGAGAATAAAATATCAATCGTAAATTGACGGATTGTCACAGCATTTACCCCTAAACAGGATCTTTGTCCTCAAAAATCATCTTACTACTCGCTTCTTATAGAGTTAAAGCCATGTGGGTATTTCCTCCACATTCGGTCTTTTCTCACAAGTGTAATCCATTATAATACGCGAGTTCTATCAAACATAACTACGGGAATAAGATCAGGCTTAATGTTGACTTACTTTCTCTATCCATGATGTTCACGGGTTTTTGATGAATGCAACTTTTCGCCGATCTAAGCTTTACTAAGAAGAATTCAGATTTTCACTTGATAGATATTCCATCAAGTTCGATTTACGAAACATAATTCACGCAGTCTTTGAAGTCCTAGGGTAGATCCATCTTATATGCCTTTCAAACCAATCTTTTATATCATCTCAATGGTCCCATACAACGGGGACTTATATCCCATGATTTGTCAGATCATGAATTCATTTTTCCAAGGTTAAAATTTTTGGCATAACTTCGCTACCCATTTGGCACTTGAAGATCTACATTTCATATTCACATAACCTCCTGCCCACTACCGGCAGTCAGTATTCAGATCCTAATTTCAACAATCATTTCAGATCTCGCGGGTCGGGTATTTTGTAAGGTTAGGTTCGCCATCATAGAAAACCTTAAACCTAAAAGACATGTCCAACTCACAATGGGTATATGTCGGGTGTCTTTATATCTCAACTCCTGCTTACAGATGCTCTAATATAGATCCTAACAAGATTCGATCTCGATACTAACACGATAATTATCAATGATAATCTCTCCAAAGGAAAACGATTATACGGTCTATTACCAAAGGTCAATCATTCAAACATAAAAGAACACTTATATTACTTTGTATCGTTACTTTACCTCGTCCCTTCGATTTGGGGTGGTACATAGTACTCTCATCAAGGTTCGTTCTCAATGATTTCTGAGCAAATCTCTAGAAATTCGATGCGAAGCGAGGATCTTGATATAGATGATCGATACAAGCACACTATGTTTACATAACTCTTTTGCATTTATCATTAACGAGAATGATATTAGCAGATTTGGTCAATCTGTCGACGATGACCCAAGTCGAATCAAATTCAGATGATGACCTTTGCAATAGCTAGACGTTTACTAATGTATGAGGCGATGTCTGCCTTCATAATTGCCATTAGTACAACTTCTTCAGACAAAGATACTTTTAGTCATAAATGACATAAATAGAATACTTATACTTACAAATTCCAACATAACTATATCTCACAATCTTTCACATTTAGACAATCATAAGTGGTCTTTAAAATATTTAACGTTATCAGCTTCTCAATTTTTAATGGTTCACATTAGTCGCGAACCTCTTTTATAATCTATATTATCCCTTTTATAAGCATCGGTTATATTTTAAATTGTTCGGCAATTTATATTGCACCTTCATTATTAAGAAATATGTCCTAACTGGTTCTTTATCTTTTCTACATAATGCGTCGGTGTCTATATTCACTTCTCATGATGATATAATTATCATGTCCACAATTCACTCAGATATTCTTTCTATATTATGCGTCAGTAATTTCGTTCACTTTCCTGATGAAATAAATATCATAACCGTATTTATTCAAAATTCTTTCTTTATATTTTCTGAGTTTTAGTTTCTTCTCAACTATCGTCTTTATCCGTTTTACTCAATCCGTCGTCTAAAGCGTCGATAATTATTATGATTAATTAAATATTAAATATTCAATTTTTTTTATGAAGCGTAAAAGTTTTAAATTTCTTAGTTCGACCAATTATATAAAATGTTCAAAATAAATTCGAGTTTAATTAATTAGATTTTCGTTGATTTATCGAAAATAATTAATAAGATTCATAAATGTTCGAGAAACCTTTGTTTATACTTTGGTCAAAATTTTCTTAGTTAAAAAGCAAAAATTATCGTTTCAGGTTTTAAATCATGGTTTAAAATGGTTTTCCTCAATCCTTTTTAAGTTATCTGGAGGTATACACAAACATTTACCCCTAAACAGAAGTTTAGTTAAATGGTTTGTGTATAAGGGAATAATCCCTTAAAATCCTTTGTTAAAAGATTTGTCAAAACATATTTCCATTTCTTTTTGGTAAAATCCAAAGTCTTAAAAGGGCTCTTAATTGTTGAAGAGTCATCTTATATTCCATTGTCTATTAATCACATGGTTAAATCATGTAAAGGTTCAAGTCTTTAATCACGTGTTAATTATTCAAGGTTCAGGTTTACACTGTTCGGCCAATTCATGGCAGTCTATAAATAATTATTAACTCATTCTTATTCTTATAAACAAACATATAGTCCTTAATGATCACGAGCATGAATTTATCAAATTACAGCCTACACACGTGATTCACCAAATTTATGAATGCTACATGTGCATTGGTCAATCCAAACGACATCACGTGAAACTCATAATGTTCATTACAAGTACCGGATGTAGTGATTGGAATACATAATCTTCTTCGCGGATTCGAAGTTGATGATAACCATGCCGCAGATCAAATCTTTAGAACCTTGTAAATGATCGAACAATTCTTCCATTTCGAGTTATGGATATCATTTTCGATTATCAATTTACTCAGTCACGGTAATCTATAAATATAAGGAAAGATAACACCATAGCTCTTCAGGATGACAGGCTTGGTATAATAAAATCTTTCTCCGACAACTTTCTCAGTTGTACGGTAATTCCTTAAATTCAGATGGTACTGACGTGTAGTGCACAAGCCACAGGTGCAGCACCGAGAATATAATCAATACCAATTTCAACTTGCCTTAGTGGCGAGAGTCTAGGTAATTCATCAACAAATACCTCCTAAAGTTTCAGATAACATAAACACCTTTTATTACATTCATTTTAGGTTCTTCTAGATTACAATATCTATAACTAGTTCACAGCCATTCATGGTATAATTTCAAGTCTTAGTACAGGATATCGTCATCCACCAAGAATTATTTAGATCACTTTTGATAATCATCATCTTATCATTTAGGGGAATTCAATTCGAGTTCCCATCAATTAAGACAATGTCGTCATGTCATAATCAATCAATCCATTCTACTGGCATTATCAACTTTCTAGTTTTATTGCTGTTGATAAGATGTGAACTTCTCAAAAGACTAATAATAATTCATAATCCTTCACAAATTCAAGGATATCTGGAGACACAACTACTATCAAAAGAGTAAGGTCAACGCACATTCTATGCGAGAGAATTTCAAATCAGATACAGACGAAAACATTTAACGAATATGAATATATCCCATGTTTTCATAATTTGAGTACGCATTCGAAAGCTCCTCGGATCGTTACCCAGGTCATTCAAATGAAATCAAATCAAAAGAAATGATAAGAACGTCGATACATCCCGTCGGGTATCAACACTCAGTAATCAGATACTTTTCCTAAGAATCTCACTACGGGAGAATTGGACAAGAAAGAATTGTCAATTGTCAAATAAGACAATTTCCACAGATGAGTAAATTCGACTCAGAAGAATAGATGGCACGGGCACATATGTAGATGTCTCTAACATTATGTCCCTATTTTGCACTTCTTGCAGATCTCATAAATTTTAAATCTTTCGCAATCTTCAAGGAAAATGTAGTGTTTATTCATTAGTTTTATGGTGACTACTAATCAGTCTTGCATAGTCCATTCCAAATTGTATGTAGGCGCGCAACTATATACAATTTCAAGATTAACGATGCAATACTCAGTTCGTCAAAATTTTATCATCATGTTTATAATAAAAACATTTTCATGCTTAATTCTTAAATAAGAATCAAGAATATATTTACAAAGATTTTCCTTGTTATGAAAACAATTAAGTTTTTCAAAGCGTCTCATAAACAACTTCATTTTGATATCAATCACTTATAATTCTCACTTTGAATAATCCTTATTGTGATGAAAATTAAATTTTCCTCAAATGATACCGTTTTATCTTATAAAAACAATGAGTGATCTGCAGAAGAGTGATGAAAGCTTATTCACCAAGAATTAACTACGATATGATAGGAAATGAGCTTTAGCAAAATAATCATGAGGTTCATGATCTCGATGGCACTCTAAAAGAATAATCCACAACGTAACTCAAATCGAGATGAGTACTTGTTCAATGGTTGCATCACTAATGCGAACATTAGGATGAAGCAATAAAGGATAGATAACATCGATACATGTAGAATTTAGCAATCAAAGGTAGTCTTTTCATTAATCACAAACAAATCAAATTGTACCGTAACACATTACGTGTCACTATGTCATACAATTTACAAAACTCATCCTACCAACTGATATCTCAGTTAAGTTAGGGATTTTTAAAAGATACCACAATGAATACTAATCTACAAGATTCATTAGGTGTCCTGCCTGTCCCGGAAGATCCATCGGTCCCAATTCAGAAGAAGATTTCTTCAATTTATTTCTTGGACACTGGGCATCCTCGTTAGTGGACAATGGCCTAGGAACAACCCTTAACACGAACTAACAATCAATTAAAACCTTATAATTCAATCACAGAACTTAACGACTTCCTCTTAACAATTTCATATTCCATACGGGTTAAGTTTTACTTTATTCAAGTTTCAACCAATTCTATACTCAATTCAATATCCTACCTCATATTCCAATACTTTCAATCTTATTCTTAGGCCTTAATAGGCAATAAAAGCTCGATATGAACAACACTTAATTTCCAATCCTATTAGCTCTTACAACAATAATTATCAAATGAGTCATTAATATGAAATGACTTGATCATTCAACTTAGACTTCTCGGAAAGGTATTAGTGGCATGAGGCTTTTGGGTAATGGTTCCAATAACAGCCTCAAGTGCAACATTCACCCTTTCGATTTCAATTTAAGAATTGGATGACAACGAATCAGATGACATCTTTCCAGGTGGTAACGTTTTGTCAAACTCCACTCTATAAGAAAAGATCGTCATGACATCGATATCAGATTTAATCCCGCCAATTCTTTTTCAATATCACAATCAACTAATATCTACACTTCTACGAATATCAACCATTTTGTTGGGATTATAAATATCCACAACTCGGTTTAGATCTAGGATGGCTAGAATTCCTACGAGAATAGCTTAGACTAATTTACTAGGGGAGTTAGGGTACATTGTGACAATCTACGTCGTATAAATACCTCGTATAAAAATCAAAATAATCATCAAACAATCATGTAATAAAATTACATCATATATATATAATCCAAGTTATATATATATTAAAATAACACTTCTCAGTCTTGGCCTTGTCGGTAACTCGGGAATTCTTCGGCACCGTTATAGTCAAAAGATTTTTAGACATTTTTAGAAAAATGTTTATAGTTAAATGATTTTGAAATGTTTTATTCAAAACCTTAGTTTTAAAAATCTTTCGTTCTCTATAACGAGAGCTCTGATACCAAAACTGTAACACCCCCAAATTTATACAACTCAGTACAGCGGAAGACTAGTTGGTGTTACGGGATAGCACATTACTCACATCATAGACAACGCATAAAAATCGCGTCGTTTAATAATAAATCATTTCCATTCATAAACATCAAAGTTACATCGGTCCCAAGTCATATTATTTCATACAAGGTTTTACAAAGTATTTGAATGGAAAATATAGTTTAGGTGCGGGCCATGAATTCTTGTTGTCTTCCGGAGAATTACCTTCAAGTACCTGAGATAAAACATGTTAAAAGAAGAGGTCAGCGATAACGCCGACTGAATTCATAGAGTTTAGTAAATTCCATCAATATAACTTTGGTATAAAATTAGTACCAAAAATCAATTCGTACAAATCATTGTAATAGGCCGTAAAATAGCCAAAATCATTTTATACAAATCTTTGTAATAGGCCATAAAATAGCCAAAGTCATTTTATATAAATCCTTATCGAAAATCATAATATAGGCATTTGCCTTAGAAGTTATTATACGAGCCAATGTCGTAAAACATCATACAATACGTCTTATGACGTTGTATAAAATCAAATGAAAACCGTTATATGAATATGGTTATGAAAACCAAAATACAATCATAATATCAATAGTATGACCCTGTATTGCTAGTCAGGCAATACATCGTAATTCGGAGCGTCTATTAGTATTTCGTTAATTCGGATTATTATAAGCCGCATGACATTGTTACCTTACTAAACCAACAATGGGTAGCTAACCCGATACAAATTTTGCCCATCTAAAGTAGCGTGTCGTCACAAAGGTCACGCTATTGAAATCTTCTCATACATAAATTCGCTTACAAATCAATGTGGCACGACGGAGATCAACCGTCAAGGCGCGAACTGGGGTGATCGTCCCCAAATAGTACTATTAAATGCATAAGCGTCTACCAACTGCCGGTAGTTCACAATTCATGCTAATGGGACTTTTAGTGACATAACCTAACTTTAATAATCCATTTGATTTCATCTATCGGGTCCATTAATCATTTATCGGGTCATACAATCGGGTCATTCAATCGTTCGGGTCCAAAATCAATAAACAAACAATCGGGACAAATGGTGTCCTAATTTTATAAAAACTAACATGTTATCTCCCTCGCGGGTTTATAAAACATTTATAAAAACATTTAAAAGAGTGCGAGACTATGAACTCACGTTGATGTGGGAAGGCGGGTTATCGGCAATTCGGACGTACGGTACGTGCTTCAATCACGGAAACCTATATAAATAATAATCGGTCTTAGACGTTTGTCCAATGACTTTATAAAAATATCAATTATGTATACATATGATGATTATATATATATGATGATCAAGTGGGTTTACATATCCTTATTTACTCATTTTTGTGTTATGTGTCGATAACGTTCATACTAGTTTACTAGTTTTACCCGTTTACGTGTCTTAAGTCCAATAAGCTTATTATAAGTTATTTAACTTATTTTAATCCATTTTGTACCTATATTATCAGTATGTATACTTTCCAAGTTGGGCCCAAATGGGTTAAGCCCAATAGATTCTTTTTACAAGTTTTTATCCTATTTAGTCCATTTATTAGTCCAATATGTTTATTTAACTTGTTAATGTCCGTATGCCCTATAGTTAGGGTTTTATCGGTTTTTACTTGTTATACATGTCTATATATCAGTATATAAGTTTAATAAAGTTTTCATTAGACGGGTCCAACCATCTAAGTTTTATTTAACAAAAACGTTAATTTTACGGCAATAGCCGAAAAAGTCGTAAAAATCATATTTATAGTTTTTATTACTTATAAACATTATTTCACCACCCTTTATATAATTTATCCATTTGATTAACCTTTTATATATATTTATAAAAATAAGTTTTATAAGTTAGTGGGTTTTTATTTTACATTTTATATATTGAAATGTGAGTGCTTATATAATAGTATTATTCTTTAATTTCCAAAAATCTGATTTTTAACTTCATCTTCACCAAAACTGCCATATCTTGAGTTCTACATGGAGATAGAAGCTCAAATTTTTATCACATAAACTAAATGATATGTGCTACATTTAACTCTTCTATAGCTACTGTTGAATCATCCTTTAAGTATTTTCTAAAAATCGTCCAAAACAGTAACTTCAGATTTACATCCTAAACTTGTTTTGATCATATCTCACTCATTATTTTGATTCCATTGCATGGCCAACTCTCACATGTGTACAAGACCCATAGCTTACTGTAAATCTATTCCACTTCATCATTTTATCAGTTTATGACTTACTTCTTTACTGTTTTATACAGCCATCAAATTTAACCAAGATTTTAACCTTGTTTCTTATGGTTTTTCACCTTTTTATCCATGATTATCAACAACAAATCCCCACATAACATTTTTATCATAATATAATCATTATAAATATATACAATAGGAAATAAAATACATGTTTATATAATCAAAATAACAAGAAGTTGAGGAGGACAATCTTTATACCACCAACTTGATGTAGGTTATGAGTTTGACATGGTTTTGGATGGAGAAACTTATGATGCACCAAGACCACCTTCATGACCTCCATTCTTCATAGAAACCTTGTGGAAAATCAGCCTTAATACACCATGAAAACTCCTCCTTGGATGTTATAAACACCACCAATCAATAGGGTTTCAAAGGGGCTTCAACATATGTAGAAACAACATAAGGTTTATGGTTAAATTTTAGATCAAATAATGGTTATGGATGGTGAAGGGGACGGCACAAACAAGAGGAAGAGAGAGTTTTGATAGAGTGGTTTGCATGTTGAATGAGCTAGTTTGTTTAGGATAGATGGTTTTGGTGTAAACTTAGCTTACACATTAAGCTCAAGTGACATGTGTTAGTTTTATTAGCTACCATTTGACACATAGGGAATGTGTTGGCCGTCCCATATATGGGGGTGGGGCAAAAGTTATTTTGTCTCATCCCCATTTATTTACGGGTACTCCTCGATTCTAGTTTCCTCGATTTGCGTGCCCTCGGGTCGTTTTACGAAAAACGTTTTTATAAATTATGAATCGACGTCACAAAACGAATCTAATAAAAATTGTCTCATCAAAAACGGAGTTCGAAAACGTAAATACGAAATCCTAAGGTTTCCGGTTTAGTCGTAAAGGACGTTAAAATAAAATCGTAAGTCCTAATCTCTTCTCGTAAATTTGTGAGTTTATGAACCAACACAAATTTAAAACTCCAAAATAATATTCTCGGATAAATTTATTTTCTGAAATGTCGGATTGTCACCAAGGACGGTGTATGTAAACGTAAGCACGTAACGTTGAATCCTCCGGTTTAAACGTAGTCGATGCTACTTCAAGACGTAAATCCAAATTTCTTCCCAAAAATAAGTGAGTTCATATTGTAACATTAAAATAATATTTTCAAATAATATTTGAGAATAAAATATCAATCGTAAATTGACGGATTGTCACATCTAATGAGATTTGATTGATCTCTAGGCTCTAGACTCGATTTGTGCACTTTTAGTGGTCGGAGGCTGGAGCAGATGCCACCTATTCAATGTCAACTATCTTGGAGTGAGAAAGTCAAAAGAAGTCTAGTTGATCTACGTGACAATAAAAAAACTTCTTTTTAGAGAAGCCTGAGTAGCTATGGAAAGGGTTTTGCATACATCACTTGGTCCATGATGAGTTGTCTTCATGATGTGTTGACCCGGTTTCTGCCTAAGTTGTATGGAGGGCTAATTTCTTTACACCCTTTATCCTTACATTTCTTTTTTCATTCATCAACCCCTTCAATGCTTACCAAGACATCATCACTAGCACCTTGTTGTGATTTTTCCAGTGTTAGCATCAATGCTTAGTCGACATTCAACTACGTTTACATTTTACTCCATCTTTCCTAAGGACTTCTAATAATCTATTGGATTGTCCCTGGGAAGATCCCTCCGATTCTGGTTGGATCATAGGACTTAAGCCTAACTACCCTTTTGACACCAATAACATCGTGAATTAAAGATGTTGTGGGTATTTGATCGTAACCATGAAAACCACTTCAAATGTATAACAAGGTGTTTGAAAAAACATTTAACACCTTGATAGTTTTTGTCGTTTCAGAAATGCTCCCCCTTCACATGTGCATCGATAATCGAAAGTGTTTTCACACATGTGGGTAAGAGTTAAAAGTGCTTGAGTCTTTTAGATCACATTTTAATCCCATTTTCTCCCCCTATCTCTAATATTTAAAACCTTTTGATATTAGAGATACCAAATTTGATTAAAATATATTTTGAAAAAATAGTCTTGAAAATCTTCGGGAGAAAGATGTGTCAATCTTTGCATGAAATTGAAATGCTCCCCCTCAAAAATTGATCCAATTGAATTGTCATAGTGAGGATGTGATCCACATTTTGCTTTTTGAGGATGGGAGTTGTTGAACACACAATTTTTAAAAGATTTTGAATAATCATTGAAAAATTCTTGAAAAAATTGTGTTCAACGCTTTTTGAAAATCTTATTTCTTTTTGGCGAAGAGGTTTTTCTAAAGCATAAACTTGAGTTCATAGACTTTGAATGTCTTGACGAATCTACTCAAGTGTAAGAAGATTTCTCTTCTTTTGCTGAGGGTAAGGGCACTAAAGCGTACACTCCCCCGTGAATATAGAACCGGGTTGCATTCTGAAAGTGATTACAAGCCATAGTGTTGAGCTCAAAACGTTGAATGTTTTGTGACATGCTCAACCCAAGATAGATTGCTCTACCCGTTGTTGGAAAAATTGTCCAAAATTGACATTTTCTTTATTAAAAGTAGAAATGACATGTTTTGAAAAATATTTACAACTTTTATTCGAGCTTTATGTACATACCCGTGTCGTTATTGAGCGACATTTCTAGGCACGTCCATATTATCTATTGGGACAATGAAAGTTTTAACTATGGCCAGTCTAGATTTGTTTAATTAGACTAAGTGTTTGCTGATCGCTGAGAGGACAGCGACAGAGACTAGACCAGTGGAAGGCAAAGCCTCAGCTGGCACACCAGGAACATTCAAGTCAAAGACAACGTCAGAGAAGTCGAAGATAATCTGAAGTCAGACTCACCAGCGATTATGGATAGCTGGAATGTTGAAGGAATGTACTGGTGTTCAAGGATCTCTGAGTTAACAACACTCAGAGATCACTTAAGAACCCTAGAAGTCTGGGACAAACAAAGCTTACCCAATCCTTTATAGTTTAGGCGGGAGAATCTACCAAGTGTTTTGAGCGGGACAAAACAAGAGATTCAAGATGAAGCCTAGTACGACCTAGTGGGACAAAAGGTGAACAGTTGGCAGAACTGTTCACCTAAAGTTGGTTAAAGGTATGTCTCGATTTAGACATGCATTTAATACGTTGTACTCTTCCATATTAGAAGGTGACACGTATCAACTACTCCCACTAAGGAAGCAACCTCGTACACTATAAATAGGAGTGAGAAGGAAGAATTAACTCAACCCTTGTGCTTGGATAATTTATCTAAGTTAATACTATACTTGGAACCGCTAAGCCCTCAGTTGTCTACCAACGTCTCATTGGTTCCCTTGTAAACTTGAGTCTCGAATTTAGTTTACTTGTTTCTAGGGTTCATATCTTGTTGTCATTCAATGAGTGTATTCATAGCACTTTGTAATACTTTGTTTATAATACTTAATAAAGCATTACGCGTTTGAAAAGTATTTCATTGTATTTCGTGGTTACAAGAGTTATAGTTTATCAAAAATTGTCATATTAAGGGACTTTCAATTGGTATCAGAGCGGTTTGATTTATAAAACTTTTCATAAACCGTTCTAGTTTTTAAAATCAAGATCTTAATATGGCTGATACTATACCTCCTCCACCTTTTGGTCAAACTAGTTTAGGTACCACTTCGACCACCATACCGGCCACCACATCTACTACCATGCCTACACCAGTTGTAAGCACTGGTAATAATGATGATGACCTTCCCCAACTACTTGATGTTAGAGGAGGGTCACATGTGTCCAATGTACCAGCATTCGATGAAGAGGATTTCTCAAGTTGGAAAAGTGAATTTCTTATATATTTAGATGGCTTAGAACCCTTCTTGATAGAAATCTTAGAAAATGGTCCATATGTACCAATGGCCGTTTCATCTACCCCTGAGAGACCCATTAAGAAACATGCTAAGCAATGGTCTCCAGCGGATAGACGTCTGGCTAACTAGGACAAGAGACTCAAAAGTATCATAGTCTCTTGCCTACCCAAGAACATTATGAAGTCCATCCTTAAATGCAACTCCGCTAAAGAGATGTGGACTGAATTAGTTCTAGGGTATGAAGGTCCAGAGGAAACAAAAGAAACCAAGATCCAAGCCCTTAGACTTAAGTTTAATGCTTTTAAAGCTTTGGAAACAGAAACTGTTGCACAAACTTATACTAGGCTTAAGATTTTATTGAATGATTTAGAAAACAATGGAGTTGTTCTAGCTAAGGCTGAGGTTAATGCTACTTTTGTCAATAGCTTACCTAGAAAATGGCTTAGCCGGAATCAGACCTTAAGAGCTAATAATGCTATAAAGAATGACACTTTAGCCTAATTGTTTGGAATATATAACTATGAAGAAGGGCTAATTGACTCCATTTATAAATCAGAGACTGACAGATTAACCACCAGTATCACTGGTTCAAAAGCTCTTGTTGCTAACCATTCCTTTCAGGACAGCGACTCTGACATTGAAGAGGACACCAGAAGTAGTCAAGAATTTCTTGATGAATTACATGATGAGTTTCATGAAAGAGCTCTTTTAGCTGATCAAAAGAGGTACTACAAGAGATCTGGTAGAGTTAGAGCTGCAAAGGTTGATAAATCCAAGGTGTCTTGCTACACTTGTGGAAAGACTGGTCACTATAAAAAAGATTGTTGGTCAAACAAAACCTCCTCTCCAAGCTTCCCTTCATCCAGCAGCAACAACAGAAAGAAGAAGTTTTCCAACTCTCATTTCAAGCAAACCTCTCTCTCTGATTCAGAAGGGAAGAAGGACTACAAAGTCAAATACAAAGCCTTGAAAGCTGAGTAGCTAAAACTTAATCAGAAAGCCGATGATGCAGCAAAGAAAAAGGATGTTAAGAAGACTGAAAAAGGTCTGATCGCTGCCTCATTCGACTGGGATGATGAACCTCTCACTTCTGAGGATGAAGGTACCACCACTGTCAGAGCCTTTATGGCTTCTCGGATGAAGAACTCGCTGTGGGTAAAAGTGAAGCAAGATCTGGTCAATGGGTGGATATCATCATGAAAAAGGTACAAAGAATGTTATCTATGACTGAAGGTCCTGATAGAGACCATGTCAGTGACTATACCTTGGTTGACCTCCACTTTGTGGAAGAGCAAAGAAAAAACCTGTTAAACAAATTTCATAGTCTTAAAACAGAGTTAAATCTTTGCCAATCTGAATTAACAAATCTTAAACCATTTGTGAATCTTGCTAATCAACTTCAAAATGAAGTGAGCAAATTATCCATTGAAAATGAGTCTTTGTCTGATGAAAATTCTGAACTAAGAAAAACCATTGAGAGTGGCTCAATCCACAGTGGAAGAAATAGTCGCTGGATCCATACCTGGTGATGTGGTTCAGGCTATTGGGGGAAAGGTTAGATTCAAAAAACATGTCCCTGTTCCCAATGTCAAATTTGTCCCATCAGATGTCTCTTCTCTTTCTTCCACCTCTGTGGATGAGAAGAACTCTGACAAAGAATCAGAGGTACCAGCTCCACCAAGACCCGCTGGTGCCAACCCATCTGATTCCTTTCTTGGCCCTAAACCTTAAACAAAAACCCCTGGGAATTCAATTCTTAAAGTCGCTGACAAAGCGAATAAAAATGTTTTTGAGGCTAAGGACTCCAACAAACCCACTCCTACCCCTGAAGAGCTTTCTCCCACCAAGCAACTTCTCCTCACCCTGATGGAAGAGGTGAATGGGTTGAAAGATCAAATCAACCCCAGAGTTAATAGTCCATCTGTTAACTCTCTTGGTGAGGGGTCTAGTAGCTCCAAGGGGAGAGCTTTGTTCAGACCTTGCAAGCACTGCGGTTTCAAGAATCACTCATTCGAGGATTGCTCCAAGAAACCTAAGCGTATCACATGCGAGTCCTCTGAACACACATCCAGAGAGCATGAGGAGATCATAGCGGTTCAAAGAACCAGAACTCAAATGAGATCTAAAACTCCTCATCGACCCTCAAGAAAGGCTGAGCCTAAGCCCAGAGATAACTCTCAGGGTTACAGACCTAACCCCCCTGCAAATACTGTGGTTTCTCCGACCATCACTCTGATGAGTGTGAACATTATCCTGGATGTGACATCTGTGGAAGCATGCGTCATGAACCCAGGGATTGCAACCAAAGAGGGGGAGGTAACCAGAGAAGGACCAATGTCGCTGGTCAGCGATAGCATGGACCCACTGGAAAGTAGGTTCATCATAGAAACTAATATGGATTTGTTATATCTATGCAGGAATATCTGAAGAAATCTGTTTGGTATCTGGACAGCGGGTGCTCCAGACACATGACATGGGTTAAACAATATCTGCATAGATATAAAAAGGAGTCTGGTCCTAAAGTAGTCTTTGGAGATGATTCCTCAGGGGCTACTAAGGGTTATGGCTCAGTGGATTGTAATGGAATAACCTTCACAAGGGTCGCTTATGTCAATGTACTGAAGCATAACCTAATCAGCATCAGTCAACTCTGCGATGCTGGCTTCAAAGTTCTGTTCACCAAGACCCAAGGAACAATCTTCAATCAAAATGATGATGTTGTTCTTATTGCACCCAGGAGAAGGGATGTGTATGTCATCGACATGACATCTTGTCCAGAGGGGACAACCACTTGTCTCTATGCCAAAGCATCTGATAATGAAAATTGGCTATGGCATAAGAGACTCTCCCATCTCAACTTCAAAAACATTAACAAACTGGCCAAGAATGATTTAGTAGCTGGGCTTCCCTCTCTGAACTTTACCAAAGACAGACCCTGCTCAGCGTGCGAGAAAGGGAAGCACTACAGAGCCTCATTCAAGACTAAACAATCATTCTCCATAAATAAGTCCCTCCATCTCCTTCACATGGACTTATTTGGACCAGTAAAACCTCAATCCCTAAATCACAACAAATATACACTAGTCATTGTAGATGAATTCTCCAGATACACTTGGGTATTCTTTCTCAAAAGAAAGAGTGATGCTGCTGAAAGAATAACTTCCTTCATCAGAGAAATTGAGAATCTCAATGACTGCAGAGTTAAGGCTATCCGAAGTGGCAATGGCACTGAATTCAAGAATCATGCCATGGAAGCCTTTTGTGATGAAAAGGGAATATCACAGAACTTTTCCAACCCAGGCACCCCTGAGCAAAATGGTGTCGCTGAAAGAAGAAACAAAACCCTCATAGAGGCTGCTAGAACAATGCTCAGCGAAACAAGACTTCCAAAACAATTTTGGGGTGAAGCAATGAATACAGCTTGTCATACACAAAATAGATCCATTATTGTGAAGAGACATGGCAAGACCTCTTATGAAGTATATAAGAAGAGAGACCTCTTATGAAGTATATAGGAAGAGATCACCTTGGAAAATTTGATGAAAAGTCTGATGATTGATTCTTCATTGGTTACTCTCTCATCTCCAGAGCTTAGAGAGTGTTCATCATCTGTAGACAAGAATTAGAAGAATCCATCCATGTCACCTTCAATGAAGCAGACGCTGTCATCAACCACACCAACTCAGAAGAATGTGACATTGACTTCAATGAAGTTAAATCTTATCCAGAGGATGATTTCTCACATCCCAAGGAATCATCCAAGGGCGGTCACAAGGACTTCCCTTATGTTCATGCATTTAATCCTCATTCAATCTCTGACATCACTCCAGAAGTTGAAAATGCTGAACAAATCACTCCACCCACTACTGTGAATGCTGATCTTATTGAACCAATCTCTCCTCCCGATGAAGAGATTATGGATGAAGAAATAATCTGTGAAGAACCCTCAACATTCATTGAACCTGTTTTGACTCCTGAACCCACAGATACTCCTGCTCCTCAATCCAAATCGAGTAGGAACCAAGATATTCTTCTAGTGAATATTCTTGGTGAACCCTCTGAAGGAGTCACCACCAGAGGTAAATTAAGATCTCCGGAAACCGCCTCAGCAAATGAATGCCTTTTCGCTGATTTTCTCTCTGAGGATGAACCTAAGAATGTGGCTGCTATGCTTCTAGATGAATGGTGGGTGGTTGCAATGCAAGATGAGCTTAATTAGATCAAGAGAAACAAGGTGTGGACTCTGGTAAAAGCTCCAGCTGGAAAGCAAGTGGTTGGAACTAAATGGGTCTACAGGGACAAGAGGGATGAAGCTGGAAAGATTGTCAAAAACAAGGCTAGGCTTGTGGTGCTGGGATATAATCAATCTGAGGGGATTGACTATGATGAAACATTTGCACCAGTAGCCAGATTGGAAGCTATCAGAATCTTCCTAGCCTTTGCAGCTTATATAGGGTTTACTGTGTACCAGATGGTTGTGAAGAGTGCTTTCCTTAATGGAAAGCTTGCAGAGGAAGTATATGTCTATCAACCCCCAAGGTTTGAAAGCAGTGAGTATCCTGACCACGTCTACAGACTTCATAAAGCACTCTATGGGCTAAAACAAGCGCCTAGAGCCTAGTATGAAACCCTATCCAAATTCTTACTTGAAAATAAATTTGTCAGAGGTACCATTGATCAAAGCCTGTTCACTTATAGGTCCAAGGGTGATGTCATCTTAGTATAGATTTATGTGGATGATATAAATTTTGGTTCAACCAATATTACATTGAGCAAACAGTTTTCCAAATTAATGACCAAAAAATATGAATTGAGCATGATGGGGGAATTAACTTTTTTCTTGGGTTTTCAAATTAAACAGAATTCAAAAGGAATTTCCATTTGTCGAGAAAAATATTTTAAGGATTTGCTCAAGAAGTATGATCTGTCTGATTGTGCATCAGTGAAATGCCCCATGCTTCCTCCCAACAACTTGGGAGCTGATGACTCAGGGGTCTCTGTTAATGATACCTTATATAGAGGCATGATTGGGTCACTGATGTACCTCACAGCAATTAGACGAGACATACAATTTGCCACATGTCTCTGTGCTAGGTACCAAGCTAACCCCAAGGAATCCCACCTTTTAGCTGTCAAAAGAATTTTCAGGTACTTAAAAGGATCTCCCACATTGGTTCTCTGGTATCCTAATGGATCAGGCTTCGACCTCAAAGCCTACTCAGACTCTGACTATGCTGGGTGTTGTCTTGATAGAAAGAGCACCTCTGGGAGTTGTCAAATCCTTGGTGGAAAGTTAGTATGTTGGAGCGCCAAGAAATAAAACTCTGTGGCCATGTCATCAGCCGAAGCTGAATATGTTGCGGCCGCTGGTTGCTGTGCTCAAGTTCTCTGGATGAAAAGTCAGCTGGCTGATTATGGGATCATTTATGAAAAGGTTCCCATATTCTGTGACAACACAAGTGCTATAGCCATCTCTAATAATCTGGTACTTCATACCAGAACTAAGCATATTGCCATCAGGTATCACTTTATCAGAGACCATATTTTAAAAGGTGATATTGAGCTCCATTTTATACCCACTGAATACCAGCTCGCTGATATATTCACCAAACCTCTGGCTGAGCCAAGTTTTACTAGGTTGGTTGCTGAGCTGGGTATGCTCAATATTAGTAAACAAATCTGATAAATGATCTCTGACCTCTGTCTCTGGGCATTAAAGGGAATTGAATGTAACGACGTAGTTACATTCCAATGGGACTTAATATATTCCCATATTTAATTCAAATGATTAACCTTTATTGTCAACAACTTTCCCGCTTTCCAAGGGACAGAAATATCACATGAAGAGTCAAGGGGTCCCACTTTTCCTAAAAGGTAAATTTTTGCATTAAATGCTTTAATTATAAAACGGTAAACCCTTTTATCAAAACCCTTGACTCACTTTTCAAAACTCACATTCTCATAACTTTCACACACACACAACTATTCATCTTCTCAAAACCTTCATTTCTTCCACACTTCAACAATGACGTCTTCATCATCTAACGCCGCTTTTACTGTTCTGGCCGCCTCGAACGTTGATTTTGGGATACACGATGGCAAAATTGCCTTGAACAACTATGTAGCTCTCTTGGAACAAAAAAATTTACTCTACCAACCTTTGTTGTCCTTCCTCAAAAACTCCACCATTTTTGAAGCCATACCAGAGTACCCTTCACTTGCTACCACCAATATTTGAAAGAGTTTTGGTATAGCACGAAGTTGATCCAACTTCTTCTCACATCACCTTCAATCTTTCCACACATCCCCAACCTCTCACCTTTGATCTTCATACATTTGCCAAAGTCATTGGACTTCCTGTCAATGAAGGCATGTCCGATGTGCCTGCCAGCGTCACTGTGAAGAAGGCTCTTGCTATCCTTCGTCCTCATGACGACAATGATAAACCCTTCACCACACAAGGTTTCCAGACCAAATCCCTGATCAAGGTGAACTACTTCTCACCTATTTGGAGGACGCTGATGTTATATATGGTAAAATGTCTGGGTAGAAACCAGGGGTCTCATGATCAACTCAATGAAGCCCAGCAAGCTATTGCCTACAACTTAATTTGGGGACAAGATATAGGGATCGCCCATATACTTTATTCTGACCTCATTGCTAAACTAGAAAACAAAGGGAAGAAGAACAGACTGGCCACCATCTGCTACACAAGATATCTCTCTTCTCTTAGAAGACATGATGGGTGAAGGATACACAAATGATGAACTTCTCTCTTTCTCTCCTTATCACATCACTGCTGCATCACTAAAGACCCCTCTGGAAGATGAAGTGCCTCTCAGCAGGCACATGATGCAGGTCACTGGGTTACCGGTTGCTGATGGAGAGCCCTTGATCTCTCAGAATGAGGTGAATGCAGAAAGAGCAACTGAAAAGTCTCTGTTAAAGACCTCTGTCCAGTCTTCTTCTCAGCCCAAGGTGCCTAAGGAAAAGAAGAAAAAGAGGAAAGACATCCCCCTTTCCTCTGAAACCCCTTCTGTTAATCCTTCCAAGTCCAAGAAGACCAAGAAGAACCCATCCCCTTCTCTAGTGGATGTGGTTGTAGAGCCTGCCGCTGACAAACAACCAGAGTCTAGCGTCTCCCAGTCAGCAGAGACGACTAAGAACCTTCTCAACGCTGATATCTCTCAAGTATTAGTTTGTCATTTTATTCTTTTGGAGGCTCACATACAATCACTCTCAACATTCTGTAGGAGAGAGTGATGAAGACTTAGGGTTTTCCTCAACCCATAGAGTGTCTGTGTCAGCACCTAGAACCTTAGGATTATCTGTACACTCTGTCTTCACACAATGACATGATTCATTTGTGCTCATAACGCACCCCGATGATCCTTCACCCTCTGGACTGTGCTCTTGTCCATACCAACTTGAGCATAATATAGGTCCCGACCAAGAGTCTCGGCACTTCACGCAGTCTCTAGGTCCCCTCATTGAAAAGAGTCCCAAAGAATTCATTCTTTTGGGGGGACTGAATAATCACCCTCAGTCTTCCTAGGGCAGCGATAAAAGGCGACGATTACCTTCAAACAATTCACACTAAAAGAGTCCCAAAGAATTTATTCTTTTGGGGGGACTGAATAATCACCCTCAGTCTTCCTAGGGGCAGCGATAAATGGCGACCTTTAACCTCCATGAATTCACAACTAAAAGAGTCCCAAGGAGCAATCCTTCAGGCGGAGCTGGATAATCACACCCAGCTATCCTAGGGGCAGCGAACGGCGGCCATTCACCACATAATTTTCACAACTCAAAAGAGTCCCAAGGAGCAATCCTTATGGGGGAGCTGGATAATCACACCCAGCTATCCTAGGGGCAGCGAATGGCGACCCTTCACCATAACTATTTCACACTTAAAAGAGTCCCAAGGAGAAATCCTTAGGGGGGGCTGGATAATCACACCCAGCTTTCCTAAGGGCAGCGAATGGCGATCTATAACTTCATAATTTTTTCACAATTGGTTACTAACAAATGTTATAACAGGCTCATAATCTTCATGAAGAACAGCAGAATGATGATGCCTATTCTATTGCTGGTGATGAAAATGCTAAAGTCCCCCACATAGATCTTGATGCCATGTCAGACATTGATTCCATACCAGAGGATGAGGTCTTCATTATCAAAGAGGACTTGACCATTTCAGACTATGCTGATATGGATGCTGATGATGACCAAGTTACATCAGAATTTAAACCCATCCCCTTCTCATCACTGCCCAATGTGCAAGAAATAGCTACTAAGCGGCTATTGGACCAGAGGCTCTGTGCACCAACCCCAGTTCCCATCCCAACATTGCCAAATGTCATGGAACTAGGGGCCAAGCAACACTTAGAATATTTACAAAAGCTCAAGCCTGTCCATGTTCCTCGAATGAAAGATGTTCAGGAACTCGCTGCTGAGGCTCTCTGGATCAAGAGGGGTGACATCAGTAAAACAAAGCCCAAAGTCACAAATGATGTCATCCTCTCTGAACTGCAAACCCTAACCCACGCTGCTGCGGAGCTCACCACAACACTAGAGACTTCGCTAACTTCATCTATGGAGTCCTCTATGTCTGCCTTACTTCCGCAACTACTGGGGAGTGCCTTGCAAGCTCACCTCCCAGCTGTTATTAACCAAAGCCTCAAGCAATACATACCACTGTCCTCTCATCAGCTGTCAAAGCAAATGTTGCAGCTATTACTAAGGCGTCTAAGCCTTCACGAACTCTTCTTCAAGAGCTGTTGCAACAGGAACTTAAGGAAATATGCCTATTTGTTCATCAAGAATTCAAGAAGTTTCCTTAGTCCTGGTTCAGGCACAACTACTACCGGCGCTATGCCTGAGGGGGAGAATTCAACAACCTCCACCTCTGAAGAAGAAGAAGACACTACCTCACCTAAAGGGGAGCAGTCACTCAAACACCCAAAACCCTCAATAGTGATTCCTACACCACAACCTCTTAGTTCCTTCAACCCCAGCACTGATGCAATAAAGATAAGGGTAAAGGAATTGCTATTGAACAGCCTGAAATAACCCTGCACTCCCTACAAGAAGAAGGTGGATCTACAGCAAGGCTCTCCAAAGACCACCTAAACAAATTCAAGAGTGCTGATGAACCACCACTCACACCAGAGCAGGCAAAAGCTTAAATCTTAGAACATCAAAGGCTGGCAAACATCAGAGCGGCTGAACTCAAAAGCAAAGAAGCTCTGAACAAACTCTCTCCTGCTGTAAAGGAAGCTCAGCTGGTGAAGCTCAAAGAATTGGAGGTTAAAAGGAGCAAACTTCTAAAGGAATATGAAAGACTTGTAAACCAGAGAGCTGAACCTGGTCAAATCACCAAGTATGCATGTTACACTGACAAGGACAAAAAGGTGGTGATGACCCTTTACAGAGAGAACCAACTAACCAACTATGAAGTCTTCAGTGACTTTAAACTCAGAGATCTGGGCCTCTCTGAATGGTTAGAAATGCTGGCTCTTGCCCAAAAGAAGACTGGGCCTGGTGCTGCCCAAATGATGAAAAATATTCAAGCAAAGCTTAATTGGGTAAGAGACACGGCAAAGAAGCTGAAGGTACCCCTGCCTCCTCAACTTTCACAACAACAACCTTCTCAAGGACCAAGGAAAAGGAAAACCCAAATGGGGCCTCTGGTTGAGAAGTTGGTTATTGAAAACATTATGGTTGATGGGATGCACAGAAACTTGGTTCTGCCCAAAGAGATCACCAAACCAGTAGGGGGCCACGTATACTCAGAACCAGAGACAGGGATGGTCTTTATGAATGGTAATTGTGAGTATTGCTTTCAGAGAATGAATGAACTACATCTGGCATCAACCATCCAACTTATCAGACTCAAACAGGGCATCCTAAGGAATTGCAAAGCAGCTGAGGATTTTGAGTTTGAAGTTGAACTTGTCATCAACTCTAGGAGTAACAAGGTTGAAGCCCAGAGAATCTGTGACCAAGGCCTCGATCGCTGAAGAACCTTTTACTTTTCCTTTATGTTTACACCTCTGGGTGTTCTTGTAATAGACTAGGTTCTTTATGTTTAATAAAACTTTGAGGTATGTTTGTTAAATTATGTGTAAGAAGAAGTTGTGTACTCACTTACAATAATTTTAGACTTAGTATAATTTATAAACAAATAGGAGGAGATTGTTGGGCCAATGAAAGTTTTAACTATGGCCTAGTCTAGATTTGTTTAATTAGACTAAGTGTTTGCTGATCGCTGAGAGGACCAGCGACAGAGACTAGACCAGTGGAAGGCAAAGCCTCAGCTGGCACACCAGGAACATTCAAGTCAAAGACAACGTCAGAGAAGTCGAAGATAATCTGAAGTCAGACTCTCCAACGATTATGGATAGCTGGGATGTTGAAGGAATGTACTGGTGTTCAAGGATCTCTGAGTTGACAACACTCAGAGATCACTTAAGAACCCTAGAAGTCTGGGATAAGGAAAGCTTACCCAATCCTTTATAGTTTAGGCGGAAGAATCTACCAAGTGTTTTGAGCGGGACAAAACAAGAGATTCAAGATAAAGCCTAGTGCGACCTAGTGGGACAAAAAGTGAACAGTTGGCAGAACTGTTCACCTAAAGTTGGTTAAAGGTATGTCTCGATTTAGACATGCATTTAATACGTTGTACTCTTCCATATTAGAAGGTGACACGTATCAACTACTCCCACTAAGGAAGCAACCTCGTACACTATAAATAGGAGTGAGAAGGAAGAATTAACTCAACCCTTGTGCTTGGATAATTTATCTAAGTTAATTCTCTCCTTGGAACCGCTGAGCCCTCAGCTGTCTACCAGCGTCTCATTGGTTCCCATGTAAACTTGAGTCTCTAATCTAGTTTACTTGTTTCTAGGGTTCATATCTTGTTGTCATTCAACGAGTGTATTCATAGCACTTTGTAATACTTTGTTTATAATTACGCGTTTGAAAAGGATTTCATTGTGTTTCGTGGTTACAAGAGTTATAGTTTATCAACAATTGTCATATTAAGGGACTTTCATTATCGATACTGAAAGACATGTCGAGAAGAATATTTTTGTATTTTGAAAGATTTTTAATTTTGTGTTTTGCTTTTATATGTTTTATATTTTTGTATTTTGTTTTTCAATAATATTTACAAGTACATGTTTGATAGATGAATCAAGCAGGCACCTTTGCCAGAATCTCCAGGTCTGCTGGAGTCAAACATCTCATACCAATTTGCCTAACGAGGTACTCAAACCTATCTTTCGACAGAGCTTTCGTAAACAAGTCAGCAAGTTGGTAATCCGTTCCAACAAAGTATAGTTAAACGATCCCTCTTTCAACTTGTTCCTTTATGAAGTGGTATCTGACCTCAATGTGCTTCGCGCGGGAATGCTGTACCGGATTGTAGGAGATGGCTATGACCGACTTTCAGTCACAGTACATAGGTACTTTATCAAAGTGGAAGCCATTATCCGTGAGTTGTGTTCTCATCCAAAGAACGTGAGCACAACACGCAGATAGAGACACATACTCCGCTTCAGCTGATGAAAGTGATGTGTAATCCTGCTTCTTTGAAGACCATCCCACAAGCTTATCTTGACCTAGAAATTGTGCACCACCAGGAGTACTTTTGCGTGTATCAAGACACCCTACATGATCAGAATCTGAATAGGCTGTTAGAAAGAAACCGGTTTCCTTCTGATACCAGAGTCCCAAATGAATGGTATTCTTTAGGTACCGAAAGATCCGTTTAACCTCCTTGAGGTGCTTTTCAGTGGTTCGTGCTTGATATCATGCACAATAACACGTAGCATGTGAAATATTGGGTCTGCTTGCTGTCAAGTACATGAGGGAGCTGATCATGGAACGATATCTCGTTTAATCTATGGCATTTCCTTCCAAGTCAACATCTAGCGATGTGGTTGATAATGTTGTCCCAACGGGGTCACATGAGGTCATATCATGATTTTTGATTATCTCTTGACAATACTTAGGTTGGTTTATAAAGATACCACTTGGGGATTGGTGAACTTGAATTCCTAGAAAGAATTTTAGTTCGCCCATCATTGACATTTCAAATTTGTTGTGCGTTACTTTTTCAAACCATTTTGAAAGTTTTGGGTTTGTGGACCCGAAAATAATGTCATCAACATAAATTTTCACGAGCAAAATGTCATCCCCATATTTATAAGTGAACAGAGTTAGATCAATGGAACCTTTTGAGAAACCTTTTGATACCAGAAATTTCGAGGGCTCATCGTACCACGCCCTTGGAGCTTGCTTGAGTCCATAAAGTGCTTTGTGGAGATGATACACCTTGTCAGGATAATGAGGATTAACGAATCCTTCCGGCTGCGTAACATAGACTTCTTCCTTCAAAGGACCGTTAAGAAATGTTGTCTTCACGTCCATTTGATAAATAGTGAATCCCTTATGTGCAACATAAGCAAAGAAAATCCTGACCGCTTCCATACGAGCAACTAGTGCAAATGATTCATCAAAATCAATTCCCTCTTTCTGGCCATACCCCTTAGCCACTAGCATAGCTTTGTTCTTGATGATCGTGTTTTCTTCATCCATCTTGTTTTTCCAGATCCAACAAAGATTTAAAGGAATCACATCGTATGGTCTGTCAATAAGTTCCCAGACTTTAAGTCTTTCAAATTAATGAAGTTCATCCATCATCGATTCAATCCAAGCATGATCAGCCATGGCTTCTTTTATGTTTTCGGTTCAGCTGTACTCACGGCGAGTGCGAACATACAAACATCGCCATCGGTGGCTAGTTGTCGTCTTGTACGAATAGGATGTGAAGGGTTTCCAATTACTTGAACCAAAGGATGTTCTCGGGTCACATGATGTGTTGAAGGATGTCGTTGATAGAACGTATGCATATTAGACGGATCAACATGGCGAGTAGAAGACTCTCCAATTTCGTGTACCGATGTACCGAATGGGTTGTGAAAATCGTCATCGTCCGATAATGCATCGTCAGCTAGATTTGTGTTCTCTGGAGCAATGACAGTGTATGTGGATGTAGTAGGATCGATTGTTGAAGAGATATTCTGAGGAGGTAAATCTGCAGCAACCCGTGTTGAAGTAGATGAAGTTTTATCCTTTTGTTGATGATGATTGGTATCATCATTCGTATCATGAGTGACAGCGGAAGACTTTGATACAACTTGTTTCTCCCCCGTATTCATCAAACATAGGTCCATATAACATTTCCAACTCTTCAAGTGTCGTATCGACGGTCATATCTGCTCTAGGAACATGTTCAAGAACCAGCATTCAACTTGATGGTTCATTGTTGTGGTCTTGAGTTCCGAGTTCCGTGCGGTTGTGCACAAAAGTCTTTTGTCGTTGTGGAACGGGACTTAAATTGTTTTGTTCAAGTGCCATTTCTTGCAATTCATCAAATCTGATATGAATAGTCTCGACTATCAATTTTGTTCTCTTGTAATACACTCTGTATCCCTTAAACTGAGTTGCATATCCCACTAAAATGCATGCATCACCTTTCTCTTTCATCTTGTCCAGATTTTCACCATCTCGAATAACGTAACACGTACATCCGAAAACATGAAGGTGTTTGAGTGAAGGTTTGCGATCATTAACTATGTGATATGGTGTCTTTTCGTGTCTTGGGATAATTAAGGAACAGTTTTGTGTGTAGCATGCTGTTGATACGGCTTCGGCCCAAAAGAATAGTGGTAGTTTTGAAGCAGATAATAATGTTCCAGCAGCCTCAACTAATGTACGATTTCGTCTTTCAACAACTCCATTTTGTTTAGGTGTTCGAGCAATAGATGTTTCATGTTCAATCCCTTCGACTTCAAAATAATTCTTTAGAGTTGAATTCAAGAATTTTGTGCCTTTGTTAGTACGTACCACTTTTACTTGAGCTTGAAGACCACGTTGTATCAACTTAAGGAAGTTAATGAGAATCTCAGGTGTTTCATCCTTGGACCTTAAGAATAGGGTCCACGTGTACCTTGAGTAGTCATCGAAAATTACCATAACGTATTTCTTCCCATTGATGCTTTGAACACGCATGGGGCCACACAAATCTATGTGAAGAAGATCTAACCGTCCTTTAGAGCTTGGTGTAGTCTTTGTCTTGAAACTACTTCGTTTAGCTTTACAAAGCTCACAAGAAGAACAAAGATGATCTTTGATGAATTTCAAATTTGGAAGGCCTCTCACTATATCTTTCTTAGAAAGCAAGTTGATGGTATCAAAGTTAAGATGAGATAATCGTTGATGCCATAAACAAGCTTGAGTCGTTGAAGCTTTAGCCATGAAATAGATTGGAGTTGAAGATGTGGAGTCTTGTAGTGAAATAGTGTAGAGATCAGTACCCCGTGAACCGATAAGTAAGTCATTCCCATCATAATCACGAACAAAACATGTCTTCTTTCTAAAATCAACCTCCAAATCCGCATCACAGAATTGACCAACCGAGAAAAGATTATGATTGAGTCCTTCAACGTAGTAAACCCTTTTGATTGTTATATTCCCTTGAACCAGGTCTCCATATCCTAGGATCGGTGCAAATTAATCATTTCCGAATCGGACCGTACCCAGGAACTTCTCCACGAAGTTAATTAGAAGCTTGAGATTCCCCGTCATGTGCTTCGTGCCTCCAGAGTCCAGTATGAAGAGAATTATTTCGATCACCTGTAAAAGAATTAGAACACGATGGAGCATTTGATAAATTGGATTCCATGTTAGTTGTGATTTCCGATTCATTAGTTTCCCTATTTTCATCACTTAGAGGCACACTAACGCACGTAGTCACATTTTCTGTCCTAACCTTAGGCATCCATTTATATCATGGAGGACATTTATTGGCAAACCACCATTTCTAAGACTTTCTAGCACACTCATATAATTCCCTAATTCTACTTCTAGGGTTCTTAGTGGTGGAGTCTGATGCAATACTTTTCTCGGGGTGGGTTACACCATAATGGTTCACTTTGCGTTTGGACTTTCTAGCACTAATAGGCATCACAGTTTGCTTCTTAGTTCTAGTATCTACGTCTTTGACATTATTTGAAACACACATAGCATGATTAGCATTAACACACTTTCCACGTTTCACACAAACAAACTTAACATTCAAAGCATTCAAAGTCGAATCATTCAAATCGTCATTACACGCGATTACAGACGTTTTATTCTTAGAAATATTGAAAATCCTAGGGTGGTGTTCTACTGTCGTCATCTTCCCTTGACTTTTATTTTGCCAACACTACCAGTGGGGACTACTACTGTAGTAAAAGACACACGTCTATTAGTGTTTCTAGAAGTCTGAGGTGATTGACTTTCTTTGTTGCGTGTGGGTTTAGTGGCCAATCTATACATCCCTGGTTTAACCACATTTGTGTTCTTAATGCTTTGTGATCGAATATGTGTTTTGGGAGTGTTTTTTGGTAACCTATCCTTCCCATCCGTCTTGGGGGCAAACCCAGGTTTTGCAAATGCAGAATTAGAGAAAACAGATGGTTTTCCCAAGACAGAGAGTCTAGTCACTTTGTGCGCATTGGGTTGTCTTACAACAGGTTTCTTAACACTAGGTTCCACAATTTTCCCACCCATCTTAGCAACGAGTTTCTTCAACTCTGCTATCGTTATTTCCTTGTCTTGTAACTGAGCTTTCAACTCTTTAATTTCCAAACTCTTTTCATTCATTTCTCGACACATTTGGGAAAGTTTTTCTTGCAGTTTATTATCATGTGGAAAACTTCTTATGTCTTTTTGCAAAGCAAGTTCAAGAGAATGACAATGTTTTTGAAGGAAATCAATTTTGTGTTGAAGTAACTCAAAATCCTTTTTTCAACATTTTCTTTACATTTCGAAAGCTCAAGTTCAAGACGCTCACATTCTTTGATCTTATCAAGATATTTGCATGCAACATCAGAATATTCATCGATATCAGCATAAGATTGAAGAGTAACACACAAAATATCTTTGGAGATACATTCTTCTAAGAGTAGATCATATTCGTTTGAAAAATCTGATTTGTCATTTTGAAGTTCATCAATTTCTTTTCCAAGAGACTCAACATATTTCAAATCATCACACATTTCAGACCGAATCAAGATTTCAAATTCAAGAACATGTTCTTTTATTATCTTCGTATTAGGTATTAAAAGTTCTTTCACAAGCACAGTTATGTCGTGAGGAATTTCTGTTTTCCACTTATCCTTTTGACGTTTTTCCCAATCGCTTTCAACAATTGATTGAACATTATCAATGTGGTGTTTAACAAAACCAAGTGTTTTTCTACTTTTGCTTTTAGAAGCATCAAGAGGCAAATAGTTAATATATTTAAAAACATTAGTGTTGATCCCTTTGGTTGGATCTATATTCTGTTAAGAATTAGTATAGTAGTTTGTAATCAAACTAAAACACTTTGAGCACTCTTACTAACACTAAATAAGTTATGCGGAATCTAACTTATAAAGCACAAAATAACAAAATTACTTTTAACTAATCGATTCTCTTATTAATCGACTTGAATGAGGTACATGAAAGACATTGTACCTATGTTCCTTTTATAGAGTAAGGAACTCTAGAAACCTTAGAATATTCTATAAAGATAACTATATCACAGACGATATATTATCAATATTCTAACTGTTTAGGTATATCACATAAGATATACTCTAACTATAACTATGACATATCTTATACAAAGATATATTCGTCCTAATCATTTTAGCAGTACTTACTTTATAAGTAGCAGTACTTACTATGTACCGCGTTAATACTAACGGTACTTACATAACACTAACAGTACTTGGAATACACTAACGGTACTTGACACTTAACAAATAATTCCCAACAATCCTCCCCTAAACAAGAAATGATAACTTGTTGTCTTCTTGTTTCTCTTGTACTGGATGTATGAAAATACATGTCTTCAGTATTTCCTTCATCCTTGGATTGAACTTGGTAATTTGTATTTGTATCTAACTGAATGTAGCCAAACACTTCAAATGTAGATATTCTTCTGATAAGATAATCTTCAAACATTATGAGTATCATCTTTGTCTTCAAACTATGATCTTCTTGTGTCTCTTAATCATTCACATATCTTTGCAGCATCAGTTATTGTCTTCTTGAGTTTAGTCTTTGAACTCTTAATCATGAACCTTTGTCTTGATTTAATGATAACAAAACCTTCTAAGTATTTTTCTTTGAATACTTCTTTGCTTGCAATCTTCATACCTGAAATAAAACAGTTAACAACAAACACCAATCTATATCGGCTTCATGATTTTTAGCAAATCACCAGCTATCAACGGATTTGATAAATTCTTTACCAGTTAGCCGTACACTCTGGAATAGCCAATACTTTATTCACAAAGAATAAGGTGTAATGAAAACCTTACAATTTTTGGTAAATTGTCAACCATCAACGGATTTGATTGTTGATCCCAAACTTAGATCGATTTAGCTTGTGTAAACGAGATTAAATCAAGTTAAACACGTAGAGAAACTTTGTTGTGTATAAAACAATTTAAGTATTATGCGGAATTAATACTCAAACAAGAACACACAAACAATGTAAATCAAACTTTCACTTGATTGATAAAAACAAACTTGAGTACAATGAAAGTGTAAAACGTATATCGACATAAACCTAAAGGCCTCCTTTTATAGACATAAGGAGCCTTGTACAAGAGTCTACGTATCAGCTATTTTAGGTAAAGATAAACATAGAAAATACATTGTTGATCATATCTTTACTAGAAACAAACCAGAAACATAATACGTGTAGACTAAGTCTTCTATCAGTGCTTGACTTCATTCTATCAACGCTTGACATCTTCTTGTCAATGCTTGTTCTTTCAACGCTTGTTTTCTCCTTATCAACGTCCCAATTGCTCTTGTCAGCGTCCAAGTGTACTAGCTACATTTTATTCCCAACAATCCTCCCCTAAACTTGATATCTACTCTAGTAATCAAGTTTCTGAATAAAAATTAAGAACTAGGAGGATTCTTACAAATCTTATCAAACTGGTAATAAACATGCCTAATCAAATCTTTGGCCACGTCACTTGAGTAGTCAATCTCCCGCTGTGTTGTCTTCATCTTTTCAACAACTTCTTTGGACATGGGATGCTCAGCATCCACAAGAAGATATTCAGAAAACTTTGTAGAACTCAAATAATACACACCAGCTGCTGAATACAAACGCCATTGAAGTCCACTGATATCATCCTCAAGATCTTTCCAAACAGGATCTTCTTCTTCTGGTGCACACATTCTCTTGAATGTTGACCAAAGCTTTATTCCATTGACTGAAGTAGGTGCTTCAGTCTCATACTTGGCCAGAAATAACCTCCAAAGGTCTACCAAGTCTTCCCTATCCATACTTGCAAATAGAGACATAAGAGTAGTAAATGTATGTACCTCTTTTCCATATCTTCCAATCATCCAAAACCCACTTGCATATTCTTCATAGCTAATGATAGGGTTTCTGGCATCAAGAGGTAACACTTGTACCATATCGGAAGCTTCCATGGGTGAGAGCTTAATGCTCCTTCTAATAACAGCTTCACTAGGAGTCACTTTATTTAAATCTTTAGGAAACTCAAGTGGAACTCCCTTCTTCAAAGGCCTTGGAGCAATCATAGCCTTTTGAATCTCCATCTCTTCTGCAAGTTCTTCTTTCCTTTCATCTGAAAGAAGTCTGATGGTGTTCATCTCTTGCACACTTGCCTAAATGGGATAAGCCTTATACTCCAATTCTTCAAAGGATAATCCCTGCAATTTCTGAAAGGTCCATCCTGTTTGATGACATTTGTGAAACATGTAATAAATCTCCCTCCTATCTCTCTTCAGCAGTGAGAAAACTTTGCTAGCCTTATGCTTTAGAATTACCTTGCAATCTCTTTGTACTCTTAGAAGAATCTCCAAACCCCAAATTTGATCTAAAATTGTCATATCTAGATTCTCCATATCCTTATTCTCCCAAGCATGGTACATCTGAGCAACTTCTGGCATATCATTATCTACCTGCATTTTTAGCTCTACAAGTTTCTCCCTTGCCAACTCATCACCATATTCAAGTCTTTCTGGTTCTTCAATGATCATAACACTTGAATCTGAGCTTTCATCATTACTTCTTTCTTGCTCCCCAGAAGTAACTACAAATGGTGACTCACCAATCTTCTTCTTTTCTTGTTCCATAAGTTGTGCAGCCAACTTTGAATCAAACTCTACCTGTGCTGCATCTTTTGGAACCTCTGTTTCGACCATGATTCCTTTACACTTATCTAATGGATCAATGATGGGTAATGATGATAATGGTACATGTGAAGACACTTCCTTGATGATAGCTGATGACTGGAATACATCAACCATATCTGCAGGTCTGTCAAATTCAAATTCTGTGTGTCAACGCCCAACATACTCTTGTCAGCGCTTGGTGTGTCAGCGTCCAAAATCTGCTTGTCAACGCTCACCTTATTCTTGTCAGCGCTTCTTGTGAACTGCTCCATCATTGCTGTAAAGGATATGTTCAAATTTATAGGAGTAACCAAAGATACATCAAAACCTGGTTGCTTCTTCAATTAAGTAAGAGCTTCAGCCAAACCCAAAGAATCTCCATCATATGAGCGTTTGCCACTCAAATCAATTGGCTCCGTAGCAGCTTCATGTGAGCCTTTATCACTCAAATTAACAGGCTCTGTAGCAGCTCCTCCCCTTTGTAAGAATCCTCCCTTGATGAAAGGACTCTTGCCTGCCTTCTCCTAGATTCAGCAGTTTCCAAGACAACAATCCTCTCCTCAATTGCTTGAGTTCAAGGCCTTGGGTGGAAACAGTATGTACCAAGTCTACATTTTGCTTTTGCAAGCTAATGCAGGCAGCCGTCAATTCCAACACAGTATATGGTTCAAATCTGCCCTCCTCTAGAGTGGGGATTTGACCTCCCAAAGTAGAGTCATGGGGCATGGAGGAGGTCTTAAAGATGTTAGGACTGGCTTGGCCTGCATCTAAGCGAGTACCAATATTCCCAGCCTCATCCATGTCACCAACCACACTTGTGGTGGTGGTTCTCTCTACAACATGGCTAGGACCACCAGAGGAGATCACTCCAGTAGTCCTTGGGCATTTTACCAACCTAAATTCAGGAGGTGTAGAAGATGATGTGGATTGGGTGGTAGTTGAAGGTTAAGGGGTGTTTGGGTCTGTTGTGGAAATATGTCAACGTCTGGATTTAAAGTATCAACGCCAACATATAACATGTCAGCGTTGAAGGAATCTTGGTCAAGTTCCATATGTTGAGGTGAAGGTGAAGGTTCAGGCAATGGTTGTGGGTCAGGTTGAGGTTGTGTTGCTACAATAACAGCAAGCATGGCTTGGGTAAGAGGTAGGTCTCAGTGAGGGGGTGAATTCATCTTACTAAAAATAGCTTGTTTTTTTGCACAGGGATCGCATAAAAATCATTATGATCCCTGGTGCAATACCTTTGCTCATCAAAAATCATTTGTAAAAATCATGGGTAAGCCAAAGTTATCTTATTACACTTGTTTTTACACATGCCATCAAAAATCAGTTTAGAAAAATTATACTTTTGCCCATTTTTAATACACACAATTGCACTAGTAATAGATCTGTTAATTTCGTTATGTGCAGTACATTTGGGACTCAAACATTGAAGGATTACATATATTAAGTACTTCCAAGCTGGGGGGAATTCTTGCTTATTATATTTATTGAAAGTACCCTCTTCAGGGAAAGGATACCCCAAAGCTTGAAGTCCTTGTTCTATCACACCAATGGGTAGAGTGGTTATACCATCTGCATCATTAAGATGCAAAGCCTGGCGAACCAAGGTTTCAGTAACCATCCATGAACGCCCATGGACAATAGCTGTTAATGTAGTCACATTATTAAGTGTTGAGGAACTAACAGTGTTCCAAAACTATTTAATATGAGTTACAGGGATGAGAGGAGCATGAGAAAGAGCATACCGTAATGGAGATGCATTCAAATACGCCACCATCTGGGTGTATTGAGGAAACAGAGCATCATCAGCCTCCAAATAAGCGATCATATTATGCTGACTTCTGAATCCCAATACCAAGTCACTTGGTTTAAACTTAGGCGCCATTGATGTAGAAAGCTGTTTGTGAAATATTATAAAAGATGAATTATAGGAGAAAAGTTGTTAGACAAGAATATGAGAGTACCCTGTTTAAAAAGAAGGAGCCAAATTTATAGGAGGGATAGGCACATGTGATTGGTAAAAAATGAGGCAAGTATTTTCAAAATATAATGATGAAAATATTGAAAAGAAAATAAGTTATCTTGTGCATTAATTAAAAGTTATCAACTCCTAAAATTACGTCCCCAATTTTCGTCAAAAATAACAACTGGGTAGGACCTAATGAGTGTCAACGGTCAAAAATAACCCATCAACGCCCAACGGCTATGTTCTTGTCAACGTTGTTAAAAGTCATGTCAACGTCTAAATTGGTCACAACAACGTTGGAAATATATATCAGTCAACGTCCAAAAATAAAAATAATAAAAATGAAAAAGGACCTTAACAAAGTTATTTATCCTAGTTAAGATAACATATAAACTGGAAATTACCATAGGGTGGCAAGCACTGTTCAATCATGCACACTTGCTTATGCAAGATAGACATAACAGTCCTCTAGTGTCCCTTACTAACCAAGGTTCTTAATAGTGAAGTTATCTCATAAAATCCCTTGTAACTTCCCAGGTAAGCCCAATATAAATCATACCCAAGTCTCCCAACAGACCACTCCCAATTCTAGGCCAAAGAGTCTTGGCAACATGCATAGTATACCAACTTTGCATGCTACAGTGCCTCATGAGATAGTAAACTAAATCATCCTCACTAGTGGACACAATCTAGAATTGTGATAAGAGTATTAGAAGAATACCCAAAAAGTCCTAAAAGGTTCCTAAACCTCCCCTTAAATATGATACATAAGTTGCCAAATAATATGCATGTAAATAAAACTTATGTCAAGATAGGAATATAAATATTCCAACCATCATCCATAAATTGAAACATGCTCCAAGAATGCTCCAAAGATCCATAAGCAACTCTGTATCCAATGGTACACTGCTAACAACGCCTGCACAATTAGATAAAAAACCACAAAACTAACATGTTGCTGACAACGTCATGATAACACTTATCAGCGTTAAGATAACCTTTGTCAGCGTTAGACAAATAAAGTGAAAAATCTAATTTCATATAAAGACCAATAAAAATGCATATCCCGTACATTCTTTTACAATAAGACCCTAAAACACATATATTAAGTGAGACTGATCATACCAATACTTGTTACCAAGTATTGAAATCTTCTAGTATCAAAAGGTTTAGTTAATAAATCAAACACATTTTCTTCTGTGTCAACCCTATCCGGTTGTATTAAACCCTTTTCAAAACAATCTCTTATAAAATGATGTCTAATTTCTATGTGTTTTGTTTTAGAGTGATGTACAGGATTTTTAATTATGCATAAAGTACTGTTATTGTCTACAAAAATCTTGGTATGCATAAAATTATACCCATAATCCAACAGCTGGTTCTGAATCCATAAGACTTGTCCACAACAAGCAGCTGCTACAACATACTTTGCTTCAGTTGTAGAATTAGCCACCACTGTTTGTTTCTTGCATTGCCAAGAGATCAATCTACTCCCAAGAAACTGACATCAACCAGTTGTGGATTTCCTATCAAATTTGTCACCACCATAATCATTGTCTGAATATGCAATAAGCTCCAATGGTTAATCTTTTGGATGCCATAATCCTAGGTCTGGATAACACCTAAGGTCTCTAATGATCCTCTTGACAGCATGAAGATGACACTCTTTAGGAGTCACTTGATGGCGTGCACATGCACATACAACAAACATAATGTCAGGTCTTGAAGCTGTGAGATACATCAATGAACCAATCATTGATCTATAGTGCCTGAAATCCACTTCTTTTCCATCTCTAACTTTTCCCCAAGGGTGTTCCCTATCCATAGGTGTGCTAGCCCTTTTCTCATGTGGAGAAAAGCCAAACTTCTTCAAGATTTCTGCTACATATTTATCTTGAGAGATGAAGATACCATCTTCTTTCTGCTGAACTTGTAACCATATAAAGAAGTTTATCTCCCCCATTGCACTCATCTTGAACTTGTCTGTCATAAGCTTGGAAAAGTCTTCACTCATCTTTGGACTAGAAGATCCAAAGATAATATCATCCACATAGACCTGAACAAGTAAGAAATCCTTACCAGTCTTCTTTGTAAATAAGGTCTGTTCTATGGTGCCCCTTTTGAATCCATTTTCCACCAGATAGGTGGACAATGTGCCATACCATGCTCTTGGGGCTTGATGAAGTCAATACATAGCTTTCTTCACTATATACACTTTGTTTGGATGTTCTGAATCTTCAAAACCAGGAGGTTGTATAACATAAACCTCCTATGCAATTGTGCCATAAAGAAAAGCACTCTTCACATCCATTTGATAGACTTTAAAACCCATGCAGGAAGCATAGGCTAGAAAAAATCCTTATAGCCTCAATCCCTGCAACTGGTGCAAAGACCTCCTCATAGTCTATCCCTTCCTCTTGTGTATATCCTTGAGCCACTAAACGTGCCTTGTTTCTGACCACAATGCCTCTTTCATCCTTTTTGTTTCTAAGAACCCATCTTGTCCCAATAGGTCTGACATGTCTGGGACAATCAACCAACTCCCAAACATCCTGGATAGCAAATTGGTGAAGCTCATCTTGCATTGCATCCACCCAAATTGGTTCTTTTAGAGCATCAAAAATCTTCTTAGGTTCCTGTTGTGACAGAAAACAGGCAAACAAACATGCTTGAACAAGAGGGGTATCAACCTTCTTGTGAATATTGGCAATAAATCCTCCAAGATTCTGATGAGATCTTCTAGTTTGCACAAGAGTCATCACATCACCAATAATTAGAGAAGGAGGGTGATTTTTTATTGTAGAAGTAAGCAATCCTCCCTCAATAAGTGTGTTGTCCCCACTCTCATCTTCCATGTTACCAATATCCTCTTCAGACTCTCTTCCATCATTATCTGAATGAACCTCTCCATTTCTGTTTGAAGGTTCACCCCGTTCAAAGGTATTGGAAGAGAAAATATGGTCAAAAGATCTGTCAACGCCTGGACCAAGGCTGTCAACGTTTGAGCCATCAATGCCTGAATTTGTCTTGTCAGCGCCAAAAATTTCCTTTGTTAGCGCCTGAAAGATCATGCATGTTGTCAACTGGTGATACCTGGGGACCACCTTTTTCCTTTCCAGCAGCAGCAGCAGCAAATGCATCTGTCCATATGGGAATGGTAACATACTCAAGTATGGGTGCTGATTTGTCTGCTTGTGATCCAACCTCTTCATTAACTTGTGTACCTGAAACATCAACAACTGGTTCTTCCACAACATTTGAAGTTACCTTCACAATGTTTGCATTAGTAACAAGCATATAATTCAAAGTCCTAGATAGAGGTTCCAAGTCAAATAACCAATTTGGACCACTTTCAGGATCACTTGGTTTACTTTCTAAAAACCTAACATGTACTTTTTCAAGTATACGTTTTGCTTTCTTAAGGTAAACTCTATATCCTCTACTCTGCACTGAATAACCCATGAAGTAGCCTTCATCACCTTTAGCACTAAATTTACCTAAGGCATCACTAGTATCCAACACAACTACATGACATCCAAAAGGTTTAAGAAAACCAATGTTAGGTTTCCTTCCCTAAAGTAACTCATAAGGTGTTTTGTTATGAATCTTGTTGACTAATGCCCTATTCTGAACATAACAAGCTATATTCACAGCCTCAGCCCAAAAAGCAATGGGAAAGTGAGCATCAGCCAACATAGTCCTGGCTGCTTCTATGAGGGTTCTATTCTTTCTCTCAGCTACCCCATTTTGCTGTGGGGTTCTAGCTACACTAAACTGTCTAGTAATCCCTTTCTTAGCACAAAAATCATCTAACAACTTATTTCTAAACTCACCACCATTGTCACTTCTAAGTATCTTAACCTCATTACCAGACTTCTTTTCTATCAGGGTAATAAAGTTAATCAAAGTATCAGCAGTGTCACTTTTCAAAGCTAAAAAGAAAGTTCAAGTAAATCTAGAAAAACCATCAGTGATGACAAAACAGTATGATTTACCATTTAAGCTTTCTATATTAGTTGGACCAAACAAGTCCATATGCAGCAAGTGAAGTGGTTTAGAACTAGAGTGCACTGGTTTAGACTTAAATGAGACCTTGTGATGTTTGCCTTTAAGGCATGCAACACAAGAGTGGTCATTGTGGAAAGCCTTTTCAGGCAAACCATCAACTAAACCATGTCGCACAAGTCTGTTTATATTTTTAAAATTAATGTGCCCTAATCTCCTGTGCCAAAGATTACTCTCATCAACTGAAGCCTTAGCATATAGACATGACACATTATTATTCATCCTAATTCCATTAAGATTCAAATTATAAATCTCCTTGTGCCTAGGTGTTCCATAATAAATGAATTTCTCATCTGGTATTTTAAAATCTTTGCTCAACACCAAGCATTCAGTATCAGTGAAAAGAGCCTTATTTTTGTTACCACAAACTTGTGATACACTAAATAGATTATAATCAAGTTCTTTTACCAGAAACACGTTTTCAAAACGCAAATTGTTGGTGAGAAGAATTCCTTTGCCTGTGATAGTTCCATATCCGCCTCCAAAGTAAACTTTGTCACCATCCTTAATGGGAGTGAAGCTTGTGAGATAATCTTCCTTCCCAATCATGTGCCTAGAGCATCCACTATCCCAATAGCCATAATCATTAACCTGCTTTTGTGTGACAATCCGTCAATTTATGGTTTATATTTTATTCTCAAATATTATTAAAATCATTATTTTAATGTTATATTATGAACTCACTTAATTTTGGGAAGAAAATTGGATTTACATCTTGAAGTAGCATCGACTACGTCTAAACCGGAGGATTCTACGTTACGTGCTTACGTTTACATACACCGTCTTTGGACAGTCCGACATTTCAGGAAATAAATTTATCCGTGAATATTATTTTGGAGTTTTAAATTTGTGTTGGTTCATAAACTCACAAATTTACGAGAAGAGATTAGGACTTACAATTATAATTTAACGTCCTTTACGACTAAACCGGAAACCTTAGGATTACGTATTTACTTTTTCAAACTCCGTTATTTATAAGACAACTTTTATTAGATTCGTTTTGTGTCGTTGATACATAAGTTATAAAAACGTTTTTCGTAAAACAACCCGAGAGCACGCAAATCGAGGAAACTAGAATCGAGAAATACCCGTAAATTAGTGGGAAGAGACAAAACAAGTTTTGCCTCACCCCACACATGGGACAGCTAACTAGCTAACACCACATACCATATGTGTCAAAGCTTACTAAGTAAGCTAGGACACTTTTCCTAGCTACTTACAACTTAGCAAAACCACCAAGTTAAACTAGCAACTTCATTTCATAACATGCAAACCACTCTAAAAACACACAACTCTCTCCTTTCTCTCTCTATATGCCGTAACTTCCCTACCATAAAGCACCATCATCCTCAAAATTTAACCATGAACTTAAGCTATGATCAACATATGTTGAAGCTTAGTTGAAGACTTGTTGATTGGAGATGATTTTAACATCCAAGGAGAAGATTTGGTGATGTTCAAGGGCTGATTTCTACATGAAGTTTACAAGTATTGGTGTCTATGAAGATTGGTGTTGATCTATCACAAGTTCTTCCATCAAAAAGCCAAGCCTTGATGAATACCTACATAATCTTGGTGGTATAAAGATTGTTCTCCCCATCCTATTGTTATTTTGATTATGTAATCATGTATTTTCTTTCTTATTGTATATGTATATGATGAATATATGATGATAAAAATGTTTTGTGGGGATCAAGTGTTGATAAATATGATTAAAGAGATGAAAAACCATAGGTAACTAGGTTAAAATCATGCTTAAAATGATGCCTGTATAAAAATAGTAAGTAACCAAATGTTAAACTGATAAAATAGTAAAGTGGAATCAATATACAGTAAGTATTAGGTGTTATACACATGTGAGAGTTGGCCATGCAATGTAATCATCAAAATGAGTGAGATATGATCAAAACAAGTTTAGAGTGCAAATTTGAGTACACTGTTTTGGACGAATTTTATAAAATACTTATAGGTTGATTCATCATTAGCTATTAAGGAATAAAATGAAGCACATATCATGTAGAATATGTCATACAAATTTGGTGTAACACCCCCAAATTTATACAACTCAGTACAGCGGAAGACTAGTTGGTGTTACGGGATAGCACATTACTCACATCATAGATAACGCATAAAAATCGCGTCGTTTGATAATAAAGCATTTCCATTCATAAATATTCAAAGTTACATAGGTCCCAAGTCATTACATTTCATACAAAAGTTTTACAAAGTGTTTGAATGGAAAAAAAATATTGTTTAAGTGCGGGCCATGAATTCTTGTCGTCTTCCCGAGAATTACCTTCAAGTACCTGAGATAAAACATGTTAAAAGAAAAGGTCAGCGATAACGCCGAGTGAATTCATAGAGTTTAATAAATTCCATCAATATAATATCAGTATAAAAGTGTTACTGAAAATCATTTTGTACAAATCGTTTTGATAGGCCATGAAATAGCCAAAATCATTTTATACAAATCCTTATCGAAAATCATAGTATAGGCATTCGCCTTAAAAATCATTATACGAGCCAATGTCGTAAAAACATCATACAATACGTCTTATGACGTTGTATAAAATCAAATAAAAACCGTTATATGAATATGGTTATGAAAACCAAAACACGAACATAATATCAGTAGTATGACCCTGTATTGCTAGTCAGGCAATACATCGTAATTCGAAGCGTCTAATAGTATTTCGGTGATTTGGATTATTATAAGCCGCATGACATTGTTACCTTACTAAACCAAAACGGGTAGCTAACCCGATACAAATTTTGCCCATCTAGAGTAGCGTGTCGTCACAAAGGTCACACTATGGAAATCTTCTCATACATAAATTCGCTTACCAATCAATGTGGCACGACGGGGATCAACCGTCAAGGCGCGAACTGGGGTGATCGTCCCCAAATAGTACTATTAAATGCATAAGCGTCTACCAACTCCCGTTAGTTCACAATTCATGCTAATGGGACTTTTAGCATTTTTCGGGTCATACAATCGGGTCATTCAATCATTCGGGTCCAAAATCAATAAACAAACAATCGGGACAAATGGTGTCCTATTTTATAAAAACTAACATGTTATCTCCCTCGCGGGTTTATAAAACATTTCATAAAAACACTTAAAAGAGTGCGAGGCTATGAACTCACGTTGATGTGGGAAGGCGGGTTATCGGCGATTCGATGTACGGTACGTGCTTCAATCATGGAAACTTAGACAAATAATAATCGGTCTTAGACGTTTGTCCAATGACTTTATAAAAATACCAATTATGTATACATATGATGATTATATATATATGATGATCAAGTGGGTTTACATATTCTCATTTACTCATTTTTGTGCTATGTGTCGATAACTTTTATACTAATTTTCTCGTTTTACCTATTTATGTGTTTTAGGTCCAATAGGCCTATTATAAGTACTTTAACTTGTTTTAATCCCTTTTATACCTATATTATCAGTAATTAAACTTTATAAGTTGGGCCCAAATGGGTCAAGCCCAATAATAAGTTTATAAGTGTTTTAGTCCATTTTTGTTGTATTGTTAGTCCAATAACGTTAATTTAGTCCGTTAACGTCCGTATGTCCTATAGTTCGGGTTTTATCGGTTTTTACTTGTTATACATGTTTATATATCATTATATAAGTTTTATAAAGTTTACATTAGAAGGGTCCAACCATCTAAGTTTTATTTAACAAAAACGTTAATTTTACGACGATAGCCGAAAAAGTCGTAAAAATCAAGTTTATAGTTTTATAACTTATAAGTATTATTTCACTACCATTTATATAAGTTATTCATTCATTTACCCTTTTACATATTTATATAAATAAGTTTTATAAGTTAGTGGGTTTTCATTTATATTTTATACTATTAATTTTGAGTGCTTATATAATAGTATTATTCTTTAATTTCCAAAAATCTGATTTTTATCTTCACTTTCACCAAAACTGCCATATCTTGAGTTCTATATGGAGATAGAAGCTCAAATTTTTATCACATAAACTACATGATATGTGCTACATTTAACTCTTTTATAGATACTGTTGAATCATCTTCTAAATATTTTCTAAAAATCGTCCAAAACAGTAACCTCAGATTTATACCTTAAACTTGTTTTGATCATATCTCACTCATTACTTTGATTCCATTGCATGGCCAACTCTCACATGTGTACAAGATTCATAGATTACTGTATATCAATTCTACTTCATCATTTTATCAGTTCATAACATGTTTCTTTACTGTTTTATACAACCATGTAAACTAATCAATATTTTAACCTTGTTTCTTATGGTTTTTCACCTTTTTAATCATATTTATCAACACCAAATCCCCACATAACATTTTTATCATCATATAATCATCATAAACATATACAATAGGAAATAAAATACATGTTTACATAATCAAAATAACAAGAAGATGAGGAGGACAATCTTTATACCACCATGATGATGTAGGTTGATCAAAACATGGATTTTTGATGGAGAAACTTGTGCTTAGCCAACACTATCTTCAAGACCATCAATCTTTATGACCACCTTTTGGAAAATCAGCCCCAAGACATCATGAAAACTCCTCCATGGATGTTATAACTTGCACCAATCAATAGGGCTTCAAAAGGGGATCAACATATATGTAAATACCATAAGATTTGTGGTTGAATTTTGTGTGAATGGGGTGTTTATGGTGGTAAAGTGGACGGCATAGATGAGAGAGTAGAGAGAAAATAGAGTTGTTTGCATGGTGAATAATGAGATGAGTGGTTTTGTGAAAGTTGTTTTGAGGTAGTGGAAGCTTACAAGGTAAGCTAATAGACAAGTGTATGGTTTAAGCTAGCAACTTGACACCTAAGGTGTTGTGTTGCTTTCTCTTGCCGTCCAAGAGTGGGGGTGGGGCAAGATTTATCTTGTCTCATCCCTATTTAAATACGGGTACTCCTCGATTCTAGTTTCCTCGATTTGTGTGTCCTCGGGTCGTTTTACGAAAAGCGTTTTTATAAATTATGAATCAACGTCACAAAACGAATCCAATAAAAATTGTCTCATCAAAAACGGAGTTCGAAAACGTAAATACGTAATCCTAGGGTTTCCGGTTTAGTCGTAAAGGACGTTAAAATAAAATCGTAAGTCCTAGTCTCTTCTCGTAAATTTGTGAGTTTATGAACCAACACAAATTTAAAACTCCAAAATATATTCACGGATAAATTTATTTTCTGAAATGTCGGACTGTCACCAAGGATGGTGTATGTAAACGTAAGCACGTAACGTTGAATCCTCCGGTTTAGACGTAGTCGATGCTACTCCAAGACGTAAATCCAAATTTCTTCCCAAAAATAAGTGAGTTCATATTGTATCATTAAAATAATATTTTCAAATAATATTTGAGAATAAAATATCAATCATAAATTGACGGATTGTCACAACATTTACCCCTAAATAGGATCTTTGTCCTCAAAGATCATCTTACCTTACTACTCGCTTCTTATAGAGTTAGAGCCATGTGGGTATTTCCTCCACATTCGGTCTTTTCTCACAAGTGAAATTTATTACAATACGCGAGTTTCATCAAACATAACTATGGGAATAAGATCAGGCTTAATGTTGACTTACTTTCTCTATCCATGATGTTCACGGGTTTTTGATGAATGCAACTTTTCGCCGATCTAAACATTACTAAGAAACAATCAGATTCTCACTTGATAGATATTCCATCAAGTTCGATATACAAAACATAATTCACGCAGTCGTTGAAGTCCTAGGGTAGATCCAGCTTATATGCCTTTCAAACCAATCTTTTATATCATCTCAAGGGTCCATACAACGGGGACTTATATCCCATGATTTGTCAGATCATGAATTCATTTTTCCAGGGTTAAAAATTGTGGCATAACTTCGCTACCCATCTGGCACTTCAAGATCTACATTTCATATTCACATAACCTCCTGCCCACTATCGGCAGTTAATAATCAAATCCTAATTTCAACAATCATTTCAGATCTCGCGGGTCGGGTATTTTGCAAGGATAGGTTCGCCATCATAAGAAACCTTAAACCTAAGAGACATGTCCAACTCACAATGGGTGTATGTCGGGTGTCTTCATCTCAACTCCTGCTTACAGATGCTCTAATTTCTAAATCTTAACAAGATTCGATCTCGATCCTAATACGATGATTATCAATGATAATCTCTCCAAAGGAAAACGATTATATGGGCTATTACCAAAGGTCAATCATTCAAACATAAAACAGCACTTAAATTACTTTGTATCGTTACTTTACCTCGTCCCTTCGATTTGGGGTGGTATATAGTACTCTCATCAAGGTTCGTTCTCAATGATTTCTGAGCAAATCTCTAGAAATTCGATGCGAAGCGAGGATCTTGATATAGATGATCGATACAGGCACACTATGTTTACATAATTCTTTTGCATTTACCATTAACGGGAATGATATTAGCAGATTTGGTCAGTCTGTCGACGATGACCCAAATCAAATCAAATTCAGATGATGACCTTTGCAACAGCTAAACGTTTACTAATGTATGAGGCGATTTCTGCCTTCATAATTGCCATCAGTACAACTTCTTCAGACAAAGATACTTTTAGTCATAAATGACATAAATAGAATACTTATACTTACAAGATTCCAATATAACTATATCTCACAATCCTTCATAGTTAGGCAACCACAAGTGGCCTTTAAAATATTTAACGCTATTGGTTTCTCTATTTTAATGGTTCACATTAGACGCGAACCTCTTTTTATTATCTATATTATCTCTTTTTACAATCATCGGCTATATTTTAAATTGTTCGGCAATTTTATTTTGCACCTCCATTATTAAGGAACATGTTTTAATTGGTCCTTTATCTTTTCTACATAATGCGTCGGTATCTATATTAAACTCTCATGATGATATAATTATCATGTCCACAATTCACTCAGATATTCTTTCTATATTATGCGTCAGTAATTACGTTTACTTCCCTAATGAAATAAATACCATAACCGTATTTATTCAAAATTCTTTCTTCATATCTTCTATGTTTCAGTTTCGTCTCAACTATCATTTTTATCAGTTTTTCTCAATCCGGCGTCTAAAGCGTCGATAATTATTACAATTAATTAAATTATAATTATTAAATTTTTATAAAACGTAAACGTTAAAAGTTTAAATTTCTTAGTTCGACCAATTATATAAAATGTTCAAAAATAAATTTGAATTTAACTAACATGATTTTTGTTGATTTATCGAAAATAATTAATAAGATTCGTAAATGTTTGAATAATCTTTGTTTATACTTTGGTCAAAATTTCCTTAGTTTGAAAAGCGTAAATTATCGTTTCAAATTTCAAGTCATGTTTTATATAGTTTCCTTAGTTCCTCTTAAGTTGTCTAAAAGTATACACAAACATTTACCCCTAAACAGAAGTTTAGTTAAATGGTTTGTGTATAAGGGAATAATCCCTTAAAATCTTTTGTTAAAATATTTGTCAAAATATATTTGCACTTTCTTTTTAGTATAACTCAAAGTCTTAAAAGGGCTCTTAATTTGAAGAGTCTATATGCATACATCTTACCATTATTAATCCAATGGTCATTTTATGTAAAGGATTAAGTTTTTAACCCCTAAGCGTTAATGGTTCTAATCTTTAATCACGTGTTAATTATTCAAGGTTCAGGTTTACATTGTTTGGCCAATTCAGGGCAATCTATAAATAATTATTAACTCATTCTTATTCTGATAAACAAACATATAGTCCTTAATGATCACGAGCATGAATTTATCAAATTACAGCCTACACATGTGATTCATCATATTTTATGAATCCTACATGTGCATTGTCAATCCAAACGACATCACGTGAAACTCATAATGTTTATTACAAGTACTGGATGTAGTGATTGGAATAGATAATCTCCTTCGCGGACGCGAAGTTGAAAATAACCATGTCGTGGATCAAATCTTTAAAACATACACTAGAACCTTGTAAATGATCGAACAAATCTTCCATTTCGAGTTATGGACATCGTTTTCGATTGTCAATTTAATCAATTCACAGTAATCTATAAATATAAGGAATGATAATACCATAGCTCTTCAGGATGACAAGCTTGGTAGAATAAAATCATTCTCCGACAACTCTCTCAATTGTACGGTAATTCCTTTAATTTAGATGGTGCTGACGTATAGTGTACAAGTCACAAGTGCAGCACCGGAAATATAATCAATACCAATTTCAACTTGCCTTAATGGCGAAAGTCTAGGTAATTCATTAATAAATACTTACTAAAGTTTCAGATAACATAAACATCTTTTAATACATTCATATTAGGTTCTTCTAGATTACAATGTCTATGACTAATTCACAACCATTCATGGTATAATTTCAAGTCTAAATACAGGATAAAATCATCCATCAAGAGTTATTTAGATTACTTTTGATAATCAACATCTTATCATTTAGGGGAATTCAATTCGAGGTCCCATCAATTAAGACAATATCATCATGTCATAATCAATCAATTCATTCTACTGGCACTATCAACTTTACAGTTTCATTACCGTTGATAAGATGTGAACTTCTCAAAAGACTAACAATAACTCATAATCCTTCACAATTTCAAGGATATCAGGAGACATAACTAACCTTAAAAAGAGTAAGGTCAACACATAATCTACGCGAGAGAATTTCAAATCAGATACAGACGAAAACATTTAACGAATATGAATATATCCCATGTTTTCATAATTTGAGTACGCATTCGAAAGCTCCTCGGATTGTTACCCAGGTCATTCAAATGAAATCAAATCATAAGAAATGATAAGAACGTCAATACATCCAGTCGGGTATCAACACTCAGTAATCATATACTTTTCCTAAGAATCTTACTACGGGAGAATTGGACAAGAAAGAATTGTCAATTGTCAAATAAGACAATTTCTACAGATGAGTAAATTCAACTCAGAAGAATAGATGCTATAGGCACATATGTAGGTGTCCTTAACACTATGTCCATATTTACCACTTCTTGCAGATCTCATAAAATTTATTCTTTCACAATCTTGAAAGAAAATGTAGGGTTTATTCATTAGTTTTTATGGTGACTACTAATCAGTCTTGCATAGTCCATTCCAAATTGTATGTAGGCGCGCAACTATATACAATTTCAAGATTAACGATGCAATACTCAGTTCCTCAAAATTTTAACATCATGTTTATAATAAAAACATTTTCATGCTTATTTCTTAAATAAGAATCAAGAATAAATTTACAAAGGTTTTCTTTGTTATGGAAATAATTAAATTTCCAAAGCGTCTCATAAACAACTTCATTTTGATATCAATCACTTTTAAATCTCACTTTGAATAATCCTTATTGTGATGAAAATTAAATTTTCTCAAAGGATACCGTTTTAACTTTATAAAAACAATATGTGATCTGCAGAAGAGTGATGAAAGCTTGTTCATCAAGAATTAACTACGATATGATAGGAAATGAGATTAGCCAAATAATCATGAGGTTCATGACCTTGATGGCACTCACGAATAATGATTCACAACGTGACTCGAATCAAGATGAGTACTTGTTCAATGGTTGCATTACTAATGCGAACATTAGGATGAAGCAATAAAAGATAGATAATATCAATACATGTAGAGTTTAGCAATCAAAGGTAGTCTTTTTCATTAATCACAAACAAGTCAAAATTGTACCGTAACACATTATGTGTCACTATGTCATACAATTCCAAGAACTCATCCTACCAACTGATGTCTCAGTTAAGTTAGGGATTATTTTTAAAAGATACCACAATGAATACTAATCTACAAGAGTCATTAGGTGTCCTGCCTATCCCGGAAGATCCATCGGTCCCAATTCAGAAGAAGATTTCTTCAATTTATTTCCTGGACACTGGGCATCCTCATTATTGGACAATGGTCTAGGAACAACACTTAACACAAACTAACAATCATTTAAAACCTTATAATTCAATCACAAAACTTAACAATTTCCTCTAAACAATTTCTTATTCCATATGGGTTAAATTTTACTTTAACCAATTTGATACTCAATTCGATATCCTACCTCATTTCCAAATACTTTCAACCTTATTCTTCGGCCTGGTGAAGGCAATACAATCTCAGTATGAATCAACACTTAATTCCAATCCTATAACTCCTTTATCAATAATTATCAAATAAGTCACTAGCATGAGATGACTCATACATTCAATTAGACTTCTCGGAAAGGTACTAGTGGCATGAGGCTTTTGGGTAATGATTCCAATGACAGCCTCAAGTGCAACATTCACCCTTTCGATTTCAATTTAAGAATTGGATGACAACGAATCAGATGACATCTTTCTAGGTGGTAACGTTTTGTCAAACTCCACTCTATAAGAAAAGATAGTCATGACATCGATATCAGATTTAATCTCGCCAATTCTTCTTCAATTTCTCAATCAACTAATATCTACATTTCTACGAATATTAACCATTTGTTGGGATCATAAATATCCACAACTTGGTTTAGATCTAGGATAGCTAGAATTCCTACGAGAATGGCTTCGATTAATTTACTAGGGGAATTAGGGTTACTTGTGACAATCTACGTCGTATAAATACCTCGTATAAAAATCAAATTAATCATCAAACAATCATGTAATAAAATTACATGGTACATACATATATAATCCAAGTTATATATATATATATTAAAATAACACTTCTCAGTCTTGGCCTTGTCGGTAACTCAGGAATTCTTCGGCACCGTTATAGTCAAAAGATTTTTAGACATTTTTAGGAAAATGTTTATAGTTAAAAGATTTTGAAAAGTTTTATTCAAAACCTTGGTTTTAAAAATCTTTCGTTCTCTATAACGAGAGCTCTAGTACCAAACTGTAACACCCCCAAATTTATACAACTCAGTACAGCGGAAGACTAGTTGGTGTTACGGGATAGCACATTACTCACATCATAGATAACGCATAAAAATCGCATCGTTTGATAATAAAGCATTTCCATTCATAAATATTCAAAGTTACATAGGTCCCAAGTCGTTACATTTCATACAAAAGTTTTACAAAGTGTTTGAATGGAAAAAAAATATTGTTTAAGTGCGGGCCATGAATTCTTGTCGTCTTCCCGAGAATTGCCTTCAAGTACCTGAGATAAAACATGTTAAAAGAAAAGGTCAGCGATAACGCCGAGTGAATTCATAGAGTTTAATAAATTCCATCAATATAATATCAGTATAAAAGTGTTACTGAAAATCATTTTGTACAATCGTTTTGATAGGCCATGAAATAGCCAAAATCATTTTATACAAATCCTTATCGAAAATCATAGTATAGGCATTCGCCTTAAAAATCATTATACGAGCCAATGTCGTAAAAACATCATACAATACGTCTTATGACGTTGTATAAAATCAAATAAAAACCGTTATATGAATATGGTTATGAAAACCAAAAAAAACATAATATCAGTAGTATGACCCTGTATTGCTAGTCAGGCAATACATCGTAATTCGAAGCGTCTAATAGTATTTCGGTGATTTGGATTATTATAAGCCGCATGACATTGTTACCTTACTAAACCAAAACGGGTAGCTAACCCGATACAAATTTTGCCCATCTAGAGTAGCGTGTCGTCACAAAGGTCACACTATGGAAATCTTCTCATACATAAATTCGCTTACCAATAAATGTGGCACGACAGGGATCAACCGTCAAGGCGCGAACTGGGGTGATCGTCCCCAAATAGTACTATTAAATGCATAAGCGTCTACCAACTCCCGTTAGTTCACAATTCATGCTAATGGGACTTTTAGTGACATAACCTAACTTTAATAATCCATTTTATTTCATCTATCGGGTCCATTAATCATTTATCGGGTCATACAATCGGGTCATTCAATCATTCGGGTCCAAAATCAATAAACAAACAATCGGGACAAATGGTGTCCTATTTTATAAAAACTAACATGTTATCTCCCTCGCGGGTTTATAAAACATTTCATAAAAACATTTAAAAGAGTGCGAGGCTATGAACTCACGTTGATGTGGGAAGGCGGGTTATCGGCGATTCGATGTACGGTACGTGCTTCAATCACGGAAACCTAGACAAATAATAATCGGTCTTAGACGTTTGTCCAATTACTTTATAAAAATACCAATTATGTATACAATGATGATTATATATATATGATGATCAAGTGGGTTTACATATTCTCATTTACTCATTTTTGTGCTATGTGTCGATAACTTTTATACTAATTTTCTCGTTTTACCTATTTACGTGTTTTAAGTCCAATAGGCCTATTATAAGTACTTTAACTTGTTTTAATCCCTTTTATACCTATATTATCAGTAATTAAACTTTACAAGTTGGGCCCAAATGGGTCAAGCCCAATAATAAGTTTATAAGTGTTTTAGTCCATTTTTGTTGTATTGTTAGTCCAATAACGTTAATTTAGTCCGTTAACGTCCGTATGTCCTATAGTTCGGGTTTTATCGGTTTTTACTTTTTATACATGTTTATATATCATTATATAAGTTTTATAAAGTTTACATTAGACGGGTCCAACCATCTAAGTTTTATTTAACAAAAACGTTAATTTTACGACGATAGCCGAAAAAGTCGTAAAAATCAAGTTTATAGTTTTATAACTTATAAGTATTATTTCACTACCATTTATATAAGTTATTCATTCATTTACCCTTTTACATATTTATATAAATAAGTTTTATAAGTTAGTGGGTTTTCATTTATATTTTATACTATTAATTTTGAGTGCTTATATAATAGTATTATTCTTTAATTTCCAAAAATCTGATTTTTATCTTCACTTTCACCAAAACTGCCATATCTTGAGTTCTATATGGAGATAGAAGCTTAAATTTTTATCACATAAACTACATGATATGTGCTACATTTAACTCTCCTATAGCTACTGTTGAATCATCTTCTAAATATTTTCTAAAAATCGTCCAAAACATTAACCTCAGATTTATACCTTAAACTTGTTTTGATCATATCTCACTCATTACTTTGATTCCATTGCATGGCCAACTCTCACATGTGTACAAGATTCATAGCTTACTGTATATCAATTCTACTTCATCATTTTATCAGTTCATAACATGTTTCTTTACTGTTTTATACATCCATGTAAATTAATCAAGATTTTAACCTTGTTTCTTATGGTTTTTCACCTTTTTAATCATATTTATCAACACCAAATCCCCACATAATATTTGTATCATCATATAATCATCATAAACATATACAATAGGAAATAAAATACATGTTTACATAATCAAAATAACAAGAAGATGAGGAGGACAATCTTTATACCACCATGATGATGTAGGTTGATCAAAACATGGATTTTTGATGGAGAAACTTGTGCTTAGCCAACACTATCTTCAAGACCATCAATCTTTATGATCACCTTGTGGAAAATCAGCCCCAAGACATCATGAAAACTCCTCCATGGATGTTATAACTTGCACCAATCAATAGGGCTTCAAAAGGTGATCAACATATATGTAAATACCATAAGATTTGTGGTTGAATTTTGTGTGAATGGGGTGTTTATGGTGGTAAAGTGGACGGCATAGATGAGAGAGTAGAGAGAAAATGGAGTTGTTTGCATGGTGAATAATGAGATGAGTGGTTTTGTGAAAGTTGTTTTGAGGTAGTGGAAGCTTACAAGGTAAGCTAATAGACAAGTGTATGGTTTAAGCTAGCAACTTGACACCTAAGGTGTTGTGTTGCTTACTCTTGCCATCCAAGAGTGGGGGTGGGGCAAGATTTATCTTGTCTCATCCCTATTTAAATACGGGTACTCCTCGATTCTAGTTTCCTCGATTTGCGTATCCTCGGGTCGTTTTACGAAAAGCGTTTTTATAAATTATGAATCAACGTCACAAAACGAATCCAATAAAAATTGTCTCATCAAAAACGGAGTTCGAAAACGTAAATACGTAATCCTAGGGTTTCCGGTTTAGTCGTAAAGGACGTTAAAATAAAATCGTAAGTCCTAGTCTCTTCTCGTAAATTTGTGAGTTTATGAACCAACACAAATTTAAAACTCCAAAATATATTCACGGATAAATTTATTTTCTGAAATGTCGGACTGTCACCAAGGATGGTGTATGTAAACGTAAGCACGTAACGTTGAATCCTCCGGTTTAGACGTAGTCGATGCTACTCCAAGACGTAAATCCAAATTTCTTCCTAAAAATAAGTGAGTTCATATTGTATCATTAAAATAATATTTTCAAATAATATTTGAGAATAAAATATCAATCATAAATTGACGGATTGTCACATTTGGGGTTCTATCTCCATGTAGAACTCTAGATATGACCATTTTAGTCAACTAGATTTTTAGGACTGATTTTGTATAAATAATATATAATATAAGCACTCAAAATTTATATAAAATATACATATATAGAACCCACTAGTTGATAATAATTATAAATAAAGAGGTATATATATTGATATTAAAATAGGACATGTTATATAAATTACAAGTATAAATGTTTTTCCAAGTTATAAAACTCTATACTAAGTTTTACGTCTTTTCGGCTAAAACCGAAGGATTAACGTTTTTGTCAAATAAAACTTAGACGGTCGGACCCGTCTAATATAAACTTTTATAAACTGCTGATATATGAACTTATATAACAAGTAAAAACCGATAAAATCTGAGCTTTACAACACATAGACAATAACGGGCCAAAGTAGCCTTATTGAACTATAAACCCGACTAGTTAGTAAAACACTTATAAATTTACTTATTGGGCTTAACCCACTTTGGCCCAACATGTAAAGTATTATACTGATAATAAAAATATAATTGGGCTAATATAATATATTGGGCTTGTAATAGGCCCATTGGGCCTCAAAATGTAATTAAATTGAACTAGTATAACTAGTATAAAAATGTTACCAACACATAAACACTATAATAAATGAGTAAAGATGTATAAACCCACTTGATCATCATCATATATATAAAATCATCATATGTATACATAATTGTTATTTTTATAAAGTCATTGGACAAAAGTCTAAGACGAGTATTATTTGTCTAGGTTTCCGTGATTGAAGCACGTACCGTACATACGAATTCCCGATAACCCGCTTTCCCACATCAACGTGAGTTCATAGCCTCTCACTCTTTTAAATGTTTTTATGAAATGTTTTATAAACCCGCGAGGGAGATAACATGTTAGTTTTTATAAAATAGGACACTAGTTGTCCCGATTGCTTGTTTATTGATTTGGACCCAAATGATTGTATGACCCGATGAATGATTGAATGACCCGATAGATGAAATGAAATGGATTATTAAAGTTAGGTTATGTCACTAAAAGTCCCATTAGCATGAATTGTGAACTACCGGGATTTGATAGACGCTTGTGCATATAATAGTACTATTTGGGGACGATCACCCCAGTTCGCGCCTTGACGGTTGATCCCCGTCGTGCCACATTGATTGGTAAGCGAATTTATGTATGACAAGATTTACACAAACGTGATTATTGTGACGACACGCTAATTTAGATGGGCAAATTGAGTTTAGGGCTAGCTACCCGTTGTTTGTTGTAGTAAGGTAACAGTTTCATGCGGCTTATAATAATCCAAAAATAACGAAATACTGCTTTATGCATTGAATTACAATATATTGCCTGACTAGGAATACAGGGTCTTATTTTTGATCTTATGTTCGTGTTTTGGTTTTACATAACCATATTCATATAACGGTTTTTATTTTTATACAACGTTATAAAACGTATTGTATGATGTTTTTACGACAATGGTTCGTATAATGACTTTGAAGGCAAACGCCTATATTATGATCTTTGATAAGGATTTGTATAAAATGACTTTGGCTATTTTATGGCCTATTACAAAGATTTGTACAAAATGATTTTCGGTAATAATTTTATACCGATGTTATATTGATGGATTTCATTAAACTCTATGAATTCACTCGGCGTTTTCGCTGATCTTTTCTTTTAACATGTTTTATCTCAGGTACTTGAAGGTAATTCTCAGGAAGACAACAAGAATTCATGGCCCGCACTTAAATTACAATTTCCATTCAAATGCTTTGTAAAACGTGTATGAAATAAAATGACTTGGGACCTATAATTTGATATTTATGAATGGAAATGCTTTATTATTTAAACGACGCGAATTTTAAGCGTTGTCTATGATGTGAGTAATGTGTTATCCCGTAACACCAACGAGTCTTCCACTGTATTGAATTGTGTAAATTTGGGGGTGTTACATTTTTAATGCCCTGCACATAAAGAAAACAAATTAGTTTTCTTTGGGAACCCAAGCCTGAGCAGACTTGGATTCATTTGGTTGTTCAACAAGGACAGAATTAGTCCTTATGACAACCCCTTGTTCATCCCTTTTTGGATTAAACACCCAGTTAACCCCAATTGATTTTGTTATGACCTTTGAAATATAATGAAATCTGTTACAGGTCGTAGAAATTCCATCTGAATTAGGGTTTTGATCTTGCTTAGGTCTCCATGTCAAGCTAGAAGAAGCTTTAGACCCCTTTCCCTTTGGTTGCAAATATTTACCATTATTTGGTCTGGCAACGTTTCTGTCAGCGTTTAATTTGGTCTTGTCAACGCTGAAATTATCCTTATCAGCGTTGAACCTAGGGTTTGCTACAGGAACCCGTTGTCTATTAGACCATGTATTGGTCTTCTGAAAAGGTCTTTGTCCATAAGTATTAGACCCTTTAGTAAAGAATGGGGAAGGTCTAACAACTTGTGGACTTTGATGGACAAAAGGTTTGGGTTTGACGGTGTTTGACTTTTTATCAGCGTTGACCTTTGAAGCATTGACACACTTATAGGATAAATGTGAAAAACTTCCACAAGTATAACAGGCTTTTCTAGACATAACTCTAGGTCTAGAAGAAAAGAAACATGTTCCATTATCACTAATTTGGTTTTTGGTGACCTTGGTTTTCTATACATTTCTGCATATTTAATACTAGGTTTTCTATCAACGTTTAAGCCAAGGTCAACAGTCTTGCCAGTGGTTGGGTTTGTCACTTTGATGGGTGTAGACTCATTTGTGCTATCACTAAGCATGCCACCCTTAACAAACAAGGTAGGGTTGGCTTTCTTCCATTTGTCCAAATCAATGAACTTCTGCATGTATTCCTCTACTGGGGTAAGAACTCTTGGTGGAGGAATAAATTCCTCTTCTTGGAGTTCTAGGAAACCAGTCGAAGATAAGTCCTTGATAAGGACACCATAGAAGTTCCCAGCAGGTGGTGGAACACCAACATACTCTTTCATCCCCATCCCAGTCATATCCTTAGAATCCCTTTGTTCACTAACACATTTTTCTAGGGTTTGTGAAGCTTTATCAAATCTCTGAATTTTAAGATCTACATTATCTTTATTTTTGATAGCCTCATCTAATTTAGCCTGTAAATCAGCATTGACCCTCTCCATGATGTTTCTAATCTCAACACTAGCATTTAAATCATGTTTTAAAATATTGATTTGATCTTTTAGGTCAAGCTCCATTTTCTTATACTCAACTACAGTTTTTTCAGTTTGAGTAAGGGCAAGTTGATAGTTAGATAACCTGCATCTTTCATTAACCACATCTGTTATCAATTATAAAACTTCTTTGTTAAGTTTTTTAGTGTTTAGACGACAACCCTTACTATAAAATGCATCATCATATACCTCATTGTCTGATGAAGATGAGGAGTGTGCCATGAGAGCATAGTGAACATGCTCTTCTTCTTCCTTTTCTACAACCAAAGCTTTGTTCTCTTCCTCATCCTTGGCCAAGTAGCTCCAATCCCAGCCAACACCATCAATGTCTTGCATGGCAACAATAGCTTTGGAATACTGAGCCTTGATGATTTGGCTTGAGGGTTTTCCAACATCAGATCTTCTTGGAGATCTACATTCTCTCATAAAGTATCCCATCTGATGACAATTATAACACTCAACCTTGGATTTATCAAGTCCAACAGTGTCCTTAGTATTAAAAGTCATCTTCTTCTTGAATCTATGATTCCATCTGTTTGCTCTTATACTTGCAAGAGGCATATTCCACATTATGTCCATCTCCTCCAAATGCTCATCACTAATTTTCTCAAGGTCCTCATATGTAATCACTGAACCATTGGGCAATGAAGCAATGTATACACACACAGTATCTAGATCAATACCAGCAGGCTTAACTCTTGGTGAGTCAACTTTGTATGTGTCAGCGTCTGAATGTGAGGCGTTGACAGGGTTTGATCCAGCGTTGACACAAGTTGATCCAGTAACGGGGTGCATGTATGACTCCTTTTGATCAAATTGACCTTCACTATGTGAGAAGAAGGCCATGTTTCCATTGGTAGTCTTGTTTCTATGATCCAAAAGAGTTTCATTCTCTACCAGCCTTAGTTTATTGTAAACATCATCAAAAGTAGAACTTTTGTGAGTGTTATTAGCAATTATAGATCTTGCTTCAATCTTCTATGCATCACCAAGACTTTTAAGAAAAATGGTGATAATATCAACATCACCAAGCACTGTTCCCATGAAGGACAGCTTGCTTGTAATGTCAAGAAGTCTGCTTCTCACTCCACTTAGCTTCTCACTAGGTTGAGCCTTAAAAACAGCATACTCATGCAAGAGTTGCTTCTTTTTCTCTTGTACAGTATCAACATTACCACCATAAGCAACTTCAAGGGTTGCCTAAGATCTTTTGCAGACTCATAGCTTCTATATTTGTACGGATTTTCTTGTCCCAAAGAGATTTTTAGAATGCTTAGGGTTTTCATATCACTCCTTCTCTTTGCTATGTCCTCAGTTGAGACAGCTCTACCATCTTCAGGTTTTTCTTTTTGATCCTCTTTAGTAGAGCCTTGAACATTTGTTCTTTGTAAGATGGCAGCTGCAATCGTTTGAGCTTTATTGAATGTGTTTCCATATTCAATAATTTCTCATAGGGTGTACTCATGGATTTGTAGATACTGTTCAAAGTTAAACTTCCACAGCTCAAAATTGTCTGGGTCTAGCATGGGAATCTTGATGTTGAGGGTTGAGGAGGAGGAGGAGTTTACTTCTGGGGTAGACATGATGTTTTTAGGGTTTCGTGAAAATTAGGGTTTTTGGAGATTTTGGGTTCTTGTGTTCTTTGTATCAAAGTTTCTCAATAAACTCTGATACCACTTGTTGATCCCAAACTTAGATCAATTTAGCTTGTGTAAACGAGATTAAATCAAGTTAAACACGTAGAGAAACTTTGTTGTGTATAAAAAAATTTAAGTATTATGCGGAATTAATACTCAAAAAAGAACACACAAACAATGTAAATCAAACTTTCACTTGATTGATAAAAACAAACTTGAGTACAATGAAAGTGTAAAACGTATATCGAACATAAACCTAAAGGCCTCCTTTTATAGACATAAGGAGCCTTGTACAAGAGTTTACGTATCAGCTATTTTAGGTAAAGATAAACATAGAAAATACATTGTTGATCATATCTTTACTAGAAACAAACTAGAAACATAATACGTGTAGACTAAGTCTTCTATCAGTGCTTAACTTCATTCTATCAACGCTTGACATCTTCCTGTCAATGCTTGTTCTGTCAACGCTTGTTTTCTTTTTTATCAACGTCCCAATTGCTCTTGTCAGCGTCCAAGTGTACTGGTTACATTTTATTCCCAACATTGATGAAGTCTTTACCTAGTATCGTTTGTCTAGGACTAGCCAGCTCTTTGTCTCGAAACAAGGTGAGTTAGAACCATATAGTTTTTAGCAAACTATCAGCTTTCAACGGATTTGATAAGTCTTTACCACAAATCGTTTGCTTATGGACTAGCCAGTTCTTATGTGTGTTAGACATGGTGAACTGAGAACCATTTGTGAAGTGAGACTGAAAGTAAAAAACTTAAGGCTCTTCCTCAGCTTCTTCCTCATCTTTCAAATCCTTGATTTTTTGTTTAACCATTCTAATCAACTCCAAAGCATCAACAGATTCTTCTGTAACTTCTAATTGTTGTTCTAACATCCTTTCCAACAATTGTCTTTTGAAAGGGTAAGTTTTCTCTTGTAGCATATAGTATGTAACATCATCTACATCCAAAATATGCAATCCACATGACCTGTAATATCTCCAGTAACTAGGATCCTAATTCTCTAATTCCTTCAACATTTCTTGATCATAATTGTGTGGCTCATACGTAAAGAGAAATTCCCAGTATAATAGTGATACTTCAGTTTTACCTGCACTGGCTTCTTGAACTAACATTGAAAGATCTTGAATATCTTGTCTGTCAGGAATGTCAAGAATATCCTCCAAAAGTCTGAATACCCTTGTTGTGCCATCAGTTCTCTGAATTCCATGAGCTTCAAGTCTTTGATCCATAGAGTAAATCCATTTAGCAATGGATGCTCTCTTTACAAAAATCTCTGTATCAATACATTGATCTTCAAATTTCACAATCTTCAAGTACTTCTTCAAGCTCTCATCATCATCACTATCCTCTGCTGTTGATTTAGCTCTCTTGGCTTTCTTCTTTGTCTTTGTTGACCTTTTCCTTTTAACACCCTTGGAAATTCCCTCAATTTCTGTTGAACCCTCTTCCAAGTTTGTATGTACCGTCTCCTCAGTATGTACTGTTGTATGTAGTGTTGACTGTGTATGTACTGTTGACTGTGTATGTACTGCTTTTACATTTTCAGTCTGAGCAATATCTTGAGTTTCAACTCCTGTATTCATTCTTTGAGCAGTCTCTTCCTCCTTTGAACTTACCTTCCCCTTTATATTCTTCCTCACATAAGTGGTCTTGATAGGTGGAGATGTGTTTGTAGGTTCAGCAGTACTTGGCTCAATTCTAGGAGTACTACCAAATTGCCTTTGTTGATGCAGATGTCTCTTAAACTCTTCAACATCTTTTCTATTTGCTTCAGATCCAATCTCAACAAAATTCAACTCAGTCCTCTTATTTTGCTCATACAAAGTGTTGATTTCTTCAAAAAAATTCTTGACCAGCTGAATATGAGTAATCCCTTGACTTTCTTAAGAAAGTTCATCATCTGATTTCTAATCTTCATAGTAGTTGGAGGCTTAATCGTTTCTTTCCTTCTCTTTTCAGCAAAGAATCTTTGTTGCTCCCTTACCAGACCATCAATCAATCTTGATTTCTCTTCTTCATCATATGCATCTCTCTCTTCAGCTATCAATGAGTCTGCAAGAAGCTCACTTGCATGTAATTCTGTGACAACCCAAACCCGAGGTCATTTATTTAATATTATATAATATTATTTTTACGAATGATTTTGAAATTTTTGATGAGTTGAATGGAATGACGATTGATGGTTTTATTTAAAACCGACGTTGGAGGTTTTATTTTTATCTTTTTACTAATAGCGAGGATTATTAGTGACCACGATATCGACGGATGCCCGAGATTTTATGTTTTATCATTTGTTGTCTTGATGTTTATATTTTTGACGTTTTTATTTTAAGTTCGTATTAAGTCGAACCGGGATCATATTATTATCATATTTTGAGTGCGTTTTAACTTTTGAAAAGTATTTTTACGAAACCCGAGCCTCGTAAATATTTTCAAAATTGACAATTTACATTTTCTACCCTTACAACTATTTAATTGCATTTTGGACCAAAACTATCACAAATTGGCAAAATCTACCCCTCCACCCCACTATATAAGATTTTTCCACTCACCATTTTAATATAAAATTCATTTTAAATAAAAACTCAATCTCTCTCTCTTTGTTCTTCTCTTTGCCGTCCACAACACCAAACAAAATCCCCTTTGATCATTGATTTCTACTTTGAATCAATGAAAACTAATTCATATCCCACTCTTATAATTTGATGAGGATCATTTTGATGTAATTTTTGTACACATGCAACAAATTTTCAAATTTTGATGAAGAACAAGGTTGTTTGATCTATTTCTATGCTTGTTTATGGTGTTAATATTATTATATTTGAAATTTTGAGTGCTTGCATGTATGGATTTATGAATGGGTAAAATTTTGTATGTTCATCCAAGGTTTTTATGGGTTAGATGAGTTGTTTAAAATGATATTAGGATGATATTAGGCATATGGTTGATTAAAATTGGTTGAAAAATTTATTTAGTATGGTTTTTAAAAAGGTATTTTAGGGCAGTAGGTTCAAGGCCAATTTTGGCAACCTTACTGTTTGAAAATGAACAAACTAATTAGATGAGGTTGTAGAGAATTCTTTTAGCTTCGATTTGATATTAGATAGCGCTTCTAGCTCCAAACGAGCGCGAAGTTATGATGTTTTGGTTATTCGTGTACCGGGAGACGAGTATCGACACAATCCAAAGTTGCTGTCGATATTTAGATCGAATCTCGGGGACTATAGAATGAGTTGTGAAAATGGTCAAGGACTGATGTTTGGTTCTAAACTTAGGGTTGTGAGTCTATTTTCAAACCCAGGTGTCGGATTTGTAAACGGGATTGTTTAGAATGGTCAAAATGGTTGTATGAGTCTGTGACGTAAAACAGTCCGGTTTTTGTAGTTCATAGATGTGTCGGGCAGGGAACTTTAAAAGTACAATCTTTTGATGGGCTTTTAACAGGTCTTTCTATATATATTAAGTGAGGTCTCTGATTAGTACCATAAATATTTGATGTGTTTAAGTGGGGTAAACGAGCTCGTACATTTGGTACGTACCGGCAGATTTTTATTGAAAGAATTAACTAATAGTAAACATATAGAATGAAGTAAAAGGTCACTTGAATTGTTTTCATTTTGGGTTGGGTGTGAATGTATGATTTTGAGTTTGATGTTACTGAGTATGGATTTTAGTCGAGTCTATTATTGATGAACGCGCCTTATTTAATAGGTTACGGTTTTTGTGTTTATCGGGCATCAAATATCGTCGAAGATCGTCTTACTACTGCTATTACTCCAAGTGAGTCTATAGCCTCGCTTTTGTAATTGTTTTGAATGATTTTAAAACCCGCGAGGGGGATACATGCTATTTGAAAGTAAAATAAACATAAGTCATGATTGATTGTTTGGACCCGAATATTGCCTTTGTTGCCTTTGTTGTTTTGAATTGTATAAGTACCTAAGCTGCAAAAGACCCTAAATTCATGAGTCGTTAACTATCTTCTGACTTGATGTTGTGAGTTGGGAAGAGCCGCTTATTCTAATAATAGTACTATTAGGTTGACGACCCTATCTGAGACCAGGGCTTTACGTTGAGTAACCCGCTGGGAAGGATAATTTTACGTGAATAAGAATGTGGTATACTTGCAACTGATACCCTAGTAGGGGCACTGGAATTCATCTAGTCATGCCGGCTTTAGGCGTGGGTGACTAAGTTAAGGGGTCGGTGTCATGAGCTTAATACAATTCAATAGCTATTGCTATATACCAGAATGCCTGACTAATAGATTTTATGCGCACAATTCTATTAAATGATCTTGATTGATTTTTCTCTTGTGTTCAAATGTTGATTTGGGAAACCTATAGACTCGCTCAACCGTTGTGTTGATGATTTTAAGCATGTATTTCAGGTATTGAAGATGATGAATTGCGGAGCTTGCTGGAGAAGGATTGCGGATTGCTGTTGTGGGGATTGGTCTAAAACATAATTTCTTTCCCTTTTTGTCATAAAAATAATTGTACGGTCATGTACTTTGGTAAATTGTTTGTTGATTGGACAAAATCTTTGGGGGACCTAAATGTGACTCTGATATTTCTAAAATTGTTTTACTTGGGATCGAAAGTTTTAGACATTGATTAGAATTATACCCTTTTATATTTCAAATGTATCATTTTGAGTTTGTTTAAAATGTCTTCTATAACGATGGTTGTATTTAGCACCCAACTGTGTATTTCCGCTGCGCATTGTAATTTGGGGGTGTTAAAGATTGGTAATCAGAGCTTTTTAGTTATAGCGAATTAGGTCGATTTTGAAAAATGTCCTAAACTATAACTTTGGTGTCGAAAATATTTTACAAAAGTAACGCAACTTCTCTGCAAGGCTCCGGTAAGATTATTTATTTTGTATTGTTTTATTGATTGATGTATCCCTTAAAATTTGAAATGATTTTAAAGTATTTATTAAGTAAATACTATGATGATATATAATGATGTATTGATGATGTATTGATGTTGTATTGATGATGTATTGATGTTGTTGAATGTACGTTGAGTACTTGTTATCGTAATTTTCTTTATGTAATGCATATGTATATAATTTTAAATAATGGCCTTATGTACTGCCGAGGGTCTAAGACAGTAGACCGGATGATGAAGGATTTTATAAGTGAATTCTTGCGACTTATATCGGGTATGAGGAAGTTTGATTAGTTGATGTATGATAGATATGTGGTTGAAATTGGCGTGAATAGGAGGTTGATGTGAAAGAAAGGTGGTTTTAAAGGTTGTATTTGGTATGTGGAGATTTGAGTTTGTTAGGACTTGGAAGATGGATGAGATTGCTAGTCTTGGGTCGATGGTGATGAATTGGTATGTTTGAATTGAAAGGTTTAAAGAGAAATAGGCAAGTTTTGAAAGGATAAGTGACTGGGAGCCTCATGTGGGATCAATTCTAATTGGAGTTTGGAAGCTTAGGAATGTTGAAAGTCGTATTGAGATTTGCTTGGTGATTGATCTGCCGTGTATGAGTGAGTATTTGGATTTTGAGAGTGAGCTGCCTTCATCTTAGGGATTCGACCTTGAAGTGTAAAAAGGGGAAATAGACGAGTGTGAAGAAGCTGAAAACAATGTTAAGGAGGATGAGGAGCTACTGTCTAAGGAACTAATCGCGTGATGGATTTCTTTGTATCTTATTTTATTTTTGTGATCGGACTTATTTAAACCCTTGTGTCGTAGCATTGTGATGGAACTTATTATCTTTTAAGTTTGTTCGGTAGATGATTGTAGTGACAGACACTGCCACTATCCTGTTGAATCCTCAACGCAATCTGAATTACCCTCATGATCTATGATGTGCCTTTATTAACTCTTTTGAGTTTTGGTTGATGAACCATTGTAGCTTGTGTTGTTCGTACATGTAGTATCCATGAGACATCCTGATAAAGAATTCCTTCTTTTATCTTGATATGTATACCTAACATGTTTCTTTCTTCCGTGATGATGGAAGAAGGAGTAGGGGAATCATATTTCTGTCATTAGTAGATCGCTACGTGACTAAGTTTCTTGAAATATGTTGCCAAAACTAACGACTGCTACTGTGAACTTTATGATCGAACAAGTTATGCTAGAGCATTTGGAGCTGATCGCGTTGCCAGGAATTAAAGATGCTGGGGTTAATTGTGCTGGAGATAATGGTGCTGCAGATGATGCTGCTGAGAATAATGATGATGCTGCTGAGAATAATGATGATGTTGCTGAAAATAATGGCGATGTTGCTAACAATAATGAGGATGCTGCTGATCCAGATGATAGTATTGCTTCTGTTCTGCACGTTCAAGAGAATGTACTTATGTTAGTTTTCAGAAGTGTGGTTCTGCGCTGTTTGGTGGTATTAGTAGTGCATTAGAATTGCATAGGTGGATTGATAAGAAACAGAGTACTTTTGAGATTATTGGGTGTTCAGAAATTAATAAGGTGAAATTTGCTGCTGCTATATTTCAGAATGGTACACTAAGATGGTGGAATACCAAGTGACTACTTTAGGATTGATTGTGACTAATAGTAAGGCATGGCTCGTGATGAAAGGACTATTGACTGCTAGGTTTTGTCCTAAGAAGGAACTAGGACAGTTGGAATCCGAATTGAGATAATTCATGCTAAGGAACGATGTTATTACTGGTTACTGGGAAATTTTCTGAGCTATATTTGCTATACCATGATACTTTTGTAAATGACCGTAAAATAACGAAGCAGTACATTAGAGGATTGTCTAGTAATATCAAGGTTGAGGTCATTTCTTTAAAACCTAAATCATTCGATGAAGCTGTTCAGATGGCGCATGATTTAATGGATATGAAAGTGCAAGATAGGAAGGATAGTATTGTTGAAAACAATAAGAGAAAGTGGGAATCTGCTAAGTTCAACCAAAATCAAGGACATAATTGTGAGGATTATAGTAATAACAATAGGTAAAGACAGAACCGAAATCAGTATTTAAACCCTGGAAGGAATGAGGAAATTCGTGCTGCCACTGTGTTTGAAAATAACAAGATAAATCTCGAGTGTACTTGTTGTACTATATATCATGTAAGTAATTTTCCACAATTGCGACTAGAGTTAGGACAACCTAGTCATATAGCTGCTAAGTACAGAACGAGAGGATTAGTCATTGTAATTAGTACCCTTGGAGTAGTGATATGATTTAGCCATGGGAAGAAAGAAAACAAACAAAGGAGTTGTCCAAGGAAAGGAAATTGACAAGGTAGGAATGCTGCCGCTCCGGTTTACGTTTGAGTGATGCTGAAAAACCTTATGGTCTGAATGTTGTAAATGGTATATAATGTTATTTGAGATTCTTTATGTCAGTATGTTGTTTGGTTTCAGATCGGGTAGAAACTGTAGAACTGTAAAGATTTAGTTGTCATATAAATGGAGAATTTGTAAGATTGACAGTTAACAATGTTGTGGAGTTAACCGATGGAAAGGTTGCTAGTATTAGTTCTATAGTGAGAGTGTGTTCCTCGAATTTAGGAAAATAGGTGTTTAGTATCGACTTGATGCTCAAAGAGTTAGGATCTTTTGATGTGGATTATTGGTATGAATTGGTTAGTGGTGCGAAGTGCTGATGCTTGAGATTGGACTAATCTTCACTATAAATTTGATAGCTACTGGTTTAGATTTTGCTGCAAAGCTGAGTGTTGAATATGAGAGGTGATGAGTGAATTTTCCGTTTGAGAAGTATCTTGTTTGGAAACAAGGAAGTATGTGGAAGAGGAATGTGATGTATTCCTAGCTCAGGTAATTAGTGATAGAGTGGTTGAGGAGAGTTGGGAGATCTGTTAATGATTTGAGAGTATTATGAAGTTTTCCTTAAAGTTTTGCAGTGTTGCTGCCGCCTTGTGAAATGGAATTCGTTTAGATTGAGTGTTGTAAACAATAGGTGTAGTACTTCTGTGTTTTGTTGTGTAGTGCTGCTGCATTCTGTTGAGTAGTATTTGTATGCCTTATCATTTGGCACCGTCAGAGTGGAATGAGTTATTTGGTCAACTGCGAGAAATGATGGATAAGAGATGTAATAGATTAAGTTTCGTTACAGTGATGATCGTCTGTGTTGTTTGTCAAAGAAGGATGGATTGTTTCGGATGCGTATTGATTATCGAGAGCTTAACAAAATTAACTGCCAAGAATCGGTATCCATTACCGAGCATTGATGATTCGTTTGATCCATGCAACTTGGCTGGATCCAGTGTGTACTCAAAGATCGCTTTGAGTCCTGGTTATCATTAACTGAGAGTTAGGAAGAAGGATGTTCCTATAGTTATTTTTCGTACTTGATGAGGGTACTTTAAGTCACTTGATGAGGGTACTTTAAGTTTCAAGTGATGTTTTTGGAATGGACGAACGCGTCTGCCGTATTAATGGACTGGGTGAATCTTGTGTGTAAGATGTGTTAGAATGAGTTAGTCATTATATCTATTGGAGATATTCTATTTTATTCCAAGAGGAAAGGAGGAACATAAGTAGCATATGAGGATAAATTTTTGGAATGGTTGGAAAAAGGAGAAACTGTATGTAAAGTTTCCTAGGTGTGAATGTTAGTTGAAATAATTTCGTTTTAAGGCAGTTGATTGACAACAAAGGTATTCGTGAAGATCTTGCCAAGATTGAATCGATTAAGGATTGGTCGGTACCAACGACGCCGACGGAAATCTATTAATTCCTTGGTTTAAGCTAGGAATAATCAGAGGTTTATCTAAAGGTTTTCACTGATTGTTAAACCATTGATTAAGCTGACTAAGAAGAATTAGATGTGTGAGTCCCACTTATACATCTAAATTGTAAGTTTCGAAATCTGATCCCCATCAGATGAGGAAGCTTTATTCTGAACACTGAAGGGTAAGTCATGTTCTGCACCGATGTTGTCATTGTTGAAAGGATTTGAAGTAATTATAGTTTTTAGTTTGCTGTGATGCGTCTCATAAGGGTTATGTAGTTGTGGTGTTTGTTTTCAGATGGTAGAAATATTACTTGTATGGAATCAAGCCTGTAGTGATAAAGGATCATAGAAGTTGATCCATAACTAATTTCCTGGGATGACAAAGGAAATGAGTATAGGATTATCTGTTGTATATTTCGAGTATTTGAGTATGTTGATGATCATGACTGTGAGTGATTATGACTACGAGATTCGCTACCATCCAGGAAAGGCGAATGTGGTATCTAATGCACTTATCAGGGATAAAAAGGGGAAATCTTTTAAGATTTGAGTTTTGCTAATGACAAGAAGTGTGGGCTTGATAGCAAGGATATGAAATTTTAAGTTAGTGGTCTGAATTGAGAAGGATGTCAAGGTAAGTGATTTCGACATTTTGTTAAACCTATGGAAAGGATTTTGTGGTAACGCCAAGTTAGGCATGGTATAATGAGCACTCTTAACATACCTAAGTTGAGAGAGTGAGACTTAGTGATGAAGGAATCTCACAAGTCAAGTAATCGATACGATTTGGTTTGGGTAAAGATGAAAGTTGAGTTGAGTACTGTGTGTTATACAATGAATGATGGATAGAGCGAAAGGATGATTCGAACATCGAAGGGTATACTTATGCGTGTGTGATTGACATAGAAATTGTTGGAATTTTTATATGTCGATGATTGTCATGCTAGTAATGAGGTTGTACTGTTTGATGGTACATAGAGAACTTCAATTTGTGAAGGTTAAAGATAGTGAGTTATGGACATAAGATTAGTTTTTCGGTGTATTGCAGAAATGTAGGTGGAATTGAATGACTGAACTAGAAGTGATATTGACAATATTGATAAGATTGTATGGATTAAGGATTATCCGTTAGCAACAAGGAATCATCAGAAGAGTTATGTTGGTATTCGAAGAAATCGATGGAGTTTGAAATTGGGAAACATGGTTATGCTTAAGGTGTCGTTATGACGGGTGAAATTTGTTTTGAGAACAACAAGGAAAGAATTCAACTTGAATATAAGTTGCTTTTCATAGAAAGAACTTTGAAGAGTTCTTATGAGGTTGAAAAATAGTAAGGATTATACTTTAAGGATACAAGAATTATAGGAATGGATTTGAAATGGTGAAGGAAGCATGAGAATTTCTTTAAGGAAAAGAGTTCTCTTTTGTTCTGGAGGTATGGGATGTGAGTCTGAAGAGAGGACGAGCGCCGAGACATCGCTCTCTTTTAGGAGGGTAGGATGTGACAACCCAAACCCGAGGTCATTTATTTAATATTATATAATATTATTTTTACGAATGATTTTGAAATTTTTGATGAGTTAAATGGAATGACGATTGATGGTTTTATTTAAAACCGACATTGGAGGTTTTATTTTTATCTTTTTACTAATAGCGAGGATTATTAGTGACCACGATATCGACGGATGCCCGAGATTTTATGTTATATCATTTGTTGTCTTGATGTTTATATTTTTTACGTTTTTATTTTAAGTTCGTATTAAGTCGAACCGGGATCATATTATTATCATATTTTGAGTGCGTTTTAACTTTTGAAAAGTATTTTTACGAAACCCGAGCCTCGTAAATATTTTCAAAATTGACAATTTACATTTTCTACCCTTACAACTATTTAATTGCATTTTAGACCAAAACTATCAAAAATTGGCAAAATCTACCCCTCCACCCCACTATATAAGATGTTTCCACTCACCATTTTTAATATAAAACTCATTTTAAATAAAAACTCAATCTCTCTCTCTTTGTTCTTCTCTTTGCCGTCCACAACACCAAACAAAAACCCCTTTGATCATTGATTTCTACTTTGAATCAATGAAAACTAATTCATATCCCACACTTATAATTTGATGAGGATCATTTTGATGTAATTTTTATACACATGCAACAACTTTTCAAATTTTTATGAAGAACAAGGTTGTTTGATCTATTTCTATGCTTGTTTATGGTGTTAATATTATTATATTTGAAATTTTAAGTGCTTGCATGTATGGATTTATGAATGGGTAAAATTTTGTATGATCATACAAGGTTTTTATGGGTTAGATGAGTTGTTTAAAATGATATTAGGGTGATATTAGGCATATGGTTGATTAAAATTGGTTGAAAAATTTATTTAGTATGGTTTTTAAAAAGGTATTTTAGGGCAGTAGGTTCAAGGCAAATTTTGGCAACTTTACTGTTTGAAAATGAACAAACTAATTAGATGAGGTTGTAGAGAATTCTTTTAGCTTCGATTTGATATAAGATAGATCTTCTAGCTCCATACGAGCACAAAGTTATGATGTTTTGATTATTCGTGTACCGGGAGACGAGTATCGACACAATCCGAAGTTGATGTCGATATTTAGATCGAATCTCGGGGACTATAGAATGAGTTGTGAAAATGGTCAAGGACTGATGTTTGGTTCTAAACTTAGGGTTGTGAGTCTATTTTCAAACCCAGGTGTCGGATTTGTAAACGGGATTGTTTAGAATGGTCAAAATGGTTGTATGAGTCGGTGACCTAAAACACTCCGGTTTTTGTAGTTCGTAGATGTGTCGGGCAGGGAACTTTAAAAGTAAAATCTTTTGATGGGCTTTTAACAGGTCTTTCTATATATATTAAGTGAGGTCTCTGATTAGTACCATAAATATTTGATGTGTTTAAGTGGGGTAAACGAGCTCGTACATTTGGTATGTACCGGCAGATTTTTAATTAAAGAATTAACTAATAGTAAACATATAGAATGAAGTAAAAGGTCACTTGAATTGTTTTCATTTTGGGTTGGGTGTGAATGTATGATTTTGAGTTTGATGTTACTAAGTATGGATTTTACTCGAGTCTATTATTGATGAACGCGCCCTATTTAATAGGTTGCGGTTTTTGTGTTTATCGGGCATCAACTATCGTCGAAGATCGTCTTACTACTTCTATTACTCCAAGTGAGTCTATAGCCTCGCTTTTGTAATTGTTTTGAATGATTTTAAAACCCGCGAGGGGGATACATGCTATTTGAAAGTAAAATGAACACAAGTCATGATTGATTGTTTGGACCCAAATATTGCCTTTGTTGCCTTTGTTGTTTTGAATTGTACAAGTACCTAAGCTGTAAAAGACCCTAAATTCATGAGCCGTTAACTATCTTCTGACTTGATGTTGTGAATTGGGAATAGCCGCTTATTCTAATAATAGTACTATTGGGTTGACGACCCTATCTGAGACCAGGGATTTACGCTGAGTAACCCGCTAGGAAGGATAATTTTACATGAATAAGAATGTGGTATAATTGCAACTGATACCCTAGTAGGGGCAATGGAATTCATCTAGTCATGCCGGCTTTAGGCGTGGGTGACTAAGTTAAGGGGTCGGTGTCATGAGCTTAATACAATTCAAGCTATTGCTATATACCATAATGCCAGACTAATAGATTGTATGCGCACAATTCTATTAAATGATCTTGATTGATTTTTCTCTTGTGTTCAAATGTTGATTTGGAAAACCTATAGACTCGCTCAACCGTTGTGTTGATGATATTAAGCATTTATTTCAGGTATTGAAGATGATGAATTGCGGAGCTTGCTGGAGAAGGATTGCGGATTGCTTTTGTGGGGATTGGTCTAAAACATAATTTCTTTCCCTTTTTGTCATAAAAATAATTATACGGTCATGTACTTTGGTAAATTGTTTGTTGATTGGACAAAATCTTTGGGGGACCTAAATGTGACTCTGATATTTCTAAAATTGTTTTACTTGGGATCGAAAGTTTTAGACATTGATTAGAATTATACACTTTTATATTTCAAATGTATCATTTTGAGTTTGTTTAAAATGTCTTGTATAACGATGGTTGTATTTAGCACCCAAATGTGTATTTCCGCTGCGTATTGTAATTTGGGGGTGTTAAAAATTCAGCTTGAATCCTGTCATACTCTTGTATGTTCATTCTTGCTGTATTCTTTTAGCTTCTAGCAAATCCTGCTTTGCTGCAAGTTCTTCCTGTAATTCATTTTCACGAATTTGTGCTTGCATTCTATAAGCAAATTCCTCATCAGGGTCTATTTGATTAAATCTGTACATGACTTTGTTTATATCATCATCTGAATCACTTTCATCTTTAGACTCTGATAATAATTGCTTCTTCCCCTTATCCTTTAGATCAATCTTAGGTAGCTTCTTCTTCAGCTTGGTAGATCTTTCCTCATTAGCTTGATGTTGAATAACTATACCTTTAGTAGGGTGTGAAGCTTGAGCTTTCTTACCTTGAATTTGATTCTTTTTGGTAAGAACTTCTTGTTGTGTATTTTTCTCTGCCATTACTTGTTTAGTCTTATCAACTAAATTCTTCTTTATTAAATCAAGCAGCAATTGGGCTAAAGTCTCATCTTCTCCGAAAGGAGTTTGACATTCTAGTGAAGGATGATCAAAAGCGGTACTTGCAATCGGCTTAGTTGGCTTAGCAGTACTTGGGTCTTCAACAATGTCAGCAGTACTTGCAGTCGGCTTAGTTGGCTTAGCAGTACTTGGATCTTCAACAATGTTGATTTCACCAGTATTAGACACACTTGTTTCTTCAATCACTTGTGTATCCCCAGATACTCTTTTTTCCATAGAAGTCATCATTTCAACTTGCACCTCTTTAGTCTTGTCTGATTCATTGTTCATTCTTGATCTAGACAGTACTTGCAAAGTCTGTTTCCTTTGAAACCATACTTGTCTTTGTGGTGATAGAGTTGAATATACAGGAAACTAAATATTAATTTCCTCCAACTTCTCATAGAAAGCACTCCAATTTGTTTGAAGTGGTGATTGAGGTGGTGGTGCTGGCTGAGTTACCAAAATTTCTTCAACTTGTGGCTCCTCATGAGTAGGTTGTGGTTCTTCTTTCTAAATCTCCATATTTGAAGGTCCATCCACACCATTATCTAAACCAGTTCCATCTTCATAAGTCCCCAGGACATCTTCATCCAGTTCAAAATTGATGTCATTTCCCGAGATCCTTGTCTTATTATCAGAAGAAAGTGGTTGACCGTCATAATTCCTCCCCTGTTTGGTTGCATTCAGTTGCCTTTTCTTGTGGTCCCTGAATCTTTACCTCATCCAAGGTGACACTTTGTTCCTTAGCTTGAGTAGGCTAGCTTCTAATTCAACAATTCTCTTGTCTTGAACAAGCTTTTCTTTCTACAACACCTGTACCTGTTGGGACAAACTTGTACACAAAGCAGTTAAATTTGCAACATCCACCACCTCTGGTGCTTGTGCTTGTGGTGAACCACTAGCAGCAATAGAAGCAGCAGGTGTGTGGATCATCTCATCAGTGTTTGGTTGAACACCAACATTTTGAGAAAAAGATTGTGAATCTTCTAGGGAATAGGAACTCTGGTGAGAAGGAGTTTGCTGAGAAGCACTAGCATTGCTAGGTTCCTCACCTTCTTGGTTGGCAGGTTGGGCTATCATATGAGCAAACAATGATGTTACTGTTCCTGTAAAGGCATTGCCTTGTTTGGTCAACAAAGAGAAAGTTCCCTTTGTGAATGTAGGAACATCCCATGTATCAGTTAACTCTGGTAGGTTAGGTATTTGGTCACTAACTAAAGTCTGAATGAATCTAGGATAAATTAAAAACTTTTTAGTCCCTTCTAAATTCCTAGTCATGCCTTCAAAAATTAATTTTGAAAAATTAAAAACCCTGTTATTTACTAGACAAACACCAGCTGATGCCAATGCAACAGGTATTTGATCAAAAGATGTACTTTTAGAACTTAAACAGTCAATAATAGCATGAAAAAGCAATTTCCATTGAGGTGAAAATAAAGCTTTAAAGAAAGTAAGACTTTCCCTACCACCTCCATAGCCCATTGCTGCAAGGCCATCATGAATCTCTGTATTATTAAGCATACTAAGTCCATTTTCATCAATTAATCTCAAACTTGCTCGTAGCAGTACCTCAGTTACATATATGTTCTTATGATTCACCCTAGCCTTAATGCAAGGTTGACCAAACCGAGTACCTAATGCAGCAGTATCCCAAAGTTGTTCAACAATGGAAATAGAGACAACTAGATTTACAGTGAGTGCAAAACGAACATGACTTCGAGATAGGAAACCAAGCATCTCATGGAAACCAAGAGAGTCATCATTCGTAGCAAGATTCGCAACCAAATTATGCTTAGAGATTACTTGTAAAGCAGCCATTTGTATTTTTGATGATTGAAACATTAGAGAGAAGGTTATAGAATCAAGAGATAAAAATAAAAGATTAGGTGAATCAATTATGTAATTGGAGTAAGTATTTAAGTAAATAACAAACCCAAGCGCGAAGAAACCGCCAAATTTACAAAAAAGACCCTTAACGGTACAACGGACATGTAGCGGTACATGGAACATAAGCGGTACTTGAATTTGTGCTAGCGGTACTTGCAGTGACAACGGTACCTCACAATATAGACCAGTTCATGCTTTCAACTAACAATGTAACCTCTTTTATCTTTTTCTATTAACCTGCAATTACATCAAAAACACAAAACATAGACTATACAATAAAAATTATAAAAATTTTATACAGCTCTTACCTCCCCTCAACATATGCAACATGTTATTGGTTGAGCATACCAATATGTGTCACCAAGAATTCAAATCTCTTTGCATCAAATGCCTTGGTCAACAAATCAGCTACATTGTTGTCTGTATGAATCTTCAAGACTTGAATAAGCTTTTTATCATAAGCATCTCTTATAAAGTGATGTCTTATTTCAATATGCTTGGTCTTGGAGTGAAATAATGGATTCTTGACAATGCATATAGTACTTTTATTATCAATGTAAATCTTGGTGTTCATGAAATTAAACCCATAGTCCAACAATTGATTTTGAATCCAAAGTACTTGTCTACAGCAATGAGAAACAGCTACATATTCAGCTTCAGTTGTAGAAGTAGCAACAATGGTTTGCTTCTTACACTGCCATGATATGAGTCTTCTGCCTAGGAATTGACAACCTCCTGTTGTGGATTTCCTATCATGATTAGCTCCAGCATAATCACTATCTGAGTAAGCTTCCAATTCAAAGGTGGAATCTCTAGGATACCATAATCCTAAATTAGGTTGACTTTTAAGATATTTAAAAATCTTCTTCACAGCATGTAGATGTGACACCTTTGGATGAACTTGGAACCTTGAACATGCACACACAGCAAACATTATATCTGGCCTTGAAGCAGTAAGATACATCAATGAACCAGTCATTGACCTATATAGATGAATGACAACATCTTCTCCATGTTCATCTTTTGATAAATATTTCTTGGCTTCAAAAGGTGTGCTTATACTCCTTGTATCCATACATGAAAATTTCTTCAAGATTTCAGCAACATATTTATCTTGGCTGATAAATATTCCATCTTTCCATTGTTTGAATTGTAGTCCAAAAAGAAAGTTAGTTCTCCAAATAGAACTCATTTGAAATCTTCCTTTCATCAAAGCTTCAAAGTCTTCACACCATGTCTTCTTGGTAGAACTAAAAATGATGTCATCAACATAAACTTGAACTAGAATGATGTCCTTAGCATTCTTCTTGATGAATAGAGTTTTGTCAATGGTTCCTCTCCTATATCCATGTTCTAGCAGAAAATTGGATAAGGTTGCATACCACGCTCTTAGAGCTTGATGCAGACCATAAAGTGTTTTGATTATCTTGTAGACTCTATTGGGGAATTTAGGATCTATAAAACCAGGAGGTTGTGAGACATATACCTCCTCTGAAATAGTACCATATAGAAAGGCACTTTTCACATCCATTTGATAGACTATAAATCGCATATATGATGCAAAGGCCAAAAATAACCTAATGGCTTCTATCCTTTCCACTGGTGCAAAAACCTCATCATAGTCTATCCCTTCTTCTTGTCTATAGCCTTGAGCAACAAGTCTTGCCTTGTTCCTCACAACAACCCCTCTTTCATCCTTCTTGTTCCTGAAGACCCATCTAGTTCCAATTACTCTTTTACCTGAGGGAAAATCCACAAGAATCCAAACTTTTTGTAGCTCAAATTGTGTTAATTCTTCTTGCATGGCATCTACCCAACTTTCTTCATCAAGAGCCTGAGAAATGTTTTTGGGCTCTACTTGTGATAAGAAACAGGCAAACAAACAATGCTGAGTATCTTTATGATTTGTTCTCTGTTGTTGTTTGACATAACTCACAAGTGCATGAGTTTCAATATTGGTTTGCAGTTGTCTTCTAGTTTGTACAGCAGATTTGGGATCTCCAATAATCTGTGTAGTAGGATGGTTGTTGTTGACTTTATGAGTGGGAATTGAACTGACTGGAATTTCTGTTTCCAAATTGTTGAAATTAGTTACTGACCCTGCTCATCATAGGAAGCTTTGGAGAAGATTCCTTCAGCTGGACTAGCATATAAGTCTTCATCATCCATGGCTTGTAAAATCTCTTCTAGTGAGTCAACAAATTTGGCAGATTTTGACTTAGCAGTACTTGCAGATGAAGTACCGCTAGGTGTAGTATGTACTGTTCAGTGTTGTGACTCAAAAGATTCTTCTCCTGAATGCTTATTAACAGATGTAGCATTCTTTTCTTGATCTTGAAGCCTCTGAAGCTCCTGGGAGGCTTGATCATCACTTGATGGCATGGTTGCTTCTTAGGAGTGGCAGATTTGGGAGTAACAGTAGGCATGTTGGGCACATAGACATGAACATCATCATCTGATGAAGAAACATCTTCTTGAGTACCTGCATTAGTTGTACTTGACTCCTCACCTGCATTGTTAGTTTGACAGTCCTTTTGTAAAGAATAGTAATCCATGGAGTTAGTTAGATAATCTAAATCAAACATCCAAGCATAACCTATTCCTGGGACATTGGGTTTATTTTCTAAGAAATTAACATGAGCATTTTCTTCAACTTTCTTAGTTGCCAAACTGTAAACCCTATATGCTTTACTTTGCAATGAATATCCTACAAGATATCCTGATCAGACTTTCCATCAAACTTTTCAAAATAATCAAGAGTATTTAATATAGACACATGACACCCAAAAGATCTTAAATGACTTATGTTATGCTTTACATAAGTCAAGAGTTCATAAGGTGTTTTGTTTTGAGGCTTGGTTACTAGGACTCTATTTAGCACATAACATGCAGTATTGATTGCTTCTGCCCAAAAGGTATTTGGCAAAAGTGAATCAGCCAGCATAGTTCTAGCAGCCTCAATCAGTGTCCTGTTCTTCCTTTCAGCTACTCTATTTTGTTGTGGAGTTCTGGGATTACTAAATTGTCTCTTAATTCATTTAGACCTACAGAATTCATCAAATTCAACATTCTTAAATTCTGTCCCATTATTAGTCCTAATGATTAAAACCTGTTTAGTGAACTGCTTTTCAACTAAAATGATAAATTCCTTAAGTATTTACTTGTTTCACTTTTAAGAGCTAAAAAGAAAACCCAACTGAATCTACTATAATCATCAGTTATGACTAGACAAAAGGTCTTATGACTAATGCTTCTGATAGACACTGGACCAAACAAATCCATATGCAAAAGCTGCAAAGGTTTTGTCACAGTGTTAACAGTCTTGGTCTTACAAGAGGCTCTATGTTGTTTACCTTTTTGACAAGCAGCACATGTGAAATCATTTTGAAAAGATTTGTTAGGTAGACCTCTAACCAAACTCTTATTCACCAATCTATTAAGATTCTTGAAATTCACATGACCTAACCTTCTATGCTATAAATTTGACTCATCTAAAGAAGCCTTAGCTAGCAAACATGTAATACCACCTATTGGAGTAATAGTATGAAGATTAAAGGTGTACATATTTTCTTGCCTGGGTACTTTAAGCAGTATTTGAGATTCCTTAGGCATCTCAAAGTCTTTAGACAACACCAAGCAGTCTTTGTCTGTGAATAGCACCTTGTTCTTCTTATCACACATTTGTGATACAGAAAAGAGATTGAACTCATCCAATTCTTTTACAAAGAACACATCTTTAAATTCCAACTTTCCTGTGTTGATTTTCCCTTTGCCAGTGATTCTACCTTTGCTACCCCCAAAGGCTACTGGACCTCCTCTGAATTCTTCAAATTCAGCAAGAAAATCTTTGTTTCCTGTCATGTGTCTTGAGCATCCACTATCTACTATTCCTTTATCTTTTAATTCATCAATGAGATGCCCCTGCACACAAATAAAACTCATTAGTTTTTAACTGGGAACCAAGCCACATTTGGCTCGGATCTTGTGGGACCTACACATTTAAGAGTTTGTACTGAAGCATTCCCAGTAATGCTACTTTTGCTCTTATACTTCATGGTTTCATTTATGTAGTCAAAGTCATAGGGTGACTCTATGTGCTCAGACTTCTTTGACTTAAGTACTGCTTTAGCGGTACTTGCTTTAACCCATGATTTATCTCCTTTAGGAACCCACATTTGCACTGGTTTGTTTTTATCCTTACTTCTAGGTGTTTTAACTTTGTCAAAAACTTTCTTAGAAGTCTTGGAGAACATTGGTTTTACAGACTTTAAACCAACATTACTTAAGTTTGGTCTAGTAGTACTTGCAGGTCTAGACTTGCCGGTACATGGTTTACCAGACTTTAAAGGTACTAGACCTTGTTTCATAAGTACTGCCCTAGGAACAAAACTTTTGGTAGAGTTATTTCTAACCTGTTTAACTACCCTTGTGTGATCAAACTTAGGTTTGTCTTATTTAAGTTTCTGATTCCTATAAACCTGTGCATTATTCCCATTACTGTTTTTCATGACCCTTTTTGTAGCCTTTTGTTTCACAATTTTATCTTCATGTAATGTACAATCTTTGATAAAATGATTTAGACTACCACAAACATAACATCCTTTTCTTCTTAAAGAAGACCCAAAAGGTTTTTTTGACTTTACTTTTTCAAAACCTAACCCACCCCTTTTGACTTTATAATGTTTTACATTGTTTTCCAATATCTTGCTAGGAGTTTTTACCTACTTGGGAGCAGAACTAGTCTTAGATTCCTCAGAAACAAAGTTGTTCATTAAAGGTGGATAAACAATATTTTTGGTCACATCAGTCTTTTCTTGGGACAAAGTACTAGAGTTTAAGGTATTATTAACCTTTGGTTCTTCTAACTCTATACTTGTATCATTACTAGAGGGCATGAAAATTCCTGATAATGGTAGAGGATCTGCCTTCATTCCTTCAGCATATCTATCATTTTCAGGTATATTATCTACCTCACTAGAACTTTCAAAAATTCCTTTTGATAAGTCCTTGTCAGTTAAGGTTATCCCAGGTTGGTCGTCAATATATCCTAGGCCTGTTTTATCATAATACCCTATTTGTGAATTAATCAATTTTCCCAATCCTTTAGAGGATTTTTGCCAATGACTAATCACTTCCCTTTCATTACAAAGACTGGTTTTCAAAGCTTCATTTTCTGTTGATATTTTTAACATTTTTCTTTCAAAAGCTTTTATTTCCATATCTTATTCCCTCATTTGAAGAGTCAGCATCCTTATTTTCCCTTCATAGTTTTGTTGAGCCTTTTTGTACAAAACTATATTATCTTCTAATTTAACAACACCCTGTTTAAAAGCTTTTACTTCTACAGTGCATGTGTTAACCTTTTGATACTGTTCCTCTAGTTCTTCTTTTAAGCTATTAAATTTAAGAACACGGTCTTTAGAACAAGGATGTACCTCAGTATCTTCATGTTAGAGAGCCATTAAACCAAGCTCTTCTTCTTCTTCTTCTTCTGCCCAATTCACCACTCCATCTACAGTAACCAATGCTTTGGTTCCTTTAGGAATCCTGCTGTTTCCTTTTGGAAAGCTTTCAGTTATTCTTGGACTGGTTCTATAGCTGTGCTTGGACTTTTGATTGGTAGTCTCAGCTTTATCTCTAGAGCATTCTCTTGCAAAGTGTCCATTCCTTCCACAGTTATAGCATTCAACTTTGGACTTGCCATATTGTGACAATCCGTCAATTTATGTTTGATATTTTATTCTCTAATATTATTTGAAAATATTATTTTAATGATACAATATGAACTCACTTATTTTTGGGAAGAAATTTGGATTTACGTCTTGGAGTAGCATCGACTACGTCTAAACCGGAGGATTCAATGTTACGTGCTTACGTTTACATACACCGTCCTTGGTGACAGTCCGACATTTTAGAAAATAAATTTATCTATGAATATTATTTTGGAGTTTAAATTTGTGTTGGTTCATAAACTCACAAATTTACGAGAAGAGATTAGGACTTACGATTTTATTTTAACGTCCTTCACGACTAAACCGGAAACCTTAGGATTACGTATTTACGTTTTCGAACTCCGTTTTTTATGAGACAATTTTTATTGGATTCGTTTTGTGACGTTGATTCATAATTCATAAAAACGTTTTTCGTAAAACGACCCGAGGGCACGCAAATCGAGGAAACTAGAATCGAGGAGTACCCGTAAATAAATGGGGATGAGACAAGTGGGACACTTGTCCCACCCCCACTCAAACCGGCCACATTAAGCTACCATCACATGAGGTGTCAAAACCTCACAACAAACACAACACATGTCTTAACTTAGCTTACAAAGTAAGCTAAGACTTCACAAAACCATGAGCTACTTCACACTTTCTCATTTACAACATGCAAAAACTCACAACTCTCCCACTCTCTCTTCCTTATGCCGTCCACTATTCCACCCCAATCACCCCATTCATACAAAATTCTAGCCATAAACATTTGTTATAATTAACATATGTTAATCTACATTCAAAGAGATGAAGATTGGTGGTCATTTTAACATCCAAGGAGGAGTTTTCTTGGTGTCTTGGGGATGATTTTCCACAAGGAGTTTATGAAGAATGGTGTTCTTGAAGATGGTGTTGGCTATGCACAAGTTTCTCCATCCAAAACCATGCCAAACTCATAACCTACATCAAGTTGGTGGTATAAAGATTGTCCTCCTCAACTTCTTGTTATTTTGATTATGTAAACATGTATTTTATTTTCTATTGTATATATTTATGATGATTATATGATGATAAAAATGTTATGTGGGGATTTGTTGTTGATAATCATGGATAAAGAGGTGAAAAACCATAAGAAACAAGGTTAAAATCTTGGTTAAATTTGATGGCTGTATAAAACAGTAAAGAAGTAAGTCATAAACTGATAAAATGATGAAGTGGAATAGATTTACAGTAAGCTATGGGTCTTGTACACATGTGAGAGTTGGCCATGCAATGGAATCAAAATAATGAGTGAGATATGATCAAAACAAGTTTAAGATACAAATCTGAAGTTACTGTTTTGGACGATTTTTAGAAAATATTTAGAATATGATTCAACAGTAGCTATAAGAGTTAAATGTAGCACATATCATGTAGTTTATGTGATAAAAATTTGAGCTTTTATCTCCATATAGAACTCAAGATATGGCAGTTTTGGTGAAGATGAAGTTAAAAATCAGATTTTTGGAAATTAAAGAATAATACTATTATATAAGCACTCACATTTTAATATATAAAATGTAAAATAAAAACCTACTAACTTATAAAACTTATTTATATAAATATATAAAAGGTGTAATAAGTGTATAAATGATAAAAATGGAAACTTGTTAAGTTTTATAAGTTATAAAACTATAAACATGATTTTTACGACTTTTTCGGCTATTGCCGTAAAATTAACGTTTTTGTTAAATAAAACTTAGATGGTTGGACCCGTCTAATGAAAACTTTATAAAACTTATATACTGATATATAGACATGTATAACAACTAAAAACCGATAAAACCCGAACTTTAGGGCATACGGACATTAACGAGCTAAGTAAACATATTGGACTAATACTTGGACTAATAATTGGAATAAATAAGATAAATACTTGTAAAAAGGACTTATTGGGCTTAACCCATTTGGGCCCAACTTGTAAAGTTTAACTACTGATAAGATAAGTACAAAAAGGATTAATACAAGTTAAGAACTTATAATAGGCTTATTGGACCTAAAACACGTAAATAGGTAAAACGAGAAAACTAGTATAAAAGTTATCGACATATAACACTAAAATGAGTAAACGAGAATATGTAAACCCACTTGATCATCATATATATATATATAATCATCATATGTATACATAATTGATATTTTTATAAAGTCATTGGACAAACGTCTAAGACCGATTATTATTTGTCTAGGTTTCCGTGATTGAAGCACGTACCGTACGTCTGAATTGCCGATAACCCGCCTTCCCACATCAACGTGAGTTCATAGCCTCGCACTCTTTTAAATGCTTTTATAAATGTTTTATAAACCCGTGAGGGAGATAACATGTTAGTTTTTATAAAATAGGACACCATTTGTCCCGATTGTTTGTTTATTGATTTTGGACCCGAATGATTGAATGACCCGATTGTATGACCCAATAAATGATTAAAGGACCCGACAGATGAAATTAAATGGATTATTAAAGTTAGGTTATGTCACTAAAAGTCCCATTAGCATGAATTGTGAACTACCGGGATTTGGTAGACGCTTATGCATTTAATAGTACTATTTGGGGACGATCACCCCAGTTCGCGCCTTGACGGTTGATCCCCGTCGTGCCACATTGATTGGTAAGCGAATTTATGTATGAGAAGATTTCCATAGCGTGACCTTTGTGACGACACGCTACATTAGATGGGCAAAATTGGTATCGGGTTAGCTACCCGTTTTGGTTTAGTAAGGTAACAATGTCATGCGGCTTGTAATAATCCAAAATCTAACGAAATACTATTAGACGCTTCGAATTACGATGTATTGCCTGACTAGCAATACTGGGTCATACTATTGATATTATGTTTGTGTTTTGGTTTTCGTAACCATATTCATATAACGGTTTTTATTTTCATACAACGTCATAAGACGTATTGTATGATGTTTTTACGACATTGGCTCGTATAATGATTTTTAAGGCAAATGCCTATATTATGATTTTCGATAAGGATTTATATAAAATGACTTTGGCTATTTTATGGCCTATTACAAAGATTTGTATAAACTGATTTTGGCTATTTTACGTCCTATTACAACGATTTGTACGAATTGATTTTTGGTACTAATTTTATACCAAAATTATATTGATGGAATTTATTAAACTCTATGAATTCACTCGGCGTTATCGTTGACCTTTTCTTTTAACATGTTTTATCTCAGGTACTTGAAGGTAATTCTCGGGAAGACGACAAGAATTCATGGCCCGCACTTAACAATATTTTTCCATTCAAACACTTTGTAAAACTTTTGTATGAAATGTAATGACTTGGGACCGATGTAACTTTGATAATTATTAATGGAAATGATTTATTATTAAACGACGCGATTTTTATGCGTTGTCTATGATGTGAGTAATGTGCTATCCCGTAACACCAACGAGTCTTCCGCTGTACTGAATCGTATAAATTTGGGGGTGTTACAGTTTGGTACCAGAGCTCTCGTTATAGAGAACGAAAGATTTTTAAAACTAAGGTTTTGAATAAAACTTTTCAAAATCTTTTAACTAAAAACATTTTTTTTAAAATGTCTAAAAATCTTTTGACTATAATGATGCCGAAGAATTCCCGAGTTACCGACAAGGCCAAGACTGAGAAGTGTTATTTTAATATATATATATAACTTGGATTATATATATATATATATATGATGTAATTTTATTACATGATTGTTTGATGATTACTTTGATTTTTATACGAGGTATTTATACGACGTCGATTGTCACAAGTAACCCTAAAATCCCCTAGTAAATTAATCGAAGCTATTCTCGTAGGAATTCTAGCTATCCTAGATCTAAACCAAGTTGTGGATATTTATGATCCCAACAAATGGTTGATATTCGTAGAAATGTAGATATTAGTTGATTGTGATATTGAAAAAGAATTGGCGAGATTAAATCTGATATCGATGTCATGACGGTCTTTTCTTATAGAGTGGAGTTTGACAAAACGTTACCACCTAGAAAGATGTCATCTGATTCGTTGTCATCCAATTCTTAAATTGAAATCGAAAGGGTGAATGTTGCACTTGAGGCTGTTATTAGAACCATTACCCAAAAGCCTCATGCCACTAATACCTTTCCGAGAAGTCTAAGTTGAATGATCAAGTCATTTCATATTAATGACTCATTTGATAATTGTTGTTGTAAGAGCTAATAGGATTGGAAATTAAGTGTTGATTTATATTGAGATTGTATTGCCTTTACAAGGCCGAAGAATAAGGTTGTAAGTATTGGGAAATGAGGTAGGATATCGAATTGAGTATAAAATTGGTTGAAACTTGAATAAAATAAAATTTAACCCATATGGAATATGAGATTGTTAAGAGAAAGTTGTTAAGTTCTGTGATTAAACTATAAGGTTTTAATTGATTATTAGTTTGTGATAAGTGTTGTTCCTAGACCATTGTCCACTAACGAGGATGCCCAGTGTCCAAGAAATAAATTGAAGAAATCTTCTTCTGAATTGAGACCGATGGATCTTCCGGGACATATGGAACACCTAATGACTCTTGTAGATTAGTATTCATTGTAGTATCTTTTAAAAATCCCTAACTTAACTGAGATATCAGTTGGTAGGATGAGTTCTGAAAATTGTATGACATAGTGACGCGTAATGTGTTACGGTACAATTTTGACTTTTTTGTGATTAATGAAAAAGATTACCTTTGATTGCTAAATTCTACATGTATCGATGTTATCTATCTCTTATTGCTTCATCCTAATGTTCGCATTAGTGATGCAACCATTGAACAAGTACTCATCTTGATTTGAATTGCGTTGTGGATTATTCTTTTTGAGTGCCATCGAGATCATGAACCTCATGATTATTTGGCTAAGCTCATTTCCTATCATATTGTAGTTAGTTCTTGGTGAACAAGCCTTCATCACTCTTTTGCAGATCACTCATTGTTTTTATAAGATAAAACAGTATCATTTGAGGAACTTGAATTTCCATCACTAAAAGGATTATTCAAAGTGAGATTCATAAGTGATTGATATCAAAATGAAGTTGTTTATAAAACATCTTAGAAAACCTAATTATTTCCATAACAAAGAAAACATTTGTAAATTTATTTTGATTCTTATTTAAGAATTAAGCATGAAAATGTTTTTATTTTAAACATGATGATAAAATTTTGACGAACTGAGTATTGCATCGTTAATCTTGAAATTGTATATAGTTGCGCGCCTACATACAATTTGGAATGGACTATGCAAGACTGATTAGTAGTCACCATAAAACTAATGAATAAACACTACATTTTCTTTGAAGATTGTGAAAGATTAAAATTTATGAGATCTGCAAGAAGTGAAAAATAGGGACATAGTGTTAGGGACACCTACATATGTGCCTATAGCATCTATTCTTCTGAGTCGAATTTACTCATCTGTGGAAATTGTCTTATTTGACAATTGACAATTCTTTCCTATCCAATTCTCCCGTAGTGAGATTCTTAGGATAAGTATCTGATTACCGAGTGTTGATACCCGACTGGATATATTGACGTTCTTATCATTTCTTATGATTTGATTTCATTTGAATGACCTGGGTAACGATCCGAGGAGCTTTCGAATGCGTACTCAAATTATGAAAACATGGGATATATTCATATTCGTTAAATGTTTTAATCTGTATCTGATTTTAAATTCTCTCGCGTAGATTATGTGTTAACCTTACTCTTCTAAGGTTAGTTGTGTCTCCAGATATCCTTGAATTTGTGGAAGGATTATGAATTATTATTAGTCTTTTGAGAAGTTCACATCTTATCGACGGCAATAAAACTGGAAAGTTGATAGTGCCAGTAAAATGGATTGATTGAGTATGACATGACGACATTGTCTTAATTGATGGGAACTCGAGTAGAATTCCCCTAAATGATAAGATGTTGATTATCAAAAGTGATCTAAATAATTCTTGATGGATGACCATATCCTGTATTAAGACTTTAAATTATACCATGAATGGTTGTGAATTAGTCATAGATATTGTAATCTAGAAGAACCTAATATGAACTTATTAAAAGATGTTTATGTTATCTAAAACTTTAGGAGGTATTTATTGATGACTTACCTAGAATTTCGCCATTAAGGCAAGTTGAATTTGGTATTGATTATATTCTCGGTGTTGCACCTGTGCCTTGTGCACTGTACGTCAGCACCATCTGAATTAAAGGAATTACCGTACAACTGAGAAAGTTGTCGGAGAAAGATTTTATTATACCAAGCCTGTCATCCCGAAGAGCTATGGTGTTATCTTTCCTTATATTTATAGATTACTGTGACTGAGTAAATTGACAATCGAAAACGATATCCATAACTCGAAATGGAAGATTGGTTCGATCATTTACAAGGTTCTAGCGTATGTTTTAAAGATTTGATCCACGGCATGATTATTATCAACTTCGCATCTGCGAAGAAGATTATCTATTCCAATCATCACATCCCGAACTTGTGATGAACGTTATGAGTTTCACGTGATGTCGTTTGGATTGACAATGCACATGTAGTATTCATAATTATGATAAATCACGTGTGTAGGCTGTAATTTGATACATTCATGCTCGTGATCATTAAGGACTATATGTTTGTTTATCCGAATAAGAAGGAGTTAATACTTAATTATAGATTGCCCTGAATTGGCCGAACAGTGAAAACCTGAACCTTGAATGATTAACACGTGATTAAAGACTTAATTCTTTACATGATTTAACCATGTGATTAATAGATAATGGAAACTATATTAACTTTTCAAAGATTAGAACCATTAACGCTTAGGGATTAAAAACTTAATCCTTTACATAAAATGAACGTTGGATTAATAATGGTAAGATGTATGCATATAGACTCTTCAAAAATTAAGAGCCCTTTAAGACTTTGGATTTTACCAAAAAGAAATGGAAATATGTTTTGACAAATGTTTTGACAAAGGATTTTAAAGGGATTATTCCCTTATACACAAACCATTTACTAAACTTCTGTTTAGGGGTAAATGTTTGTGTATACCTTAAGACAATCTAAGAAGGATTAAGGAAACCATTTAAACCTTAACTTGGAATTTGAAACGAAAATTTTTGCTTTTCAACTAAGAAAATTGTGACCAAAGTATAAATAAAGATTTTTCGAACATTTATGAATCTCACTAATTATTTTCAATAAATTAATAAAAATCGTGATAATTAAATTCAAATTTATTCTTTTGAACATTTTCCTATAATTGGACAAACTGAGAAAATTTAAAAACTTTTTATGTTTACGTTTCATAAAAATTAAATACTTATTATTTAGTTACTAGCAATAATTATCGACGCCTTAAAACGTCGGATTGAGCAAAACGGATAAAAATGATAGTTGAAATTAAACTGAGACTTAGAAGATATGAAGAAAGAATTTTGAAGAAATACGACTGTGATATTTATTTCATCAGGAAGGTGAACGTAATTACTAACGCATAATATAGAAAGAATGCCTGAGTGAATGATGGACATGATAATTATATCATCGTGAGAAGTGAATGTAGATACTGACGTATTATACAACAAGGATAAAGAACCAATTAGGATATATTTCTTAATAATGAACGTGCAAAATAAATTGCCGAACGATATAAAAATGAACGATGTGTGTAAGAAGGATAATATAAATAGTGAAAGGTTTTACGGCTAATATGAACCATTAAAAATTGAGAAGACGATAGAGCTGAATGTATAAAAGACCGCTTGTGATTGTATAAATATGGAGATAGTGAGATATAGTTATGTTGGAATTTGTAAGTATAAGTATTATATGTATGTCATTTATGACTAAAAGTATCTTTGTCTGAAAAGATGTACTGATGGCAATTATGAAGGCAGACATCGCCTCATACATTAGTAAACGTCTAGCTATTGCAGAGGTCATCATCTGAATTTGATTTGATTTGGGTCACCGTCGACAGACTGACCAAATCTGCTAATATCATTCCCGTTAATGATAAATGCAAAAGAATTATGTAAACATGGTGTGCCTGTATCGAACATCTATATCAAGATCCTCGTTTCGCATCGAATTTCTAGAAATTTGCTCAGAAATCATTGAGAACGAACCTTGATGAGAGTACTATGTACCACCCCAAATCGAAGGGACGAGGTAAAGTAACGATACAAAATACTATAAGTGCTGTTTTATGTTTAAATGATTGACCTTTGGTAATAGACCGTATAATCGTTTTCCTTTGGAAAAATTATCATTGATAATTATCGTATTAGGATTGAGATCGAATCTTGTTAGGATCTAAATCTTAGAGCATCTATAAGCAGGAATTGAAATGAAGACATCCGACATACACCCACTGTGAGTTGAACATGTCTTTTAGGTTTAAGGTTTCCTATGATGGCGAACCTAACCTTGCAAAATACCCGACCCGCGAAATCTGAAATGATTGTTGAAATTAGGATTTGATTATTAACTGCCAGTAGTGGGCAAGAGGTTATGTGAATATGAAATGTAGATCTTGAAGTGCCAAATGGGTAGCGAAGTTATGCCACAAAATTTTAAACTTGGGAAAATGAATTCATGATCTGACAAATCATGGGATATAAGTCCCCGTTGTTTGGGACCATTGAAATGATGTAAAAGTTGGGATTGAAAGGCATATAAGCTGGATCTACCCTAGGACTTCAAGAACCGCGTGAATTATGTTTCGTAAATCGAACTTGATGGAATATCTATCAAGTGAAATTCTGATTATTCTTATTAAAGCTTAGATCGGCGAAAAGTTGCATTCATCAAAAACCCGTGTACATCATGGATAGAGAAAGTAAGTCAACATTAAGCCTGATCTTATTCCCGTAGTTATGTTTGATAGAACTCGCGTATTATAATGGATTACACTTGTGACAAAAGACCGAATGTGGAGGAAATACCCACATGGCTTAAACTCTATAAGAAGCGAGTAGTAAGATGATCTTTGAGGACAAAGATCCTGTTTAGGGGTAAATGCTGTGACAATCCGTCAATTTATGGTTGATATTTTATTCTCCAATATAATTTGAAAATATTATTTTAATGATACAATATGAACTCACTTATTTTTGGGAAGAAATTTGGATTTACGTCTTGGAGTAGCATCGACTACGTCTAAACCGGAGGATTCAACGTTACGTGCTTACGTTTACATACACCGTCCTTGGTGACAGTCCGACATTTCAAAAAATAAATTTATCTATGAATATTATTTTGGAGTTTAAATTTGTGTTGGTTCATAAACTCACAAATTTACGAGAAGAGATTAGGACTTACGATTTTATTTTAACGTCCTTCACGACTAAACCGGAAACCTTAGGATTACGTATTTACGTTTTCGAACTCCGTTTTTGATGAGACAATTTTTATTGGATTCGTTTTGTGACGTTGATTCATAATTCATAAAAACGTTTTTCGTAAAACGACCCGAGGGCACGCAAATCGAGGAAACTAGAATCGAGGAGTACCCGTAAATAAATGGGGATGAGACAAGTGGGACATTGTCCCGCCCCCACTCAAACCGGCCACATTAAGCTACCATCACATGAGGTGTCAAAACCTCACAACAAACACAACACATGTCTTAACTTAGCTTACAAAGTAAGCTAAGACTTCACAAAACCATGAGCTACTTCACACTTTCTCATTTACAACATGCAAAAACTCACAACTCTCCCACTCTCTCTTCCTTATGCCGTCCACTATTCCACCCCAATCACCCCATTCATACAAAATTCTAGCCATAAATATTTGTTATAATTAACATATGTTAATCTACATTCAAAGAGATGAAGATTGATGGTCATTTTAACATCCAAGGAGGAGTTTTCTTGGTGTCTTGGGGCTGATTTTCCACAAGGAGTTTATGAAGAATGGTGTTCTTGAAGATGGTGTTGGCTATGCACAAGTTTCTCCATCCAAAACCATGCCAAACTCATAACCTACATCAAGTTGGTGGTATAAAGATTGTCCTCCTCAACTTCTTGTTATTTTGATTATGTAAACATGTATTTTATTTCCTATTGTATATATTTATGATGATTATATGATGATAAAAATGTTATGTGGGGATTTGTTGTTGATAATCATGGATAAAGAGGTGAAAAACCATAAGAAACAAGGTTAAAATCTTGGTTTTATTTGATGGCTGTATAAAACAGTAAAGAAGTAAGTCATAAACTGATAAAATGATGAAGTGGAATAGATTTACAGTAAGCTATGGGTCTTGTACACATGTGAGAGTTGGCCATGCAATGGAATCAAAATAATGAGTGAGATATGATCAAAACAATTTTAAGATACAAATCTGAAGTTACTGTTTTGGACGATTTTTAGCAAATATTTAGAAGATGATTCAACAGTAGCTATAGGAGAGTTAAATGTATCACATATCATGTAGTTTATGTGATAAAAATTTGAGCTTCTATCTCCATATAGAACTCAAGATATGGCAGTTTTGGTGAAGATGAAGTTAAAAATCAGATTTTTGGAAATTAAAGAATAATACTATTATATAAGCACTCACATTTTAATATATAAAATGTAAAATAAAAACCCACTAACTTATAAAACTTATTTATATAAATATATAAAAGGTGTAATAAGTGTATAAATGATAAAAATGGAAACTTGTTAAGTTTTATAAGTTATAAAACTATAAACATGATTTTTACGACTTTTTCGGCTATTGCCGTAAAATTAACGTTTTTGTTAAATAAAACTTAGATGGTTGGACCCGTCTAATGAAAACTTTATAAAACTTATATACTGATATATAGACATGTATAACAACTAAAAACCGATAAAACCCGAACTTTAGGGCATACGGACATTAACGAGCTAAGTAAACATATTGGACTAATACTTGGACTAATAATTGGAATAAATAAGATAAATACTTGTAAAAAGGACTTATTGGGCTTAACCCATTTGGGCCCAACTTGTAAAGTTTAACTACTGATAAGATAAGTACAAAAAGGATTAATACAAGTTAAGAACTTATAATAGGCTTATTGGACCTAAAACACGTAAATAGGTAAAACGAGAAAACTAGTATAAAAGTTATCGACATATAACACTAAAATGAGTAAACGAGAATATGTAAACCCACTTGATCATCATATATATATATATATAATCATCATATGTATACATAATTGATATTTTTATAAATTCATTGGACAAACGTCTAAGACCGATTATTATTTGTCTAGGTTTCCGTGATTGAAGCACGTACCGTACGTCTGAATTGCCGATAACCCGCCTTCCCACATCAACGTGAGTTCATAGCCTCGCACTATTTTAAATGCTTTTATAAATGTTTTATAAACCCGTGAGGGAGATAACATGTTAGTTTTTATAAAATAGGACACCATTTGTCCCGATTGTTTGTTTATTGATTTTGGACCCGAATGATTGAATGACCCGATTGTATGACCCAATAAATGATTAAAGGACCCGACAGATGAAATTAAAGGGATTATTAAAGTTAGGTTATGTCACTAAAAGTCCCATTAGCATGAATTGTGAACTACCGGGATTTGGTAGACGCTTATGCATTTAATAGTACTATTTGGGGACGATCACCCCAGTTCGCGCCTTGACGGTTGATCCCCGTCGTGCCACATTGATTGGTAAGCGAATTTATGTATGAGAAGATTTCCATAGCGTGACCTTTGTGACGACACGCTACTTTAGATGGGCAAAATTGGTATCGGGTTAGCTACCCGTTTTGGTTTAGTAAGGTAACAATGTCATGCGGCTTGTAATAATCCAAAATCTAACGAAATACTATTAGACGCTTCGAATTACGATGTATTGCCTGACTAGCAATACTGGGTCATACTATTGATATTATGTTTGTGTTTTGGTTTTCGTAACCATATTCATATAAAGGTTTTTATTTTCATACAACGTCATAAGACGTATTGTATGATGTTTTTACGACATTGGCTCGTATAATGATTTTTAAGGCAAATGCCTATATTATGATTTTCGATAAGGATTTATATAAAATGACTTTGGCTATTTTATGGCCTATTACAAAGATTTGTATAAACTGATTTTTGCTATTTTACGGCCTATTACAACGATTTGTACGAATTGATTTTTGGTACTAATTTTATACCAAAATTATATTGATGGAATTTATTAAACTCTATGAATTCACTCGGCGTTATCGCTGACCTTTTCTTTTAACATGTTTTATCTCAGGTACTTGAAGGTAATTCTCGTGAAGACGACAAGAATTCATGGCCCGCACTTAACAATATTTTTCCATTCAAACACTTTGTAAAACTTTTGTATGAAATGTAATGACTTGGGACCGATGTAACTTTGATAATTATGAATGGAAATGATTTATTATTAAACGACGCGATTTTTATGCGTTGTCTATGATGTGAGTAATGTGCTATCCCGTAACACCAACGAATCTTCCGCTGTACTGAATCGTATAAATTTGGGGGTGTTACACATATCCTAATGGCTCATTAGGATCAACAGTCATTTTTCTTCCAGTCTTCTTGAAGAACCTATTAGATCTTACTGACACCATAGCAGCTTGCCATTTAAGATCCATCTCTTCAACATCAGCATCATCCATTTGGAACAAGTCATTGAGTGTTAATCTTGGCCTGTTGTCTTACGTAGCAAAGAATGAGAAGGCATCATTTTCACTAAACAATGGTGACGACCTTCCATGTGGATTTTGAGAGACTATGGGGCTGCTTTCAATACTTTGTGGGTAAGTACTGCTTGTAAGTCCTCCAACGGTATTTGTGAAGTATGTACCGCTGCTAGATCCACTAGCGGTATTTTGAAAGTAAGTACCGCTGTTCCTATCTGACACAAAAGCCAAGTTAGACTTTGAAGTAGTTGTTGTCTTTACTTCAGTGCCTTTCACATCCATCTCATATGCTCTAAGATTGTGGTAGAGATGATCAGAAGGAATTGTTTCCAAATCATCTCTTCTGATGAAGTGCATAGCCATTGCTTTCCACTCTGGTGGAACACTTCTTAAGAATTTTAAATTAGCTTCTTCTTTAGGAATTACTTGTCCATAAACTGCCAACTGAATAAGCAATTTACTGAACCTTCCATATCTACCATGTATCCCCTCAATACTGGTAATTGAGAAGTTATCAAATTCTTGCTTAAGAACAATCTTCTTAATCTTCTTAGATTTGTCATTGCCCCCAAATCTAAGTTTTATAGCATCCCACATAGCTGTAGCATCCTTATAATTATGAAAGCTTGGTAGAATGTCTTCAGAAAGAGCCATAGCCAAATCAGTTCTTGCTTTTCTCTCTCTAATCTTTGCTTGTACCTCCTCAGCAGTCACAACAGGTAGAACATAGCATGTATTGTCTGGCGACCAGTGTAGCTTCTTTGGTGTATTCCCATTCTTGATAACTTGCCACACAGTATGATCTGTGTGATTCAAGTAATGTTCCATCTGCATAGCCCATGTCTTATAATTGTCACCTTTGAGAACTGGGAGTTTAACAACAGACAGAGTATGAGAAGGTGTTGGTGTAGAGGTAGCTACAGCATTCACGGCTTGAACACCTTGTGCTGGTGCAAGATGCACAACTTGTGGTTGTCTGTGTGTGATTGTAGTAAAATTACCCCTTTAGGAAAAGGAAGGTAAAATAGGGCAAGTAAGCACGACGGTTTAGGAAAACCGTGTGTGAATGACCCTAAAATGAGTTCAAGTTCGTTCTCAAGGAGGCTAGTGCGTTGTGTAATGAATTGATTTTGATTTGTGATTATATGATTGAAAAAGGAAGAAAGAAATGAGATTAGAAGAGAAAGACGGTTACAAAGACGGATTAAACTAAGACGAAAATGGCGATCACGTAAAACCGTAAATAGTGCAAAAATTAAAATTTTAACCTAAAAATTACTAAAAATCAACAATAATATTCTAAGAGTTTACAAAAAATCCAAACTTGCTAAAACCTTTTAATTAATTAGACAATGACTTTTTAATGCTAATTAAAGCCCTAAAAATCACAATTAATTATTAAAAAGCCCTAAACAAGATTTTAAAGTTTGTAAACCTCAAAAATAACCTAATTAAGCTAAAAAGTATTTTTAAAAATTTTAAAACCAAATAAAACTATTTTTAAACACTTAAAAACTATTAAAATCAATTAAAACTTAAATAAATTCTAGAAAATAATTGAAAAGTCCTAAAAATATTTGGAAAGTTACAAAATTCCTAATTAAGTGTCTTCAATCTAGGAAAAATGTAAAAACTTAAAAAATCAAACTTTCAATTTTTAATAATAAAATAATATTAAAAAATTCAAAAAAAATTCAAAGTTCATAAAAAAATTCTAAAAAATTACCAAAAATCTAGAATAATGTAACTAAGACAAAAATGCAATAAAAAGTTTCTAAAACCTATTTAATAATTTTATATTAAATTTTAAAGTTAGTTAAAAACCCTAAAATCCTATAAAATCAAAAATATGACTTTTTGAAAACTATTTTTTCAGATTTTTAAAATACCTTTTTCTATTTTTAAATTACTTTTCAAAATTTAAACTAAAAATAATCCTAGAAAATTAATTAAGCACGTGAAAAATAATCTTTTTGAACTGAAAAGTCTTAAACCCTAATAAGAACCAAAGAAAAATGCTAATCAGCAAAAACCCTAAAAGAATAAGCTGGAAAAAGCTTTTAAATAAGCTTCTAGTTAAATAAGCTACAAAACAGACACTTCTTAAATAAATATTGGTTAGCTAGATGTGCATAGAAAGGCACTTGGGTCACTGGTTAACACGTATAGTCCTCCAACGAGGGGTCCCGTGTTCGAGTGCAGGCCAAGGAGCTTTTTGCTAAAACTTTTTTTTTTTCAATACTCAAACACAGTAACTCTAATACACTCTAAACAAACTTTTTATCAAATAAACAAGCTAGATCAACACTAGAGAATCAAAACAAGTACCCAGGTTGTACTTGTTTCTGATGAACACATTGGTAATGTTTTCACTTGTGCAGATAAGACAAGAGGAGCTTGTTTTGATTTTGTGATGATTTTTGATGGACAAATGGGCACCCCTACACTCAGTTGGAGTGTAGGGAGTCAATTAAAGCTCAAAAAACACACAAGTCTTTACTCAAATAGCACAAAAAGATCACCAAAAAGTTACTGATTAACTATTGTAGGACTGAGAGTGTTTACTGAATCACTTGGCACAAATGTGAAATTTAAAAGCTAAGAACTTGCATATAAGCTAAGCACATGACATATAACCAATGACAAACCTTGATTAAACCTAAGATCTAACAGACTTAGAAACTTGGTAGTCAAATCAACACACAATCATGCACAAATGGGACTTTACTGATTTAGCAGGTGAAAACCATTTTTTAAACATGTAAACTTGTGTTTTAACTCTTCCAAACTCAAAATTAATGAGCATATAACCTAACAACCACCTAGTGAGTGTATCCAAGCAGGTTTTAACTCAAAAACTTTTGCCAATCTCAAATCAGACACCAGATCCAAACACTCCTTAATATTCAGAAAACAAAATTTTTCAAAGCAAATCTATTCAAGTCACATTCAAACTGATTATCAATACTTCTAACATGCATATTAATCAGTAAAAGACCTAATCTAGCAAGTATAACACACAATCAAGCAGTTCACAAAAATTCATCAAAAATCACATAAAACTGAATATTTTGAAAAATAAAAACTAAGAGCAAGAATGCTACCTTGTTGGGCCTACATCCAGGCCCAACAGTGACTGAAAAGTCACCTCCAATCAGGCTGGGGCCTGAGCAGAACCCTTGGGGCTGCTGATGTTACTTGGTGCAAAAGGTGGAAGATGGAGATTTAGGATCTTGATTACCCTCCTTTTGGTTTTTGTCCCTGCACAACCACAACAAACCAGGAAAGAAAACAAGTAGAATGAGCTGGTCACAAGGCAAATAAGCTATAAGCCAGCTTATTAGTTAAGCTGCCTATGGCTTATTGGACTGAAAATAAAAAAACTGATTTTTTGATTTTCTTAAAACTTAAATAACAACTATATCAACAAGAGCTTTAACCCTCACTTAAGCTTGATAATCAACAAGATTATCAGGCCTATGTGATCAGCTTAAAACACTTGGACCCAATACTTAAAAACTTAACAGCTTAAATCACCAAACAGAAACTTAATATAAAATTTTAACTTGAAAAATTTAAAAATGAAATGGAAAGTAAATGTGGATCTTTTTGTTTCTCGTCAAATACTCAATACCATTTCATTTCATTAAACAAAACTGGATATACAAGGATTTGACCAAGGAGAAGGAAAAAGAACAGGAACAAATGAAAGTCCTACATGCCTTTATATAGAGGCTACAAATTCCTTCTAGAATTGAATGGAAACTTAAACCCTAATAACATGAACTCCCAACTTTGCCCTTGACGAATATTTGAAGATGCCAGTTAGATGCTAATTTTTTGAATTTGTCAAGAGTGCCATGTGAGGATCTTTGGACTATTGTGGGGGTGCCAGCAGTGGAGAAGAGATCTTGGACGTCTAACATTTAACTTAGGATGTAAGCAAGGGCGTGGGTCGTTGATTTTCTGCACTTTGTTTGTTTGTGAGTGAATAGTGGGGCAGGGGAGGGTGGTAAAAGCATGTGAGGTGATGGTGATGGGGGTTTAAGGGTGGGTTCAGGATTAGTTAGCCCTCAATCAATGATCTGGAAATAATGGGACCAAAACCCTTTGGTTTGTGTAAATGGGGATTAGGGTTTATGTGTATGATTAGAACAGGTTTAATCCATTTTAGGGGAAAGATTAATTTAAAAACGTGTTTGGAGGGAAGGGATTAATTAAGTTAAATGGTGTGGGTGGAAAGCAGACGTGGAGGGTGAGGTGAGGTGGAAGTTTGTGATTGGTGGTGGTGGGTGATGTGGAATGTTGATAGGCTGGGAGTGATTTGGGTGTTTGACAGTTTAGGTCCCCAAGGTTTCACAATCCCTTCACTTTGTATTTAAACAGCATAACTCCAAATCCCTTTGATAACAACTTTGGAAACTTGTCACTTTTGGCACAATTAAGTTTTCAAACTTAAAACAAGGACTTCACATGTAATTTCTTCATTCTTCAAGGACTGAACTTGTACATTCTTGATAATTCAAGGTTTTGACTTGTTTGTTGACTTCTTTGGAGGACCAATATTGAAAATTTAGTTTTGTTGAGGGACTAAATTTGCCAATTCTTCAAAGTTAAGGGTCCTTTTTGTAATTTTGACAAACTTTAGGGACCAAACTTGTAATTATGAAGATACAAGGGTATAAAGTGTCAATTCTTCCATATTGGAGGACCCTTCTTCATAATTCTTCAAATCTTCAAGGGTTAACTTTGGAAAATTCTTCATTAGGGCTTGGTTCATCGTGCGACTTCGTTTCCCGTGTTCGTTTTTGACTGATTCTTGTGATCTTTTGTCATTTTCTCAATATCCGTACCTAAAATACACAAGCAACAAACACAAGCATATATTTGGGTATTTTGATGATATTTAATGCATTTTAAGCCCTATTTGGACGATGAGACTATGTATAAAAGCAGTCTCATCACTCCCCCATACTAAACCATTGTCGTGCCCTCACGCAATGCTAGAATAAAGTATCTTAGCATCTCCAAAATTCATTTTATTCGCTTTATTGAACGATAAACTAGCTACACTACTAATATTGCTACTACTTGTGTTTTAGACATAATGTATGATTTTCATCGCAAAATGGGACGTTTAGCTTCATAGAATAAGAACACGTGACTGCTTCGTTAGAAATAATTTCATCGTCCTCGATTTTCACCCTAATTCCATGCCAAGCGTGCAACGAGATCATTGTCATTATAAGTTAGTAATGCTAACACTACTCATATGCCCTAATCACGTACTTATCCTCCCATTATTCCTAAGTTGTATCTCTTATATTTTTTTTGTCTTGAATGTTTCACGAGGATACATTGTTTGACTTATGCGATAATAGAGATTTAGGTCTAAAAATAGAGTCCTAACGGTGTAACTAAGACCATCAAATCAATAACCCCTCCTAATAGACAATGATGTTAAAAAATTAAGTTGACAAGAAGGATCGATAAACACGGTTTTATAATGGTTTTGAACATGAGACTTATTACCAAGACTTTTATACGCCCCCTAACGGAAGGGCCTTATTATCTTTGGTTTACCTCCATCTTTTATTCAACTTCGCCATGAAGCTTTTATTATGACTTCGGTCTTGCCTTGCCTTCTATTATCCGCCTCATCGGTGGTTTTATTAGCCAAAGACGTATATCCTCACGCTAAGGTGAATTTTGGATCTTTAAAGCTTCGAAGATTAAGGCTTGATTCACTTTCAATTTTGCATAGATTTTTCGGCCTTGTGGGGCTTCAAATTGTTTGCTAGATTTAGGTGAGCACTTGAAATCTTATTATTGGGTGAAGCTTTCGATTATTAGGGTGCCAATACTTCAAAACCGTGACGCTGGCGATACCTTAATGTCTTCCCAATTTAATTACACGGAAGCTACTAGAAAAGACTAGAAACCCAACAATCCTAATTAAACCGCTAAGTCAATATTTATTAAGCAAAAAATATTTACAAGCAAAGGGAGAATAAGTAAACAACGAGAACACATGAGTTTTTGAAAGAATACGAGTACTCTACGTTTAGCATAGTAACTTATAATTAACTCTATCATTTCTCGTCCTCATTTAAGAGACTTAGCCTAATGTGAAGTTAAGGAATCAAAGCTAAGTGCTCAACACGCACGGTCGAGTAAAAAATTACTCTTATTCTCGCCATCGGAAAACCTACATTCGTGTCTTCAAACACTTATAAAACATGAGAAAATTTTAAAATTTGGCCATTTTTAGCCTTATTTTGCAACAAAAACGATAAACAAAAAGATAAACTTTGGAAAGCGTGAAGGTTTAGCAAGGCAAGTATCTATTCACCCCCCCATACTAAAGTTAAACATTGTCCTCAATGTTTCGAGTCTAGGGGTGCAAACACCCCCACACTAGAGACGTAGTCGAATGCCTAATCTAGCATGGAAAGGGTGTAACCAATAAATTAATAGCCGTTTATGAAGTGTGCTATAAACCTAAGGTTAGAACATCAAAAGGATATATCATTTGGATATCGAGAAATTCTTCAAAGCAAACGACCGAGTGCTCTCATAAAACGAACACGAGAGGCTCCAATCGTGAAGATCATGATCTAAAAACCACAATTCACAAACAACCACGAAACAGAGGTTGGAAGGGCACAAATCCTCACACGTAAGCTACATTAGAAAGCGATAATATGTACATAGGATAAGCATGGGACTCCCCCACGAGGCACCTCGTTTTTTATTACCGAGTCATGAGCTCGACTCGATCCCCTCAATACTAATTATCATTGTGGAAAGTGACTTGGTCGAGGTAGTTCAAGGATGGAACTTCCCCGCCAAAGTAGTGCTTCAACCTATGTCCATTCACCTTGAAGTTAGGACCATCATCTTGAGCTAGCTCGATGGTCCCATACAGAAACACTTGAGTCACGGTGAATGGACCGGACCAACGGGATTTCAACTTACCGGAAAAGATTTTCAATCTTGAATTAAAAAGCAAAACTTGATCCCCAATGTTAAAAACCCGGTTTTTAATTTTAGAATCATGCAACTTTTTAGTTTTCTCTTTATAAATCAATGAATTTTCATAAGCAGTATCCCTCAATTCATCTAATTCATTCAATTGCATTTTCCGGTGTTTTCCCGCGGTCTCCATATCATCATTACAATGCTTTAGGGCCCAATAAGCCTTGTGTTCTAACTCGATAGGCAAATGACAATTCTTTCCATACACAAGCTTAAAGGGACTGCACCCAATGGGCGTCTTATGAGCGGTCCTAAAGGCCCATAAAGCATCGTCCAACTTATCCGACCATGATTGTCGGTTTTCCCCAACTGATCTCTCCAAAATCCTTTTCAACGCTCGGTTTGAAACCTCGACTTGCCCACTCGTTTGTGGGTGATAAGCCGTAGAAAGCCGATGTGTAACCGCATATTTCCTTAGAACCCTTTCAAATTGGTCGTTACAAAAATGGGTTCCACGATCGCTTATGATAGCACGAGGGGTTCCAAACCGAGAAAACAATTGCTTCAAAAACTTGACTACCACACGAGCATCATTGGTGGGCAAGGCCTTGGCCTCCACCCACTTAGAAAGGTAGTCAACCGCAATGAGAATGTACTTATTACCACAAGATGATGGGAGGCCCCATAAAGTCTATACCCCAAACGTTAAAGATCTCACACACTTGGATGATATTTTGTGGCATTTCATCTTTTTTTGAGGCTTTTCCTTGTCGTTGGCATGCGTCACACGACTTCACAAGATCTTGTGCATCTCGGTAAATAGTAGGCCAAAAGAAGCCGGCATCAAACACCTTTTTAGCCGTGAGATTAGCACCGTGGTGACCACCCGTGGGTCCCTCATGGCAAGCTCTAAGGATGTTAGAATCTTCGGTGCCAAATACACAACGTCGGATGATTTGATCCGCACAAGTTCGAAACAAGTAAGGGTCGTTCCAAAAGTAGAACTTGACGTCACGAAAGAATTTTCGTTTTTCTTGAGTCGTCATACCCTTAATGATGAAGTTACCCGCATGGTAATTTGCAAAATCCGCAAACCATGGGGTGGAAGAATCAAGCTCAGAATTCACTACACCAAGTGTCTCGAGCGGAAATGTTTCGGTGATTTCCTTGGGCTTGTAAACACTTTGGTGAGGATCTTCCAAACGAGAAAGATGATCGGCCGCTAGATTCTCGGCTCCTTTTTTGTCAACGATGGTGTGATCAAATTCTTGAAGGAGGAGAATCCAACGAAGTAATCTAGGCTTAGCATCTTGCTTTGCCATGAGATACTTAATAGCCGAATGGTCCGTATACACTATGCATTTCGTCAAGACGAGGTAAGGTCGTAACTTCTCAAATGCATACACCACGGCAAGGAACTCCTTTTCCGTTGTAGTGTATTTTAGTTGAGCCTCGGTCATCGTCTTGCTAGCATAGTGAATAGGCAAGAAGTGCTTATCATGACGTTGCCCCAATACGGCCCCAATGGCGTAATCACTAGCATCACACATTAGTTCAAAGGGGAGGTTCCAATTGGGAGCAACAAGAATGGGAGCTTCGGTAAGTTTCCTCTTAAGGATTTCAAAGGCTCGTACACAATCTTCGTCGAAGACAAAACGTGCCTCTTTTTCAAGAAGATGTGTAATGGGTCGAGAAATCTTCGAAAAATCCTTGATGAATCGACGATAAAAGCCCGCGTGGCCTAGGAAACTCCTAACTCCCTTGACGGTTTTGGGATGAGGTAATTTGGCGATGACGTCTACCTTAGCTTGATCTACCTCAATCCCCGCTTTCGAGACCTTGTGTCCTAAGACGATTCCACTCTTAACCATAAAATGACACTTTTCCCAATTGAGCACAAGGTTGGCTTCCTTACAACGTTTTAACATTCTCTCAAGGTTCGACAAACACGAAGTGAACGAATTACCAAACACAGAAAAGTCATCCATGAAGACTTCCATCGTCTTCTCGATCATATCATGAAAAATAGCCATCATGCACCTTTGAAAGGTTCCCAGTGCATTACAAAGTCCGAATGGCATTCTACGATAGGCAAACGTTCCATATGGACACGTAAACGTGGTTTTTTCTTGATCACGAGGATCGATGGGAATTTGGAAGTAACCGGAAAAACCATCTAAAAAGCAATAGAAATCGTTTCCCGCAAGACGCTCCAACATTTGGTCCATGAAGGGCAAGGGAAAATGGTCTGTTCGAGTGGCTTCATTCAACTTTTGATAGTCAATGCACACTCTCCATCCGGTCACGAGTCTAGAGGGAATTAACTCGTTGGCATCGTTTGGCACAACGGTCATTCCTCCCTTTTTAGGGACACAATCAATAGGACTCACCCAAGGGCTATCGGAAATAGGGTAAATCATTCCCGTGTCAAGGAGTTTAAGGACCTCCTTTTTGATGACGTCGTGAATTTTGGGGTTCACCCTCCTTTGACTTTGGATTGTGGCATTGAAATCCTCCTCCATTAAGATTTTGTGGGTACAAAACTTGGGATCGATTCCCTTAATGTCGGATAACTTCCACGCAATCGCCCCTTTGTGATTCTTTAGAACATCGACAAGTGCGGTTTTTTCATCATTCGAAAGATCCTTCGCAATAATAACCGGCAACTTGTCGTCCTCCTCCAAGTAGACATATTCGAGGTGAGGAGGTAAATCTTTCAACTCGAGGATAGGTAGTTCCTCAAGTGAAGATTTAGGCTCGATACTCATAACCTCCTCGGGTGGAGGAAATGGGAAATCGTTGAGAAAATCCTTGATAATCGAGAAGTCCTCATTGTTGTCGAGGTCTTCGTCACAAGTACGTGGAACATTGCATTCTTCCAACGTAAAACCACCTCCTTCAAATGGAGTGAAGGTTGGTGTCGAATTATCAAGAATTGGATCTAACATAGTTGGATTGACACTAGTTTCTTCATCACCAAACCCTAAAACTTCTTGTGAAAATTCCTCGCAAACCACGTCGATCATATCAACGAGGTTTATGGTAGCAACGGAATAAACATGAGAAAGTTGAGAATTTTGAGTTGCGTTTATAACAAGTTCCTCGTCGTTGAAACGTAGGGTGATCTTTCTAGCATGAACATCAATTAAAGCCATAGACTTATCTAAAAACGAACGACCTAAAATAAGAGGAACTTGAGGATCCATGGGGATATCAACGACGATAAAGTCTACGGGATAGTAGAACTTCCCTACTTTCACAAAAACGTCTTCCGCCAAACCACATGCACGAATCGTGGAATGGTCGGCCAACTCGATAGACATTAGTGAAGGAGTAAGATTAGGAAGATTGAGCGACTTGAAGATTGCAAGTGGCATCAAATTAATGCTAGCACCAAGATCGGCCAAGGCATAGCATTCTTCCATATCTTGAATTGCACAAGGGATAAAAAATTTACCGGGATCACCGACTTTTTGAGGTATGCGATTAAGATAAACCGACGAACAACTAGACAATTGATGCAATTTCTCCTTGTTGTTTAACATACTCTCAAAGTTAGCGGCAAATCGAGGCATCATGACCAAAGCATAGGCGAAACTCACATTAAGGTGCAACTCACGAAACATTTTCATAAAAACCTCAAATTGATAGTTGTCGCGCTCTTATCGTTTCTCCTTCCTAAGTCTCGATGGGTAAGGCAAGGGTGGTGTGGGTTGGGGCATAGGCATAGCCTTTGGAATCTCGGGTTCCAGTGTTGGTAAAGGGTCGACCGTAGGTGTGGCATGAGCGGTACTTTGTGGGCTTGAGATATGCTCCTTTTGGACCACCACCTCGGGTTCTTCCTCAAATTCCTCCACCGTTGGAGTAATTGGTTGAGGAGTCGGTTCCTTAAGTGCCTTACCACTTCGTGTGGTCATCACTTTCATCTCTCCCTTCGGGTTTGAAACGGTGTTACTAGGCAAACTTCCCGAAGTAGAGGCTTTGTTCCCCATGACGGCTTCTAAAATGGCATTAAGCTTAGCATCTTGACTATTAAACTTAAGATCTTGACTAGCGGCTTTTTGGTCAGTTCTTTGTTCAAGCCTAGCATGACTTTGTTCAATTTTATTGTTTTGACCTCTAATTTGATTAGCAAAATCATTTTTCAACTCATTTCTCATGTTAAGATTTTCCTTCACAAAATTAGCTAACTCCTTGGTGTTTTTAGCCGTGTCCCTAGCTTGACTAGCCAATTGCTCTTGAATTTTTACCAAAATCTTATCATTTGCCGTAGCGTAATTCAAAAAGTCCATTGGAAGTTCTTTAGTGTAAACATTTTGAAGACATTGACTCGTGTTTTGAAAATTACGGTTTTGGTTTTGATTTTGCAATTGGCTACTACTTCCTTGATTCCCATAGTTGTTATTACCCTTATAATTGTTTCTTTGATTGCTTTGGTAACCAACTTGATTGTTTCGATAATTGTTAGCATTTTGCTTTGGTGGAAAACCCGGTAGAGTCAATTGATTAGTGCGGTGAACTTGACCGTTTTGGTTATAAGTTCCCGCGGCCGCGAAGGCACTCGAAGTGTTACCACCGTTGGTAATGCACTCGGAATAATCGTGAGCTCCACCACAATACATACAAGAAATCTCAACCGCTTTAGCCATAGCGGGAGTGGGTTGTTCACCAACTTTAAACTCAATTAACAATCCCTTAAGCTTATCAAAAATCTTGTTCTCCAAATTAGCCTCGATTTGGCAAGCATCAACGGTGTGTGACAATGAAGGCGAAGGCGAAGACGAAGCCTTACGAACACTCGACGTGCTACGAGGACTATAGACCTTAGATCTATTCTCAATTATTAACAATGCTTCCTCGACCGTCTTACACAAAAAATTACCACCCGCGACGGCATTAAGATAATCACGCTCATGATCGTTCAAGCCATTGTAAAATGTGTCAATTTGATGCAAGTCGGAAAAACCATGATGGGGACATTCGTGCAACATTTCCTTAAACCTATTCCAAGCCGTTGAAAAACTCTCATTATACTCTTGTGAAAACTTTGAAATCTCGTTTTTCAAGTGCGTAGTCTTAGAGGGCGGAAAAAATTGGTTCACGAATTTTGAAACGAGATCCTTCCACGTCAATATAGAATTGGGTGGCTCTTTCTCTAACCAAACTTTTGCGGGCCCCGCTAAGGAATACGGAAAAAACATCATCTTAATCGAGTCGTTTGAGACGTCCTTAAACTTGCAAGTGGTGGTGAGATGATTAAATTGGCGAATGTGGTTATGAGGGTTGTCCTTTTCGTCACCTCGAAACTTGTTGTTTTGAATCATGGACAACAAACCCGTCTTAACCTCGAAATTCTCCGCAAGGATAGCGGGAATCACAATCGCTTCTCCATAACCCTCGGTGGGTGCTTGAAGCAACTCCATCATAGTTCGATTAGCCATGGGTGCTTCTTTCACTATAATGGGTTCGTCAATAGGAGACTCCTCACTAGAAGGAGTGATTGATTTGTTTCTTCGTTTACGAGCACGTCTTGCTTTGGAGCGAGTTTGCATAAACGTCACGTACAACGAGAAGGCGAGCAAAGAAGATTCTTTTTGGTGTTTTTACTTTTTCCATTTTTTTGTGGTTTTTGATTGTTTTTACTTTTTTTTTGGATTTTTGGAATGTATTAGGTAGACACAAATCTACAGATCTCCTCCTTAATCAAATCTCTCGATTAAAGAAACCTCAAGGAATGAAAACGATCACGTGAAGTGAACGCCTTCGATGACTTTAGAACGATGGTGGAACACCAAATCGTTCAAGAGGGTTTAATCAAATGAAACCAAGAAAATATATATGATACTTAGTAATACTTTGGGCGGCAAAACCCTCGATTAGCTTTCAATCTCAAAATACGCACAAGCAAGCGGAGGAAACGAGGCGGCGTGAAGCACTTAAGAGCCTTTTTCCTTTAGGTCGTGAAATACAACCGCCTTATACCCACCTTATAGTTTGTATTTTTCAAAATCGAGCTTCACGAAAGTATTTATCTATTTTTGCCTTTTTCTTTGGTTTGAGATTCGAATACAATGATTGGGTAATGAACTCCCAAGTCAAGGTTGTGATTTCTCACGTATTTGGAGTACTTGTAAATTTATTGTTCTACGTATACAATATATTAATAGTATTCACAAAAAAACGAAAAACCGATAATACGTATTAGTAGAGTGCTACTAATACAAATACTGATTATGGCTATATATAAAAACAACAATGTTCAAATCAAAACACAACACGCCTCCCCGACAGCGGCGCCAAAAATGGTTGTAGTAAAATTACCCCTTTAGGAAAAGGAAGGTAAAATAGGGCAAGTAAGCACGACGGTTTAGGAAAACCGTGTGTGAATGACCCTAAAATGAGTTCAAGTTCGTTCTCAAGGAGGCTAGTGCGTTGTGTAATGAATTGATTTTGATTTGTGATTATATGATTGAAAAAGGAAGAAAGAAATGAGATTATAAGAGAAAGACGGTTACAAAGACGGATTAAACTAAGACGAAAAAGGCGATCACGTAAAACCGTAAATAGTGCAAAAATTAAAATTTTAACCTAAAAATTCCTAAAAATTACTAAAAATCCACAATAATATTCTAAGAGTTTACAAAAAATCCAAACTTGCTAAAACCTTTTAATTAATTAGACAATGACTTTTTAATGCTAATTAAAGCCCTAAAATCACAATTAATTATTAAAAAGCCCTAAACAAGATTTTAAAGTTTGTAAACCTCAAAAATAACCTAATTAAGCTAAAAAGTATTTTTTTAAATTTTAAAACAAAATAAAAATATTTTTAAACACTTAAAAACTATTAAAATCAATTAAAACTTAAATAAATTCTAGAAAATAATTGAAAAGTCCTAAAAATATTTGGAAAGTTACAAAATTCCTAATTAAGTGTCTTCAATCTATGAAAAATGTAAAAACTTAAAAAATCAAACTTTCATTTTTTAATAATAAAATAATATTAAAATATTCAAAAAAATTCAAAGTTCATAAAAAATTCTAAAAAATTACCAAAAATATAGAATAATGTAACTAAGACAAAAATGCAATAAAAAGTTTCTAAAACCTATTTAATAATTTTATATTGAATTTTAAAGTTAGTTAAAAACCCTAAAATCCTATAAAATAAAAAATAAGACTTTTTGAAAACTTAATTAGCTGTAAACCTCAGACATATAATTAAAAACCTAAAAACTATTTTTTCAGATTTTTAAAATACCTTTGTCAATTTTTAAATTACTTTTCAAAATTTAAACTAAAAATAATCCAAGAAAATTAATTAAGCACGTGAAAAATAATCTTTTTGTACTGAAAAGTCTTAAACCCTAATACGAACCAAAGAAAAATGCTAATCAACAAAAATCCTAAAAGAATAAGCTGGAAAAAGCTTTTAAATAAGTTGCTAGTTAAATAAGCTACAAAACAGATACTTCTTAAATAAATATTGGTTAGCTAGATTTGCATAGAAAGGCACTTGGGTCACTGGTTAACACGTATAGTCCTCCAACGAGGGGTCCCGTGTTCGAGTCCATGCCAAGGAGCTTTTTGCTAAAACTTTTTTTTTTTTAAATACTCAAACACAGTAACTCTAATACACTCTAAACAAACTTTTATCAAATAAACAAGCTAGATCAACACTAGAGAATCAAAACAAGTACCCAGGTTGTACTTATTTCTGATGAACACAATGGTAATATTTTCACTTGTGCAGATAAGACAAGAGGAGCTTGTTTTGATTTTGTGATGATTTTTGATGGACAAATGGGCACCCCTACACTCAGTTGGAGTGTAGGGAGTCAATTAAAGCTCAAAAAACACACAAGTCTTTACTCAAATAGCACACAAAGATCACCAAAAAGTTACTGATTAACTATTGTAGGACTGAGAGTGTTTACTGAATCACTTGGCACAAATGTGAAATTTAAAAGCTAAGAACTTGCATATAAGCTAAGCACATGACATATAACCAATGACAAACCTTGATTAAACCTAAGATCTAACAGACTTAGAAACTTGGTAGTCAAATCAACACACAATCATGCACAAATGGGACTTTACTGATTTAGCAGGTGAAAACCATTTTTTAAACATGCAAACTTGTGTTTTAACTCTACCAAACTCAAAACTAATGAGAATATAACCTAACAACCACCTAGTGAGTGTATCCAAGCAGGTTTTAACTCAAAAACTTTTGCCAATCTCAAATCAGACACCAGATCCAAACACTCCTTAATATTTAGAAAACAAAATTTTTCAAAGCAAATCTATTCAAGTCACATTCAAACTGATTATCAATACTTCTAACATGCATATTAATCAGTAAAAGACCTAATCTAGCAAGTATAACACACAATCAAGCAGTTCACAAAAATTCATCAAAAATCACATAAAACTGAATATTTTTGAAAAATGAAAACTAAGAGCAAGAATGCTATCTTGTTGGGCCTACATCCAGGCCCAACAGTGACTGAAAAGTCACCTCCAATCAGGCTGGGGCCTGAGCAGAACTCTTGGGGTTGCTGATGTTACTTGGTGCAAAAGGTGGAAGATAGAGATTTAGGATCTTGATTACCCTCCTTTTGGTTTTTGTCCCTGTACAACCACAACAAACCAGGAAAGAAAACAAGTAGAATGAGCTGGTCATAAGGCAAATAAGCTATAAGCCAGCTTATTAGTTAAGCTGCCTATGGCTTATTGGACTGAAAATAAAAAAACTGATTTTTTGATTTTCTTAAAACTTAAATAACAACTATATCAACAAGAGCTTTAACCCTCACTTAAGCTTGATAATCAACAAGATTATCAGGCCTATGTGATCAGCTTAAAACACTTGGACCCAATACTTAAAAACTTAACAGCTTAAATCGCCAAACAGAAACTTAATATAAAGTTTTAACTTGAAAAATTTAAAACTGCAATGGAAAGTAAATGTGGATCTTTTTGTTTCTCGTCAAATACTCAATACCATTTCATTTCATTAAACAAAACTGGATTTACAAGGATTTGACCAAGGAGAAGGAAAAAGAACAGGAACAAATGGAAGTCCTACATGCCTTTATATAGAGGCTACAAATTCCTTCTAGAATTGAATGGAAACTTAAACCCTAATAACATGAACTCCCAACTTTGCCCTTGACGAATATTTGAAGATGCCAGTTAGATGCCAATTTTTTGAATTTGTCAAGAGTGCCATGTGAGGATCTTTGGACTATTGTGGGGGTGCCAGCAGTGGAGAAGAGATCTTGGACGTCCAACATTTAGCTTAGGATGTAAGCAAGGGCGTGGGTCGTTGATTTTCTGCACTTTGTTTGTTTGGGAGTGAATAGTGGGGCAGGGGAGGGTGGTAAAAGCATGTGAGGTGATGGTGATGGGGGTTTAAGGGTGGGTTTAGGATTAGTTAGCCCTCAATCAATGATCTGGAAATAATGGGACCAAAACCCTTTGGTTTGTGTAAATGGGGATTAGGGTTTATGTGTATGATTAGAATAGGTTTAATCCATTTTGGGGGAAAGATTAATTTAAAAACGTGTTTGGAGGGAAGGGATTATTTAAGTTAAATGGTGTGGGTGGAAAGTAGACGTGGAGGGTGAGGTGAGGTGGAAGTTTGTGATTGGTGGTGGTGGGTGATGTGGAATGTGGATAGGCTGGGAGTGGTTTGGGTGTTTGACAGTTTAGGTCCCCAAGGTTTCACAATCCCTTCACTTTGTATTTAAACAGCATAACTCCAAATCCCTTTGATAACAACTTTGGAAACTTGTCACTTTTGGCACAATTAAGTTTTCAAACTTAAAACAAGGACTTCACATGTAATTTCTTCATTCTTCAAGGACTGAACTTGTACATTCTTGATAATTCAAGGTTTTGACTTGTTTGTTGACTTCTTTGGAGGACCAATATTGACAATTTAGTTTTTTGAGGGACTAAATTTGCCAATTCTTCAAAGTTAAGGGTCCTTTTTGTAATTTTGACAAACTTTAGGGACCAAACTTGTAATTATGAAGATACAAGGGTATAAAGTGTCAATTCTTCCATATTGGAAGACCCTTCTTCATAATTCTTCAAATTTTCAAGGGTTGACTTTGGAAAATTTTTCATTAGGGCTTGGTTCATCGTGCGGCTTCGTTTCCCGTGTTCGTTTTTGACTGATTCTTGTGATCTTTTGTCATTTTCTCAATATTCGTACCTAAAATACACAAGCAACAAACACAAGCATATATTTGGGTATTTTGATGATATTTAATGCATTTTAAGCCCTATTTGGACGATGAGACTATGTATAAAAGCAGTCTCATCACTGTGGCAGAACAGGATCAGGGTTCTGAACATCATCCAAGTGAGCATTATCACCATCTGGTTGAGACATTGAGATTTGGTATGTGTGTAGTGTTTGGGGTTGTGTTCTTCTTTTTCAGAGTTTCTCAACAAGCTCTAATACCACTTGTTGATCCCTTTGGTTGGATCTATATTCTGTTAAGAATTAGTATAGTAGTTTGTAATCAAACTAAAACACTTTGAGCACTCTTACTAACACTAAATAAGTTACGGGAATCTAACTTATAAAGCACAGAAGAACAAAATTACTTTTAACTATTCGATTCTGTTATTAATCGACTTGAATGAGGTACATGAAAGACATTGTACCTATGTTCCTTTTATAGAGTAAGGAACCCTAGAAACCTTAGAATATTCTATAAAGATAATTATATCACAGACGATATATTATCAATATTCTAACTATTTAGGTATATCACATAAGATATACTCTAACTATAACTATGACATATCTTATACAAAGATATATTCGTCCTAATCATTATAGCAGTACTTACTTTATAAGTAGCAGTACTTACTATGTACCGCGTTAATACTAACGGTAATTACATAACACTAACAGTACTGGGAATACACTAATGGTATTTGACACTTAAGAAATAATTCTCAACAATTAGTTTTCCTCTTAGTGGCAAAAGATTTCTTCCATTGAATTCGTCTTTGTTTGCATTCTAAAAACAATTCCTCACTTCTATTTTTGTGGAGTGAAAAGACCATAAAGACTGTTTTCATAAGCATAATTATATGATGTCACAAAATCTTTATTCACCGGTGATCTACTCGCCTCATCCCAAAGGGACGTCTCTTCATTATCGAGGCTAGCTAATGGACAATCATGATCGGTCCATTCAGACTCATCAAGATATAAGTGAGGGTTAGCAGCTTGAGCTTGTTCAAGGTACTTGGGGGTGGCAAAGCTAGGTTGACCTTTGAAAACGATCGAGGTGCTATCATTATAACGGTTTGAATAGAGTCATGCGTTTTATAAACACCTTTTTTTCAAAAAATCGACTTGTTCTTCGAGATCCTTTACTTTTTCAGTATCTTTGCCTTGTCTATTTTTTAAATCTTATTTTAATTTTTCAACCTCTTGTTTCTTTTCGTCAAAAATTTTAGCAGAATCAGTGGTATTCATAGAAAGCCTCTGTTCAAGTTCATTAAATTTTGTTGTGGCAAGGTACGTTTTTTGACGTTCATCACTTAATAAGACATTAAATTGACGTTTTTTTAGTTAACAAAGCAAGAGCTTCGTTGTATTTATTTTCAAAATCATCCTTTTTAACGTTGATGACATGACTTTTGTACCCCTCAAGCTCTTTGGTCTTTTGAAGAAGCTCAGCCCTATAACTATCAATAGTCTCACTAGATTTTATAAGAGCGGCTTTGCATTCTTCAAAGTTTTGAGTGAGCGTTGCGTTTGCATTCTTTAATTGCTTTTGACTCTTTCTATTTTCATTGACATCTTTTTGTAAACTAGCAATTAAATTAGCAAGCGCGAAGCGCTCCTCATCATCATACTCATCTGTATGTTGATCATCCTCAAACTCATTATTGCACATGTCTGATGAATCGGGTGTGGTGTAGCTATCAACCGTTTCCATCATACACGTGTCAGTAATTGTTGTTGGTAGATCACTATGCTCATGTGTATCACCAAACACATTATATTCATCATCATGTTGTACCTTATCAATACTCATCGGTATCAAAGATAGGACCATTGTCATCTTTAGTGACGTTAAGGACCTCATGAATCTTTGCCATGTATGCATAATGTGCCTCGAGTTCTTGGTCGGAGAGTTCATCATTTGTGTCATCAAGCATTTCTCCTTGCTTAGCTGATAACTTGATCCCAGCTTCCATTTTCTTGCGTAGCAGCATCTTTTCCTTATGATAACCATAATCTTTGACCCTCTTTGGCTGTCTGCATTTCCTAGACAAATGCCCATAACCTCGGCAGTTAAAACACCGAATCCCAGTTTGTTGCACAACTTGAGTATCAACAGTTTCTCTATTTCCAACAACAGTAGCAACCCTCTGATTATCATACTTTGTAGGTTGTCGATTATACTTTGGAGGAATCTCAGCACGTCTTCGTGTGTCATACGTTGGAGGACTTTGAGCATAGTTGTTCCTCGTGTTAGATGATGTTTTGAGGTTGTTGTTGGTAGGTTTGTAGATTTTCCTGTATTGTTTCATAATAAAAGCCATTTGTTTCTTGAATTCCCTATCCTTTTGAGCAAGTTCTTCATCACTGTCTTCTTCGGATGATTGATCTGGTGTGGATGATGGTGCTCATGCAACTTTTTTGCCTTAGGATCCTTTTGGAGCATGTGACTTAGACACAATGGATGATCGTGGTGATGATGATTGAGTGTAGTAGGTCTTTGGAGCACGAGAATGATAATCTGGGTAATGTTGAGTGATAGATACCAAAGCAAGTTCATTTGAAACCTTTGCAGCACGTTCAGCTTGAAGTTCATTTGCTTTATTTTGAAATTGTTTCAAAACATCAAAGAGCGTGTGATATGAAACTTTATCTAACTTTTTTTGTTGTTTCACTAAGATAACAAACCGTGTCCACTTTGGTTGAAGTTGCTGTAGAAATTGGACATTGACTTGCATGGTGGAAACTTACAAGTTGTTTCGGGTCATGTCATTCATCATTTTGTAGAATCAGGAGTAATAAGAATCAATTGATTCCCCATCCTTTGATGTAAACTTGCCAAAGTCCCAAAACATCTTAGTTTTCATGTCTTGTTTGTTAAGTGATTCACCTTGTTGTAATCTTTCAATAGCCGTCCACATTTCTTTAGCAATAGAACATGCATCAACCGTGGAATAAATATCATCTCCAATGCCACTGAGAATTAAGTAGATTGCTTCCTTTTCTGCATCAAACCAAGCACGGTTCTCTGGTGTGAGATCGTTTCTTTTTTCATCATGTTCATAAGCTGCTTGTTCTTTAGTTGTGTCTGTGGCTGGTTGTGCAGTAACATTTATCCTTGCGAGTTTATAGGGTCCATCAAAAATACATTGCCTTAAAGCATCACCGTTAGGTTTTGTGTCAAGATAACATAGAAAACGGGATTGCCATTGATCATATCGACCCGACACAAGCATTGGTGGTCTCTCTTTGTTACCCGCCACCATTATGTTGTTGTTCGTCACACGATATTCTACAGTAGAATCCATCTCAAAATTATCTGAAATGATGAAGTGAATATGGATCTTAAGTAGATGTTATAGTGATTGATTTGTGGTTGAAATTCCGAAAATTACGATTTTTCTTCAGTCCGACAATAAATTCCCTAGTCCGATGAAACGGTAGACCAAAAAATTTTATAATGGCCAAATTTTGAAATCGAGCTAGAAATGTCCTAAAACTAGTATGGAAAAAATTTGAATTTGCTTGATAGGTAAAATTTTAACTCTTTTTTTTAATCTTCGTGTAAACTATGTTCCAGGACTAGTCTAGATAGTGGCTAAGTCTAAAAAGTACTCAAACAAATTTAGTTAAACATATCATCGGAATGTCCATCAGAATGTGCTATCGGAATGTCCATCGGAATGTTGTTGGAATGTAGTATCGGAATGTTGTCAGAATGTAGTATCGGAATGTAAGCTGTCGGAATATGACCTGTCTGAATAATCTGTCAGAATATTGTATCGGAGTGCTGTCGAAATGTAAGCTGTCGGAATATGGCCTGTCGGAATAATCTGTCGGAATATTGTATCGGAATGCTGTCGAAATACACAATCGGAATAATCGTCGGAATGTAGAAACCCTTTTCCGATGGAATTCCGTCGGAATAACTGTTGGAATCTAAAACCCTTTTCTGATGGAATTCTATCGGAATACTTGTGCAGTTCCGAAACTTTTGGTAAAAAAGTGAGATTTTTGACAAGAAATCCGTGATTTTAACTAACCGAAAGCAACAAAATCCCTACCACAACTATGTAGGAGATGTATATCAAGATTTAGAGCATGCAAAACACAAAAATCTTGAATTTGAGAGATGAAATAAGGATCAAATCATACGAATCAAATGAAAACTCAACAACCAATCACAAATCTACCCCATGGCGATTGATACCAATTGTTGTCACATAAATTACGTGATGATTAAACAAGAAAGAAAGGTAGAAGATAGATGAATTCTAGAGAGAGAAAGTAGTGAGAGAAAGTAGAGAGAATGGTTGGAACTTTTGGAGGATTAGATTAGTGAGAGAAAATAAAAATGACTAACACCCTTCCTAACATGCTAGAAAGGGTATATATAGTCCACCCACACGCGGGCTTGTTTATGGACTATATTCTAGTGGGCCGGGCTTTCCTTTTGGGCTTTAGTTACTTATGAATGAACTTTAGCCTAAAGTTAAGCCCGTATAACATGACTAATCTACTACCTATTTCAACGTTCTGTTATACGATACATAATAAACAAATGACCGAGCATTCTTGTTCGACTCGATATTTTGAGGCTAACATAAATGAAATGAAAAGGATCTTGGAATTTGAAGGAATCCATGTACCGTAAATAGCCATAAAGTTATCAGAAATGGTATGATGTGATTTCGAAAAAATGTTTGGATCCCCTGTACATAAAATACCACCAGAATTCCCCAAAGCCTCACTAAATAAATGCTCAAAACTGTAATTACCCCAAATAGCTTTAGTATCCATTGTCGGAATACTTTTCATTTTAGTTTCTTGTATAGACAAAAAAACTCACCTTGTATTTAGAACATAACACCCTAATCTAAGTTTTTTTGGTCTTGGATCCTAGACCTTGCACATTTAAAGAGAGACAATTCATTGAGGAGCGTCCCTTGCTCCTTGCAAACTAATAATATGCTCCAAATCCTTAGTGCAACCATCAAAGAATATCCCATAGTGTTGCCTACATTATTGAGTATCTAGTAAGCCTACAATGGAACCTCCTGTCTTGGTATTCTTTATGTTGTCACCTGTAGAGTGAGACGAAGTAATGTCAGTAGGCTGAGCATCCTCCACCACACGAGAACAGAATACACTAGGCCGACTCTTGGGGCTATCTGGCTCCTCCTGAACATCACAGTGCACCAATTCAGCCTCTTTAACTGCAGGGGGTGTAAACCCCGATGGATTCGGTATACTAGACACAGAGTTACCATCTGCCAACGATTTTTTAAGTTGCTCATACAAATCGAAAGGATCAGAAGATCCCTCCTTAGAAGCAGCATTATTGTTTATCTCCTGTTCACCAATTGGCTCACCAAAAATAGTATCGGACACAGCTTCATCATCGCTCACCCCTTCCAAATCCTCTTGTTTATTATCTTTCTCATTAATAACATGATCCCCTTCTAACGATTCGTTATCCGAACAAAAATTAATATCGGAGGACTCTTTAAATGTTGGAGGCCAAATAAAGAGTTCCTTAGCTCTAATCATAAACACCTTACCACGTACAATAATTTTAAACCTCTCCATAATGTTATTTTCACATGTCGTGTTGATACATATACGTTTACGAGCAAACATATCATCCTTATTTTCCTCGAGGTCCATAACAACACCCCACTTAGCCCCGATTCTTTTAAATGTAGCCTGAGACCAAGCGTGCAAATGAACGCATTCAGTATCAACCCAAACAATTATTTCCTTTGAGACAAAATCGCATGAGCATTGCAAAGACGAACAAACCATGAAGCAACCCCTACGTGTTGCATGAACTTCTCCGTGGTGCTAGAAGAATCATGTTCAATCATAACCCACAAGCCACCTAAGTACACAAGCTTGACATTAGCGAAACCCTCGTTTTCCAATAGGACATGCAAATTATTAATGGCGGAAAATTCTTTGATCTCTCCCATGACAAAATTATCAAAATCCCTCGACACCAAACACGACTCATCCAAAACAATAGCACGCTCCAGATCAGAATAACTATGGGTATGAGAAGTATCTTTCAACTTCGATACATAAGAAAGCACTCCTATCGAATTAGGTGATACAGCTGGTTTAGTGGGGCGATTATTATTAATTGGCTTATTAACTCGGTCGAAACAAGCCACATTGGCATGAAGGTGAAACCTGCCAATCTAAATGGTACAAAGATTCCCCACCCGTCACTCTACATTCTCCACCCTTATGAACCTAACAAACGTAAATCGTTTACCAACTTTAGATTTATGGTTTGGGATATACACATCAATCACCTTCCCATAACCTTCACACTCTTTCCACAAATCAGCTGAACCAAAGTAGTCCGGAAAATTAGTCACAAAGATCGATGTCGAAATACGCTCCACACTATCTTCCTTGGATCGATGAGAAACCATGATGAAAACACACACGAAACGACGCAGCCGATAAAAAAACCTAAAAATTGAACAAAACCTAAAATTTAAAAAACCTAAATCTGAAAATCAAACCTTAAAATCACGTCGAACCAAATAAAAAATGATTAAAACAATCACTGGATGGACCACAACCCTCGGTTTCTACCGGATCACACGAGTAATAGGGATCCATCAAGATTGAAAGCCTAGAACCAATCACACGAATATAGCGAACGGGGTATAGAACACAAAGATTCATTTAATCAAATGTAATTCGATGAATGGGGATTAACAAGGATGATCAGAAATAGGATCGAAGAGATTTAGGGTTTGCCGCCATGGGAGGTTACTTAAGTCGAATTGTTTTAGTGGTGAAAAAATCGAGGTTCTAATTATGTACATGTTTGATTATAATAGAAAAGTATAGCCAATAAAAAGGGTTAGTTAAACCGAGGCAAATTATTTATTATTTAATCTAAATGAGATTTTCTAATCAAAAATTACTCGGCACCAAAAATATTCATTTAATATGTGATGCGTTATTTGTTTTATTTCTAATATTATAATGATAGAGTACAGAGGTGAAAAGCTATTTGCTAAAATGGTTCAAAATATATTCAACTTGCTTAGTTTGTTTTCTGACAAGTGTTGGTATAATACGTAAACCAATAGTCAAATAAGAGGAAATGTAACAAAAATCATACTAATCATTGCAAAGTTTTCATAGCTTAGGCATAATAAAAAGTGGGTTTGCGAATCAGGTGCATTTAATCAGAGATTAGTGCCTTACAAGTAATGTGAGTGAATGACTCACATTTAATTGTTAAAATTGCAATTGAGTGATATGCTACCCGTTAATTGCTCTAAATTATAAATGGTTTTTAGATAACTTATTATCTTTAGGTCTCATATGTTGTGCTTAAAAATTAGAGTAAAAGAAAAAAATGGGTCAAATATTTAATAGTGATCTAATATGTACTCAGTTGCTTAACCTAGATTGTTTTTTCCCATTATTTTGGAATTTTGGTGATTATAGCCTATACGTTTTTAATCAATACTCGACACATAGATATTTTACGAGACTCAGGAGCTGTTTGATAAAAATAGAATCATTTAGCACTGAATGGTTCAAATGTTGAACGATTTAACGACTCTATGTCAGTTAGATTATGAGTGTTTGATAAATGTGCTGAATGATTAAACTGAATGATTAAAATTACAAATTTAACCTTTCTTGTATTTTTTTATTAAATATTCAAATTATTTTGTTAAACGATACGATGATCGAAACATTCAATTTAAGTACATCAAACATACAAATAGAGATATCAACGTGGTTGTATTGGTTTTTGGTAAAAAAAATTTCAACTTATTAGTGACAATTGCATTTAAACCGTATAATAAAGTGCATTTCACTTGAAAAATGAGGTAAATAAAACAAATGTTTTATACATAAGCGTTGGGTCACTCCACATGATACTGAAAAATTAAATGTTGTAGAACCATATATTATAAACTTAGTAATAAAATATTAAAAGTATCGGGTAAACAAACAAATAGACAATGCAAATAATAATAATAGTGGTAGACACGTGTAGAAGGGTGGGACTGTCAAGTGACAATCATTGAATGATTTTGCTTCCTTACTGGCCTTGAATCGGTCAGCGCCCATTCAATCATCCAGAGGAATTAAAAATATCTATCAAACACACCTACTACTGACCGACTCAGTACTCAACACTTAGTCATGTCATTCAGTGCCAATAAAACACACCCTCAGTATTTTGGATTTTGGATTTTGGATTTTGGATTTTGAATTTTGGATTTTGGATTTTGGATTTTGGATGAAGAAAATAATTGTAGGTCAACTTAATCTGAACCAAATAAATAATGACCTGTTTTGACCCGTTATTCGAGCTTTCTGTGTACTCTGCAAGTTATGAAATTGTCTCACTATTATTCAAAATGCAGTTTACCTCAAGATATACATCAGACAACACTCATGAATAAAATTTTGGACCAATTGTAATCAGGTGAAGCGTCAAATAAGCATCACGTGATGTATTATGATCATTAATTTTGTTACATTATATGAATGTTCGTTTTCTTGGTTATATGTAAAACTTACACCTTTATTGAACTACTCCAGAGAATTCCTCAAATAATGGTTGGTCAGTGACTTGGTGATGTTGAGGTTGTAGATGCATCGGTTGTATATGCATCAACATATAAGCATAACGGGAGTTGAACCAGGAAGTAAGTAGTGATCATGCATGTATTTAATAGGAAAATATATACGGAGTATGTAATAATAGGTTAATAAAGTTGAGTATGTGATGTGTTAACAAAGGAGTTGTGTCACTTAGATAAAGAAAAGGTAAATAGTCTTTCATGTATTTAGGTTGTTTTGTATATATGTAAGAAGAGTGTTTGTGAAATAGCTTAAGTAAAGCATGCAGGCTGCAACAATAAGTTGTTTTGTTGTTGTGAAAATGTTAATAACAATGTATTTATAAACCATTTTAAGTTTCAAATAAGCATCTCAGGTACTCATAACTTCATGTAAATTGTTTGTGAATTAATGGCATATGTTGTTGAGATAATACAGCTATTTCAGTTACTATATTGTTTTTTTTCAGAGAGACTTCCTTGAAACAAAGTTGTGGTACCAAAAAAATGGTGTATGTATGGAAGTGAAACTTTAGGTAGTTAAAAGTTTTGGATTATTTTCATATATCACCCTACTTTTATGTTTAATTTCATATATACCCAAAGTGCAAGTGATTTACAATGTTTTTAATGCATGTTTGGGTATATATGAAATTTCCATTTCAAAAGAGGGGAGATATAAAATTGCCCCAAAAGTTTTAGATATTGTTCAAATTAATGGTTGCTATATGTGTGTTGGTGACCGCTATAAATTTGAATATATATCACTGTTCATTTTTCTATCATCAATACATATGGTCCTCACTACACCTTTATAATCCACAATAGTTTTGACAACTAAAACAGTATTGAACAACTATAAAAGTATTTGTTTCCTTGAAGAATATCTTAAAGCTAGTCGTCCAACAGGCGGGACTTGAAGCTAGTAGAATATATTGAAGAGCATAAATAATGATGGATAATATTTAATACTAATTTTGGTGCTGGCTAGCTAGCTAGCTTTCCCATTCGAAAGATTATTATGTCATGGTCTTACCAAATGATAGACGACGTTAAAATCCATTTGACCATGTGCATTAGAAATCCAATGAAGCCATTCAAACGAATGGTTTCTTAAAATGATTATCGATACATTAAAACTTGAACTGCAAATAGTAGACATACACCTCTATTTCACTTGATTCGGTTCCAAACAATCTTTTTAACAAAGTCATCAAGATCTTTGTAAGCCGACCCACCTTCAACAACACTTTCTTGGCATTCTTTCTGAAGTTTCTTCACTCTCGCCATCATATCAATCCTCTCGACACTTTTTGAATCCATGAACACTCTAACAACCTCAACGATCTCGTCTCTATGAAAAACCAGAACCTCTTCCCTCATGTTCTTTCCGATCTTCCAATCTTTAATGATTTCTTTGTTGATAACAGGTTGGTCAAAAAGTATAGGAAGAGTCAACATCGGTATACCTGAAAACAAGCTCTCTTTAACCGAGTTCCATCCGCAATGCGTCCAAAACCCTCCTATAGAAGAATGCGACAAAACCCTTAATTGGTCACACCATTCCACTACCATCCCTTGTTCACCACATATATCTTTCAAATGTGAGGTTTCTCCTCTAGCCACCCACAAAAAGTTAACACCACTTTCTGTTAAACTGGCTGCGATTTCATCCATTTCGTTACTTGATACTGATAAGTAACTATCCAATGAAACGTACAAGACAATTCTTGGAGTTTTGGAGTCTAACCAGGTTAAGTAATCTGGTTCATGTAATGAGGGGTTTGGTTTATTTTGGAAGTAAGGTATGCTGGGCCCAGATGTGTAAATCGGTATTTGTAATCTGATTTTGAGGGCATCAATGGCTTTAGGTTCTGATACAAACTTGCTGATAATTTTATTAATAACGAAAGATAGACACAAAAAAGAAAGACACTGATAGATTTTTCCCAAGTCCGCAGACCGGTTCTATTCCCCCCTCCTAAACTGATAGACTCCTAACCTTATTTAAAGACTCAGTAATCTTGTTCAACAAGATAACTTAAACAAGGAAAGCACTTAATAACTAGAAAGTAAATAAATAAATATAACTAAATATTTCAGCAAATTTTTATATTTATCTCTTAGAACCCTGAGTTCATATCATTACTCTAGCCCCCAAAAACACCTTGTCCTCAAGGTGTTGCTACAAAATCTTGCCTCACGTGATTCCGGGATCCCATGTTCTTCGTTGTATCCCAGTTGAGTGCTTCAAGAGCAAGCAGTAGTCTTGATATATGATTTTGAGCTCTCTTACGCAGACTTGTAACTGTTCATGTGAATCCAATCTTTCAGATCCATTACCAAGCGAGGTAAATAGCTCTCTAGGTTTTCTAGTTTGGACACATGCAACCACAAACTTTTTCCAAAACAACCCTGCCTTCACCTTCCTATTAGGACTCTGTTGATTTAGTTGGACCTTCATAGAATATACTTGTCTTTCATGGATTATCTCTTCCTTTACTGCCGCTTTTATCGATCTGTGAAACTTTTCAGTTGCCACTGAGATATCTTGGTGCGCCTGTCTAAATTCCTCCTTCATCTTTAACTGGAACTGAGCTAACCTTTCGTCTAATTTAGAATAGATTTCCTTCCAATCAGAGTGAAACCGTTCGAGCATCTCTACAACTTCAATTAGCCGGTCTTCACAGATCATCTTGAGAATTTTGAGGTTACTGTCTTGTGAACAGTAACTTGATGATGAATAGTAACATAGCCGTGAACAATAAACCGTAAACAATAACCATGAAAGAATGTTTTGGCCTTCCCAAATCTTGCTCTGATACCAATTTGATAAGAACATGCTGATAATTTTATTAATAATGAAAGACAGACATAAAAAACAAAGACACTAATAATTTTTCCCAAGTCCGCAGACCGGTTCTATTCCCCCTCCTAAACTGATAGACTCCTAACCCTATATAAAGACTTAATAATATTGTTCAACAAGGTAACTTAAAAAAGGAAAGCACTTAATAACTAGAAAGTAAATAAATAAATAAAACTAAATATTCCAGTATATTTTATATTTATCTCTTGGACCCCAGAGTTCGTATTAGGTTCTAACTCGTGGATGGTGGATATTAGTACATAATTTGCTTTCTTGATTATGTCGTTGAGATTGGTTACTGAGTTCTTATGCATCTGATCAATTCCTAACATTGGAATGTCTTCTATTGTGAATGAAGATACACCAGAAATATAATCTATGGATTCGTGTCCTCTTTCTGTTCAACCAAAAAATAAATATCACCTAATTAGCCAATATGGATTCAAAATTCATATATGTACCAAATGATATTTGCCTAGTAGTAATGTGTCTCGCCAAGTATTCTCAACTATTTTTATAAAAGGTTCAAGACGATCAATTATTTGAAAATGTCACATACTCACATATATATAACAGTAATCAAGTCTCAGACGTGCTTTACAAATAATTAGTCCCTCAGCTTTTTACTCACCGTAAAAACCACCCGAGATTCATATGAAACAATAGTAAAATTTGACAAATCCTTTAACTAGAATCATTGTAACAAACTTTTATAGTGATCAGTACAGTACTTGTGAAATATGTGAATCTTTTCTAGCTAAGATTCATATGAACCAATAATAGTAATTTTTTTTTTGAACGACAACTTTTATTAAAAAAACTAGTAATGCCCTAGAAACATTACAAAGAAATTAAATAAAGGTTTTTAAACCAACAGTCCTTAGAAATTACTCTAGAACAACGATTAGCACACTAATTATACAAAAAAGAAACTACGTCATCATAAATACGAGAACGCCTTGAGGGGGGGGGGATGCGTAAAAAATATGCCTATTCCGAAATGATCATAGTAACCACCACGCTGTAACAAACACGCCATCTAGTAAATCTTTAAGATTGGACGAAAACCTGAGCGAAAGAAACCAAGTATCCCAATCCGAGAAAGAGCCGGCATCAGACCAAGGAATATTCCACCAACGATAAATCAAGCCCGAAAGATCTTTCACCAATGGACAACCAAAAAAATAGGTGTTGAGCATCTTCACTACCCAAATCACATACTAAACAAGTAATGGAATTCACAGGCATACCTCTTTTGCTAAGGTTAAGTCTAGTAGGGAGACGATCTCGACGAGTCCTCCAAACGAAAACATTAGCTTTAATAGGGACACACTTCACCCAACGAGTTACCTCGGTCGACGCAGGAAGGTGCAAATCATCTAAGGCCACTCGAATATCTTTAACAAGAAACATGCCGTCACCAATTAGATCACAAAGCCATCTGTCAGAGGACGAAGATAACCTTATAGACTCAAGAGTAAATAAAAACTCAGTCCATTGTTGATTCTCAGCTCATCCCGAACCTGCCTACGAAACAAAGAACACAACGAAGGCGTTCCCATTTTATCAGCAACAAAAATCTCCTTATCAGATTCTAATACATACAAACGAGGGAACCGATCACAAAGAACCCGTCTGCTAACCACGGGTCTACCCAAAACTTGGTCTTTGCACCATCACCAACCCGAATTCTACAATGAGAGAGAAATTTAAAACCTTTAGCATCCAAAATCAGCACCTCACGAAGAATGGAACTCCAGCAAGAAAATGAACACAATCTGTGATTAGCTAACGAAGGACCATAGATACCACGAATGACTTGATACAATAAAGAGTCGTCTTGAGATATAAGACGCCACACCCACTTAAGAACTAAAGCACGGTTTGATGCGAAAAAACTAGAGACCCCTAAACCTCCATGTTTTTTAGAAGCCAAGACTTGCTCCCATGAAACCCAAGAGATCTTTTTATCTGACTGTTTAGCAGCAATAAAGAACTTACAAGATCACGTAGGACCCCTAGAGGCACTTTATAAATAGACGTAGCGAACAGTGGCGTGGCACCAAGGACAGCTTTTAGAAGTGTTAATTTGCCTCGCACCAAAAGAGTATTAGCTTTCCATCTAGACAACCGAGCATGAATGTTATGAATAACACTAGACCAAGCAGAGTGCCTAGTCATAAGATCACCAACGACGACTCCTAGGTACTTAAAAGGAGTAGATAAAACTACACATCCAATAGTGGAAGCATCATGAAGAACAATCTCCTCAGAAACACCAATACCCATTAAGTGGCTCTTTTGGATATTAATCTTTAAACGTGAAGCAAGATGAAAGCATTTGAGGATTTTAATAATGTTAGCCAAATTAGCGTCAGACCATTCCCCTACAAAAATAACATCATCTACATAAAAAAGGTGAGAGAGAGTCAACTGATCATGAAGATGGATGCCAGTGAAGATACCCTCACTAACCGCCCCAGATATCGAGAGATGAAGAGACTCCATAACCAAGATAAAAAGCAAAGGTGCCAGAGGATCTCCTTTTTTGAGGCCACAGGAAATAGGAAACTCTCTAGTAGGATTTCCGTTAATAAGAATCGAAGCCATGTTGGAAGAAAAAATTCCTTTGATCCAAGAACACCATCTAGGGCCAAAATCAAAAGCTTGAAGAACCTCTAAAAGAAAATCCCATCTAACTGAGTCATACGCCTTAGGAAAGTATACTTCAAAAATTAACGATTGTTTCTTCTTCCTCTTGCACCAAGAGATAACCTCGTTAAGAATGAACGGGCCATCAAGGATTTGACTGTTATTAATAAACATTGACTGAGTGTTAGAAACTAAGCCTGCAATAACAGTGCCTAGGTGATTTTCAAGAATCTTAGTAATAACTTTATAGATACTTCCAATTAAGCTAATAGGTCTAAAGTCTGAAACGAATTTGGCATTTGTCACTTTAATAATTAAAGCAATGAACGAAGAATTACAGCCTAGAGGGAACACACCTGCCATGAAAAAGTGTTGAACCGCAGCACATAATTCTAAACCAATAAGATCCCAGAAGTGTTTAAAGAATTCGAAAGTAAATCCGTCAGGGCCAGGGGACTTATTAGCACCACAATCCCAAACAACATCTTTGATCTCCTCCAATGTCACTAAATTGTCCAAATCTCCTACCTGGTCCTCCGTAAGCCGATTATTAAACGTCATATTAAGCTTAAAGCGAGGGGAAATAGACTGTTTAAAACGTGAGTAAAAATGTGAGACAAAAGCCTCTTTAACCATATTCGGGTCAGTACACCATGACCCATTATTGAAAACACCCAGGATAGCAAGCCGAGCACGCTTATGATTAATAATCCCATGAAAGAATTTTGTATTTTCGTCCCCCTCAGTAGCCCACTTAACTTTGGCCATTTGAGCCGCATCATAACTGTCCGACTGATTAAGATTGTGTAGCCTCCGAGAAACCTCCAATCGGATCAAAAGTAACTCGTCTGAATTGACACCGCTATCCAACTTAGAATCTATATCAACCAGTTGCTTCAATAACAAATCTTTTTTCTCCTTTTTGAGCAAACTTTGTTGGAAAGTGATTGTGGTAAATTACACCTCTTGTTTAGGAAATCAAAAGAGCGTAAATGAGCGGTAAGTATTAAGTGATGATTTAGGAAAATCAAACACTAATGACCCAAAGGTGAAAGTTCGTTTCCCAAGGAGGTATATGTGTGTGACTAAAATGTAGCAAGATTTGAGATTAATATTGGTTAGAAGGGGATGAGAAAAGAGGATGACGAAGACGTGAAATTAATTACTACTACGACTAAACGTAAAACCGTAAAATGAGCAATAATAAGAATTAATTCTAAAAATTACCAATTCACCATAAATCAAAATAAATAAACTAAGAGTTTACCAATGATCAAAAATTTTTCAAACCTTTTAATTAATTAAATATTAATTTTTAAATGCTAATTAAAGCCCTAAAAATCATATTAATTATCAAAAAGCCCAAATAAAAATTTTTTAATTGGTAAACCTCTAAAATGACCTAAAAAGATTAAAAACTATTTTTAGAAAATTTTAAACTAATAAAAACTATTTAAAATGATTTAAAAACTATTACAACTTAAAATAATTATAAAAATTAATCTAAAGATGATAAAATTAATCTAAGAGTTGAAAAAATCCTATTTTAATGTATTTAAGCTAAGAAAAATATAAAAAGTGCAAAAGTGTGAAATTTGAAAAATAATAATAAAATATTATTAAAATAATAGTAAAAATCCAAAAATTAAAAAAAATTCTGAAAACTTGCAAACTAGTTTATTTTGACCTAATAAAACAGAAAATGAAAGTGAAAACACCAGAGTACCCCTATTGGGCCCTCAAATGGGCCAAAACCCAAAACAGTCAACACAAATGGGCTTAATGGGCCCAAAAAGTCAAACTTGGCCCAATTGATTTGGAAAAGCCCTATCTGACTTAAAATTTAATTCTAAACACAAAACTCTGAAGGCCCGAAAGCTGAAAGTGAGCTTATCACAGCTTAATGAACAAACAGCTTATCCTTATTGGGCCAATAAGCCCATTAAGCAATAAGCCAATGCTATAAGCTCTAATTTGACACACAACCTTGTTTTGGGATACTAAAGACATCTGTAAACACACTCAATAAGCCAGAAATAAGCCAAGAACAATTCCACAAAACGACAAAATAGTCGGGATAGAGTTCTAGGCTATTTCAGAAGCTCTAGTTTGTTGCAAAAGCTCACAAATAGCTTAACTAAGAATAATCAATAAAGAAAATCCCAAAAGCCAAGTAGAATAAGCTGTAAGAACCAATAAGCTGGCTGAAAAAGCCAAATAAGCTAGTTTTCTAGCAAAAGCTTAACCAAAAGACTTGTAACCTTCCAAACTTGTTATTAAGCTGAGAAAAATGAGTTATATTACAAAAACAAAGTTGTTGCATGTACCAATAAGCAAAACAGATTCAATAAGCTATAAGACCAAGTTTGACCAAAAGTTAAACGCTGAGAAGTGTAAATCAAACGCTGACAAGCAAAAATTGGACGTTGACAGACTTAATGAAGTGTTGAGACTTTGTTTTTCACCTTGCTGGTCAAGGCTTGAGTACAAACCTTGTGAATCAATGTCTACCAGTTGAGTAGACTTAATGAGTTTTGGCACAAATAAGCCAATAAGCCAGTAAGATTATAAGCTATCAACAAATCAATCCAAGTAGCCAAATAACCTCACAAGCAGCACACAAATAGGATCCAAGCAACAAAACAACAAGCCTCAAACTAGAAATACAAATGCAAGCACCAAATGAGGTGGTCACTTTGCTGATGCAAATGACCACTTCAGCCAACTTTGATAAGCTATAACACACTCAATAAGCTACCAAATTCAACAACCAGATCACCAATAGATAGCTTATCAACCAAACTATTCCCAAACCCGATTTCAGACCTCAGATCCAACTAACAAAGAAGTTATTAGATCTGATGTGTTTGACCAATTTCAAAACACTTTTTATCAGATTTTTGCAAAACTTGAAATCCCTTTTCCAAACTTTCAAAAACTAAACCAATGACTGAAACTTGTTCAAAATGACTTGTTTAGACTTCCCAAACCCTAAGAACCAAAGGCACAAGGCCACAAGGCCTTATTAACCAGTAATCCAAAACAGTCCTTAATCCACAACTTTTCAAAGCAACTTGTGATTTCAACTAACAACCTACTGATTTTATGATTCAAACACACTTCCTAGATGACTACTAACAGATTCAAACACAAAAATCACAACCTTAAACACAAGAACATAAAATCACAGACCAAATCATAAAACAGACATTATCATGAAAATTTTAGGGGAAACTTAAACAAGGGATTATACCTGTCCTCCACAACATCCTAGGAGGACCAGGAATGCTCCTTGGACGTTGTTCAACAAATAGAACAAGACCAAGGTTCTTCAAAAAGGAAGATCAAAACCTGCTGATGTTCAAAGTAGAACAAGGTTTTGATTATGATGATTATTCAACACAAATGAGCAAACAACTCAACCAAGAGCTTAAAACTCTTCTCAGGCTTGGTGTCAACAAGCTTGAAGGAACTTAAGGTTTTTGGCTAAGGGTTAGTACAAGATAATAACCAAAACAGTAACAAGGATTTCAAGGTTTTTGAACCTTTAAAACCTATCATACATAGACGTGCCTTATCCACAAGATTAAGGAAGGTCTAAAAGATCAAATGGAACACAGATTTCAGCTATTCAAACACCAACTTTTAATAAACATAAAAGAGATTTCACAAATTTTAGGAAATTCAAATTTTAGGAAATTCAAATTTTATTTAAATAAAAAGGAATTACAAAGATTATATCCAAAATCTGGAACAAAGGGACTCTCACAAGTTGAGGTCTCCTTATATAGACAAATGCATACATAACACTATTCATAAACCCTAGATGTGAATTTCCTAAATTATCCTTGAGTGATTGATGCCGTTTGTTGTTGGTGAGCTGTCCAAAATGATCAAAACCGTTCATTTTAGCTTGCTAGTTAAGCAGAGAGTCTAAGCTGTTGATCTTGACACGTGTCCTTACTTGAAGAGGAGGGTGTGATGTGATGGGTTAACGGGGTAGATGGTAGGGTCCATTGGTGAGTGGAGAAGAGGGATTTTTTGTTAGGATGGGTTTCAAGTGAGGTGAATCACACATGTGCCAAGGTAATTTCTTTTTCCCCTTTGTTTTGTAAAAAGTAAAACTGGGTTCATCACGTGCTACAGTGCCACGTTTGATCCGATTTTAGTGGAGGGTAATTGTGTTTGGCGCAATAAACTTGTTTGAATGTTTCATTGCCCATCTTTGGTCCTTGTTCTTTGGGGAAAGTTGTAAAAAACTTTTTCAGTCAACTAAACTTGCATTCCTTTGTTATTCAAGTTCTGATTTTCACACTTTTGCCCAAAAGCTTTGGCAAAAGTGTTTCAAGGGTAATTTTTGCCATGTTTGAATATTTGAGGGACTGAATTTGGACTTTCTTGATCTTCAAAGGTCTTCAATGTATCTTTGACTCCATGAGGGACCATAATTGAAAATTTAGAATTGATGAGGGACTAAACATGTCATTTCTTCAAAGTTGAAGGACCATTTTGTAATTTTGACAAACTTAAGGGACCAAACATGTAATTATGAATATACAAGGGTTTTAAGTGTCATTTATTCATTCATTAAGGACCAGTCTTGTATTTCTTCGAGTCTTCAAGGTTTAATCTTGGATAATTCATGAACTAGGGCCCGATTCTTTGTACGGCTTCGTTTCTCGTGTCCGTTTTTCCTTGTTTCTTGTGATCTTTTATCTTTTTCACGATATCCATACCTAAAATACACAAGTAAACAAACACAACCATATATATGGTATTTTATGACATTTTTATGCATTTAAAGACTGAAAAGAACGATGAGATCATGTATAAATGCCATCTCATCACTCCCCCATACTAAGCAATTGCTGTGCCCTCATGCAATGCTAGAACAAAGTATCTAAGCATCACCAAAATTCAATTTTATTAACCTTTATTGAAGAGTAAAAGACTTGCAATAATACTACGAAGATGTGTAAAGACATAATGTATGATTTTCATCACGAATGTGACTTTTAGGGTCAAAGAATAGAAACAAGTAAATGTCCCTTAGAGTAAATTTTGTCATCCTTGATTGTCATACATTCCATGCTAAGTGCAAAAACAAGATCATTGTTGGTACAACTCACAATGCTAACACTACGCATACGTCCAAATTGTGTAATACTTTTTCTCCCCGTAATCCTAGTTATTATAAAAGGAAATGGGTTACTAGCATTTTTTAACTATTTGTCATGGATCACAAGTGATTCATATTGACTTATTTGAGTATTTATTAGTCCGAAAGCAAAGTAGCACGATTTAATCGACAGTTAGCCGAAGGACAAAATCTTTTAAAACGGCTTCTCGTGTATCTCCTTAAGTTCATATCTTGGCATAACTCGTTTCACAATTTGAGACCTTTCTCGGACCGATATTTGGCATGTACTTCATACTTCAAATCTAGGGAAGACGTTTTTGAAATTATGGTCTTCTCTTCATATATTTGGAATTTCTTCACTTGACGTTTTTGAGAGATTCTTCATATTTGAACCACGACTTCATCATTTTTCTTCAATCTTTATTTTGGACTTTGATATACAACGATCCGCCTCCTTTTTGGACTTGGATATATTTATCCTCATACCTTGTAAGGGTCTTTTTGGATACACTTTCTCCATGATCTTTAGGGAAGTAATTGTTTTTCGTCGTGTGTCTTGATCCTTCATATTGATTTAGGAATAATGATACTTCAGATCATCTTGGATCTTTAGCAAAAATAGAGCTCCTCATGCCTTGTTAGGGCCTTTTTGGATATTCACCAATCTTCGCGTCCCGCTTCAAAAAGTTATGCCTTGGCTATGAACTCTATTCCACCCCGAGCAACTTTTAAACGATCTTGCGCTAGAGGCTAAGTTACCTTTCAAATCATACGACCTTACTTATTGCAATTATTTTTTTATTCCTAATGCATTGATCTTATGGGAAGAAAAAGCCACAATTAAAAACATATGAGTTTTTGAAAGAACATTTTCATGTTCTACATTTAGAATGATCACTTGTCTAACTCTATCACTTCTCGTTCTTCACTATATAAAGACCTCTAATTAAAGAGACTCGTGAATACTTAGCCATGGGCAAGTCAAAATTAAGCCAAATTTGGATTAGCTTTCATTAAGACTATATCAAATCAAAGTTTTGGGTTTTCAAGCCACCTATAGGATCTTGCACTTTCTTGGACTTTTTCAAGTTAGAGAATGCATTTTATAGTTCCCTTGATAAGTGACTTTCTAGGATCAATTATAGGAACTTGTGAAAAGTTCTTGTTCTTAACCCGAATGAGCTAAGACTTTCGCGTTTTAAAGTTCCCTATATAAAAGTTTAGCAAAACTTGAATTGAGCGGGTTAAGGAATGTAAATGGCTCCAAATGCCCATAAAGTCAAAAATTAGCTCTTATTCTACCCATCGGAAAATATACATTCGTGTCTTAAACACACTCAATAAGCCAGAAATAAGCCAAGAACAATTCCACAAAACGACAAAATAGTCGGGATAGAGTTCTAGGCTATTTCAGAAGCTCTAGTTTGTTGCAAAAGCTCACAAATAGCTTAACTAAGAATAATCAATAAAGAAAATCCCAAAAGCCAAGTAGAATAAGCTGTAAGAACCAATAAGCTGGCTGAAAAAGCCAAATAAGCTAGTTTTCTAGCAAAAGCTTAACCAAAAGACTTGTAACCTTCCAAACTTGTTATTAAGCTGAGAAAAATGAGTTATATTACAAAAACAAAGTTGTTGCATGTACCAATAAGCAAAACAGATTCAATAAGCTATAAGACCAAGTTTGACCAAAAGTTAAACGCTGAGAAGTGTAAATCAAACGCTGACAAGCAAAAATTGGACGTTGACAGACTTAATGAAGTGTTGAGACTTTGTTTTTCACCTTGCTGGTCAAGGCTTGAGTACAAACCTTGTGAATCAATGTCTACCAGTTGAGTAGACTTAATGAGTTTTGGCACAAATAAGCCAATAAGCCAGTAAGATTATAAGCTATCAACAAATCAATCCAAGTAGCCAAATAACCTCACAAGCAGCACACAAATAGGATCCAAGCAACAAAACAACAAGCCTCAAACTAGAAATACAAATGCAAGCACCAAATGAGGTGGTCACTTTGCTGATGCAAATGACCACTTCAGCCAACTTTGATAAGCTATAACACACTCAATAAGCTACCAAATTCAACAACCAGATCACCAATAGATAGCTTATCAACCAAACTATTCCCAAACCCGATTTCAGACCTCAGATCCAACTAACAAAGAAGTTATTAGATCTGATGTGTTTGACCAATTTCAAAACACTTTTTATCAGATTTTTGCAAAACTTGAAATCCCTTTTCCAAACTTTCAAAAACTAAACCAATGACTGAAACTTGTTCAAAATGACTTGTTTAGACTTCCCAAACCCTAAGAACCAAAGGCACAAGGCCACAAGGCCTTATTAACCAGTAATCCAAAACAGTCCTTAATCCACAACTTTTCAAAGCAACTTGTGATTTCAACTAACAACCTACTGATTTTATGATTCAAACACACTTCCTAGATGACTACTAACAGATTCAAACACAAAAATCACAACCTTAAACACAAGAACATAAAATCACAGACCAAATCATAAAACAGACATTATCATGAAAATTTTAGGGGAAACTTAAACAAGGGATTATACCTGTCCTCCACAACATCCTAGGAGGACCAGGAATGCTCCTTGGACGTTGTTCAACAAATAGAACAAGACCAAGGTTCTTCAAAAAGGAAGATCAAAACCTGCTGATGTTCAAAGTAGAACAAGGTTTTGATTATGATGATTATTCAACACAAATGAGCAAACAACTCAACCAAGAGCTTAAAACTCTTCTCAGGCTTGGTGTCAACAAGCTTGAAGGAACTTAAGGTTTTTGGCTAAGGGTTAGTACAAGATAATAACCAAAACAGTAACAAGGATTTCAAGGTTTTTGAACCTTTAAAACCTATCATACATAGACGTGCCTTATCCACAAGATTAAGGAAGGTCTAAAAGATCAAATGGAACACAGATTTCAGCTATTCAAACACCAACTTTTAATAAACATAAAAGAGATTTCACAAATTTTAGGAAATTCAAATTTTAGGAAATTCAAATTTTATTTAAATAAAAAGGAATTACAAAGATTATATCCAAAATCTGGAACAAAGGGACTCTCACAAGTTGAGGTCTCCTTATATAGACAAATGCATACATAACACTATTCATAAACCCTAGATGTGAATTTCCTAAATTATCCTTGAGTGATTGATGCCGTTTGTTGTTGGTGAGCTGTCCAAAATGATCAAAACCGTTCATTTTAGCTTGCTAGTTAAGCAGAGAGTCTAAGCTGTTGATCTTGACACGTGTCCTTACTTGAAGAGGAGGGTGTGATGTGATGGGTTAACGGGGTAGATGGTAGGGTCCATTGGTGAGTGGAGAAGAGGGATTTTTTGTTAGGATGGGTTTCAAGTGAGGTGAATCACACATGTGCCAAGGTAATTTCTTTTTCCCCTTTGTTTTGTAAAAAGTAAAACTGGGTTCATCACGTGCTACAGTGCCACGTTTGATCCGATTTTAGTGGAGGGTAATTGTGTTTGGCGCAATAAACTTGTTTGAATGTTTCATTGCCCATCTTTGGTCCTTGTTCTTTGGGGAAAGTTGTAAAAAACTTTTTCAGTCAACTAAACTTGCATTCCTTTGTTATTCAAGTTCTGATTTTCACACTTTTGCCCAAAAGCTTTGGCAAAAGTGTTTCAAGGGTAATTTTTGCCATGTTTGAATATTTGAGGGACTGAATTTGGACTTTCTTGATCTTCAAAGGTCTTCAATGTATCTTTGACTCCATGAGGGACCATAATTGAAAATTTAGAATTGATGAGGGACTAAACATGTCATTTCTTCAAAGTTGAAGGACCATTTTGTAATTTTGACAAACTTAAGGGACCAAACATGTAATTATGAATATACAAGGGTTTTAAGTGTCATTTATTCATTCATTAAGGACCAGTCTTGTATTTCTTCGAGTCTTCAAGGTTTAATCTTGGATAATTCATGAACTAGGGCCCGATTCTTTGTACGGCTTCGTTTCTCGTGTCCGTTTTTCCTTGTTTCTTGTGATCTTTTATCTTTTTCACGATATCCATACCTAAAATACACAAGTAAACAAACACAACCATATATATGGTATTTTATGACATTTTTATGCATTTAAAGACTGAAAAGAACGATGAGATCATGTATAAATGCCATCTCATCACTCCCCCATACTAAGCAATTGCTGTGCCCTCATGCAATGCTAGAACAAAGTATCTAAGCATCACCAAAATTCAATTTTATTAACCTTTATTGAAGAGTAAAAGACTTGCAATAATACTACGAAGATGTGTAAAGACATAATGTATGATTTTCATCACGAATGTGACTTTTAGGGTCAAAGAATAGAAACAAGTAAATGTCCCTTAGAGTAAATTTTGTCATCCTTGATTGTCATACATTCCATGCTAAGTGCAAAAACAAGATCATTGTTGGTACAACTCACAATGCTAACACTACGCATACGTCCAAATTGTGTAATACTTTTTCTCCCCGTAATCCTAGTTATTATAAAAGGAAATGGGTTACTAGCATTTTTTAACTATTTGTCATGGATCACAAGTGATTCATATTGACTTATTTGAGTATTTATTAGTCCGAAAGCAAAGTAGCACGATTTAATCGACAGTTAGCCGAAGGACAAAATCTTTTAAAACGGCTTCTCGTGTATCTCCTTAAGTTCATATCTTGGCATAACTCGTTTCACAATTTGAGACCTTTCTCGGACCGATATTTGGCATGTACTTCATACTTCAAATCTAGGGAAGACGTTTTTGAAATTATGGTCTTCTCTTCATATATTTGGAATTTCTTCACTTGACGTTTTTGAGAGATTCTTCATATTTGAACCACGACTTCATCATTTTTCTTCAATCTTTATTTTGGACTTTGATATACAACGATCCGCCTCCTTTTTGGACTTGGATATATTTATCCTCATACCTTGTAAGGGTCTTTTTGGATACACTTTCTCCATGATCTTTAGGGAAGTAATTGTTTTTCGTCGTGTGTCTTGATCCTTCATATTGATTTAGGAATAATGATACTTCAGATCATCTTGGATCTTTAGCAAAAATAGAGCTCCTCATGCCTTGTTAGGGCCTTTTTGGATATTCACCAATCTTCGCGTCCCGCTTCAAAAAGTTATGCCTTGGCTATGAACTCTATTCCACCCCGAGCAACTTTTAAACGATCTTGCGCTAGAGGCTAAGTTACCTTTCAAATCATACGACCTTACTTATTGCAATTATTTTTTTATTCCTAATGCATTGATCTTATGGGAAGAAAAAGCCACAATTAAAAACATATGAGTTTTTGAAAGAACATTTTCATGTTCTACATTTAGAATGATCACTTGTCTAACTCTATCACTTCTCGTTCTTCACTATATAAAGACCTCTAATTAAAGAGACTCGTGAATACTTAGCCATGGGCAAGTCAAAATTAAGCCAAATTTGGATTAGCTTTCATTAAGACTATATCAAATCAAAGTTTTGGGTTTTCAAGCCACCTATAGGATCTTGCACTTTCTTGGACTTTTTCAAGTTAGAGAATGCATTTTATAGTTCCCTTGATAAGTGACTTTCTAGGATCAATTATAGGAACTTGTGAAAAGTTCTTGTTCTTAACCCGAATGAGCTAAGACTTTCGCGTTTTAAAGTTCCCTATATAAAAGTTTAGCAAAACTTGAATTGAGCGGGTTAAGGAATGTAAATGGCTCCAAATGCCCATAAAGTCAAAAATTAGCTCTTATTCTACCCATCGGAAAATATACATTCGTGTCTTAAAAACACTTATGAAAACTAAGAAAATTTTTAAAATTTGGCCATTTTTAGCCTTATTAGCAATCAAAACAAAACATTGAAAGTTGGAAAACGTGAGGGCGTAGCAAAGCAAGTATCTATTCACCCCCATACTAAAAGTAAACATTGTCCTCAATGTTTCAAGTCTAAAGGTTGAGCACCCCCATACTAGAGACGAAGAATCGAATGCTTAGGATCTAGCATGGAAAGGGTGATCAACAATATATCTAAAGCCATTTATGAATTATGCTAAAAGATAATTGTTAGAACAATAAAGGATATGTCATGGATTCGTGAAAAACTTCTTCAAGCAAACGATGGAGGCTCACGTAAACGAACACGAGAGTCTTTAATCGTAGATGATGATGATGATCTAGATAACATAATCACAAACAACCACGAGACAACGAGTTGGAAGGGCACAAAACCCCTCTCATTATCGATTAGAAATCATAAAAGGATAAGCATGGGATCTCCCCCACGAGGCACCTCGTTTTTGATTACCGAGTCATGAGCTCGACTCGATCCCCTCAAAATGTGAACATTTAGGGAAAATCATGGTATGGTCAATTTTTTGATGGGGCTTACATGATAAACAAGGCCCAAAAAGCAACCGGTATTAAGGACTAAGTCCTTAAATGATGCAAAATATCGGGGTCGAAGATGGCGTCTTCGTTTTCATTGGATAAACAATTCAACGCCACTTCCACACGTGCCATAAACTCAAAGAGTTTGAAGAAAAGAGATGAGAAGTAGAAGGGTGGGACAATTGGTAAGACAAATTTTTGAACTACTCGAGGTAGACTCGCACCAAGCAAATATTTATTGCATCGGTGGAAGACCGAGATTTCCCTTTATAATATATTCCGGGATCGAATATCTCGTCCTCGGTGGACAAGGATGAGGGAACATAAGGGGATTCCCCCATACTAAAACCACACAAAGCATCGTCAAAAGGAGTTGACGAGCTTGTAGCACTCAAAACACGTGGTGATGACGGAGTTAGATTTGTAGAAAAATTAATTAAATCACATTTAAAATCTTTTCCTTTTTTACCTTTTAAACTCTCCTTATGAAAACCTGTTTTGATTATGTCGAAAATATTTGGTGTTTCTAAGACGATGTTAGTCACACTAAAAATTCTCACATTTGAAAACTATTTTGGTTTTGGTGGTGGTAAGTTCTCAAAACGTTTATCGACAAAGAAAACCTCCCCCTCGGGGTCAACATATTCATCATCCGAAAGATCTTCCGTAGAAACCGACAACTTATCAACACTTTTCAAGAATGAATGTTCGAGGTGAGGCAAAGGATTTTTTGATTCAAATATTGACGGTTTCTTCTTTGTAGGATTTGCACTCATAACCTCCACCGGCGGAGGAAATGGTAAATTGTTTTGGCGACATTTCCTAAAACTCTTGGTGAAAATTCTTTGCAAACGACATTGGTTGAATCACCATGGTTTAAAGTTGCAATAGAATAGACATGAGAAAGAATGGAGGTTTGTGTTGCATTGATGACAAGTTCTTCCTCATTGAGACGAAGGGTGATTTTTCGAGCATGAACATCAATAAGTGCTCTTGATGTATCCAAAAATGAACGACCCAAAATGAGAGGAACTTTTCGATCGATAGGAATGTCTACAATGATAAATTCAACGGGATAGTAAAACTTTTCGACTTTAACGAAAACGTCCTCGGCTACTCCACATGCTAAAATCGTAGAATGATCGGCCATCTCGATAGACGTGTTCGAAGGAGTAAGATCCGGAAGCGAAAGCGATTTGAAAATCTCAAGAGGCATTAAATTAATACTAGCACCAAGATCGGCCAAGGCGTAGCATTCCTCCATATCTTGAATTGCACACGGAATCAAAAATTTACCGGGATCACCAACTTTTTGTGGTATGCGGCTAAGAAAAACCGATGAACAACTAGACGATTGTTGTAACTTCTCTTTGTTGTTTAGCATACTTTTGAAGTTTGCGGCGAATCGAGGCATCATGATAAGAGCGTCGACAAAACTTATGTTAAAATGTATATCACGAAACATTTTCATAAAAAGCTCAAATTGATAATTATTCCGCTCTTGTGCCTTTTCCTTGTTACGTCTCGAAGGGTAAGGTAAGGGTGGTCTGGGTTGGACATTAGGAAACGGCCTTGGAATCTCGGGTTCCACAATTGGTATTGGTTCAACCGTAGGTGTGGTATGAGCGGTACTTCGTGGGATTGTAATATGCTCCTTTTCGACCATCACCTCGGGCTCTTTCTCGATTTCCTTCTCCGTAGAAGTACTTGGACGAGAGATTGGTTCCTTGAAAGTTTTACCACTTCGTGTAGTAATAACCTTCATTTCTCCCCTCGGGTTGTTAATGGTATCACTAGGAAGACCACCCGAGGAAGAGGGTTTACACATGATTGCTTCAAACATTTTTGCCATTCGGTCTTCAAATTTTGATTTCCTTAAATCCGCTTTTAACAATTCTTGCTTAATCTCATGTTGTCCTTGTTTCATCTTTTGTTGATTTTGTTGAACACGTTGAACATTTCCTTCCATTTTATTTGCATGAGTTTTAAGTTCATTAGCAAGTTCGTTTTAAGCTCGTTTTTCAACTCAGATCTTAAGCTAATCATCTCACGTTGCATGTTATCAAATTTAGCATCATTTGCTTTAGCATAATCCAAAAATTCTCCTTGAAGATTTTTAGTGTGAGCATTTTGAAAACCTTGTGTAGTGTTTTGAAAATCACGGTTTTGGTTTTGATTAGTGACTTGTCCATTCCCACTTTGATAATTCCCTTTGTTGTAGTTACGTGAATTGCCTTGATAATTACCACCTTTATTGTTGTTTCGATAGTTATTAGCATTTTGATTTGGTGGAGCTTGGTTTGGGCGGGAACCTTGGCCGTTTTGGTTATAAGTTCCCGTTGCTACGTAAGCACTCGAAGTGTTACCACCGGCGGTAATGCACTCAGAAAGATCATGAGCTCCACCACAAGACAAACAACTCTTTTCAACCGCTTTGACCGAAGCGGAATTCAAAGCCTCTTGAGCTTTCCAATGAGTCATAAGATTAGCAAATCTATCGAAAAATCGATTTTTCTCCTTAGCTTCATCATGTAAGGCATTAATGCTACGAGACGATGACGACGATGACGAACCCATATTGGCAACACTCGGTGTGTTACGAGGGCTATAAACCTTAGATCTATTCTCGATAATCTTTAAAGCTTCATCGGTCGTTTTGCACAAAAAATGACCACCCGCGGCGGCATTCAAGTAATCTCGTTCATGATCATTAAGCCCATTATAAAAAGTATCAACTTGATGTAATTCCGAAAAATCATGGTGTGGACATTCATGTGATATTTCTTTAAATCGTTCCCATGCCATTGAAAAACTTTCATTATTTTGTTGTACAAATTTTGAAATCTCATTTTTCAAATGTGTTGTTTTAGATGGCGGAAAAATTTGTTCACAAACTTAGAAACGAGATCACCCCATGTCAAAATTGAATTTGGTGGTTCTTTCTCAAGCCAAATTTTTGCGGGTCCATCTAACGAGTATGGAAACAACATCATCTAAATGGCGTCATGTGGAACATCCTTAAACTTGCTAGTTGCGGTGAGACGATTAAAATTCCTTATGTGGTAATGCGGGTTGTCTTTCTCATGACCTCTAAACTTAGTAGCTTGCAAGATCGACATTAAACCCGTCTTAATTTCGAAATTCTCCGCAAGGATAGCGGGAATCACAATGGCCTCTCCAAAACCCTCGGTGGGAGCTTGTATCCATCATAGTACGATTAGCCATGACGACTTCTTGTTCTACAATAGGTTCAACAATTGGAGTTTGTTCTTCAATCAACATCTCTTGATTTGCTTGCTTTTGAAGATGTTTACGAGCTCGTTTTGCTTGATTACGAGTGATCATAAACTTCACGAAGAATGGTAGGTGAGCAAAGAAGATTCTTTTTGGGTGTTTTGTGAATTTTCAATTTTTTTGTGTTTTTGATTGTTTTTAATTTTTTTGGATTTTGTTGTATCTTCGTAGACAACAATATACCAAATCTCTCCTCGAATCAAACTCTTGATTAAAGAAGCCTCAAAGAAATGAAAACGATCACGTGGAGTGAACGCCTTCGAATGACTTTAGAACTTTGGTGAAAACCAAATTGTTCAAGAGGGTTTAATCACAAAGAAACCAAGCAAATATATTATAAGTAATAATACTTTGGGCGGCAAAACCCTCGATTAGCCTTCAATCTTAAAATACTCACAAGCAAGCGGGGAAACGAGGCGGTGCGAAGCACTTAAGAGCCTTTTTCCTTAGGGTATATTTTATAATACCCGCCTTATACCCACCTTATAGTTCGTATTTTTCAAAATCGAGCTTCACGATATCTATTTTTGCCTTTTTCTTTTTGTTTGAGATTCGAATACAATAATTAAGAGTTCAAATCCCAATTAAGGTTTTGTTTTCACACTTTTGGAGATATTTTGTATTGATTGTGATACTTAATATAATATAGTAATAATAATTTCACAAGAAAAACCAAAAAAACCGATAATACGTATTAGTAGATTTCTACTAATACAAGTACTATATATGGTTAATATTAAAAACAAGAAGACAAATTAATCACGACACACCTCCCCGGCAGCGGCGCCAAAATGATTGTGGTAAATTACACCTCTTGTTTAGGAAAACAAAAGAGCGTAAATGAGCGGTAAGTATTAAGTGATGATTTAGGAAAATCAAACACTAATGACCCAAAGGTGAAAGTTCGTTACCCAAGGAGGTATATGTGTGTAACTAAAATGTAGCAAAATTTGAGATTAATATTGGTTAGAAGGGGATGAGAAAAGAGGATGACGAAGACGTGAAATTAATTACTACTTCGACTAAACGTAAAACCGTAAAATGAGCAAAAATAAAAATTAATTCTAAAAATTACCAAAAATTCACCAAAAATCAAAATAAATAAACTAAGAGTTTACCAATGATCAAAACTTTTTTAAACCTTTTAATTAATTAAATATTAATTTTTAAATGCTAATTAAAGCCCTAAAAATCAAATTAATTATCAAAAAGCCCAAACAAAAATTTTTCAATTGATAAACCTCTAAAATGACCTAAAAAGATTAAAAACTATTTTTAGAACTTTTTAAACTAATAAAAACTATTTAAAATAATTTAAAACTATTAAAGCTTAAAATAATTATAAAAATTAATCTAAAGATGATAAAATTAATCTAAGAGTTGCAAAAATACTATTTTAATGTATTTAAGCTAAGAAAAATATAAAAAGTGCAAAAATGTGAAATTTGAAAAATAATAATAAAATATTATTAAAATAATAGTAAAAATCCAAAAATTATAAAAAATTCTAAAAACTTGCAAACTAGTTTATTTTTACCTAATAAAACAGAAAATGAAAGTGAAAAGACCAGAATACCCCTATTGGGCCCTCAAATGGGCCAAAACCCAAAAAAGTCAACACAAATAGGCTTAGTGGGACCAAAAAGTCAAACTTGGCCCAATTGATTTGGAAAAGCCCTATCTAACTTAAAATTTAATTCTAAACACAAAACTCTGAAGGCCCAAAAGCTGAAAGTGAGCTTATCACAGCTTAATGAACAAACAGCTTATCCTTATTGGGCCAATAAGCCCATTAAGCAATAAGCCAGTGCCATAAGCTCTAATTTGACACACAACCTTCTTTTGCGATACTAAAGAGATCTGTAAAAATAAATTTTGAAAAAGCACACTCAATAAGCCAGAAATAAGCCAAGAACAATTCCACAAAACGACAAAATAGTCGGGATAGAGTTCTAGGCTGTTTCAGAAGCTCTAGTTTGTTGAAAAAGCTCACAAATAGCTTAACTAAGAATAATCAATCAATAAAATCACAAAAAGCCAAGTAGAATAAGCTTTAAGAACCAATAAGCTGGCTGAAAAAGCCAAATAAGCTAGTTTTCTAGCAAAAGCTTAACCAAAAGACTTGTAACCTTCCAGACTTGTTATTCAGCTGAGAAAAATGAGTTCTATTAGAAAAACTAAGTTGTTGCTTGTACCAATAAGCAAAACAGATTCAATAAGCTATAAGACCAAGTTTAACCAAAAGTCAAACGCTGACAAGTGTAAATCAAACGCTGACAAGCACAAATTGGACGTTGACAGACTTAATGAAGTGTTGAGACTTTGTTTTTCACCCTGCTGGTCAAGGCTTGAGTACAAACCTTGTGAATCAAGGTCTACCAGTTGAGTAGACTTGATGAGTTTTGGCACAAATAAGCCAATAAGCCAGTAAGCTTATAAGGTATCAACAAATCAATCCAAGTAGCCAAATAACCTCACAAGTAGCACACAAATAGGTTCCAAGCAACAAAACAACAAGCCTCAAACTAGAAATACAAATGCAAGCACCAAATGAGGAGGTCACTTTGCTGATGCAAATGACCACTTCAGCCAACTTTGATAAGCTATAGCACACTCAATAAGCTATAAATTCAACAACCAGATAACCAATAGATAGCTTATCAACCAAACTATTCCCAAACCTGATTTCAGACCTTAGATCCAACTAACAAAGAAGTTATTGGATCTGATGTGTTTGACCAATTTCAAAACTCTTTTTATCAGATTTTTGCAAAACTTGAAATCCATTTTCCAAACTTTCAAAAACTTAACCAATGACTAAAACTTGTTCAAAATGACTTGTTTAGACTTCCCAAACCCTAAGAACCAAGGGCACAAGGCCACAAGGCCTTATTAACCAGTAATCCCAAACAGTCCTTAATCCACAACTTTTCAAAGCAACTTGTGATTTCAACTAACAACCTACTGATTTTATGATTCAAACACACTTCCTAAATGACTACTAACAGATTCAAACACAAAAATCACAACCTTTAACACAAGAACATAAAATCATAGACCAAATCATAAAACAAACATTATCATGAAATTTTTAGGGGAAACTTAAACAAGGGATTATACCTGTCCTCCACAACATCCTAGGAGGACCAGCAATGCTCCTTGGACCTTGTTCAACAACTAGAACAAGACCAAGGTTCTTCAAAAAGGAAGATCAAAACCTGCTGATGTTCAAAGTAGAACAAGGTTTTGATTATGATGATTCTTCAACACAAATGAGCAAACACCAAGAGCTTAAAACTCTTCTCAGGCTTGGTGTCAACAAGCTTGAAGGAGCTTAAGGCTTTTGGCTAAGGGTTAGTACAAGATAATAACAAATACAGTAACAAGGATTTCAAGGTTTTTGAACCTTTGAAAACCTATCAAACATAGACGTGCCTTAACCACAAGATTAAGGAAGTTCTAAAAGATCAAATGGAACACAGATTTCAGCTATTCAAACACCAACTTTTAATAAACACAAAAGAGATTTCACAAATATTAGGAAATTCAAATTTTATTTAAATAAAAAGGAATTACAAAGATTATAGCCAAAATCTGGAACAAAGGGACTCTCACAAGTTGAGGTCTCCTTTTATAGACAAATGCATACATAACACTATTCATAAACCTTAGATGTGAATTTCCTAAATTATCCTTGAGTGATTGATGCCGTTTGTTGTTGGTGAGCTGTCCAAAATGATCAAAACCGTTCATTTTAGCTTGCTAGTTAAGCAGAGAGTCTAAGCTGTTGATCTTGACACGTGTCCTTACTTGGAGAGGAGGGTGTGATGTGATGGGGTAACGGGGTAGATGGTAGGGTCCATTGGTGAGTGGAGAAGAGGGATTTTATGTTAGGATGGGTTTCAAGTGAGGTGAATCACACATGTGCCAAGGTAATTTCTTTTTCCCCTTTGTTTTGTAAAAAGTAAAACTGCGTTCATCACGTGCTACAGTGCCACGTTTGATCCGATTTTAGTGGAGGGTAATTATGTTTGGCGCAATAAACTTGTTTGAATGTTTCACTGCACATCTTTGGTCCTTGTTCATTGGGGAAAGTTGTAAAACACGTTTTCAGTCAACTAAACTTGCATTCCTTTGTTATTCAAGTTATGATTTTCACACTTTTGCCCAAAAGCTTTGGCAAAAGTGTTTCAAGGGTAATTTTTGCCATGTTTGAATATTTGAGGGACTGAATTTGGACTTTCTTGATCTTCAAAGGTCTTCAATGTATCTTTGACTCTATGAGGGACAATAATTGACAATTTAGAAATGATTAGGGACTAAACTTGTCATTTCTTCAAAGTTGAAGACCATTTGGTAATTTTGACAAACTTAAGGGACCAAACTTGTAATTATGAATATACAAGGGTTTTAAGTGTCATTTCTTCATTCATTGAGGATCAATCTTGTATTTCTTCAAGTCTTCAAGGTTTAATCTTGGATAATTCATGAACTAGGGCCCGGTTCTTTGTACGGCTTCGTTTCTCGTGTCCGTTTTTCCTTGTTTCTTGTGATCTTTTGTCTTTTTCACGATATCCATACCTAAAATACACAAGTAAACAAACACAAGCATATATATGGTATTTTATGACATTTTTATGCATTTAAAGCCCGAAAAGAACGATGAGATCATGTATAAATGCCATCTCATCAGAAAGTCCATCCACAAATAATTTTTTTCAGCTCTTGAAGTTTCTTCTTAAAACGTATGATATTGTTAGCATCACTATGAGTAAAAGAATTCCAAGCCTGAGTAATCATCTCGTCAAAACCCTCCCAAGCGAACCACGAGTGACACAAACGAAATGGTGTCGGCCCATAATTAGTAGAAACTTCTTTAAGCATAGCCGGTCTATGATCTGAAAGGTGACGATCCAAACATACAACTATCAGGGAAGGAAACACCATTAGGAGACCATTAGAAATTGAAAATCGATCCAACTTACTCATTTTGTGGCTGTCGGAAGAGACCACGTAAGCGAATATCCCTCCATCTTAATATCAACTAAGCCTGAAGATGATATAAGATGATCGAAATTTCGCGCACAAAGTTAATTAAAAACTGATCCAAAACGCTCCTCTTTAACACGAACCGCGTTAAAATCCCCTCCATCACAATGGACTCACCATCCCAACGTTTGATCAATGTAGAAATATACTCCCACAACGTACAAAGAGTAATAGACTGAGGAGCATACATCACGATAATGAGCATCTTGGTGCTTGTAGAAAGCCAAGTACCATAAATAGCAATAAAATGATCAGAAACCAAAGCCCCAGTCTTATGAAAAATTGATTTTTCCCAAATACATAAAATACCACCCGAGTTACCAAGTGAGTCACTAGAAACATACTTATAATTAGAGTTACCCCACATAAACTTTACCTCCATCTCTGAAATGTACTCTAACTTCGTCTCCTGAATAGCAAGAAAGTTAATCTGATGTTTGAAAGTAAGCTTCTTAATCCACTCCTTTTTGGTCTTGTGGCCTAGACCTTGAACATTTAGAGATAGGATCTTCATAAACAACCCTCATCAACTCTTTTTGTACTAATAATATGTTCAAAATCTTTGGCACAACCTTCCATCACATAACCCATAGACTTCCCAACCTTGATAATATCCTCCGACATATCTAACATAGAGCCCCCATGAGATTTAGTACGAGTAGGAATATTAGAGGAGAACTCACTTACAGATTCACTAACATTAATCCGTACATCTTTAGCTACATCAACCCGCGAAGCAGCTTCTTCACATAGGAAATCATAACAGCTTGTATGGCCGAATAAATTATTTCTTTTATGGCCGAATATTGTATAAAAATTAGGCCATTGATTTTTACTTATTTTAGGTCTTTGTACAATATATGTCTTGTCTTTAAATTGTGATCTAAAATTTACTTACATTCTTTTCTTTAAAAGGAAAAGTAATACTTATAGGGTGTTTGGATCAACTTATTTAGCCGGCTTATGGGCTTTTTTGACAACCGATAAGCTCAAGTTTTGAAGCTTATGACCTTATCAACTTTGCCTAATTGGTTTGAGCCAATATGATAAAGTTCATAAGCTCTAAAAAAGTAAGCTTAATCAATACCAAGTATGATTATTTTTTTAGCGAAATGGTTGTGTGTGTACGAGTTACATAAAGGGCAAATGTGTAGTTTATGTACGATAAGTTTAGTGAATGCTAAGCCTACATCATCTTTAGAAACAAAAATCCACACCTACATGTGGCAAGTGATTTATACCAATTAGGTTATATTAAGTTTTATCTTTCTTGTTTTTCACTCCTCATAATTAAGTGACACATATGTGTGGATTTGTTTTGGTAAAAGTAGTGCAAGTGATCACAAGTAAATCAAAACAGTGGTACCAGACCTTAGGCTACCCGCAACGCGGGGATTTGTATCAATCGTGAATCGGTCACGACCGAGTCGTCCCGTTGCGGAGGTTCGATCGTCTGTACTCGACTCCCACAAAAAGATCGTAGGTACGACCTAATTCACAAAACATGTCGTGCTTTCTTCTTTCGTTTCTATAAAATCCATGATTTTACCATGAGAAGAATTTAATAAAGTTTTACTCAATGATCCTAGAACATTCACTCATGTGTTATATTCCTATAAAAATGTGTGAACATGTCCATTGTGTACTTATACTTTTACATTACATCCTTGTTGTAAATAACTACATAACTTAAACCATGTACTTAAAACTAGAAGAACAAGTAATAAAATGTATAACCATCACTTGAGTATACAACACTTAACACAAATTTGGAATACTTGTTACAAAATGTATTATGTAGCCGTGTATGTATGTATGCATACTATATGCATGATTAGACATCTTGGACTAGCCCAATATCACTTTCTCTTTTATGTTATACCCAACACAAGCCCAAGCCCAAAGCCCATTTCCCTTTTTGGTTAGCCATACACGGCATCCACAAGGTAGAAGGGGAAAGGGTGCCTAGATTTTGACAAAGCCAACACTTGGCACTTACCATGGATTTTGTCCCCCTTCTCTCTCTCTCCCTAGCCGCCTATACCTCTCCCTCCCATTCATTCTTCATGCAACACAATCTCAACAACTCTCTCAACTCCCTTTCACCTTCAAACATTCGGATACCACCAAGAACACATTAACTTCACTAGTTATTGTCTTCTTCTTCATTACTACTAATCATTTGGAAGTGTCTCTATGAACTTGATCTTCATATCCACCCATATAAACCCTAGCCGAATCCATAAAGGTCACAACTTGGATTATTATTAGGGTTTCATCATCATCAAGTTTAGTTCACGAATCTCCTTTGTTCCATATATCTTCCTTGGTAACTATAGCAAGAAGGTATTACCCCTTTACACTTTCTTAATTTTTACTTGCATGCATTAATATCCACCTAGTAAACACATATAACAACCTTGTTAAAAATCAAGATTTGATAAAACCATGACCATATAGGTCACGACATATTTTGGGAACACCATAAGTCATGTTTAAAAACTTTTGATAAGAAACCTATGATTATTATTCTAGGTTTAAACTTGATAAAAATCATGTAAATCATTTTATCGATTTAAATGTAGCCGTGGGTTATAAACAATACTTTTGGGATTATGGTTAACTAATAATCACAAATCTCATAAGTAAACTTGTTGTAACTCAAAACCATGAAAAACCATGACCTTAAAGGTCACGGCTTAATTTCATGTACATCTATGATTTATATAACAAGTTTTAAATAATTGGATATGTGTTTATCTACATACAATGAACTACTAAAAATCACCAAAACACTATATGTGTAAAAATATAGCCGTGGGCTATGGATGTCCTTGGATGGATTTCTAATGAACATGCATGTCCATGTTAAACCTAGATCTTGTATTAAGAACATAACCTAACTTAATAATAATGTAACAAGCACACAAAATCTTATAAATACCTATGGGGAAAAACAATATAGATGTGGGCTATATGTTATGTTTTGGAAATTATGATAACCTTGGGAACATATAATAAATATAGATAATCTTGTTTGGACTTTTTAAATAATTATAAACACATAACTATCTAAAGTCTCATCTTGGAAATACCAAGGCCTAATTTATAGCCGTGAGCTATATATGTATGTATATGGACTATGATTGATTTCTAGGTTTGTAAAAAGCTTAGAACTCATTTTGAGACTTCTATAATTACATGCAACCATAAAACAAGTCTAGACTTATCTAAATAAGCTATAACTTAATATAGTCGTGAGTTATAAGCTCATATTAGAGCTTATGACTTGCATGCAACCTTGTAGCAGATCTAGATCTCACTTGTTACATCAAATAAAACCAACCGTGAGTTTTACCTTTTTGTATTAGGGCTTATAACTTGATTTTGATAAGCTAATGATAAGCTTGTAAGGGAACCTAGATTATTATCTACATAACTAATAAAGAAATGATAATGGACTAATCAAGCCCATGCAACACTAGCCCAAGACCTAGTGGACTCTATAAGCCCAATACCTTGTAGTCGTATGCCTTCAATGGCCCATTAGGCCCATTTAATTAATTAGTGGACTTAAAAATGTATTTAAGCCCAATCAATGTTTTAAAGGCCCATTTAACAAATTAGTGGACTTAAAAATGTGTTTAGGCCCAATAGATATCCCATTTAACACCTAATTCGGAATATGTGATGACAGACCTAGTTCGGAATATGTGATCATTGACCTAGTTCGGAATATGTGATCACTGACCTTGTTCGGAATATGTGATCACTGACCTAGTTCGGAATATGAATCAAGGACTTAGTTTGGAATCTGTTAAACCATGACCTAGTTCGGAATCTGTTAAACCATGACCTAGTTCGGAATATTTGAAATTCTGATCTAATTCGGAATGATGGAATTCGGATCTAATTCGGAATGATGGAATTCTCACGTAGTTCGGAATCAATGAGGTTCTGACCTAATTCAGAATGCGAGTCAAGACTTAGTTCGGAATCTGAAGTCAACACGTAGTTCGGAATCTGAAGGCAACACGTAGTTCGGAATCCGTGATGTTCAACTAATTCGGAATCCCACTTACTGAAACAAGATGAAATACACGTTTCACACCCTATTCGGAATACAAGTTGCACACCTAGTTCGGAATACGTCTCTTTCCCACCTAATTCGGAATACGCCTCTTTCCAACCTAGTTTGGAATACCTATCTTTCCCACCTAGTTCGGAAAAATCCTAAACCCTAGTAACCCGAATTACAAATCCAGTGATCCCGAATAACAAAAAATTTTACCTTTTGATTTTTCCAAAAAATCAAGCCAAAAATTCTAAATTTTTATGAAAAATCACCAATATGAAGAACACAAATTCCTACCACAACTTTGTAGGCAATTTGTATGAATATTTTGATCTCAAAAACACAAAATTTTTTGATACGAGATGATTTTATGATGAAAATCACACGAAATCAAAAATGAGAACCATAAACTAAACACAAATCTACCCCATGGCGATTCATACTAGCGTTTTGTGTTTTCTCTTTGAAGTGTTGTTCGTACTCGATTCAATCCGAATTGATCACGGCTTAAAGGTGGAATTATTGGTGATGGTCACTAAAAGGGGGAGCTTTTGATTGTCTAATCTACTTGTAAACATAAAAGTTACATATATAAAAATAATTGAGGAATCTGACCTTGATTATCTAGGTAAACTGATCTCTGAATTTCTGGAAAAATCAACAAGTTCGGAAAAACATCATAAATTCGGATAAATGATATGTTTTCAGAACATAAGTACTTCTTTGGAATCAACAAGTATTTTCGGATAAACTCAGTAAATTCAGAATAACATGGATTTTCAGAATAATTCAACTAATTCGGAATACTCAGCTTTTTCGGAATAAAGGGGCCATTTCGGATAAAACATACATTTTTGGAAAAATGGAAATATTCGGAATAACTGCTCTTTTTAGGATAAATGAGAATCTTCGGAAAAATCTAGTAATTTCGGAATAAGGAAGGTTTTTCGGAAAAATATGGATATTCGGAATAAAGCCTTTTTTCGGAGAAACCAAGATCTTCAGAATATTGGTTAAATTTGGATAAACATGCTTTCTTTGGATAAATGAGAAATGCATATTTTCGGGAAAACATGGGGTTTTCGGAATAAACAGGTTTTTAGTGAAACAGTAAACTTCGGATAAAGTGAATTTCAGATAAATGCTTTTCTTCGGAATAAATGGTGAATTTTCGGAAAATAAATCTTCAAAATATGGTGTAATCTTCGGATAATATGAAATGAGATGAAAATTTCAGATTAATAATTTTCGGAATAATGGGTAACCTTAGGATTCTCAAAACCCTTTTCCGAAGATTTTTAAGAACAGATACAGATAACAGTAATATCAAAGCTAATGAAATAAGCTACGAATAAGCACGAATCAAACAAGCAATTAACCAAAACCAAAACCAAATCATTTTTAAGAAAAACTAAATAAGCCACAAATCAACAACTTTAAAAACAAAAATTAATCAAAATTATTAAAATCAACTCTTAATCAAAACTATTAATCTATTAAACCAACTTAATCAAAAATAAGCCTAACACTAATACATCAACAACCACAATAAGCTTAAAACATCCACCACGTCAAAACTAAAAGATAAATCACATGAATAAATCAATCACAAAACCAATTAGATGAAATCAACTACATTATTAATTAAATCACCACAAGATTAAGAAAGGTAGAATGAGAGATATGAAATAAACTTGATAAAATTGGAGATTAAGATTCAAAGTTACAAGATTAATATGAAGATTAAGAAAATTTAAAGAGAAAGCTAGAGAGAGAAATAAACACACTAATTACCTACTAAAAAATAAAGACTAAAATTAACTACTTAACTAACACCCTCCTAATGAAGGATTAGGAGGGTATATATAGGAGAAAGGGAGGGTCTTGTGTCTTCTATCTTTCTTCTTCTTTTCTCGACTTTTAATTAACTCGTCTTTGTCTCGGGATTAGTCGAATGATAACTTGAACTCGTCTTCTAATTTTCTTCTTTTAGTAGACTTGGTTCTTCGACTTTGTTAAACTTCCGTCTTTAGACTTTTTCTTCGATAAATATTCAGAATAGGCCTTTGACTTCCGATCTTCTTGCACTTTTGATCTTTTGACTTTGTCTTTTGTATTTTTCTTCGATAAAAGCCCGTGAAAGCCCGTGTTTTCTTCCTTTTTCATATTTTTGTCCTAAAACACAATAAAAACATAAACCACGCATAATTCCAACTTTTACGACATAAAATACACGTATTGGTCTTGTTATTATTGGAAATAAGTGGTAAAAGGATAAGTGTTTTCACACTTATTAAATCCCCTACACTTGACCATTGTAATGCCCTCATGCAATGCATTAATTTCAAAGCACGGTTTACATTTCTCATCATAATTAACCCACCTTAGCCTTTATTAAATACTAAATATTAAGGAAATTTAAAAAGATAGAAAATTGCAAAATATTTTAAAGGAAGAATAAGTAAAGAAATCTAAGACTTACATTGGGGTTTTGGTTGTCATGAATGTTTATCACCCTCAAGTTTCACGTTCCCCATACCAAGCTTATAAACGAGATCATTGTTATTATAAGTTATCAAACTAACACAAACTCATGTGGCCCAATTATTCACTTAGACTCCCTTATTCCTAGGTGTATCTCTTATATTTTATGATTGTCTTGAATGATCACGAGGATCCATTGTTGACTTATTTCGATAATTTATTTAGGCCGAAAATAAAGTAGGATGATTTACAATAGTTAGCCAAAGGACAAAATCATTTAAAAATGCTTCTCGGGACCTCATAAAGTTCATATCTTGTCATAACTCGCTTCACGATTTGAGACCTTTCTCGGACCGATATTTGGCAGCGACTTCATACTTCGAATCTAGAGAGACGTTATTGAAATTATGGTCTTCTCTTCATAATAGGAATTTCTTCACTTGATGTTTTTGAGAGATTCTTCATACTTGGACTGATAGGTGTGTAAACACCCATCTTTTCTACCACTTAATTACAATAATAACCGGACCAAAACGTGTATTTTATGTCTTTTATGTCGGAATTATGCGTGGTTTGTGTTTTTGTTGTGATTTAGGACGAAAAGATGAAAAGTGGAGAAAACACGGACATTCACGGGCATTTGCGGACTTTTATTGAAGAAAAAGATGAAAGACGAAGTCGAGAAGTCAAGAGTGCAAAAAGAACGGAAGTCCACGACCAATTCTGAAGATTTATCGAAGAAAAAGTCAAAAGACGGAAGTTTATCAAAAGCCGAAGAATTCAAGTCTATTTTATTGAAGAAATTAAAGACGAGTTCAAAAGAAATCCCGAAGCCAAAAGTCCCTTAAGTCCAAGTTTAAAGAAGATTAGAAGAAAAGGACTAAGTATGCAATTAATGAAGATTAAAAGAAGGAGGGACTTAATGACGCAATTAAGAGAAAAGGAAAGAGGGGAGGAAGCTTCATTAATCCTCCCCTATAAATAGTCATTAGATGTAACCTTTTCATGTTGTTGGATAGCTTGACAAACTATCTCTTCCACTTTTATTTACTTGCACCTGTAATTACTTGCACATTTAAATACATGTTTCGCACTTTAATTACCTTTTAATTTCAAGTAAGTGTTTCTTTTAATTACTTGCACCTTTACTTTATCTTGTTAATCTTCTTCTACCTTTCTTCAATCTTTGATTTACACGTTTTTATCTTGTTAAGTTGTTTAAAGATTTCATTTTTATGCTTTTGATTGTTTTAAATCTCTTATTTTCATAGCTTATTTGATTTATTTTCAAGTTTATATAGTTTTTACAAAAGTTATTTTTATAAAAAGTTGTTTTTCTTAAAATTTATCTTTTTCGTGTTTTAAAAGTTGTTAACTTTCAGTTTCGTAGCTTATTTTTACACGGTTTTACCTTAGGATTTATTTTTGTGCTTATTAGAATCATAGCTTATTTACTTAGCTTATTTTTAGTTTCCTTCTACGTATTCCGATTGAATCAATCGGAAAAGGGAGTTTCATTCCGATCAGTATGATCGGATAAGGGTTTTAACATTCCGATTGGTGGTGATCTTGGTATTCCGATTGGGTTAAGGTAGTGGTATTCCGATCTGATAAGTGTGACAGCATTCCGATTGGAGGACCAGTACTCATTCCGATTGAGGTGTTATTTTGGATATTCCGATCGTGGGTAAGGTGACAGCTATTCCGATCATTGGTTCCGATTAACATTCCGACCAGGTCCATCCATATTCCGATCAAGGTAAGGCAAACATTCCGATCTGAAGGTGTTGGTTATTCCGATTGGGTGAGTGACAGCATTCCGATTTGGGGCAGGCCATCATTCCGATCTGAGGTGAGCCTGATCGGAATATATTCCGATTGGGGTATTTTTCTTATTTTGTCTTGTTTAATTTTTAGTTTACGTTTTTAATACTTGTCTAATTTTAATTTCCGCCACGCTTTTAATTCTTGTCATTTAATTAATTTAATTTCCGTCACGTTTTTAAATATCGCACTTTTCTTTAAATTAGAATTAGATTTATTTTAAACGCCACTTTACTTTAACGACAATTTACATTTACGTCTTTGCACCTTTTATTTAAAAACAACCAAAAATATTTGTTTCACCAAAGAACAATAGAGTCACATAGAGAACCTATATCAATTCGATTAGACCAACACAATAGAACGATAATTTTTATACGGGCCAAAAGCCAGTTATCAAATGGCGCCGCTGCCGGCTCTTTTCGTAAAGATTAACGGTTTTCTGTGAAAGACGCGTTACTTTTTGGGATCCGTTCAATTGTGAACGTTATTTTTCGTGTCAAAATTTTTTTAAAAAAAAATCCCAAAAACATTTGAAAAATTATAAAAAGCATTTCTTTTACAAAGTTTTGCACCAAAAATATTCCTCTTTATCCTCTATTATGTTTAATTCTTTTCTTTACCCCTCTTCTCTATAATTCTTCATGGATTCGTCTTGCGGACGGTGTGGGCGACCTTGGCATGGTTTTCAAACATGTCAATGGTGTACTTGTGAGCGGTGTGGTTTTGATATCGACGATACACAATTTGGATTTTGTCCATTTTGCAATTCAACAAATTCATACTTCAACTCTTACAATACTTTCCCACCCTCTCCCTATGACAATCCCTATCCTCAAGCCGCACCGGGTTTTTCTCCATACCCGTGGTGCTATATTTGTGGGGGCTCTCACGATGCTTCTTCTTGTGATCCGTCGAAGATCTTTGAGAAAGTTCCGTGCTATCATCCCAGTGTTTATAACCGTGAGCCCCCACGTCACACCGTCAATCCTCAACCCTGTCATGCCTCTCCTCCTGATCTATTGGCCACACTGTTTGACAACTTTCAAAGAGTTCAAGAAATTGTCCACAGGATAATGGAGAAATGGCAAGCGGATCAGCACCAAGAGCAGGTATCTAACCTTAATGCTTATACTCCTCCTCTTGTGCCTCCATATCATTATGACAGTGATGACGATGAGAGTCCTATTTCTTGGACCAATGAGAATGCTATTCCTTCTCCTGACTTGTCGGAGCCTAAGGATTCCACCATCTTAAAGGATGAGGATATCAGCACAATTCCTGCAAAGGAAGCTGACGAATTCAATACGTCTAGCGCTGATAACCTGGTCTCAATTCCAAGTGAATCTGAGTTTACATCTGACAGTGACGATGAGTATGCTGCACTTTCTTCTGATGATGTTCCTTCCACCAACACTTTGGAAGAGGATTCTATGGTTTTCTCTAACCCTCTTTTCGATCAAGATGATGATTCTACTTCTAGTGATGACGAGTCACTATCCGATGAAGACGTTCCGAAGGAAATTTTCAAGATTTATTCGAACCCTTTATTTGATTTTGATGACGATTACATATCTAGTGAGGTGAATCCTCTCTTTGACGAAGGGATTGAGGACATTGCTAGCTCTGATTCTCCTACTATTAATGAGCATGCTTTGTTAGCCATGCCCCCTTCTATCACAGAGGTGGAGAGTTCTGATTCTACTGGAAAGGTATCGCAGGTGGAAGGTAATTCTTCTCTTACTTCTCCTACTATATTGCCCCCTCATCCTACTGAATGCACGCTCAATCGGGTGATGTATCAATTTCCCTCTCCGGGAAATGAGGATGAGTGTTTTGACCCGGGAGGTGACAATGACCATTTTATGATTTCTAACCTTACGGCTTTGCCAATTGGTCCACGTCCATTGTCTTTGGAGGATGACAATGTGATTCCTATACCCACCCCACCTCCCGAGGATCAAGATTTCACATACTTCTCGTATGTTGAAAGGACATTTCTACCGTTTAAGACTTATCCTCCTACCTCCCCTTTGTTATATTCCTCCGGGAACGAGGACAAGGTCTTTGATCCCGGTATAACATTAGAGGTTTCCCCATGGACCATTTAATTCGGGGACGAGTCAGGCTCGTGACTCGGTTAACAAAAACAAGCGCTTTTTGGGAGGCAACCCAATTATCTATCTATCTTTTTCTTTGTTTTTATCATAAGTGTAGGGGAGACCCGTTGGTGTTTGCTCTCTCCTCTCTTCTACTAATCAGGGATTCGAGCTTCAATGATCCACTCTTGATGATTCTTGACGACCCGTGATTCCGTGTTCCATTATCCCGGTTCTATCCTAAACTCTTTTCGCTTCAATATTTTATATTTTCTCAGTATTAAAATAGGAATCTCTTTAGTTGTATTTTCCTTAGCAAGATTTAAACAAAGTGCACAATGTCCTAAGTGTAGGCGAGTTTACTCCCACATGCTTAAACATTGAGGACAATGTTTATCTTAAGTGTAGGGGGGACTTCTATCGAAGTTAAGTGTCCTTTTCCTTGTATTTGTCCTCATTTTAACCGAAAAATCAATTTTTCGACATTTTTCAAAATTTTTGATCTATTTTGGCCTATTAGTTTTTATCTTTGTATAGTTATTTTCTTCCTTTGCTAGAATAAATCTTTGAATAAGTGGTTTTTATCTTCAAACGTTGTGAATCTTTTGACTCAACCCGAGTTTACTTATCTAAGTTACTCTAGCTAGTATCCTTAACGTGTTTAAGTCAAGTTTTGCTAGGCTTTTATATAGGGAGCTATAAAACGTGAAAGTCTTAACTCTCACGGGTTAAGAACAAGAACTTTTCGCAAGTTCCTATAATTGATCCTAGAGAGTCATTTATCAAGGGAACTTTAAAATGCGATTTCTAAACTTGAAAAAGTCTAAGAATTTGCAAGATCCTATAGGCGACTCGAAAACCCAAAACTTTGATTTAATAGGCTAAGTATCCACGAGTCTCATTCCTTGAGATTTTAAACTGTGGAGAACGAGAGATGATAGAGCCAATTATAAGTTCGGTATTCTTTCGTGAATTTATGTGAGTTAATTATAAGCCTATTCTCCCATCGCTTGCTAATAAATTTATCTGCTAATAAATAAGGTTGTACGATTTGAAAAGTTACTTAGCTTCTAGCCCCAGATCGTTTAAAAGTTGCTCGGTATGGATTAGAGTTCATAGCCAAGGCATAACTTATTGAAGCGGGACGCGAAGATTGGCGAGTCCGAAAAGGCCCTAACAAGGCATGAGGGCTATATTTTGTTGCTAAAGATCCAAAGTGATGTGAAGAATCATTTATCGAAAATCAAAATGAAGGATCGAGACACACGACGTAAAGCAAAACTCCCCAAAAGTCATGGAGAAGAGTATCCGAAAAGACCCTAACAAGGTATGAGGATAAATAGATCCAAGTCATAAAAGGAGGCGGATTGTTGTATATCAAAGTCCAAAATAAAGATTGGAGAAAAATGAAGAAGTCGTGGTCCAAGTATAAATCTCTCAAAAACTTCAAAGTGAAGAATTCCTATTATGAAGAGAAGACCATTATTTCATGAACGTCTCTCAAGGTTTGAAGTATGAAGTCGCTGCCAAATATCGGTCCGAGAATGGTCTCAAATCGCGAAACGAGTTATGCCAAGATATGAACTTTATGAGGTCCCGAGAAGCAGTTTTAAAAGATTCAGTCCTTTAGCTAACTATTGATTAAATCGTGCACTTTATTTTCAGACTAAATAACTATCGAAATAAGTCAAAAATGCATCTTCGTGATCATTCAAGACAGATGATAAAATATAAGAGATACACCTAGGAATAAGGGAGTCTAAGTGAGTAAGTGGCCCACATGAGTTCGTGATAGTCTACTAACTTATAATAACAATGATCTTGTTTTTAAGCTTGGTTTGGAGAAAGTGAAAAGTTGAGGATGATGATTATTCATAACATTTCCAAAACCCAAGGTATGCTTTTGATTTCTTTGCTTTGAATGTTTATAGTTTTTATTTCTTTACTTTGTAACTAATGCATTGCATGAGGACATTGCAATGGTCAAGTGTAGGGGATTTGATAGGTGTGTAAACACCCATCTTTTCTACCACTTAATTACAATAATAACCGGACCAAAACGTGTATTTTATGTCTTTTATGTCGGAATTATGCGTGGTTTGTGTTTTTGTTGTGATTTAGGACGAAAAGGTGAAAAGTGGAGAAAACACGGACATTCACGGGTATTTGCGGACTTTTATTGAAGAAAAAGATGAAAGACGAAGTCGAGAAGTCAAGAGTGCAAAAAGAACGGAAGTCCACGACCAATTCTGAAGATTTATCGAAGAAAAAGTCAAAAGACGGAAGTTTATCAAAAGACGAAGAATTCAAGTCTATTTTATTGAAGAAATTAAAGACGAGTTAAAAAGAAATCCCGAAGCCAAAAGTCCCTTAAGTCCAAGTTTAAAGAAGATTAGAAGAAAAGGACTAAGTATGCAATTAATGAAGATTAAAAAAAGGAAGGACTTAATGACGCAATTAAGAGAAAAGGAAAGAGGGGAGGAAGCTTCCTTAATCCTCCCCTATAAATAGTCATTAGATGTAACCTTTTCATGTTGTTGGATAGCTTGACAAACTATCTCTTCCACTTTTATTTACTTGCACCTTTAATTACTTGCACATTTAAATACATGTTTCTCACTTTAATTACCTTTTAATTTCAAGTAAGTGTTTCTTTTAATTACTTGCACCTTTACTTTATCTTGTTAATCTTCTTCTACCTTTCTTCAATCTTTGATTTACACGTTTTTATCTTGTTAAGTTGTTTAAAGATTTCATTTTTATGCTTTTGATTGTTTTAAATCTCTTATTTTCATAGATTATTTGATTTATTTTCAAGTTTATATAGTTTTTACAAAAGTTATTTTTATATAAAAAGTTGTTTTTCTTAAAATTTATCTTTTTCGTGTTTTAAAAGTTGTTAACTTTCAGTTTCGTAGCTTATTTTTACACGGTTTTACCTTAGGATTTAGTTTTGTGCTTATTAGAATCATAGCTTATTTACTTAGCTTATTTTTAGTTTCCTTCTACGTATTCCGATTGAATCAATCGGAAAAGGGAGTTTCATTCCGATCAGTATGATCGGATAAGGGTTTTAACATTCCGATTGGTGGTGATCTTGGTATTCCGATTGGGTTAAGGTAGTGGTATTCCGATCTGATAAGTGTGACAGCATTCCGATTGGAGGACCAGTACTCATTCCGATTGAGGTGTTATTTTGGATATTCAGATCGTGGGTAAGGTGACAGCTATTCCGATCATTGGTTCCGATTAACATTCCGACCAGGTCCATCCATATTCCGATCAAGGTAAGGCAAACATTCCGATCTGAAGGTGTTGGTTATTCCGATTGGGTGAGTGACAGCATTCCGATTTGGGGCAGGCCATCATTCCGATCTGAGGCGACCCTGATCGGAATATATTCCGATTGGGGTATTTTTCTTATTTTGTCTTGTTTAATTTTTAGTTTACGTTTTTAATACTTGTCTAATTTTAATTTCCGCCACGCTTTTAATTCTTGTCATTTAATTAATTTAATTTCCGTCACGTTTTTAAATATCTCACTTTTCTTTAAATTAGAATTAGATTTATTTTAAACGCCACTTTACTTTAACGACAATTTACATTTACGTCTTTGCACCTTTTATTTAAAAACAACCAAAAATATTTGTTTCACCAAAGAACAATAGAGTCACATAGAGAACCTAGATCAATTCGATTAGACCAACACAATAGAACGATAATTTTTATACGGGCCAAAAGCCAGTTATCATGGACCATGACTTCTTCATTTTTCTCCAATCTTTACTTTGGATTTTGATATAAAACTATCCGCCTCCTTTTAGGACTTGGATCTATTTATCCTCATACCTTGTTAGGGTCTTTTCGGATAGACATCTCCATGATCTTTAGGGGAGTGCTTGCTTTTCATCGTGTGTCTCGATCCTTAATATTGATTTTTGATAAATGATTCTTCACATCACTTGGGATCTTTAGCAACAAAATGTAGCCCTCATGCCTGGTTAGGGCCTTTCCGGACTCGCCAATCTTCGCATCCCGCTTCAATAAGTTATGCCTTGGCTATGAACTCTAATTAATACCGAGCAACTTTTAAACGATCTTATGCTAGAAGCTAAGTAACTTTTCAAATCGTACAACCTTATTTATTGAAAATATATTTATTAACAAGCGATGGGAGAAAAAGCTTATAATCAACTCACATAAATTCATGAAAAATACCAAACTTATAATTGACTCTATCATCTCTCATTCTCCACAATTTCAAATCTCAAGGAATGAGACTCGTGGATGCTTAGCCAATTAAATCAAAGTTTTGGGTTTTCAAGTCATCTATAGGATCTTGCAACTTCTTAGACTCTTTCAAGTTTAGAATTCGCATTTTAAAGTTCCCTTGATAAACGAATTTCTATGATCAATTATAGGAGCTTGTGAAAAGTTCTTGTTCTTAACCCGTAAGAGTTAAGACTTTCGCGTTTTAAAGCTCCTTATCTAAAAGCCTAGCAAAACTTGACTTAAACACGTTAAGGATACTAGCTAGAGTAGACTTAGATAAGTAAACTCAGGTTGAGTCAAAAGATTCACAACTTTTAAAAATTAAAACCACTTTATTAAAAATTTTATTCTAGCAAAGAAAGTAAATAACGATAACAAAGGAAAATACTACGATACCACTAGGCCAAAATAGATTAAAAATTTTGAAAAATGTCGAAAAATCAAATTTTCCGGTTAAAACAAGGACAAATTCATGAAAAAGACCACTTACTTCGATAGAAGTCCCCCTACACTTGAGATAAACATTGTCCTCAATGTTTTAGCATGTGGGAGTAAAATCCCCTACACTTAGGACATTGTGCACGTTGGTTAAATCTTGATAAGGAAAGGACAACTATAGTGATGTCAATGTGAACATATAAGATATGAAATATTAAATCACGACAGTTTAGGATAGAACCGGGAAGACGGGTACACGGGATCACGGGTCGTCAAATATCATCAAAAGTGCTCTTTGAAGTTTTAATCCCTGCACATCATAAGAAACAAGACAACAAACCCTATGTAGCTCCCCCTTACACTTATTATGAAAACGGGTAAAGGATAGATCAACGGGTTGCCTCCCGAGAAGCGCTTGTTTTTGTTAACCGAGTCACGAGCCTGACTCGACCCAGAACTAATTCAAGGGAAACGTGGTGAGGGATGGAGTCATCTCATGAGAGATGTGCTCACCAAAGTACAGCTTCACACGCTGGCCATTCACTTTAAAATTAGGCCCATTTGGTTGAGAAAGCTCAATGGTTCCATAAGGGAAAATTTGGCGACGGTGAATGGACCAGACCAACGGCTCTTAAGCTTGCCCGAAAAGATCTTCAACCGAGAGTTAAAGAGTAAAACTTGATCACCAACGTGAAACTCTCGGTTCTTAATCCTAGAATCATGAATGAGCTTGGTTTTCTCCTTGTAAATCAATGAATTCTCATAAGCTTCATTCCTCAGTTCATTTAGCTCGTTGAGTTGAATCTTCCGAAGGTCACCGGCTTTGTTGATATCAAAATTGGCCCAATTCAAGGCCCAATATGCCATATGTTCCAACTCAATAGGGAGGTGGCATGCCTTCCCGTACACAAGATGATATGGAGTGCAACCAATAGGTGTCTTATATGCGGTACGGAAAGCCCACAAAGCATCATCTAACTTATCGGCCCATGAGGCACGATGCTCTCCCACAGTTCGCTCTAAAATTCTCTTCAATCCACGGTTAGAAATCTCGGCTTGGCCATTTTTTTGGGGATGATAAGCGGTGGAAAGACGGTGATTGACACCGTACTTAGCCATGACTCGAGCAAATTTATCATTGCAAAAATGAGTCCCGCGGTCACTGATGATAGCACTAGGAACACCGAATCGAGCAAAAAGTTGTTTCAAAAAGTTCACAACCACCCTCGCATCGTTCGTAGGGAGAGCCTTTGTTTCAACCCATTTAGATATGTATTCGACGGCTACGAGGATGTACTTGTTCCCTTTGGATGATTGAAATGGCCCTATAAAGTCGATACCCCATACGTCAAAGATTTCACACTCTTGTATTAAATTTTGAGGCATCTCATCTTTATGTGTAATCTTTCCTTGGCGTTGGCAAGCATCACAATGCTTAACCATTTCGTGTGCATCACGATAAATGGTGGGCCAATAAAATCTATAGTCGAAAACTTTCTTCGCGGTATAGTTAGGACCAAAGTGACCACCGGTGGGTCCTTTATTGAAAGCTTCTAAGATTAATAAAGTTGTCGGACCATCAACACATCGACGAATGACAAGATCCGCACATTGTTTGAAAAGGTAAGGGTCGTCCCAAAAATAGTGCTTAATGTCTTTAAAGAACTTTTTCTTTTGTTGGGACGTTAACCCTTCGATGAGAATTCCACCCGCCAAATAGTTTGCAATGTCCGCAAACCATGGGGTTTCATCAAGGCCTCAAGGGGAAAAGAGTCATTAATCTCTTGATTTGGGAGCTCCCCTTGATAAGGATCCTCAAGTCTACTAAGATGATCCGTGGCTAGGTTTTCTGCTCCCTTTTTATCACGAATTTCAATTTTTAATTCTTGTAGGAGCAAAACCCAACGAAGAAGTCTTGGCTTGGAATCTTGTTTGGTTAACAAGTACTTCAACGCGGAATGATCGGTATATACAATGGTGGTGGAAAGGACAAGATAGGGGTGAAATTTTTCAAAAGCATACACTACAGCTAAAAGCTCTTTTTCGGTAGTGGTATAATGCAATTGAGACCTTGTCATTGTCTTGCTAGAATAATGGATTGGTTGGAAGTGTTTGTTCACTCTTTGTCCCAAAACCGCTCCAATAGCAAAGTCGCTAGCATCACACATCAATTCAAAAGGTAACTCCCAATTAGGGGTAACCAAGACCGGTGCTTTAGTAATTTATCCTTAAGAAGATTGAAAGAGTCAATACATTCTTTAGAAAATATAAAAGTAGTATCTTTTTCCAAGAGGTGAGTCATATGGCGAGTGATTTTAGAAAAATCTTGAATGAATCGACGATAGAAGCCCGCATGACCAAGGAAACTTCTCACACCCTTCACGGTTGAAGGTGGAGGTAATTTAGAAATAACATCGACTTTAGCACAATCGACTTCAAGACCGGCTTTGGAGATTTTATGACCAAGGACAATACCTTCTTTTACCATGAAATGGCATTTTTTCCAATTAAGAACGAGACGAGTGTCTTCACACCGTTTGAGCATACGTTCTAAATTGGCAAGGCAAGTATAGAAAGAATCACCATAGACCGAGAAATCATCCATGAAGACTTCCATAGTTTCTTCAACCATGTCATGGAATATAGCCATAACACACCTTTGGAAAGTCCCGGGAGCATTGCATAAGCCGAAAGGCATTCTTTTGTAAGCAAATGTTCCATAAGGACAAGTGAATGTGGTTTTATCTTGGTCTTTCGGATCGATGGGAATTTGAAAATACCCGGAGAAACCGTCTAAGAAGCAATAATAGTCATTACCCGTTAAACGCTCGAGCATTTGATCCATGAAAGGAAGAGGAAAATGATCCTTGCGAGTGGCATCATTGAGTTTGCGATAGTGTATACAAACTCGCCAAGCTGTGACAAGTCGAGTAGGAATCAACTCGTTGTTTTCATTGGGAACAACGGTTATTCCGCCTTTCTTAGGCACACAATGGACGGGACTAACCCATGGCGAACCCGAAATAGGGTAAATCATTCCGGCATCTAGAAGTTTGATAACTTCTTTCTTAATGACTTCATGAATTTTTGGATTAACCCTTCTTTGGCTTTAGATTGCGGGTTTAAAGTCATCTTCCATGAGAATTTTATGAGTACAAAAGTTCGGATCAATTCCGCGGATATCAGAAATTTTCCAAGCGATTGCTTTCTTATAATTCTTCAGCACGTCGATAAGTCGAGATTTTTTATCCTCTTTCAAGTCCTTTGCGATGATGATGGGTAACTTCTTATTGTCTTCAAGGAAAACGTATTCGAGATGAGACGGTAAATCGTTAAGCTCTAAATCCAGAGGATTTTCGATGGAGGGCGTAGTCAAATTTGGATCATCGATAGAGATATCCTTAGGAGACGGTGGAGAAATATGGTCCTCATTGAGAAGTTTCTCAATGGTACGAATGTCTTCTTCCCAATCAGTGGGAGAATCGTCATATTGTAAGTCCACATCCCCTAAAGTTGCTTCAAATTATTTTAAAAGGAAGTCACTTTCTCCAAATGGAGTCAATGATGGAGCAATAGGGGCAACGATCTCAACAATGGGTAGAGAAGAAGAACCACTTTTACAAGCGTCTTTGAAATGCTCTTCACAAGCCTCATCAAGAACGTCAATGAAATTAACGCTCTCGTTTTCATAAGGTTGCTTAGAAAGTTTACCCATGTTGAAGACGATTTTATCGTCGCCAACTCTCATGATTAATTCGCCCGCGGCTACATCAATGAGAGTGCGACCGGTCCTCAAGAATTGACGTCCAATGATTAATGGAACACGGGGATCCATCTCGTAGTCAACGATAACAAAATCCGTCGGAAAGGTGAATTTGTCTACACCGACGAAGACATCTTCGGCTATCCCCACCGGATAAGCAACCGTACGGTTAGCTAATTCCAATGTCATTCGTGTGGGGAATAGCTCGGGTAGAGATAAATGTTTCCAAACACTTAAAGGCATTAAGTTAATACTAGCACCTAGATCGACTAGGGCCATACAATTCTCTACCCCGGGGAAGTTGCAAGGAATGAGAAAACGACCCGGATCACCAAGTTTGGTTGGTAATTTCCTTAAGAGCACTGCAGAGCAATTCTCATTAAGTTGGGTCTGAGCGATATCAAGGAGTTTCTCCTTATCACTGAGAAGATCCTTAAACATTTTAGCATATTTCGGCATGTGAGCGAGAGCCTCGGCAAAGGAGATGTTGAAATTCAATTGTTTAAACATTTTAATAAAGTTAGAAACTTGAATATCATCCTTGTTCTTCAACTTCGTGATGAGACTGCTTTTATACATAGTCTCATCGTCCAAAATGGGCTTAAAATGCATAAAATATCATTGAATATGCCAAATATATGCTTGTGTTTGTTAATTGTGTATTTTAGGTACGGATATTGAGGAAATCAGAAAAGATCACAAAGAAGAAGCAAAAACTAACACGGGAAACGAAGCCGCACAATGAACCAAGCCCAAGTGATGGTTTTCCAAGAATAAACCTTGAAGATTTGAAGATTATACAAGAAGGGTCCTTCCAATATTGAAGAATTGACACTTTAAACCCTTGTATATTCATAATTACAAGTTTGGTCCTTGAAGTTTGTCAAAATTTCAAAAAGGACCCTCCATTTTGAAGAATTGGCAAGTTTCGTCCCTCAACAAAACTAAATTGTCAATATTAGTCCTCCTTATATTCAAACATACCATGAAGACCTTCAAAGTTCAAAAATGTGCAAGATCAGTCCTTCAAATATCAAAGAAATACAAAACAAGTCCTTGTAAAAAGTTTTGTGGCCAAAATAGATGTTTTAAAACTTCATTAAAAAAGGATTCTAATTTTCCGCTGAAAAAGTGCAAGTGACAAGTAAGGAAGAGAATAGGGATTAAACTTGGCAAACAGCAAACTTACCTTAACCAGTGAGGGGGTGACACATGCCCCACTCACTCTCTTCACCAATCACAACCCCCCCTTTCTACCACCTCATTTCCCACCCACAACGGTTTAAACTAATCTCTTATTTGTTTAATAAAAACGCGCTAAACAACAATTCAAAACCCAAACCAGATTAAACCTCTACTATTCACGTGATGAACACAATTGGGTTTTTCCTAATTACATTTAATTAGACCTTAATACTTTCCAGATTAGTGATTAAGGTGCTAATGAACACAACGCATGTAAAACCTGCATGCTTTTACCATGAGTAGTACCCTTAAGATCGTACGTACTAGATTAAAACTTTCCTATTATAGCATGATTACGATTGCGCGTTAGGATTTTACGTATTACGTACGTGTTAGAACACGATAAGTATTTACTACGCAAGAACATGCAATAATTATTTGACAATAATTAATCACGAACATGCGATCATGAAATCATGAACGTAATTAAATCACGAACTACTATTAATTATGTATATATATTTATTACGAGCGTAAATAAACATATTAGGTCACGGTAATTATTTAACGAGAACACATTAAACGCGAAAACAAATAATCACGAACGGGTAATTAAACAACGAGACACGGAAAACGGTACGGGTACCCCATGTGGGGCCCCTACCCGCGGCAACAAGGGAGAGATGGGCCAAGTCCATCTCAAAGTTTACTAAGAAGGGTATGTAGAAGTGTAAATCTTGCTTATGTTTTAGAGAGAGAAAGAGATAGAGAGATGGTGGATTACACACAATTCTAGAGAGAGAAACAAGAGTGAACTATGTTAAAAATATGAGTAACCACACACCCTCTCCATCTAAGGAGAGAGTTTATATACCCAAGCCTTATAATGGGCTTGGGCTTACATGTTTGGGCCGGCCTACACATGTTGTAGGCTAGGCTTGGACTTGTTTGTTAAATAACGATGTCTAGACTACGAGCTACTACTTAGTATATTGTCGGAGTGACCGAATCTTCCTAAATACGTAAAAACGTATTTCCAACAATCTCCCCCTAAGGGAGGTCACTCCAAACAAGGGTGTTACCCGAGTTACAATAATGAAATAAACCTAGCATACTATGCTTGTCTTGAGCTCGTAGTCTTCGTCTTTCTTTTCCTTTTCTTTTTCTGGTGAACATGCTCATGTGATCTTTGGTATCAATCTTGAGCATTAATCTCTTGCCTTGATCTCGTGCATCCATCACTTGTGATCTTCGCCTCTTCGTGACGCCATGTCCCACATACTTATACCTTCGTAATTCTTGAAAGCTTCAGAGTTCGATACAGTGGAAGACTTAACTTTTAGGCTTTCTTGAGTTAGATGAGATAGAGTGCACAAAGTATAAGCATGCGGGGACGACTTCTTCTCGGATTCCGCAACGCCACCGTCTTCAAATGCCGCAACATAAGTAGACACGAACGAAATGGCTTTGAACATTTCATTTTAATTCGGTAGCATTTTACCTCCGGTCGGTGAAGACCGTTGGACGATATAAAATATCGTACTCGTGGCAGGTAGATTTAATTAAAAATCTCCTTGACAAGATTTCGCGGGTAAACCCGTTCTCTTTACTCGACCGTCCAAAGCTGACTGCGAACGTAAAGAGTGAATCATTTGGATAAAATAATCCGCATGATTGAAGCCGTCAATTCTAATTCCTGGAACAAGTGAAATTCAATTAAGAACCGCACCATCGTTGCTTTCCAGTTGTCACAAGCTTGATTCGTATAGAATCTTGCAAGTTACCTACCAAGTGCTGTTTGAGGTTAACACTATAAGGATTTCCACTCATCACTGTGAACACTAAGGTATCACTCTGAGTGTTTTGGCAAGATCACTAAGATATTGCGTAGAGGCCTGGAACGTGTTTAAATTCAGTTAAGAATTAAACCTCTGTTGCTTTCCAGTTATCACAAGTTTGATTCATAAAGAATCTCACAAGTCACCTACCATGAGCTTTTTGATATTCGCTCAAGAAGGATTTCAATCTTCATTGTAAATACTTTTGTATTACTCGGATGTTTAGGCAAGATCATGAAGATCTTGCGTAGGACTCTTAAAATCTTACTTTTCACAGTGTGTGAAGAAGCAAGGAAATATGGAAGTGTGTCCTAATGAGATATTTGATGATCTCAAATGGCTCTAGACTCGATCGTGCAATTTGGATTTTAATGATCGGAGGCTGGAGAGGAGTGCCACCTTTTCAATACCAATTTATTCGGAGTGAATAAATCGATAGATAATGTGTTGTCTCCGTGTGATTAAAACAAATACCTTTTGAGAGATATATGTGTTAGCTGGGATGGGTTGTGTAATGCATCACCGGGTCTATGATGGTTGTCTTCAATATCAAGAATCATTAAAAAATGATCTCAATAGCATATGTATTGACCCAGTTTCTACCTAAAGTTGTAAGGAGGGCTTCTTTCTTTACACCCTTTATCTTTACAATTCTTTTTCGTTCTTCAACCCCTTCAATGCTTACCAATACGTCATAATTAGCACCTTGTTGTGATTGTTCCAGTGCTAGCTTAAGTACTTGGTCGGCATTCAGCTGCGTTCACAATCTTTCTCCAACTTTCCTAAGGACTACTATTTCTAGCTATGGAATGTCCTTGGGAAGATTCCTCCAGTTCTAGAAGAATCATTGGACATAACCTATCCTACCATCCTTATGTCACCACAATCTTCATCGTCGTGAAATAAATGGGTTTAGGGTAAGTATATGTCACCATGAAAATCCATTTTGATATGCAAAACCGTTTGCTCCCCCTTAACATATGCCACGATATTCCAAAACATTTCGCATATGTCGGGATGAGCCATCACGTTAAGTCAAACCATTTTTGATAATTTCCCATATTAAATCACATTTTCTCCCCCATATAAAAATATTAACCCAATCGATGTTTTTAATATCAATTGATTTAATGAAGTTTTAACAAAGGTTTTGGGAAGAAAAATGCAAGTCTGTTTTATCTTCATGATATCAAACGTATGAGATATGATACCGATTTGTAACATGATCACATATTCACCATATTAGAAAACAATTGACAAGGTTGGACCTGATTGATGAGAACATCATATGTGACAATGCGGCAATTTATGGTTGATATTTTATTCTCAAATATTATTTAAAAATATTATTTTAATGTTATATTATGAACTCACTTATTTTTGGGAAGAAATTTGGATTTACGTCTTGAAGTAGCATCGACTACGTCTAAACCGGAGGATTCTACGTTACGTGCTTACGTTTACATACACCGTTTTGATGACAGTCCGACATTTCAGGAAATAAATTTATCTGTGAATAATATTTTGGAATTTTAAATTTGTGTTGGTTCATAAACTCATAAATTTACGAGAAGAGATTAGGACTTACGATTATAATTAAACGTCCTTTACGACTAAACCGGAAACCTTAGGATTACGTAATTTATGTTTTCAAACTCCGTTTTTGATGAGACAATTTTTATTAGATTCGTTTTGTGCCGTTGATTCATAATTTATAAAAACGTTTTTCGTAAAACGACCCGAGGGCACGCAAATCGAGGAAACTAAAATCGAGAAGTACCCGTAAATTAGTGGAGATGAGGCAAGTGGGACACTTGTCCCACCCCCACTAACCCATGGCTAAAATAAGCGACAACACCATGAGGTGTCATACTAGTAGCTTACAAGTTACACTTGGTAACTTACTTAGCTAAACAATCTACAAAACCACAAACCACTTCACCACAAACCATTTTCTCCTAAATACATACATGCAAACCACTCATACTCTCCTCCCTCTCTCTCTAAATTTCATCCAAGAACAACCCCTAAACACCCTCATTTGATAAAATTTAACCATGAAATCATATATTATTCACACATATGATGAAGCCCTTTTCAAGCTCTATTGATTGGTGGTGATTTTAACATCCAAGGAGAAGATTTTGTGATGTCCAAGGGCTGATTTCTACATGAAGTTTACAAGTATTGGTGGCCTTGAAGATTGGTGTTGATCTACCACAAGTTTTGCCATCAAAAATCCAAGCCTTGATCATAAACTACACAACCTTGGTGGTATAGAGATTGTTCTTCCTATCCTCTTGTTATTTTGATTATGTAATCTTGTATTTTCTTTATTTATGTATATGTATATAATTATGAATGAATATTAAAAATATTATGTCGGGATTTGGTGTTGATAGATTTGATAAACATGGGTAAAAAGATGGAAAAACCACATGTAAAAATGGTTAAATCTTGCTTAATAAGATGGCTGTATAAAAACAGTAAGTAACCAAATGATAAACTGATAAAATGGTAAAATGGAATCAATATACAGTAAGTATTAGGTGTTATACACATGTGAGAGTTGACCATACAATGGAATCATCAAAATGAGTGAGATATGATCAAAACAAGATGAGTGCACCAATCTGAATAGTCTAATTTGTAGGGACTGTTAGTGATAGTTAAACATCGAATGAGCAGTAGCTATAACTAACTTATTTGTATCACATAATATGAAGTTTATGCCATCCAAAAATGAGCTTCTATATCCTTATAGAACTCAAGATATGATAAAAATGGTGAAAATGAAACTAAAAATCAGATTTTGAAGAATTAATGTTTAATAGTATTATATAAGGACTCAAACTAATATAGTATAAAATGTGAATTAAAACCCACTAACTTATAAATTTCATTTATATAAATATGTATAAGGTTAAATAAATGGACACTTTATAAATATGGTAGTTGAATAAGATTTATAAGTTATAAAAACTATAAACATGATTTTTACGACTTTTTCGGCTATTACCGTAAAATTAACGTTTTTCGCCAATTAAAACTTAGACGATCAAACCCGAACTATATGACATACGGACATTAACGAGCTAAGTTAGCATATTGGACTAATAATTTAACTAAATAAGTTAAACACTTATAAAAATTACTTATTGGGCTTAACCCATTTGAGCGCAACATGTAAAGTATAAATACTGATAATACAAGCATAAAATGGATTAATACAAGTTAAAGGACTTATAAAAGGCTTATTGGACCTAAAACATGTAAATAGGTAAAACTAGTAAACTAATATAAAAGTTGTCAACACATAACACAAAAATGAGTGAATGAAAATATATAAACTCACTTGATCATCATCATATGTATAAAGTCATCATATATATACATAATTGTTATTTTGATAAAGTCATTGGACAATAGTCTAAGACGAGTATTATTTGTCTAGGTTTCCGTGATTGAGGCACGTACCGTACATCCGAATTGCCGATAACCCGCTTTCCCACATCAACGTGAGTTCATAGCCTCGCACTCTTTTAATTTTTTTTATGAAATGTTTTATAAACCCGTGAGGGAGATAACATGTTAGTTTTTATAAAATAGGACACTAGTTGTCCCGATTGTCTGTTTATTGATTTGGACCCGAATGATTGTATGACCCGATGAATGATTAAATAACCCGATAGATGAAATGAAATGGATTATTAAAGTTAGGTTATGTCACTAAAAGTCCCATTAGCATGAATTGTGAACTACCGGGTTTGGTAGACCCTTATGCATATAATATTACTATTTGGGGACGATCACCCCATTTCGCGCCTTGACGGTTGATCCCCATCTTGCCACATTGATTGGTAAGCGAATATATGTATGAGAAGATTTACACAAGTGTGATTACTGTGACGACACGCTAATTTAGATGGGCAAATGAGTTTCGGGTTAGCTACCCGTTGTTTGATGTAGTAAGGTAACAATGTCATGCGGCTTATAATAATCCATAAATAACGAAATACTACTGTACACACTAAATTACGATATATTGCCTTACTAGCAATACGGGGTCTTACTATTGATATTATGTTTGTGTTTTGGTTTTACATAACCATATTCATATAACGGTTTTTATTTAACTCTATACAACGTTATAAAACGTATTGTATGATGTTTTTAACGACAATGGTTCGTGTAATGATTTTGAAGGCGAAAGTCTATATTATGATTTTTGATAAAGATTTGTATAAAGTGACTTTGGCTATTTTATGGCCTACTACAAAGATTTGTATAAAATGATTTTCGGTAATAATTTTATACCGATGTTATATTGATGATTTCATTTAACTCTATGAATTCACTCGGCGTTTTCGCTGACCTTTTCTTTTAATATGTTTTATCTCAGGTATTTGAAGGTAATTATCGGGAAGACCACAAGAATTCATGGCCCGGACTTAAATAATAATTTCCATTCAAATGCATTGTAAAATTTGTATGAAATACAATGACTTAGGACCGATGTAAATCTGATATTTATGAATGGAAATGCTTTATTATTAAACGACGCGATTTTTAAGCGTTGTCTATGATGTGAGTAATGTGCTATCCCGTAACACCAACGAGTCTTCCGCTGTATTGAATTGTGTAAATTTGGGGGTGTTACAGTTTGGTATCAGAGCTCTCGTTATAGAGAACGAAAGATTTTTAAAACCAAGGTTTTGAATATAACATTTCAAAATCTTTTAACTATAAACATTTTTCTAAAAATGTCTAAAAATCTTTTGACTATAACGATGCCGAAGAATTCCCGAGTTACTGACAAGGCCAGACTGAGACGTGTTATTTTAATATATATATATATATATATATATATATATATATATATATATATATATATATATATATATATATATATATATATATATATATATATATATATATATATATATATATATATATATATATATATATATATATATATATATATATATATATATATATATATGTATAACCTGGATTATATATATATATGATGTAATTTGATTACATGATTGTTTGATGATTATTTTAATATTTATACGAGGTATTTATACGACGTAGATTGTCTCAAGAAACCCTAACTCCCCTAGCAAATCAATCAAAGCTATTCCCGTAGGAATTCTAGCTATTCCAGATCTAAACCAAGTTGTGGATATTTATGATCTCAACAAAATGGGTGATATTCGTAGAAATGTAGATATTAGTTGATTATGATACTGAAAAAGAATTTGCAAGATTAAAATTTGATATCGATGTCATGATGATCTTTCCTTATAGAGTGGAGTTTAACAAAATGTTACCACCTGGAAAGATGTCATCTGATTCGGTGTCACCCAATTCTTAAATTTGAAATCAAAAGGGTGAATGTTTCACTTGAGGCTGTCATTGGAAGCATTACCCAAAAGCCTCATGCCACTAGTACCTTTCTGAGAAGTCTAATTGAATGTGTGAGTCATTTAATACTAGTGACTCATTTGATAATTGTTGTTGTAAGAGCTATAGGATTGGAAATTAAGTGTTGATCATATCGAGCTTTTATTGCCCTTTTAAGGTTTATGAATAAAGTTGAAGTATTGGAAAATGAGGGTAGGATATCGAATTGAGTATAAAATTGGTTGAAACTTGAATAAAGTAAAATTTAACTTGTATGGAATAAGAAATTGTTAAGAGGAAGTTGTTGAGTCCTGTGATTGAATTATAAGGTTTTAAATGATTGTTAGTTCGTGTTAAGGGTTGTTCCTAGACCATTGTCCAATGATGAGGATGCCCAGTGTCCAATAAATAAATTGAAGAAATCTGCTTCTGAATTGGGACCGATGGATCTTCTGGGACAAGTGGAACACCTAATGACTCTTGTAGATTAGTATTAATTGTGGTATCTTTTAAAAAAAATCCCTAACTTAACTGAGACATCAGTTGGTAGGATGAGTTCTTGGAATTTTATGCCATAGTGACACATAATGTGTTACGGTACAATTTTGACTTGTTTATGATTTATGAAAAGACTACCTTTGATTGCTAAATTCTACATGTATCGATGATATCTATCTTTTCTTACTTCTTCCTAATGCTTGCATTAGTGATGCAACCATTGAACAAGTACTCATCTCGAATTGAGTTACGTTATGGATTATTCTCTTTGTATTCCTGAGTGCCATCGAGGTCATGAACCTCATGATTATTTGGCTATAGCTCATTTCCTATCATATTGTAGTTAGTTCTTGGTGAATAAGATTTCATCACTCTTTTGCAGATCACTCATTGTTTTTATAAGATAAAACAGTATCCCTTGATAAAAATTGATTTTTCATCACTATAAGGATTAGTCAAAGTAAGATTTATAAGTGATTGTTATCGAAATGAGGTTGTTTATAAAACACCTTGGAAAACTTAATTGTTTTCATAACAAAGAAAATCTTTGTAAATTTATTCTTCATTCTTATTTAATAATTAAGCATGAAAATGTTTTTATTATAAACATGATGATAAAATTTTGACGAACTGAGTATTGCATCGTTAATCTTGAAATTGTATATAGTTGCACGCCTACATACAATTTGGAAGTAACCATGCAAGGCTGATTAGTAGTCACCATGAAATTATTAATAAACACTAAATTTTCTTTGAAGATTGTGAAAGATTAAATTTTATAAGATCTGCAAGAAGTGAAAAATAGGGACATATTGTTAGAGATACCTACATATGTGCCCGTACCATTTATTCTTCTGAGTTGAATTTACTCATCTGTGGAAACTGTCTTATTTGACAATTGACAATCCCTTCTTGTCCAATTCTCCCGTAATGAGATTCTTAGGAAAAGTATCTGATTACCGAGTGTTGATACCCGACTGGATGTATCGACGTTCCTATCATTTCTTTTGATTAGATTTCATTTGAATGACCTGGGTAACGATCCGAGGAGCTTTCGAATGCGTACTCAATTATGAAAACATGGGATATATTCATATTCATTAAATGTTTTCGTCTGTATCTTATTTGAAATTCTCTCGCGTAGATTTGCGTTGACCTTACTCTTTTGAAGTTAGTTGTGTCTCCAGATATCCTTGAATTTGTGAAGGATTATGAGTTATTATTAGTCTTTTGAGAAGTTCACATCTTATCAACGGTAATGAAACTGGAAAGTTGATAGTGCCAGTAGAATAAATTGATTGATTATGACATGACGAGATTGTCTTAATTGATGGGAACTCGAGTAGAATTCCCCTAAATGATAAGATGATTGATTATCAAAAGTGATCTAAATAATTCTTGACGGATGACCATATCCTGCATTTAGACTTGAAATTTTTCCGTGAATGGTTATGAACTAGTCATAGACCTTGTAATCTAAAAGAACCTAATATGAATTTATTAAAAGATGTTTCCGCTATCTGAAACTTTAGGAAGTATTTGCTGATGAATTACCTAGACTTTCGCCATTAAGGCAAGTTGAAATTGGTATTGATTATATTCTCGGTGCTGCACCTGTGGCGTGTGCACTGTACGACAGCACCATCTGAATTAAAAGAATTACCATGCAACTGAGAGAGTTGTCGGAGAAGACTTTTATTCTACCAAGCTCGTCATCATGAAGAGCTATGGTGTTATTATTCCTTATATTTGTTGGATTACCATGAACTAGGTAAATTGATGATAAAAATCTATATCCACTACCCAAGATGATAGATTTGTTCGATCATTTACAAAGTTCTAGCGTATGTTTTAAAGATTTGATCCATGGCATTTTTATCATCAACTTCGCGTCCGCGAAAAAAGATTATCTATTCCAATCACTACATCCAAAACTTGTAATGAACATTATGAGTTTCACGTGATGTCGTTTGGATTGACTAATACGCACGTAACATTCATAAATTTGGTGAATCACGTGTGAAGGCTGTAATTTGATAAATTCATGCTTGTGATCATTAAGGACCATTTGTTTGTTTATAAGAATAAGAATGAGTTAATAATTATTTATAGATTGCCCTGAATTGGCCGAACAATAAAAACATGTACCTTGAATAATTAACATGTAATTTAAGACTTAGTCCTTTATATTAAATGACCGTTTGATTAATGATGGTAAGATATATATATATATATAGATATATATATATATATATATATATATATATATATATATATATATATATATATATATATATATATATATATATATATATATATATATATATATATATATATATATATATATATATATATATATATATATATTGACTCTTTAAAAATTAGAGCCATTTGAAACTTTGGGTTTTACCAAAAAGAAAATGGAAATATGTTTTGAAAAATGTTTTAACAAAGGATTTTCAAGGGATTATTCCCTTATACCCAAAACATTTAACTAAACTCCTGTTTAGGGGTAAATGTTTGTGTATACTTCTAGACATCTTAAGAAGAATTGAGGAAACCATATAATTTATGACTTGAAATTTGAAACGACACTTTTTGGTTTTCAACTAAGAAAATTTTGACCAAAGTATAACAAAAGATTTTTCAAACATTACGAATCTTATTAATTATTTTCGATAAATCAGCAAAAATCGTGTTAATTAAATTCATATTTATTTTGAACATTTTATATAATTGGACGAACTAAGAAATTTAAACTTTTTACGATTACGTTTCATGAAAACTTAATATTTATTTTTAATTTACGTGTAATAATTATCGGCGCTTTAAAACATCGGATCAAGCAAAACTGATAAAAATAATAGTTGAGATAGAACTAAGACTTAGAAAATATGAAGGAATAATTTCTGAATAAATACGGTCATGATATTTATTTCATCAAGGAAGATGAATATAATTACTGACACATTATGTAGAAAAGATAAAGAACCAATTAGGACATGTTCCTTAATAATGAAGGTGCAAAATAAATTGCCGAACAATATAAAAATAAACAATGTTTGTAAGAAGGATAATATAGATAATAAAAGGGGTTCGCGGCTAATGTGAACCAATAGATTTGAGAAGCTTATGACGGTAAATGTTTTAAAAGGCCACTTGTGGTTGCCTAAATATGGAGATTGTGAGATGTAGTTATGTTAGAATCTCGTAAGTATAAGTATTCTATTCATGACATTTCTAACAAAAAGTATCTTTATCTGAAGAAGTTGTAATGATGGAAAATTATGAAGGCAGACATCGCCTCATACATTAGTAAACGTCTAACTATTACAAAGGTCATCATCTGAATTTGATTTGATTTGGGTAATCATCGACAGACTGACCAAATCTGCTAATATCATTCCTGTTAATGATAGATTCTTGATGAAGAAATTGACTCTTTTGTATTTAAAGGAGTTGTGTAAACATGGTGTGCCTGTATCGATCATCTCTATCAAGATCCTTGCTTCGCATCGAATTTCTAGAGATTTGCTCAGAAGTCATTGAGAACGAATCTAGATGAGAGTACTATGTACCACCCTAATCGAAGGGACGCGGTAAAGTAACGATACAAAAATACTATAAGTGTTGTTTTATGTTTGAATGATTGACCTTTGGTAATAAACTGTAAAATCGTTTCCCTTTGGAGATATTATCATTGGTAATTATCGTGTCAGGATCGAGATCGAATCTTGTTAAGATTTAAATATTAGAGCATCTGTAAGCAGGAGTTGGGATGAAGACATCCGACATACACCCACTGTGAGTTGGACATGTCTTTTAGGTTTAAGGTTTCCTATGATGGCGAACCTAACCTTACAAAATACTCGACCCGCGAGACCTGAAATGATTGTTGAAATTAGGATCTGATTATTTACTGCCAGTAGTAGGCATGAGGTTATGTGAATATAAAATGTAGATCTTGAAGTGCCAGATGGGTAGTGAAGTTATGCCAAAAATTTTAACCATGGAAAAATGAATTGATGATCTGAAAGATCATGGGATATAAGTCCTCGTTGTATGGGACCATTGAGATGATGTAAAAGATTGGTTCGAAAAGCATATAAGCTAGATCTACCCTAGGACTTCAAGAGCTGCGTGAATTACGTTTCGTATATCGAACTTGATAAAATGTTTATCAAGTGAGAATCTGATCACTTCTTGATGAAGTTTAGATCGGCGAAAAGTTGCATTCATCAAAAACCCGTGAACATCATGGATAGAGAAAGTAAGTCAACATTAAGCCTGATCTTATTCCCGTAGTTATGTTTGATGAAACTCGCGTATTGTAATGAATTACACTTGTGAGAAAAGACCGAATGTGGAGGAATTACCCACATGGCTTTAACTCTATAAGAAGCGAGTAGTAAGATAAGATGATCTTTGAGGACAAAGATCCTGTTTAGGGGTAAATGTTGTGACAATCCGTCAATTTATGGTTGATATTTTATTCTCAAATATTATTTAAAAACATTATTTTAATGTTATATTATGAACTCACTTATTTTTGGGAAGAAATTTGGATTTACGTCTTGAAGTAGCATCGACTACGTCTAAACCAAAGGATTCTACGTTACGTGCTTACGTTTACATACACCGTTTTGGTGACAGTCCGACATTTCAGGAAATAAATTTATCCCTGAATATTATTTTGGAATTTTAAATTTGTGTTGGTTCATAAACTCACAAATTTACGAGAAGAGATTAGGACTTACGATTATAATTTAACGTCCTTTACGACTATACCGGAAACCTTAGGATTACGTATTTATGTTTTCGAACTCCGTTTTTGATGAGACAATTTTTATTAGATTCGTTTTGTGCCGTTGATTCATAATTTATAAAAACGTTTTTCGTAAAACGACCCGAGGGCACGCAAATCGAGGAAACTAGAATCGAGAAGTACCCGTAATTATTGGAGATGAGACAAGTGGGACACTTGTCCCACCCCCACTAACCCATGGCTAAATTAAGCCACAACACCATGAGGTGTCATACTAGTAGCTTACAAGTTACACTTGGTAACTTACTTAGCTAAACAATCTACAAAACCACAAACCACTTCACCACAAACCATTTTCTCCTAAATACATACATGCAAACCACTCATACTCTCCTCCCTCTCTCTCTAAATTTCGTCCAAGAACAACCACTAAACACCCTCATTTGATCAAATTTAACCATGAAATCATATATTATTCACACATATGATGAAGCCCTTTTCAAGCTCTATTGATTGGTGGTGATTTTAACATCCAAGGAGAAGATTTGGTGATGTACAAGGGCTGATTTCTACATGAAATTTACAAGTATTGGTGGCCTTGAAGATTGGTGTTGATCTACCACAAGTTTTGCCATCAAAAATCCAAGCCTTGATCATAAACTACACAACCTTGGTGGTATAGAGATTGTTCTTCCTATCCTCTTGTTATTTTGATTATGTAATCTTGTATTTTCTTTATTTATGTATATGTATATGATGATGAATGCTGATTAAAAATATTATGTGGGGATTTGGTGTTGATAGATTTGATAAACATGGGTAAAAAGATGGAAAAACCACATGTAAAAATGGTTAAATCTTGCTTAATAAGATGGCTGTATAAAAACAGTAAGTAACCAAATGATAAACTGATAAAATGGTAAATTGGAATCAATATACAGTAAGTATTAGGTGTTATACACATGTGAGAGTTGGCCATACAATGGAATCATCAAAATGAGTGAGATATGATCAAAACAAGATGAGTGCACCAATCTCAATAGTCTATTTTGTAGGGACTGTTAGTGAGAGTTAAACATAGAATGAGCAGTAGCTATAACTACCTTATTTGTAGCACATAATATTAAGTTTATGCCATCCAAAAATGAGCTTCTATCTCTTTATAGAACTCAAGATATGATAAAAATGGTGAAGATGAAACTAAAAATCAGATTTTGAAGAATTAATGTTTAATAGTATTATATAAGCACTCAAACTAATATAGTATAAGATGTGAATTAAAACCCACTAACTTATAAATTTCATTTATATAAATATGTATAAGGTTAAATAAATGGACACTTTATAAAAATGGTAGTTGAATAAGATTTATAAGTTATAAAAACTATAAACATGATTTTTACGACTTTTTCGGCTATTACCGTAAAATTAACGTTTTTCGCCAATTAAAACTTAGACGATCAAACCCGTCTAATGTAAAGTTTTTAAAAGTCATATACTGATATATAAGTACCAAATACAAGTCAAAACCGATAAAACCCGAATTATATGACATACGGACATTAAAGAGCTAAGTTAGCATATTGGACTAATAATTTAACTAAATAAGTTAAACACTTATAAAAATTACTTATTGGGCTTAACCCATTTGATCCCAACATGTAAAGTATAAGTACTGATAATACAAGTATAAAATGGATTGATACAAGTTAAAGGACTTATAAAAGGCTTATTGGACCTAAAACATGTAAATAGGTAAAACTAGTAAACTAATATAAAAGTTGTCAACACATAACACAAAAATGAGTGAATGAAAATATATAAACCCACTTGATCATCATCATATGTATAAAGTCATCATATATATACATAATTGTTATTTTGATAAAGTCATTGGACAATAGTCTAGGACGAGTATTATTTGTCTAGGTTTCCGTGATTGAGGCACATACCGTACATCCGAATTGCCGATAACCCGCTTTCCCACATCAACGTGAGTTCATAGCCTCGCACTCTTTTAAATTTTTTATGAAATATTTTATACACCCGCGAGGGAGATAACATGTTAGTTTTTATAAAATAGGACACTAGTTGTCCCGATTGTCTGTTTATTGATTTGGACCCGAATGATTGTATGACCCGATGAATGATTAAATGACCCGATAGATGAAATGAAATGGATTATTAAAGTTAGGTTGTGTCACTAAAAGTCCCATTAGCATGAATTATGAACTACCGGGATTTGGTAGACGCTTATGCATATAATAGTACTATTTGGGGACGATCACCCCAGTTCGCGCCTTGACGGTTGATCCCCGTCGTGCCACATTGATTGGTAAGCGAATTTATGTATGAGAAGATTTACACAAGCGTGATTATTGTGACGACACGCTATTTAGATGGGCAAATGAGTTTCGGGTTAGCTACCCGTTGTTTGATGTAGTAAGGTAACAATGTCATGCGGCTTATAATAATCCATAAATAACGAAATACCGCTATACGCACTAAATTATGATATATTGCCTGACTAGCAATACGGGGTCTTACTATTGATATTATGTTTGTGTTTTGGTTTTACATAACCATATTCATATAACGGTTTTTATTTAACTCTATACAACGTTATAAAACGTATTGTATGATGTTTTTAATGACAATGGTTCGTATAATGATTTTGAAGGCGAAAGCCTATATTATGATTTTTGATAAAGATTTGTATAAAATGACTTTGGCTATTTTATGGCCTACTACAAATATTTGTATAAAATGATTTTCGGTAATAATTTTATACCGATGTTATATTGATGATTTCATTTAACTCTATGAATTCACTCGGTGTTTTCGCTGACCTTTTCTTTTAATATGTTTTATCTCAGGTACTTGAAGGTAATTCTCGGGAAGACAACAAGAATTCATGGCCCGTACTTAAATAATAATTTCCATTCAAATGCTTTGTAAAATTTGTATGAAATACAATGACGTGGGACCGATGTAATTCTGATATTTATGAATGGAAATGCTTTATTATTAAACGACGCGATTTTTAAGCGTTTTCTATGATGTGAGTAATGTGCTATCCCGTAACACCAACGAGTCTTCCGCTGTATTGAATTGTGTAAATTTGGGGGTGTTACATCATATGATAAGATCAAATGGTTCTTGTCAGCATATTTTGGTCGCCTCGTCACGTCTGAAGTCATCTCTTGACACCACGTGTACGATTGGTATTATAGTCTTGACACCAAGTTGTGAACTTGGCACGTTCGGCATCGAAGATTCTGAATACTTGACAGTTGCTCCCCCTCAATTGTTGACCCGTGTTCTATTGAAAGAGTTGTAGTCGTCGTTTGAGTAGTCGCATCGTCGAGTATGTAGATACCAATTGTGATTTGCTATGGTTGTAGAGATGATAGCTTCATAAAAACAAGACTTCTCTTGTTTTAACAAATAAATGCACTGAGGCGTACATAGATTTGTGTTATACCAAGTTATAAAGTAATCTTGATCCCTTACAAGGTTTTAAAGTAAACCTTGCCCGAGAAAATTAATTCCCGTTGAGAGCCAAAGCTTTCATAAGAAATACTTGACTTTAATGGGAAAACCGGGTTGCAGTCAGAAATAACTACAAGCCATATAGGCATGTTTTATGAAATATTTACAACTTTTGTACGAACTCTATTTATGGCGCCGTGTCAATATTAATCAACATTTCTAAGGCCGTAAATATTATCGTACCAAAAGACATGCCTTTGAAAAATAAAGTAAAAATATTTTTGGATTTTTATGAATTTTTCAATTTTTATGGTTTTTATATGGTTTTATATTTTTGTATTTTGCTTTTGTGGATAAAAATATAAACAATATATACAAATGATCACCAAGGATACGGAGAATAGTTTTACCACCACTATTCTTTCGCTTCATCTGCCAGTTCCTTGAGAGTCTCAGGCGAGAAAGTTCTCATTCCTAGCTTGTCGGCCAAAAATTCAATTCGAGCGCGATCTAAAGCCTTCGTGAAAATATCCGCCAATTGATACTCAGATCGGACAAAGTAAAGCTCGATTACTCCATTTTCCACTTGCTCCTTGATGAAGTGGTAGCGAATGTCAATATGCTTCACCGGGAGAATTGAACATTGTTGCAGCATAAGGCAATTGCACTCTTGTTGTCGCAGTACATCGGAATTTTGTTGAAACCTAGACCATAGTCGGTTAATTGCGATCTCATCCAAAGAATTTTAGCACAGCAACCGGACATAGCTATCTATTCTGCTTCCGTACTTGAAATTGCAGCGCTTTTCTGCCTTTTCGATGCCCAACTGATTAGTCGATCTCCTAGTAGTTGCATAGTTCCACTCGTGCTACGCCTTGTATCTTGACAACCCGCGTGATCCGCATCTGCATATGCCATTAGTGCAATAGAAGAGTCCTTCGAATACCAAAGTCCCCGATTAATGGTTCCTTTAAGATATCGAAATATCCTTTTAACAATAGCTAAGTGTAACTCAGTAGGCCTAGTTTGATACCTAACACACATACATATAGCAAACTGAAGATCAGGTCGATTGGCTGTGATATACAGAAGAGTACCGATCATTCCACGATAAAGTGTCGGATCAACAGCAACTCCATGTGGATCTGCATCAAGCTTCGATTTTTCCACCATTGGAGTATCCACAGGGTCGCAAGATTCCATCTTATATTAAAGGGCATACTTGGATTGATTGATAAAGATGCCTCTGGGACTCTGAGATATCTGAAGACCTAAGAAGAATGATAACTTGCCCATCATTGACATCTTAAACTTGGAAGACATGAGTGTCCCAAACTCATCCGATAAGGTTTGGGTCGAGGCTGCAAATATAATATCATCAACATATATTTGTACCATAATCATATCTTTACCTCGTTTCTGAATGAACAGAGTGGGATCCACCTTGCCTTTAGCGAAGCCTTGCGTAATGAGGAATTGTGACAAAAGATCATACCATGCGCGAGGAGCTTGCTTCAACCCATAGAAAGCCTTCTTAAGCTTGTACACATGATTAGGATAATTAGGATTCACAAAACCATCCGGTTGTTGAACATAGACCTCTTCCTTGAGTTCACCATTAAGAAATGTCGTCTTCACATCCATCTGATAGACGATCATATTCATATGGGCTGCATAAGCGAGGAATAGTCGAATTCCAAACGGGCAACAGGTGCAAAGGATTCCATAAAGTCGATGCCCAATAATTGCTTGTATCCACGAGCTACTAGTCGAGCTTTGTTCTTCAAAATTCCTCCTAACTCATCAAGTTTCACCTTGTAAACCCATTTCAAAGTGAGTAACTGCACTTGATCCGGGCATCGGACAAGTTCCCATACTTCAAGACGTATAAATTCATTAAGTTCTTCTTGCATAGCTTCTATCCAACATGATTGAGTAAAAGCTTGTTGCCATGTCTTAGGTTCAACTTCAGTGAGAAAAGCATCAAAGTGACAAAACATTGCACTTTCTTGTAACTGACTTCGTGTGGATACCGGACGATTAGGGTCACCAATAATAGAATCTATAGGATGATCCTTTGTCCACTTGTTGTCATGTTCACGAATCCGTGGATTGGAGTAAACTATAGAAGGAGCTTCCTCTGAGGTGGACGACCCGGCTTGATTAGGGTCGGGAATTGGTACACCAAAGAATGGAAGTTCACGCATTTGAGAGAATTCCAAATCGTGATTATCATCATCCTCTTCATCATCAATAGGCATGACATGGGTAGTTGAGGCATGTGTTGATTGAGAATTACTCTTTGAAGGTATATCTTGACCAATTGTAGGTGTAGATGCATCTGATTGTGCTTCGGTTGCTGGAGCGACAACTTCAGTTACCGGAGCTATTACCTCAGGTTCTGGAGCAACAATACTTGGAGGAGTAAAGAATTCATCAAAGAACGGTTGAAACAACGTATCCCATTCCTTCCTAGTAGATGGTGTAAATGATGATGAAGTAGGGTTGTTTGGGACAAGACCAGAACTAATGTTACTGGGTCCCATTTCATGAAGTGCGGGTTCAGAGCTGCTTTGCTCAGAAGCCATTGCTGTCAGCTCATCAAAATCAACATTCATAGTTTCGAGGATCTTGCGAGAGTTACGGTTGTAGATTCGGTATGCCTTCTTTGCGGGTGCGTAACCAATGAAAATACCAATATCAGCCTTTGGTTGAAGTTTTCCCAAATTGTCACCATCATTATTTGGATAGCAAAGAGAACCAAATACATGAAGATATGATAAATCTGGTACTTTTCCATGGAGAAGCTCATAAGGTATTTTACCATGGCGTTTACGAATTAGTGACCGGTTTTGGGTGTACACTGCGGTAGATACTGCTTCCGCCCATAAAAACAATGGAGCCTTTGCGTAAATTAACATCGTTCGAGCAGCTTCCATAAGTGTTCGATTTCGCCTTTCAACGACACCGTTTTGTTGTGGAGTGCGTGCAACTGATGTTTCATGAGATATGCCAACTTCTTCATAATAATCACGCAAGATTTGATTCATAAATTCGGTTCTATTATCTGTACGAATGCGACGGACAGTAGTGTTGAGTCGCACTTGAATCATCTTGAGAAATCCGATGATGAATTTAGGTGCCTCATTTTTTGCTTTAAGAAATTTCACCCATGTAAACCGAGAGTAATCATCGACAATGACGAGGATGTACTTTTTGCCACTAAGACTTTCAACACGCATTGGTCCACAAAGATCCATATGCAAAAGATAAAGTTTCTCTTGGTTGGTGTCTTCAGTCTTGGGTTTGTATGACTTCTTAGTGCTTTTCCCCATTGTACACGCGGAACACAAATGATCCTTGTGAAATGATAGTTTAGGAAGACCACGAACAAGTTCGTTTTTTGCCAAGTGATTAATAGCGTCAAAGTTAAGATGAGATAACCGTCGATGCCATAACCATGACTTAGTCTTTGATGCTTTGGAGAGAAGACATACGGGAGAAGCGGCCATCATGTCTTGTAGAGACAAAGTATACAAATTATTCCCTCGAGTACCTTTCAATAAATCAACCCCTTCCAAATTACAAATGAAGCATGTATGCTCTCGAAAAGCAACTTCTAGGTTTGCATCACAAAATTGTCCCACAGAAAATAAGTTGTGACCGAGACCTTCCACGTAATACACTCTCGAAATTATAACATTCCTAATATGATATTCACCATAACCCATTATCTTTGCAATATGATCATTCCCAAATCGAACCGTACCAAGAAACTTGCTGATGAAATTTCTGAGCTGAGAGCGATCTCCGGTCATATGCTTGGAGCAACCAGAGTCCAAATACCAGAGAACAATTTGGACCACCTGTTTTCAACAACAACAGTAGACAATGCATTGGAAACTATTGGTTCCTGAGTGTTAGCAGATATAGATATAGAATTATCAGAATTGCTAACATTTTTGAGACCCTTAGATTTCCTGCGTTTTCGAATGTGAGTTTTAGCACTAACAGGTTTTACTGTTCCAACTTTCTTAGGTTTTGGATCATTCGCGGGCACTATAGTGGGAGTAGACCTATTTAAAGGGTACTTGGTTCCTACAGTAGTGTCAGTGTTCCTAGTTAAAGGACACGCTTGTGTTTTGGTAGCCTTGGTACTCCTAGTTAAAGGGCACGCTTTCTTCACTTCAGTGGGAGTGATCCTAGTTAAAGGGCACGCATTTCCTACTATAGTGAAAGTTCTACCAGTGGGGCGCCACATCCAACCAACTTGGGTTAACACTTTCCCAGTCGGTTTCCATTCTAATCCATTTTCCGGGCATGCATCTCATTCACATGGTCAATAAGGCAAGAATCATGACGACTAGAAAACATACATTCATTGCAATTCCAACATTTTAAATTAGAATTCATAGTACGCTTAGAACGCTGCACAACCGTAGAGCCTTTAGGTTTAGCTACATGATTCTTTTTATTCAAAACAGAAATAACATTCCTAGGATGGGCTTCTACTTTCTTCTTCACTTGACTACTAGATGGGGGCAAGATCCTATCATTATTCTTGTTTCGTTTAAGCTTAGATCTTTGAGCCTTAGTAGTGGTGCTTACTCCTGTAGAAGGCAACACGGGAATATTAGAAGCTGGTTTTGATTCCGCCTTATCTTTAGTGACCAAAGTTTGAGATGGTTTAGTCCTAGGGCCCTTGTTAAGTGGTGTGACGGCTATTACTGTCCTTTTGATTGCACTAGAGGACGAAGCTGAGACAGTGGCTGCGTTATCCACAACATTCTTACCTTTTAGAGTACGAAGTGTTTCCTTTAACTCAGCCAAGACCAGATTCTTATCACAAATTTGTTCCCTCAAATCAAATATTTCCATCGACTTTCGATTCAATTGTTCAATCAATGATTGATTCTGTGCAGTGATATTAGCACATGCGGGCTTTACGGAATCGAAGAGTCGTGTATTTTCTGTTTTAAGTTATCAACTTTGGACAAAATCTTGGAAACTCGATTATCTAGATCAAGTTTAAGATTCTCAGCGGCCTCAAGTACGTTCACACAGTTAAGCTTCTTAGATTCCTCTATTTCTATCGGCAAAGATGTAGCAACTTTGTCACTTGGATGACGCTGTTTTGATTGTAAATTCAATCGAAAATTCTTTTCAAAGTTTGCATCATCAATATTAACACCTTCGAATGACGTTTCAAAGATGTCTTGAATAAATGGTTTCTTGCATTCAAGCGAAATACAATGTGTTTGAATCTCATCAAAATGTTTTGAAAGCGAAGAATATGAATCTCGAAGCTTTAAAAATTCAGCGTCAGATTCGTGACAATTACCATCTACCACATTATCCACAGATTCAACATTATGCACAATAGAATCATTATCAACACTTGTATTCACACAGACGGAAGCTATATCATGAGACATCACTTGCTTCAGAAGCTGATCATTTTGGCGTGAAACCCGTTCTATTGTAAGTAAACTGTTTTCATAAGCATCCTCCATTTCATTGAAAACACGTCTAACTTCTTCTATTTCCAAAAGCAAATCTTGATCAAGATTACTAAGACAAGCTTTAACATTGTCTACAAACGGAAAAATTTCGTCTCGAAACGCAGCTCTAGTGTGCTCAAAGTTCCATTCACCTTCCGTTATGGGCGAGGCCGTCGTACGTTCCAAAATGACCTTGTCAAAATCGGCTAAGTGTTGGTGTACCGCATTTAAGTTAACGGACGCCTTGCTTACCGGTGGAATTAACTTTGTTAAATCCATTTTGACAAGTGTAGGAAACGTACTAGGAAGGTTTTCATTTGACAAACTTTGGGGCACAAGAACTGTCAATTCTGCTAATTCCTTTTGTAAACGAATGCGTGTCTTTTTCGAAAATTGATCTTTGTTATGTTGATCATAATCAATTGTATGGAATGTTGAAAGCATTTTAGAATGAGTTTCATCCGCAAGTGATTGTGTCTCCTAAGTACTACGAAAAAAAGGTGCTTCCTTCGACTTGCCAATTATGGTCATATCATAAAGACTGGGAATATATTCCTGAGCTTGTTTTGCATAACCGGGATTAGGTGGTAAATCTTGAAGACACTTAAGTTTGAGTTCTATAAATGATTTAGTTAAAAGATGAACCTTTTCTGTCGAAGCGTATTGTTTTAAAAGCTGTTGTTCTTTGAATTTAAGAAGTTTGGTAGCATTAATTTCCGATTCAAACTTTTTAGACTCGAGAGTTTCGAAATCCATTTTAAGTTTCTGAAAATCATTGACAACCGACACTTTTGCTTTTAATTCATTGGAAAGATTAGCTTTTAATGATTTAATATTTGTCTTTTTAGTTCGTTTTTTCGACTCAATCCGAATTGATATAACGTTTTTAAGCTTGACTTGATTATTTTTGGTGATTAAAATTGAATGGTATTCTATTTCTACTTGGCACAAAAAGCGTGTACAAAGTAAAAATATTACTATATTACCTACGTATACATACTATCTAAAAACACATTGCAATTATGATATTTAAATGCACAAAAATATAAAATGAAAAAAAAAATGTAAATTTATTCTATGAATGTAAAATGCAAAATGCAAATTTTAGTTAAGAAATGAAATTGCACAATTCTACAACATATTAACGTGACCCATAAAGTTTTGACCTGCTTGAAAAAATATGATAAAGCCCAAGAATCTAAACCATTGGCCCAACAAGAAATTATAAGGTCCAATTTCTATCCAACAAGAACTAATTCGGCAATCCTAAAAATGTCTACTAGTTCGTTTTTTACTAACCAAAAATATCTATCACTGGCAAAACTTTTTAACAAAGCTAATATTGTAACTAAACATCTACAATTTCTATATGAATTAATCTAAAGAAGACTTACATCTCAAACTACTAAGCAAGTATCACAATTCTATCCTAACCAATTCCTACAAGATTCAAATCTACACCTATAAGAATATGAATTGTATTGAGCTAAAATTAATCCTAAATTAACTGAAACCTAACTAAGCTATGACCTTAAGACTTAAATGGATACTCAAATCTTTAAACTGAAATACTGTCTTTATTTTTAACAAGTTCAAATTGACTTAACAATTGATACTCCAAAATTCACTTAAACTATCTAGACAAACACTAGTTAATAGAATAAAATTGGATTAATCGTTGTAACACTATTATCAAAACAAAAAGCTATCTCAACTAACGACTAGCTATTAACTAAACAATTCAAATATGAATAAAAAAGAATTACACTACCATTATTGATTACACTACTTCAGATTTACAGAAAAAGAAATATTCGAGCTTAACCATAGCATCCGAAGATCAGACCGTTGAAGTAGAAGCGGAGCGCTGAGCTCGCTTAATATCAAACAACGCCTCCGCTTCTGATCTACACACTTATCGAAGAAACTTCTGCTGAACTCGAAATGCTATCCAAACCTTTCCGCTATCATCCACTAATCAACAGCTTTCAAAACCGGAGCTCGAGAACATAAACCTGCCAGAAATAAACCTGCAAAACAATCGAGAAAACGCTACTACAATTCCAAAATCCTATCTGATTCTTACCTCTGAATCAAACAAGTCTGCTAAATCTGATAAAAGCTGATATAGAAAATTTTAAACTCTTTATCTGGAATCAAACACAAGATTTTTTCTCTAAAAAAAAACTTATGAATTGATATTATGACTAGAAAAGAAAGTAGTCGAACTGTAACTCCTTAACAAAGCTATGAGCAGTATCCCGTTTTAGCTATACTGAACAATATCTATTCCTACTATCCAAAAGCCAAACAATCTAGCTTATAAGATCAAAGCTCTAAAATTTTCTCATCAGAATCAAAACACAAGGTTACTCCTATTCGTGAACAGTAAGTGTAACAGTAATCAGTTAAAGCTTCAAGAAAAATAGAAGAGAATAAAGAAGTTGAAGAATTCATTAATGGTGGAAATGATATTAATAGAAGAGATTTAACAAAAGCTTGAAACTTTCATTAATGGAGGAAAAATATTCGGTTACAACTGAAAGTTAACTAATCTCAACTGCTTTCTAAACAAAATTTAAACTGAAAGATTAACTGAAAATCAAATAGCTTTGAAAGAAAACCTAACTATCTATTCCTAACTAACCTAACTATGTGAAACTACACCTATGCTAACCATCGAAAAATGAGGCCTTCGTCTTCATTTTATAGGCGTCGAGGGAGTGGAGAAGAAGTGTTGATGACGTGTTTCTTCCAATCAGGAGTGGACACGTGGAAAATACGAGGATCTTAAATTCGTTCTTCATTCTTCATATTAGGCGTTTCTTTATCTTCGAGTTCTGATCTAATTAAGTGCCATCATCATGTAGAGGAGAAAGAGGTGATCATTTTTGCTGTTGAAGGCTTCGATTGATTCTTTGTGGATCGTTCTTGATTCTCGATTGCAGGTAATGGAGGTGAAAAGATAAAGTCGGCTGGTAATCTCTTTCTTTCTCTTCGTTTGGAGAAGAAAGACGAGAATGTGTTTATTTTGACCGGTCTTGGTCAATGACCAAGTTAATAAAATAACTTTCCACTTGTTTTCCATTTGGTCCTTAATCTTTGTACTTTCTTGCAAAAGTTATATAAACTTTTAAGTAATCTCTTTTTAATCCTTCATCTTGTAAAAGTTGCAACTTCAGCCCTTGATCTTTAACAATATGGCATGATTGGTCCTTGAAGCATCTTTCGTCCTTTCTTCGTCTTTTCATCAAATAAATCCATGAAAACGCGTGTTTGTTCCAAAATATATCTTTTTTACATGAAACACACAAAACACAAATACACGCGTAATTCTAACATTTTAAAGTTAAATATAAGGTATTTGACTGTGTTTTGAGTGGTTTTTGGATCATTATTGATGAGTGTTTTCACACTTATCAACTCCCCTCCACTTGACCATTGCCATGACCTCATGCAATGCAACATTTTAAAGCACCAAGTTACACTTTTCTCATAATTAACCAACCTTGGCCATTTTATGATTTAATAAACTATACTATGCTATACTACATGATGAATGATTTTGAATATTTACAATGCAATGCAAAGAAAACAATTCTATTTATATATTTTTGATTTTTATTGAAATGGTTTTGATGGAAATAACTCATAAAGAAATGAATGACTTAGATTAGGGCTTGGGTACCATGGACATTTATCACCCTCAAGTTTCACTTTCCCGTTACCAAGCTTAAAAATGGGATCATTGTATTCACAAGTAAAAAGTGCATCAACTTATTCATGACAATTAAATGTGGAACCGGTTATTATTTGAGCAAATTGCTTTTGGGCAAATTTGTCATTATTTAAGGTGTGAAGTATAAGAAATGTAAAATCCAAAAATAAGGAAGCACGGTTTTAATCCTAAGTAATCCTCTCATCCATTACTTGAAAAACCGCTCACAATTAATACAAGTCCGTTTCAAGAGTAATAAGTCATTCGCCTTATGTGTAAAATCCTCATGTCATGCTTTCATAAGTAGCTACACACTCGCTAAGGAAAGAAAAATAAAACTCACGCAATAATTTACATCCGCCATCTTTTTGAGACTTTGGATCTTCAACCCCGCAACCCGTCAAGGTAATATTGGATTGGAGCAATCTATTGAATCCCCGCAACCCGTCAAGGTAATATTGGAACTCAATAGTCACTATAATTAACACCACACTGCCCCTCTTGGGAGTCTTATATATATTTCTTTTCTTTTCTTTTCTTTTTTTTCTTTTTCTAGCCACTCATTTTTTATAAGCCGCTCTTATTTTCCTTTATTCCTCACAAAGAAATTTGAAAAGAACAAAAGGAAAAACACCCGCTAAATATTGAGCATGACATAAGTCTAGTACACATAAAACGTTCTAACTTAGAATCTTAAGACGTACTTATATCAACCATAAATGATTAGACAAAAATGCATAAGAGATTACAAACCGATTAAAACCATTCTTGATTATTTATTAACAATTATATACATGCGAAGAAAATAGAGGTTAATAAGAGAAGGGTTAAGCCACAAGTAATTATCATGAAGTTTATCTAGCCCTTTTATACTTGCTTCAACTCTATCATTTCCCATTCTCCACAAATTTAAAATCTCAAATAATGAGATTGGTGGACGCTTAGCCTAATAGACCAATGAAGGACTACATGGTTAAGGATACTAGCTAGAGAATGCTTAGATAAGCAAACTCGGGTTGAGTCAAAAAATTCATGGCGGGCCTAATATGTCAAAGAAGTCTGAACTTGTTAAAACCATGTTTTTATTATATTTTTTCTTTTTTATATCTTTTTGATGAAAAATAAAAGAAGAAATATATACAATGCAAATGTGTTATGCAAATGAAAAATGATTGATGTACAAATTATGAATGCATATTTTTGGTGGCCAAAGTAGATCAAAAATTTGAAAAATGTTTGAAAAATTAATTTTCTCAATTATCATGAAGTTAAGGCAATGGTCTCTAGGTAAGGTCACTTCGATAGAAGTCCCCCTACACTTAAGCTAAACATTGTCCTCAATGTTTAAGAGTATTGGAGTGAACTCCCCTACACTTATGACATTGATAACTTTGCTTAACTCGAGTTAAGGAAGAGACAACTAAAGGGTATTCATTTTAAGCACAAGTGTTGAATATCACGATAGCAAAAACTAATCGAAGTGAACCAGATACACGGGCCTCCTCCATGAGCTCCAAGCATGAAATGAGAGAGAGCAACCCTTGAAACAAACACCAAAAGACGAAGAAAAGCCACCCCTCCACTTCAACTCTACTATAACATCCTTTTAATTAAACCTAACCTATTGAAAATCTACTCTACGTTTTCTAACCTAGTTATTCAATGCTTGAGTTTTTTTTAACCCTAAGTCGCTAGCTCGACTCGGCCCCGAATTAAGTTGTCCTTGGGGAAACCATCATGAAGAATAAAAGATATCCACTTTGAAGCACATCTCACATGATACACTCAAACTTAGCACGTTGCCATTTACTAGAAGATTTACAATATTCGCCTCGATAAATGGAACGGTCCAACGTGTCTCAAGTTTGTCCAACATACGAAATCACTCAAATATGAAGCACCCCAGGATCAAATACATAGTTTCCATCTCGACAAGTGAACAACTCCAAAGTAGGTAGCATCACCAAAGTAAGCTCATACAAGAAGTCCATATCGATCGAAATCACACTCTTAAGTGGACTAGATGAAAACCAAGGTGTCTCAAATTTATGTATCCCAGGATCAAAAACCTTTCCCTTCATGGGAAAATAAGAAGATGAGCTCGTATCAACCATATAAGATTCCCCCTTAGTGATCAAAGCATCATGAGAATATGAAGGTGTAGGTATCAAAACATTCATAACTATTATGTCCATGTTAGGCTCATCATCATCATCAAAAGGTGGGTAATCTTCCATAGAAGGCATAGCGAAAGGAGGATCAAAATTAATAGTGTCTCGTGGAGGAGGTGTAGGCTCTATGTTCCCAAAAAGCAATGTAGTAATAAGACGAACCTCCTCTTCCAAATTAGAAACACTATCGTTGACCTCTATATCAAATTGTGCGAGAGTATCCTTTATGGTGGTATCAATCTCCATAAGAGAGTCCATATCAAAGGTTTTGAGTTCTAAAGGTGCCTTAGATGAAAAAGTATCAATCTCTAAGAGGAAAGGATCTTCATCAATAACCAACTTCAAGGGTGGGAGGGTGGGAACATAAGGCTCAAAAGGAGGTATATTAATGAGAGAATCACTCAAAGGGATGATATGATCATGAAAATCAATAAGTGTATCCTCAAAAACCAGTGAAGGAATATCAATCAAGGGTTCTTCTTCTATAGGCGCATTATTAGGTTCTTCACACTCCTCAAAAAGTGGGTTATCAAAACATGTCTCAAAAAGAGGATTTGAATGTATCACATAATCACTTAGAGGAATAGGTGAAGGAGGCATAGAAGAAATGGAGTCATCATCATCAGAAGTAAAAGACTCATCACTATCATAAGGATCATCAAAGGTTTCATCACAAGAATCATAAGATGGTACAAGAGAAGGATACACTTTTCCTATAGGAGCAAACTCTTCATCCAAATTAGGAATGTTATCTTGACAAGACAAATCATCGGATGATATAGCATAAGACGCGTCACTAGAATCAAAATCATCATCCTCTATTTGTGGAAAGTCTTTCACAAACTCTTCCTCAATCTCATTATCCCTTTCTTTAAACAATTCATCAAGATAAAAGTCACCAAAATCACTAGTAGTAGCATGAAGGTCAATATGTGATAAAATCTCAATGTGATCATGAGGAGAAGAGGTATTAACACAAAGCTCATCACATGGTTCATTGGAAACCCTCTCAAGCTCTCTTTGGATTGGGATAAGTTTCTCAACACTAGAAGAGGTTAATTCATCCGAATTGGAGTTTGTATTAGTGCTAAGAGGCTCGTCCCCCATGGTTAAAGAGTCGGTGGGTCCCATGTGAGGTAAAGGTAATGAAGTTGTGTCATCATTAAGTGTCATACAAATCGAAGGTTCCTCATCATCTTCATCTAATAAGCATTGTTTAAGCAAACGAGCACGATTAGCAAAAAATTGTTCTTCTTCTTTTATGCCTTCATCTTCTACTTTTTCGTCTTTTGCTAAGAGCAAATTACGTAACTCTTGCTTAAGTTGACGATATTTAATGTTCAACTCGTCACTAATGTCCGCGTTATTAGATTGTTTCATCTTCGCGTTATTAAAAAGAGATATCATCTTTTCATGTATCCGCATATTCTCCTCGTCTATTTCCTCAAAGCTCATGGTTTTTATGCGTTTACGTTCTTTTTTATCAATCTTAACGAGTAAATCATCTAAATCTTTCTTGAGGAACTGAGAGGATTTGTTCACGTTGTCACTATACATATTACCAATTTCCTTGTTATTAAACCGCTTGTTCCTTACATCATCCTCAAGAGACTTAATTTCCTCCCTTAACCACTGAGACTCTTCTCTCATTTCCTCGATGCTCATTTCTTTCTTATGAGTAAAAGCCCTCAAAAAATATGCATTGTCTCTTTCTATTTGCTCAAATATAAAAGAAATCTCATCATAAGAAGGCGGATCCCTTGGTCGACAATCATAACCATAATGGGGTTCTTTTCCACAAAACTCACATGAATAAGTCGAAGAATATGGTGGAGGTGGATTTCCATAATTAGGTGGATTATAGTTTTGAAAAAAGTCTTGATTATGAAAGTTCTCATGATTGTAACCTTGAAAATTTCCTTCATTTTGAAAACCCTCATAATGTGAAAATCCTTGATTTTGAAAAGTATCTTGATTATAGCATGGAAAATTTACATCATTGTGAAAGCCTTCATTGTTTGAAAATCCTTGATTATGATAGGTTTCTTAATCATAGCCTTGAAAAGTATCATTATTTTGAAAACCTTCATTATTTGAAAATCCTTGATTATGAAAGGTTTCTTGATTATAACCTTGAAAATTATCATTATTTGGAAAACCCTCATAATTGGAAAATTCTTGCTTTTGGTATGGCTCATTAAAGGTTTGATCATGAAATGATGGTGAAGGTTATGATGAAAAACCGGAATATCCCATATAGTCATTACAAATATAGTCCATTTGAGTGTTAGGTTGAAAATTAGAGTTCTCGGTTCCATTATAAGCATATCCCTCCCCATAATAGCCATTATTTTGATCACATAAATAAGTATCGTGTGGACCACCACAAGTCGAACAAGGCGAATAATTAGTGTTGGCGGATCGTTGTTGCAAAATCTCCAACATGGAACGAGTATCCATGTTAAGCAAGGTGGCCGAATGTATATACAAGTAAAATGATGTTTAAAAGCTTCCTCGGGGAAGGAAGTAATACACCAAAGGTGGTATGTTTACACGTGTGCGAGTACACGTGTAAGTAAACACGAGGAATGAGGGAGTAGCCCTCGGTCGACTTTTGAAGGAGAAGAGATTATCTCCCTCGAGGTTCGATATGAAATATCCACAAGAAAGTATAATATATATAATTACTACTTGGGTGCAAGACCCCCAATGAAGCCTTCCTTCTTAGAATACTCACAGGTGAACGGGGGGTTAGGTGGCGCGAAGCACTTAAGTACCTATTGACCCTTAGATGGCATTTTATAGCACATCGCCTATCTATTCACTTTAGTAGTTTGTATTCTTCGAATTATTGCCTATTGGAAGTATTTATCTATTCTTGCTTAATTAAATTCGATCGATACACGTGTCAAGGACCGGAATGCCCCTCAACACGGTGTATTGCCTCGGCAATACTTGTGGAAGATATGTGTATTGGTTGTTCGTATATGTATACGTATTTACATATAATAATATATAGAAAATATTTTTGTATTTATTTGATTTTTTTAAGAAAAATACTATATGTACGTAAAAACGATGAAAACGATATAATATATATTTTTGGGTGTAATCTTTTAGGAAAAAGATTACTTTTTGAATTTTTTATTTTTTTGGTTCAATTCTTTAGGAAAAGAATTGATTTTTTGATTTTTTATTTTTTTGTTTTTATATTTTTATCTTATTGATTTTTTTATCTTTTTGATTTATAATACGTAAAAATAACGTTCACAAAGTGAACGGATCCCAAAATCCAATCGTCTCACTCGAAATCGTTAATCTTCACGAAAAGAACCGGCAGCGGCGCCATTTAATATTTGTCTTTTTAGTTCGTTTTTCTCGACTCAATCTGAATTGATATAACGTTTTTAAGCTTGACTTGATTGTTTTTGGTGATTAAAATTGAATGGTATTCTATTTCTACTTGGCACAAAAAGCGTGTACAAAGTAAAAAGTATTACTATATTACCTACGTATACATATTATCTAAAAACACATTGCAATTATGATATTTAAATGCACAAAAATATAAAATGAAAAAAAAATGTAAATTTGTTCTATGAATGTAAAATGCAAAATGCAAATTTTAGTTAAGAAATGAAATTGCACAATTCTACAACATATTAACGTGATCTTTAAAGTTTTGACCTGCTTGAAAAAATATGATAAAGCCCAAGAATCTAAACCATTGGCCCAACAAGAAATTATAAGGTCCAATTTCTATCCAACAAGAACTAATTGAGCAATCCTAAAAATGTCTACTAGTTCGTTTTTTACTAACCAAAAATATCTATCACTGGCAACACTTTTTAACAAAGCTAATATTGTAACTAAACATCTACAATTTCTATATGAATTTATCTAAAGAAGACTTACATCTCAAACTACTAAGCAAGTATCACAATTCTATCCTAACCAATTCCTACAAGATTCAAATCTACACCTATAAGAATATGAATTGTATTGAGCTAAAATTAATCCTAACTTAACTGAAACCTAACTAAGCTATGACCTTAAGACTTAAATGGATACTCAAATCTTTAAACTGAAATACTGTCTTTATTTTTAACAAGTTCAAATTGACTTAACAACTGATACTCCAAAGTTCACTTAAAACTAACTAGACAAACACTAGTTAATAGAATAAAATTGGATTAATCGTTGTAACACTATTATCAAAACAAAAAGCTATCTCAACTAACGACTAGCTATTAACTAAACAATTCAAATATGAATCAAAAAGAATTACACTACCGTTACTGATTACACTACTTCAGATTTACAGAAAAAGAAATATTCGAGCTTAACCATAGCATCCAAAGATCAGACCGTTGAAGTAGAAGCGGAGCGTTGAGCTCGCTTAATATCAAACAACGCCTCCGCTTCTGATCTACACACTTATCGAAGAAACTTCTGCTGAACTCGAAATGCTATCCAAACCTGTCCGCTATCATCCACTAATCAACAGCTTTCAAAACCGGAGCTCGAGAACATAAACCTGCCAGAAATAAACCTGCAAAACAATCGAGAAAACGCTACTACAATTCCAAAATCCTATCTTATTCTTACCTCTGAATCAAACAAGTCTGCTAAATCTGATAAAAGCTGATATAGAAAATTTTAAACTCTTTATCTGAAATCAAACACAAGATTTTTTCTCTAAAAAAAAAACTTATGAACTGATATTATGACTAGAAAAGAAAGTAGTCGAACTGTAACTCCTTAACAAAGCTATGAGCAGTATCCCGTTTTTACTATACTGAACAATATCTATTCCTACTATCCAAAATCCAAACAATCTAGCTTATAAGATCAAAGCTCTAAAATTTTCTCATCAGAATCAAAACACAAGGTTACTCCTATTCGTGAACAGTAAGTGTAACAGAAATCACTTAAAGCTTCAGGAAAAATAGAAGAGAATAAAGAAGTTGAAGAATTCATTAATGGTGGAAACAATATTAATAGAAGAGATTTAACAAAAGCTTGAAACTTTCATTAATGGAGGAAAAATATTCGGTTACAACTGAAAGTTAACTAATCTCAACTGCTTTCTAAACAAACTTTAAACTGAAAGATTAACTGAAAATCAAATAGCTTTGAAAGAAAACCTAACTATCTATTCCTAACTAACCTAACTATGTGAAACTACACCTATGCTAACCATCGAAAAATGAGGCCTTCGTCTTCATTTTATAGGCGTCGAGGGAGTGGAGAAGAAGTGCTGATGACGTGTTTCTTCCAATCAGGAGTGGACACGTGGAAAATACGAGGATCTTAAATCCGTTCTTCATTCTTCATATTAGACGTTTCTTTATCTTCGAGTTCTGATCTAATTAAGTGCCATCATCATGTAGAGGAGAAAGAGGTGATCATTTTTGCTGTTGAAGGCTTCGATTGATTCTTTGTGGATCGTTCTTGATTCTCGATTACAGGTAATGGAGGTGAAAAGATAAAGTCGGCTGGTAATCTCTTTCTCTCTCTTTGTTTGGAGAAGAAAGACGAGAATGTGTTTATTTTGACCGGTCTTGGTCAATGACCAAGTTAATAAAATAACTTTCCACTTGTTTGCCATTTGGTCCTTAATCTTTGTACCTTCTTGCAAAAGTTATATAAACTTTTAAGTAATCTCTTTTTAATCCTTCATCTTGTAAAAGTTGCAACTTCAGCCCTTGATCTTTAACAGTATGGCATGATTGGTCCTTGAAGCATCTTTCGTCCTTTCTTCGTCTTTTCATCAAAAAAATCCATAAAAACGCGTGTTTGTTCCAAAATATATCTTTTTTTACCTGAAACACACAAAACACAAATACACGCGTAATTCTGACATTTTAAAGTTAAATATAAGGTATTTGACTGTGTTTTGAGTGGTTTTTGGATCATTATTGATGAGTGTTTTCACACTTATCATGATTCTATTTCTTTCAAGTGTTCAATCTTTTCAAAACGAAATTGGTCAAATTCAGAACATGTTATTTTCTCTGCTTGAGTGACCATTTAAAAAGTTTTGACCTTTTCTTTATGCAATGCAAGCTCAGCAGTTAGGGTGGAATTCGTATCTACGGATTGTCTGAGGGCCATATGCATTGGATCAATAATATGTTTAGGCACCATGACCAAATCATGTTGAGCATAAGATTCCATACCCGTTGTAGCATTTGGTTGAGGTTCACTCAAATGTGTAGAATTGGGTACCACATCATTTGAGTTACTAGTCCCCGAATGCTGTTCGAGGTTGTCATTTTCATGCCCAACTTGATGTTGGTTATCATCAATATTATTAGATGTGGTTGGTACCTCACTGACGACATCAGAACCGTAGTGAGAGAGATTAGCAACGAGAGCAGCTTGGGCAGAGTGAATGTCATCACAATCAGAATCATATGCGTCAAGGTCATCTGCTTGATAAGCTGCGTTAGAAGTTGAAACGACTGCAATGACTTCAGTATCTGCTGCCCCTGGGTCTGCAAGAAATGCTAACTCCTCTGAATCCAAAATCTTTCCCTTAGACTGAGCATCAACCAAATATATCTTCTCACGAAACCATGCATCATCCATTCTCCTTTTCGGCTGAGTGCATTCCCTAGCCATATGACCTTGTCCTCGGCAATTATAGCAAGTCACAACCTTTCTAGGACCAGTAGGACTCCCATTTCCACTAGCTTAAGAATTCACAGCTTGATTGTTCCCAGTCCTTGTAGGAGGTCCATATGCATTTTGCCTTCACTGAATAGGTTGCACCGTCACTTGACCATCTTGAACAGTGGCTTGTTGTCGAGGATTTGATGAGGTGCGGAGCTGATTGTTTGTTGGTGGAAATCCTCTAGTTGCAACAAGTTTTGACAAGTAGGCTGTGAGATGGTTTAGAACATCAGCGGGCGTATCATTTGGAGTAAACACCGGTGCTTGGATTGGTGGAAGTTCATTAGAGTAGAAAGCTTGTGCTGGTTGTGCTTCTATTGGAAAATATCCTTGCTGAGGAGTATAGCCCATTGGAGAAGTGTTGGTTTGTGATGGTGATGTCTGATGTGTTGGTTGTTGTGGAAAAGATTGTTGATGAACACTTTGTTGAAATGCTTGTTGTGGCATCATTAGTGGTTGATAAGATGGTTGCTATGGTTGCTGATAGTTGTGTGGTGGTGGCTGCTGCAAGTATGATGGTTGCTGATAAGTATAAGCCATGTTTTGTTGAGAAGCATACATTGCAAGTGGATCATGAACTTGAGGTGTAGACAACCGAGCCTCGATCACATGGCATTCGTGTTGTTGAAGAAAAGCTTGAAGTTGATCCACATTTGTGTTATGCAAGTCCTTTGCCAATTTAACATTCGTCACGTATTTTTTCCATGCTAGAGGAAGAGTGTTCAAATACTTGGTGTTCAATTGAAAGGTAGGAATTGCCATGCCATAGATATTAAGCTCATTCAACAATAGGGTAAATCTCAGATAGTAATCATTGAGAGTCTCCCCTGGCACATAGGCAAACTTATCAAAAGTATCATAAAGCTTACACTCTCGTTCTTGTTTAGTTAACGAGGTGCCTTGCATTAGAACCCGAATTCTATCCCATAACTCTTTGGTAACTTTATGTTTGCTGACGAGTTTGTAGACATCTGGAGGAAGAGCTTGGAGAATGATGTTTGTAGCATACTTATCACATTTGTCTTGAATCTTCATATCTCCAGTCAACTCACCCGTTGTGCGAGGACGAGTAGTCGTACCTTCCGTCACTGTACCATAATCTGATGGTCCATTGAGCACCGATGCCCAAATGAGATGTCCATTCTCTTTGTTCAACATATAAAGTTCCATTCGGGAAGTCCAATCCTCGTACATAGACTTCTCCAACATTGGTGGACGATTATCCGTACCCGATAGGATGGACTTATCCGTAAGAGATGTGTACTCCATTTCGATAAGTTAAGATTTACAAACAATGATCGAACAATGAGAGAAAGTAAATGTGCTTGTTGTCGTGTGTTGAAGTTGAGAAACTATGTTAAAATCCCCTAAAATTGTCTTCTTGAGAAACCAAAAATTCCACTGCAAAATTACACACGTACGAAATTTTCAAAATCACGTTTTTCGAAAATCTTGAGAAATCTTGAAAAATTCCAAAGATTTCGCAATGTGTGAAGATTCCTCAATTATATTCAATTCCTGAATTATCCAATGATTTCGGAATTCCTAAATCCGCAATTAATGAATAATTACGCAATCCTTAAAACTTCTAATTCGCAATGCATAAATCCGTAACTTGTGACTGATTTCGCAATTCCTTGGGAAGATTCCGCAATAATTCAAATTACAAGATTTCGCAAATAAATTGCAAGATTCGGCAATTGTTTGAGATTTCGCAATGATTCAATTTCGCAACTTTGGAAGATTCTGCAATAGGCAAGGATTTCGCAATTGATTCAATTTCGCAACTCTTGAAGATTCCGCAATAAATTGACAATTACGCAATTAATCATACGAACACCATTTCGCAATACAAATTCCGGAATTAAGCCAACATTTCGCAATGTAACAACCAATTGCGAATTTATAACAGTTATTGCAAAATTGTGAGTAAAACAAGGAAATTGTATTGTACTTGAAAATGACGAATCTTGAAGCCAAAAGTGAATGCAAACACTCAAAAATTTTGCGTTTTTGAGCAATCCAAGGAACCCAAATCACTAATGCGTGTATGTAGGTGATATTGGTGAAGATCAAACCACAAAAAACACCAAAAAAAATTTTGGACGTGGGATTAAGAGATCAAAACACACGAATTTTCATAAAAAATAAACACATAAACTATACACTCATCCCATGGCTCTTGATACCATTTGTAGAAGTGTAAATCTTGCTTATGTTTTAAAGAGAGAAAGAGATAGAGAGATGGTGGATTACACACAATTCTAGAAAGAGAAACAAGAGTGAACTATGTGAAAAATATGAGTAACCACACACCCTCTCCATCTAAAGAGAGGGTTTATATACCCAAGCCTTGTAATGGGCTTGGGCTTACATGTTTGGGCCAGCCTACACATGTTGTAGGCTACGCTTGGACTTGTTTGTTAAATAACGATGTCTAGACTACGAGCTACTACTTAGTATATTGTCGGAGTGACCGAATCTTCCTAAATACGTAAAAACGTATTTCCAACAGGGTAAAAGGAAAAGATCACTACTCATTTTCACTTTTACAGAAGATTTTTACAAAACCTAAAAAGTTCTTCCTTCTCCTTTTTTCTATCTTTTGGCCGCTACCCATAAACACACCAAAGGGGTGTTTATTTGATCTTTGATCTTGGTTTTGGTGCTAGTGTTCGTGTTTGTTCATCCTTGTTTAGATCCAAGCATTCGGTAATTCTTTTAACCCTTTTCTATTGATTTGATCTTTTAAATAATTAAGAACATGATGAGTTTTTTTTAAAAACCTAATCAAATCATAGATCTAACATGAAATTGGATTTGGAATAAATCAAAAAGGGTGTTTTAGGGGTGTTTCTTTTTGGCCGGCGCCTAAACCGAACCCGAGGGGGTCTCGGTTTGGCTACTCGACCACCACCGAGACCATATGGTCCCGGTTGGTTGGTGTGGGTCCCACGACAGCAACAAGACAAGGGGAACCCCGAAGTGGTTCGGGGTATGGTGTCGATTTCATGTCCGGTTCATGGTTCTTAGTCAAGATCCGGTTCATGGTGTATGTTAAGATTATTATTTTTATAATCTTATGTTAAAATTAAATTAATAAACATGACATGATTAATTTAATAACATGACTTAGGTTATTATAATTATTAAAAATCATGAAATTATTAACCTAAGTATTTTTATATTTTTAGACTTATAATTAATTAATTATTTAAAAACCATGGTTATAATTAATTAATTAACATGACTTAGGTTATATTATTAATAAATAATAATACATGTTTTAACCTAAGTATTTAACTTTATTTAATTAAAAACATGATATACTTTAATTAAATATTTTAACCTATAGTTTATTTTAATTACATGAAATAATTAATAAACTATACATTATATCATATGACTTAGAAATAATCATGAAAACACTTAGGCTTATATACTAAGCTTATTTAACCAGCTTATATCTAATTATGGAAACGTTCTATTTTTAGAAACTTATTTAAATAAGGCAGCTAATCTATTTATGGAAACTTTCTATTTTTAAAAACTTATTTATTTCAGTCAGCTAATCTATTTATGGAAACTTATTTAAATAAGGCAGCTAATCTATTTATGGAAACTTTCTATTTTTACAAAATTATCTATTTTAAGCAATAATTCTATTTTTGGAAACTTTCTATTTTTGGAAACTTTCTATTTTTGGAAACTTTCTATTTTTGGAAACTTTCTATTTTTGGAAACTTTCAATTTTTGGAAACTTTCTATTTTTGGTAACTTTCTATTTTTTTAAACTTTCTATTTTTGGAAACTTTCAATATTAGGAAACCTGCTATTTTTGGAAAGTTACCTATTATTACACAGTAAGTATAATAGTACATGAAATACCAAAAATACTTAATCAGAATAGACAAAATATAAGATAAACACAGTTTAAGGCTTTAAACAGTAAAACATGTTATGAACATATAAAATAAGCTAAGACATGACATAAAACCAGTTACGCACTTAGTAAGCAGATACTTATTCATGTATGTATTTATGTAGCATTAGTGATACGGAAGTAGGATTCCTCTCAGTTCGTCTTCTTCATTCACTGGACACAAGGTACGGATTCCCGTCCTTTCAGTATGGACATTCTTTCCTTATTAGGATTCCCCGTATGTAGCCAAATGTTTTCCCGTAGTATAAGTTATGTGTTTGAATTGCTTATGTTTAATTTAGAATACCTATAGCCATATACATGCATGACCAGTTTCACCTAGTTATGGAGGTACCATAACCATAACATTAGAGGCACTGATGTTATGACTTCACCACGGCAGAGTGATTGCTCGTGGCGTCCCTTCAGCTTTTGGCCATTTATATTATATTTATCATGTGGGGCGTATGGGTGCATCCTAGTTACATGTTTTCAGTCAGGATTTCATGGTGAATGTGGTGTGTGCCTTGCATCCTTCACAAGGAGCTGATCCCTCCTACCCAAAAACCAGTATATTAAATTAGAGGCAGCCCCTCTAATTTGCATGATGAGGTCACCCCTCCAAGTATTCATGCACGGTGGATTTTCATGACCTATATTGGCTAATGGTAAAATATGTTAAACAGTTTTTACAAGATAAACATAAGGCTTTTCAAACTATAAAACCAGTTTTATCAAGACTTAACCATGTTACTCGGGACTTAGTTTTCTTCCGCTGTTATATGTTATATGCTTATTCTATTCATGCTTTATTGTACATCCGTGCACTGAGCGTATTGCTCAGCCGTTTTCCTTTTCTATGTTCCCAAAACGGCAGGTACTCAGGGACACTCGTAGACCTCAAGCGTACGTGCATATGGACTGGAAGCTTTCTAGCCTTTCTTTACTTTATGCATTATCTTTCCTTTGATACATTTGCTATGGACATTGTTTAGTCCTTTCCTTTACTATACTATGTTTGTGTGTGATGAGCTTTACTTTTGGACTACTGATGTTTGATTCTGGTATTTTCCTTTTATTTTCATGTAATGTTTAGACATTTTTCCTTGTATGCTTTGATGACACGCTATAATTACATGTGACATTTCCATTATCAAAATGGGGTGTTACAATTATGGTATCAGAGCCAAGGCTTCGACCTGTAGGCTCTCAAATATGACCTGTGATTAGTGGGTAGTCACTATGGTCTTTCTAGAACTGACAGTTGTTTTCATGCATTCATCATTTTTACGCATACATATATATGTCATTGTCGTAGATTTATGACTAAGTAATGGTTGGTACAGGACTGGCCCTATTTAGTCGCATGTGTTTTATCGAAACTTTTAAATTTGGGACCGACCCATAGGTGTCCCCTCGCCACGTCTTTTGTTTTGGGTGAACTGACCATAGGCGTTCACTCTCGAGCATACAAAAGTTTTTATAAAACTGCATCATGCATTCATACACAAAATTTTCTTGCATAAAATTTTTCTCTTGAAATTCTGGTATAAATTTTTTTCATGAATATATATTTTATGTTTTAATCTGTTTAATCATATGTTTTATGTTATACTGTCAAATGGCAAACACAGACAATCTCTGGGCAATGTTTGCAGCTGCTGATGCAGAAATGCAAGACGTCCTTCATCAGAACGACGGCTATCCTCCCCCGCCTAACATTTTTCCCATGGAAGGAAGGAATCAGCTCATGAGGGAATACTATACCATTAGGCAGCGACCCGACAAAGACAACAATGACTTCATGCAGTGCTTTCTTTGTTACGCTGGTGTCCTGAGGACAGCTGCAGGCACCACTGAAGAGCAAGCACTACATTTTTGTTGGGCTCTTAATCCAAGGATCGCCAATAACTTATCAGGTTCTCCGTTGGATAAGGTAGCACAAGTGGCCGATGCAGCACGTAAGCTGGAGATGCTGCAGGAGAGAGATGAGGTCGGGAAAGCTGAGAGACCCGACAAGAGGTAAACATTCGTATTCAAGCGGCGATCAATCCGTATTCTTTCCATATATGTCAATTATTCATCTCTTTAAATGTATCTTCCAGGCAGAAAACTGGGTACCGGTCTCAGCCGGCTACTCAGCAGCAGCCTCATCAGCCCAAGGGAAACGGTCAGACTAACGACCGTTCTGCTACGGATAGGCGTGGCGGTAATGATAATTACCGTAACAACGCTGGACACTCCAACAGCAGCAGGTCCTAATACTTACGCATTTCCTAATTATTTCATGTTATAACTCATATTCTGACACTTTAGCAAAACTTCTACCAGGAACCATGGAAACGATAGGGACCAGAACCAGAGAGGTTCACTGCCTAGCCGTCCAGCTATCACTGGTATTTAATCTTACGATTACCCGCATTGTCCTTTGTACCCAATTTTCATGTCTTATGTAAAATGTTTTATCAGGTTCCCAGCCAGCCAGAGCACCTGTTGGAGGACTTACTCATCCTCTTTGCTCTACTTGCCACCGTAGGCACCCAGGGCCATGTCGCCGTAACACTGACGCATGCTTCAAGTGTGGTCTTCCTGGCCATATCATGAAGGATTGCCTTAAGGGCGAGATGGAGGGTACATCGGGACATGCTGATTCCAAGCCGCCTCCTACCACCGGGCGTGTCTACACGACATCTCGTGACCAGGCCAACAAGTCTACAGGTACCATCACTGGAATCTTGTATATGTATGGTCAAGCTGCATCTGTTCTTTTCGATACGGGTGTTACTCACTCGGTTATTTCTACTGCTTATGCTAAGAACATTAAGATGCTCCCTATGCCACTAGAAAATAGGCTTACAATTTCCACGCCTTTGAGGGACTCTGTATTAATCACCCATGTATACAAGAGTCTTCCCCTAGAATTTGACGATAAGGTTCGACCTGTTGACGCACTTCCGCTGGACATGAATGACTTCGACATGAATTTTGGCATGGATTGGCTATCCAAGCATCATGCTACCATAGACTGCCATTCATATCGAGTTATTTTCGGTGATGTTAATGCACTAGAGTACATTCATAACGGTTTCATACCCGGACGGTCTGTACAAATCATATCTACCCTACAAGCGCGTGCACTACTGTCACATGGCTGCGAGGGTTATCTAGATACGGTTCACGACATGGATGTTGAATCCCCATCAATTCAGGATCAACCTATAGTGTCGGAATTCCAAGATGTTTTTCCAGCAGAACTTCCGGGCATACCACCTGCACGAGAAGTGGAATTCAGTATCGAGCTTATTCCAGGAGCTAAACCAATCTCCAAGGCTCCTTATCGCATGGCTCCCATAGAGCTGAAGGAGCTGAAGGATCAACTGCAAGAACTTCTTAAACGAGGTTTCATTCGACTGAGCGCATCTCCATGGGGCGCACTGGTGTTGTTTGTTAAGAAGAAGGACGGCAGTATGCGTCTTTGCATAGACTATCGTGAGCTCAACAAGATTACTATCCGGAATAGATATCCACTGCCACGTATTGATGATCTGTTTGACCAACTCCAAGGGGCCAAACACTTCTCCAAGATTGATCTTAGGTCAGGCTATCATCAGCTACGGGTCAAGGAGCAGGATATCGCTAAGACTGCCTTTCGTACCCGCTATGGCCACTACGAGTTTGTAGTTATGCCATTTGGCCTGACAAATGCTCCAACAGTGTTCATGGATTTGATGAACAGAATCTTCCATGAATTTCTGGACAAGTTCGTCATTGTCTTCATCGACGACATCCTGATTTTCTCAAAGTCCAAGGAGGAACACGAAGACCATCTTCGTACAATACTACAGATTCTTCGCCAGAAGCAGCTGTATGCTAAATTCTCCAAGTGTGAGTTATGGTTAGACAAGGTGGCATTCTTAGGTCACATTGTATCAACAGAAAGAATCAATATGGATCCAGCGAAGGTTGAGGCCATTACTAAGTGGCCAAGGCCGACATCAGCGACGGAAGTCCGCAGTTTCTTAGGCTTAGCTGGCTATTACCGCAGGTTCGTGGAGAACTTTTCCCGCTTAGCACTACCATTGACCAAACTGATGCAGAAAGGGGAGAATTCGTCTGGACTGAAGAACGAGAGAAGAGCTTTGAAGACATGAAGCAGAAGCTAGTATCTGCACCTATTCTTACTCTCCCATCTGGTACGGGTGGATTCCAAATCTACAACGATGCATCAGGGAAGGGACTTGGCTGTGTTCTCATGCAACATGGGAAAGTGATCGCGTACGCTTCACGGTAGCTTAAGCCTTATGAAGAAAATTACCCCACACATGACTTGGAACTTGCTGCAGTTGTGTTTGCAATGAAGATAAGGAGGCACTACTTGTATGGAGAATCATGTGACATTTTCACGGACCACAAGAGCTTGAAGTATATCTTCACTCAACGTGAATTGAACATGAGGCAGAGGAGATGGTTAGAGCTATTGAAGGATTATGACATTAATCTACAGTATCATCTCGGAAAGGAAAATGTAGTAGCAGATGCTCTTAGCATGAAGTCCGGAATGATCAACGGCATTAAAATCGAAGAGGAAATCATAAGAGACTTGGAGCGACTAGACATCAAAATCATGGTACGTGGACAACACGGTTACTGGGCTAATCTTAGAGTAGAACCCGAGTTACTCTCTAAGAACAAGGAAGCTCAGAAGGATGACGAAGAAATCTGGGCGATAGTGCAGAATTTGGAGAAACAGACAGAATTCAGAGTAGATGCAGATGGTATCGTATGGCAGGGCACGAGACTTTGTGTTCCTGATAACCAAGAACTCCAGAAAGCCTTGTTAGCTGAAGCTCATAGCTCCCCATTCTCTATACATCCTGGTTCGACTAAGATGTACCATGACATCAAGCAGTACTTTTGGTGGAGTGGTATGAAACAGGATGTGGCCACTTACGTCTCCAAATGTCTTACCTGCCAGCAGGTTAAGATCGAGCATCAACGATCTGGCGGTCTCCTTCAACTGTTAGATATTCTAGAGTGGAAGTGGGACAAAATCACCATGGATTTTGTTACTGGTCTTCCGCCTACCAAGAGGAAGCACGATGCAATTTGGGTTATCGTTGATCGACTTACCAAATCAGCTCATTTCTTACCGATCCGCAAGGAAGATCCGGTAAGTAAACTCGCCGATACGTACAGAAGAGAAATCATGAGACTCCACGGTGCACAATCCAGCATCGTCTCAGACAGAGATCCTCGATTCACTTCGCGTTTTTAGAAGAGTCTGTAGAAAGCTTGGGGTACACAACTTAAGCTTAGCACGGCTTTTCACCTCAAACGGACGGACAGTCGGAACGAACCATTCAGACATTGGAAGATATGTTGAGGTCATGTGCGTTGGAATGGACGGGTGATTGGGACGATTACATCTGTTTGGTGGAGTTTGCATACAACAACAGTTGGCACGCAAGTATCAAGTGTGCTCCTTTCGAGATGTTGTATGGCAGAAAGTGTCGCGCCCCAATCTGTTGGGATCAGGTTGGCGAGCGAACACTTGAAGGACCAGAAATCATAGAGATGACCAATGAAAAGATCGCAGTAGCTAAGTAGAAACTTCAGGAAGCACGGTCACGTTAGAAGAGTTACGCCGATAAGCATCGTAGGGACATACATTTTAACGTAGGAGATCACGTCTTCCTTAAGGTTTCGCCAGCACGTGGTGTTAGACGCTTCAGGATTAAAGGGAAGCTCAGTCCTCGTTTCATCGGACCGTTTGATATCATTGAACGAGTCGGTGAAGTATCTTACCGATTAGCGTTACCTCCGCCTCTTTCGCATGTGCACAACGTGTTTCATGTGTCCTTACTCTGAGGGTACCAGTATCATCCCCTTCACATGGTTCAGTATCCACTGGAACAGATACGTGAAGATCTCACTTTTATACAAGAACTCGAACGAGTTCTTGACAGACAAGAACGCGTCATGAGAAGGAAGACGATTCCATTCGTCAAAATCCTATGGAGGGATCATACCGAGCGGGAAGCCACTTGGGAAACAGAGGAGTCTATCCGGGCTTCTTACCCTCATTTCATATTTTGAATTCGGGTATTTTCTTCTTTTCCAGTTTACCTTATCTATAATTCGGGGACGAATTATTCTTTTTAGGGGGGAAGAGTTGTAAAACCCGCATGCTTTTACCATGAATAGTACCCTTAGGATCGTACGTACTAGATTAAAACTTTCCTATTATAGCATGAGTACAATTACGTGTTAGGATTTTACATATTACGTACGTGTTAGAACACGATAAGTATTTACTACGCAAGAGCACGCAATAATTATTTGACAATAATTAATCACGAACATGCGATCATGAAATCATGAACGTAATTAAATCACGAACTACTATTAATTACGTATATATATTTATTACGAGCGTAAATAAACATATTAGGTCACGGTAATTATTTAACGAGAACACATTAAACGCGAACACAAATAATCACGAACGGGTACTTAAACAACGAGACACGGAAAACGGTACGGGTACCCCATGTGGGGCCCCTACCTGCGGCAACAAGGGAGAGATGGGCCAAGTCCATCTCAAAATTTATTAAGAAGGGTAAAAGGAAAAGATCACTACTCATTTTCACTTTTACAGAAGATTTTTACAAAACCTAAAAAGTTCTTCCTTCTCCTTTTTTCTTTCTTTTGGCCGCCACCCATAAACACACCAAAGGGGTGTTTATTTGATCTTTTATCTTGGTTTTGGTGCTAGTGTTCGTGTTTGGTCATCCTTGATTAGATCCACGTATTCGGTAATTATTTTAACCCTTTTCTTTTGATTTGATCTTTTAAATAATTAAGAACACGATGAGTTTTTTTAAAAACCTAATCAAATCATAGATCTAACGTGAAATTGGATTTGGAATAAATCAAAAAGGGTGTTTTAGGGGTGTTTGTTTTTGGTCGTCGCATAAACCGAACCCGATGGGGTCTCGGTTTGGCTACTCGACCACCACCAAGACCATATGGTCCCGGTTGGTTGGTGTGGGTCCCACGGTAGCAACAAGACAAGGGGAACCCCGAAGTGGTTCGGGGTATGGTGTCGATTTCATGTCCGGTTCATGTTTCTTAGTCAAGATCCGGTTCACGGTGTATGTTAAGATTATTATTTTTATAATCTTATGTTAAAATTAAATTAATAAACATGACATGATTAATTTAATAACATGACTTAGGTTATTATAATTATTAAAAATCATGAAATTATTAACCTAAGTATTTTTATATTTTTAGACTTATAATTAATTAATTATTTAAAAACCATGGTTATAATTAATTAATTAACATGACTTAGGTTATATTATTAATAAATAATAATACATGTTTTAACCTAAGTATTTAACTTTATTTAATTAAAAACATGATATACTTTAATTAAATATTTTAACCTATAGTTTATTTTAATTACATGAAATAATTAATAAACTATACATTATATCATATGACTTAGAAATGATCATGAAAACAATTAGGCTTATATACTTATCTTATTTAACCAGCTTATATCTAATTATGGAAACGTTCTATTTTTAGAAACTTATTTAAATAAGGCAGCTAATCTATTTATGGAAACTTTCTATTTTTAGAAACTTATTTATTTCAGGCAACTAATCTATTTATGGAAACTTATTTAAATAAGGCAGCTAATCTATTTATGGAAACTTTCTATTTTTAGAAACTTATCTATTTTAAGCAGTAAATCTATTTTTGGAAACTTTCTACTTTTGGAAACTTTCTATTTTTGGAAACTTTCTATTTTTGGAAACTTTCTATTTTTGGAAACTTTCTATTTTTGGAAGCTTTCTATTTTTGGTAACTTTCTATTTTTGGAAACTTTCTATTTTTGGAAACTTTCTATTTTTGGAAACTTTCTATTTTAGGAAACCTGCTATTTTTGGAAAGTTACTTATTATTACATAGTAAGTATAATAGTACATGAAATACCAGAAATACTTAATCAGAATAGACAGAATATAAGATAAACACAGTCTAAGGATTTAAACAGTAAAACATTTTATGAACATATAAAATAAGCTAAGACATGACATAAAACCAGTTACGTACTTAGTAAGCAGATACTTATTCATGTATGTATTTATGTAGCATTAGTGATACGGAAGTAGGATTCCTCTCAGTTCGTTTTCTTCGTTCACTGGACACAAGGTACGGATTCCCGTCCTTTCAGTATGGACATTCTTTCCTTATTAGGATTCCCCGTATGTAGCCAAATGTTTTCCCGTAGTATAAGTTATGTGTTTGAATTGCTTATGTTTAATTTAGAATACCTATAGCCATATACATGCATGACCAGTTTCACCTAGTTATGGAGGTACCATAACCATAACATTAGAGGCACTGATGTTATGACTTCACCACGGCGGAGTGATTGCTCGTGGTGTCCCTTTAGCTTTTGGCCATTTATATTATATTTATCATGTGGGGTGTATGGGTGCATCCTAGTTACATGTTTTCAGTCAGGATTTCATGGTGAATATGGTGTGTGCCTTGCATCCTTCACAAGGAGCTGATCCCTCCTACCCAAAAACCAGTATATTAAATTAGAGGCAGCCCCTCTAATTTGCATGATGAGGTCACCCCTCCAAGTATTCATGCACGGTGGATTTTCATGACCTATATAGGCTAATGGTAAAATATGTTAAACAGTTTTTACAAGATAAACATAAGGCTTTTCAAACTATAAAACCAGTTTTATCAAGACTTAACCAGGTTACTCGGGACTTAGTTTTCTTCCGCTGTTATATGTTATATGCTTATTCTATTCATGCTTTATTGTACATCCGTGCACTGAGCGTATTGCTCAGCCGTTTTCCTTTTCTATGTTCCCAAAACGGCAGGTACTTAGGGACGCTCGTAGACCTTAAGCGTACGTGCATATGGACTGGAAGCTTTCTAGCCTTTCTTTACTTTATGCATTATCTTTCCTATTATACATTTGCTATGGACATTGTTTAGTCCTTTCCTTTACTATACTATGTTTGTGTGTGATGAGCTTTACTTTTGGACTACCGATGTTTGATTCTGGTATTTTCCTTTTATGGTCATGTAATGTTTAGACATTTTTCCTTGTATGCTTTGATGACACGCCATAATTACATGTGACATTTCCATTATCAAAATGGGGTGTTACAACGTAACTCATAAATTTGACACCTCACCAACCAACAGCCCCACACATGATTCCCCTGCTACACTTTGGGAGAAAATGACAAAAGCTGCCAGCCATCCAACGACCAAGCTTCTTGCTTCAAACTTAAGCATCTTATGAGCCCTTTATCACTTCCTCATGCTTGACACCTTAACAAACTGCAAAAATTTAGTCACATGAGCTCAAGAAAATTCAAAATCGACAAGGGCATTTTTGGAAGTTTACCACTAGGTTTTTCCTTTGTTTTTCAGTATCTTAGGACTTCATGTAGCCTATATAAGGCATTAGTATCACAACATTTTGCCTTGTTCTCAGTTTTTCATTTGTCAAACCTTGTAAAGCCCTTTTTTAAATTTATGAAATTGTGGTGTTGTGTTATGATTTAAAATTGAGTTCCATTGTTTGTTATTGTGTTGAGTAGTTAATTGTCAAGTTTTTGTACTTACACAAAACCTTGAACAAGTCCAAGAGTGCCTATAAGCCTGTGAGTCCCTTTGTTCTTGCTGAGGTCAAGAATTTGGCTTGTGCTTGGTAGTTGCTTTTTGTGTACCCTTTAGGAAAAGAGCAACAAATAGGGTAAGTGAGCACGACGATTTAGGAAAACCGTGTGTAAATGACCCTAAAGTGAGTTCGTTCTCAAGGAGGCTAGTGTGTTATGTGTGTAATGATATGGATTAATTTGTGATTATATTTGAGAAAGAAAAATAGAAAGGGGATTAGAAGAGAATGACGGTTATGACGATAGATTAAACTAAGTCTAAAAAGGCGTACACGTAAAACCGTAAAAGGTGCTAAAATTAAAATTTTAACCTAAAAATTTCTAAAAATTACCAAAAATCCTTAATAATATTCTAAGAGTTTACAAAAAATCCAAACTTGCTAAAACCTTTTAATTAATTAGATAATGACTTTTTAATGCTAATTAAAACCCTAAAAATCAAAATTAATTATTAAAAAGCCCTAAACAAGATTTTAAAGTTTGTAAACCTCAAAAATACTCTCATTAAGCTAAAAAGTATTTTTCAAAATTTTAAAACCACTAAAAACTATTTTTAAACAATTAAAAACTATTAAAATCAATTAAAAATGAAATTAATTCTAGAAAATAGTTATAGACCCTAAAAATATTTAGAAAGTTGCAAAATTCATAATTAAGTATTTAGAACCTAGGAAAAATATAAAAACCTAGAAAATCAGACTTTTAATTTTTAATAATAAAATAATATTAAAATAATATTAAAAATCCAAAAATCATAAAAAATTCTAAAAACTTGCAAACTAGCTTAATTTAACCTAAATAACTCAGAAATGAAAGTGAAAATACCTAAATACCCCTATTGGGCCTAGAAAATGGGCTAAACCCAAAACAGTAGCTTATTGGGCCAAAATTGGGCCCAATAACAAAAAGTGTTTAAAATAAGACCACAAAGCACAGGTTGGCTCAAAATTTGATTTTAAACAACTTTTTCCAAAGGCCCAAAAGCTGAAAATGTGAAATAAGCTAACTTATAACAAACAGCTTATTCTTAATGGGCTTTTTGGCCCATTAAGCCATAAGTTAATGCCATAAGCTAAAATTTGACACACGAGCTTCTTTTGACCTAACAAAGACTTCTGCAAAAAGAAATTTGAAATAAGCCCAAGGAATAAGCCTGAAAATGCAATAAGCAATCTACACAAAACGATAAAATAGTCGTTTTTGAGTTCTAAGCCACCCCAAGTGCTGATTCAAGTTCCAAAAGCTTTTAAATGACTTAATTAAGAAAAATCAACAAAGATTTTTCAAATAAGCTGACTCAATAAGCTGGAATAAGCAAATAAGCACTTATGTAAAAGTCAAATAAGTTGGTTTTCTAGTAAAAAGTCAAAGTCAAAGTCCAATAAGCTCCAGTCTACTTAAATGGGTCAAATAAGGAAGACCTATCACAAAAAATAAGTTGTTGCAAGTCTGGATAAGCTAGAATAGCTTATTGATAAGCTGATGAAAAAATTGCACTAGCAGGGGCTAGTTTTGGATGTTGAGCAGTGGAAACTTTTTCCACTGCTTGACTATTTTGACTTTTTGTCTTTAGTGACTTTTTTGGAGATTCAGATTACACAAAGGCACCCAAATGATCTTTGGATCAAAAGGAGTCAATCACAATCAAAATAACACAATCACTAACACCCAATTGATACAGTTTAATCAATCAATCATCAGACATTGCACAGACATGAAACAATAAGCAGTTTAGGCTCAAAAAGTTACTTAAGCCCAATTCAGCCAGCCAAATTCAACCAAATGCATACACAAGCTATATTAAACTTAAATAAGCAAATCTAAACAAGTTTCATGCACTGATTCAAAGAATAAAGCAAGATTAAAGCCCTTAAAGTTACTGATGAACACTAATCAAAACTGATTTTTACTTTTGCTGATGTATTTGACACACAAGCCAAATTCAACACTTCAAATCTATCAAATAGGTTATATTGATGATGTATTAACAGATTTTATCCCTAAACATGCATAAACTCTAGGTTTTCCTAAAATTTTAGGTCAAAAAACTGTCAACTCAACAAGATATAGCAATTTGTTTGATTCAAGGTTTCAAACTCAGAAACTTGCAGCAAAACACTCTCAAACAAAGGTATAACAGATATCAAGCATAAACAACACAAACTAACAACACAATAACAAGTTGCAAGCACAAACCAGTAGACCCAAACACCCCTTAATCTTTTCAAAATCAAAATTTTCAAAGGCAAAGTGAGATTTCAGGCCAACCAAGCATCAATTAACACTATAACAAGTAAGATAAACAGATTCAAGCAGATTTAAGCCACAAAATTCACAAGAACACAAGTTTCATACAAATATCACCAAAAATCAAGAATTTTAGCAGATTTTGAGATTGAGTATGCAAACCTCATGGATGTACATCCACACCTACGAATTTTGAGCTTATGTGCTAGCAAGAACAAGCACAAGCTTCCATAATAAGCCTGCTAAGATTGAACAAGGTTAAAGCACAATAATATAAAAAACAGAAACTTCAAAAATCTTGATTGATGCAAACTTGTTACCCCACACTTGATTATCCCCAAGTTATAAGCCTCACAACACCTTAACTAACTCAGTTAGGATGATATGATCAGTCCTATAACCCAAGAATTCCAAGATTGGAACAAGACTTAGAAAAATATCAAGAATGAGGAAAATTGCAAACTTTTGCAACCTCCAAGTGAAAAACAGGTTTTAACTTCTAAAACTAACAAGCATATAACAATAGAAAGCAGTAACAAAGATTGGCCAATGACTTTTCTTCAATGTTTCAAACACAATTTCATTAAACTTTGAAATGGGATTTACAGAAACTTGAACAAGGAAAAATCAAAAGCAAACTGAAATGTGATGGCCTAAATGGCTTTCTATAGAGCCTTACAAGTTCTACAAAGCTAAAAAAACGTGTAAACCCTAACTACTGAAATCCCAATTTTGCCCCTTGAATTTTGAATATACTTGACTGAATTTTGACTTCTTGGCGTTTTGTTGAGATTCCAGTGGTGAAAAGGAGATCTTGGACGTTCAATACAAGCTTAGGATGTAAGCAAGGGTGTGGGTCGTTGATTCTCTGCAAGTTTTTTGTTTGGGAGTGAATAGTGGGGCAGGGGAGGGTGGTAGAAGCATGTGAGGTGATGGTGATGGGGGTTTAAGGGTGGGTTTAGGATTAGTTAGCCCTTCATCAACATTCTGCATAATATTAAGGCTTAATTCACAAAGGTTAGAAAAAACCCAAATCGTGTTAAGAACATGAAGAACAAGGGTTTTGATCCGGTTTATGTTTTAAAAAGTTGTTATGGCGCGAGATTAATAACTAATTAATAAAATTAGTTATTTAAACGGTGGTGGGAAGTGAGGTGGCAATTTGGTGTGTTGTGATTGGTTGTTAGGAGATAGTGGGGCACGTGGCAAGAGCTGGTTGGTCTAGGTAAGATTGGTGTCTGGCCACATTTAGTCCCTTGTCTTCTTTCTTCCTTTCATTTCTTGTTTAAACCACCAAAACTGAAAACCCTTTGTATTTAAACTTTTACTTTTCACACTTTTGCCCCATATACTTTTCCAAAGTATTTTCAGGGGTATTTCTTGCCATTTTTGAATTTTTCAAGGGTTGATTTGGCATTTTTATGATGGATAATGGTCTTGACTTCTATAATGAACATTTTGGAGGACTGAAATTGCCAAGACATGTTTGATGAGGGACTATTTTTGCCAAATGTTGAAAGTTGAGGGTCCTTTTTGTAATTTTGGAATTTTCAAAGGACCAAACTTGTAATTTCTTGTACTTTGAAGGACTTCATGATATATTTGACTTTGTGAATGATATTGATTGACAATTTAGCTTTCTTGAGGGGCTAAACTTGCCAATTCTTTAAAGTAGAGGGCCCTTTTTGTAATTTTGGCAAACTTTAGGGACCAAACTTGTAATTATGAGGATACAAGGGTAAAAAGTTTCAATTCTTCTATATTGGAGGACCCTTCTTCAAAATTCTTCAAATCTTCAAGGGTTGATTTTGGGAAAGTCTTCATTAGGGCTTGGTTCATTGTGCGGCTTCGTTTCCCGTGTTCGTTTTTGTATGATTCTTGTGATCTTTTATCATTTTCTCAATATCCGTACCTAAAATACACAAGTAACAAACACAAGCATATATATGGGTATTTTGATGATATTTAATGCATTTTAAGCCCTATTTAGAAGATGAGACTATGTATAAAAGCAGTCTCATCACTCCCCCATACTTAACCATTGTCGTGCCCTCACGCAATGCTAGAATAAAGTATCGTAGCATCTCCAAAATTCATTTTTATTCACTTTATTGAATGATAAACTGGCTACACTACTAATATTACTACTACTACTTGTGTTTTAGACATAATGTATGATTTTCATCGCAAAATGGGACGTTTAGGTTCATAGAACAAGAACACGTGAATGCTTCGTTAGAAATAATTTCATCGTCCTCGATTTTCACCCCAATTCCATGCTAAGCGTGCAACGAGATCATTGTCATTATAAGTTAGTAATGCTAACACTACTCATATGCCCTAATCGCGTACTTATCCTCCCATTATTCCTAAGTTGTATCTCTTATATTTTATGTTGTCTTGAATGTTTCACGAGGATACATTGTTTGACTTATGCGATAATAGAGATTTAGGTCTAAAAATAGAGTCCTAACGGTGTAACTAAGACCATCAAATCAATAACCCCTCCTAATAGACAACGATGTAAAAAAATTAAGTTTACAAGAAGAATCGATAAACACGGTTTTATAACGGTTTTGAACATGAGACTTATTACCAAGACTTTTATATGCCCCCTAACGGAAGGGCCTTATTATCTTTGGTTTACCTCCATCTTTTATTCAACTTCGCCATGAAGCTTTTATTATGACTTCGGTCTTGCCTTGCCTTTTATTATCCGCCTCATCGGTGGTTTTATTAGCCAAAGACGTATATCCTCACGCTAAGGCGAATTTTGGATCTTTAAAGCTTCAAAGATTAAGGCTTGATTCACTTTCAATTTTGATTAGATTTTTCGGCCTTGTAGGGCTTCAAATTGTTTGCTAGATTTTAGTGAGCACTTGAAATCTTATTATTGGATGAAGCTTTCGATTATTCGGGTGCCAATACTTCAAAACCGTGACGCTGGCGATACCTTAATGTCTTCCCAATTTAATTACACGGAAGCTACTAGAAAAGACTAGAAACCCAAAAATCCTAACTAAACCGCTAAGTCAATATTTATTAAGCAAAAAATATTTACAAGCGAAGGGAGAATAAGCAAACAACGAGAACACATGAGTTTTTGAAAGAATACGAGTACTCTACATTTAGCATAGTAACTTATAATTAACCCTATCATTTCTCGTCCTCATTTAAGAGACTTAGCCTAATGTGAAGTTAAGGAATCAAAGCTAAGTGCTCAACACGCACGGTCGAGTCAAAATTACTCTTATTCTCGCCATCAGAAAACCTACATTCGTGTCTTCAAACACTTATAAAACATGAAAAAAATTTTAAAATTTGGCCATTTTTAGCCTTATTTGATAAACAAAAAGATAAACTTTGGAAAGCATGAAGGTTTGGCAAGGCAAGTATCTATTCACCCCCCCATACTAAAGTTAAACATTGTCCTTAATGTTTCGAGTCTAGGGGTGCAAACACCCCCATACTAGAGACGTAGTCGAATGCCTAATATAGCATGGAAAGGGTGTAACCAATAAATTAATAGCCATTTATGAAGTGTGCTAATAACCCCTGGTTAGAACATCAAAAGGATATATCATGGATATTGAGAAAGTCTTCAAAGCAAACGATCGAGTGCTCCCATAAACGAACACGAGAGGCTCCAATCGTGAAGATCATGATCATCTAAAGTTCACAATTCACAAACAACCACGGAACAAAGGTTGGAAGGGCATAAATCCCCACACGTTAACTACATTATAAAGCGATAATATGTACATAGGATAAGCATGGGACTCCCCCACGAGGCTCCTCGTTTTTTGATTACCGAGTCATGAGCTCGACTCGATCCCCTCAATACTAATTATCATTAGGGAAGGTGACTTGGTCGAGGTAGTTCAAGGATGGAACTTCCCCGCCAAAGTAGTGCTTCAACCTATGTCCATTCACCTTGAAATTAGGACCATCATCTTGAGCTAGCTCGATGGTCCCATACGGAAACACTTGAGTCACGGTGGATAGACCGGACCAACGGGATTTCAACTTACCGGAAAAGATTTTTAATCTTGAATTAAAAAGCAAAACTTGATCCCCAATGTTAAAAACCCGGTTTTTAATTTTAGAATCATGCAACTTTTTAGTTTTTTCTTTGTAAATCAATGAATTTTCATAAGAAATATCCCCCAATTCATCCAATTCATTCAATTGCATTTTCTGGTGTTTTCCCCGGTCTCCATATCATCATTACAATGCTTTAGGGCCCAATAAGCCTTGTGTTCTAACTCGATAGGCAAATGACAATTCTTTCCATACACAAGCTTATAGGGAGTGCACCCAATGGGCGTCTTATGAGCGGTCCTAAAGGCCCATAAAGCATCGTCCAACTTATCCGACCACAATTGTCGGTTTTCCCCAACGGATCCCTCCAAGATCCTCTTCAACGCTCGGTTTGAAACCTCGACTTGCCCACTTGTTTGTGGGTGATAAGCCATAGAAAGCTGATGTGTAACCCCATATTTCCTTAGAACCCTTTCAAATTGGTCGTTACAAAAATGGGTTCCACGATCGCTTATGATCGCACGAGGGGTTCCAAACCGAGAAAACAATTGCTTCAAAAACTTGACTACCACACGAGCATCATTGGTGGGCAAGGATTTGTCCTCCACCCACTTAGAAAGGTAGTCAACCACAACGAGAATGTACTTATTACCACGAGATGATAGGAACGGCCCCATAAAGTCTATACCCCAAACGTCAAAGATCTCACACACTTGGATGATATTTTGTGGCATTTCATCTTTTTGTGAGACTTTTCCTTGTCGTTGGCATGCATCACATGACTTCACAAGATCTTGTGCATCTCGGTAAATAGTAGGCCAAAAGAAGCCGGCATCAAACACCTTCTTAGCCGTGAGATTAGCACCGTGGTGACCACCCGTGGGTCCCTCATGGCAAGCTTTAAGGATGTTAGAAGCTTCGGTGCCAAATACACAACATCGGATGATTTGATCCGCACAAGTTCGAAACAAGTAAGGGTCGTTCCAAAAGTAGAACTTGACGTCACGAAAGAATTTCCGTTTTTCTTGAGTCGTCATACCCTTAACGATGAAGTTACCCGCATGGTAATTTGTAAAATCCGCAAACCATGGGGTGGAAGGATCAAGCTTAGAATTCACTACACCAAGTGTTTCAAGCGGAAATGTTTCGGTGATTTCCTTTGGCTCGTAAACACTTTGGTGAGGATCTTCCAAACGAGAAAGATGATCGGCCGCAAGATTCTCGGCTCCTTTTTTGTCAACGATGGTGTGATCAAATTCTTGAAGGAGGAGAATCCAACGAAGTAATCTAGGCTTAGCATCTTGCTTTTCCATGAGATACTTAATAGCTGAATGGTCCGTATACACTATGCATTTCGTCAAGACGAGATAAGGTCGAAATTTCTCAAATGCATACACCACGGAAAGGAACTCCTTTTCCGTTGTAGTGTATTTAAGTTGAGCCCCGGTCATCGTCTTGCTAGCATAGTGAATAGGCAAGAAGTGCTTATCATGACGTTGCCCCAAAACGGCCCCAATAGCGTAATCACTAGCATCACACATGAGCTCAAAGGGGAGGTTCCAATTGGGAGCAACAAGAATGGGAGCTTCGGTAAGTTTCCTCTTAAGGATTTCAAAGGCTCGTACATAATCTTCGTCAAAGACAAAACGTGCCTCTTTTTCAAGAAGATGTGTAATGGGTCGAGAAATCTTCGAAAAATCCTTGATGAAGCGACGATAAAAGCCCGCGTGGCCTAGGAAACTCCTAACTCCCTTAACGGTTTTGGGGTGAGGTAATTTGGCGATGACGTCTAATTAGCTTGATCTACCTCAATCCCCGCTTTCGAGACCTTGTGCCCTAAGACGATTCCACTTCTAACCATAAAATGACATTTTTCCCAATTGAGCACAAGGTTGGTTTCCTCACAACGTTTTAACATTATCTCAAGGTTCGACAAACACGAAGTGAACAAATTACCAAACACGGAAAAGTCATCCATGAAGACTTCCATCGTCTTCTCGATCATGTCATGAAAAATAGCCATCATACACCTTTGAAAGGTTCCCGGTGCATTGCAAAGTCCGAATGGCATTCCACAATAGGCAAATGTTCCATAAGGACACGTAAACGTAGTTTTTTCTTGATCACGAGGATCGATGGGAATTTGGAAGTAACCGGAAAAACCATCTAAAAAGCAATAGAAATCGTTTCCCGCAAGATGCTCCAACATTTGGTCCATGAAGGGCAAGGGAAAATGGTCTTTTCGAGTGGCTTCATTCAACTTTCGATAGTCAATGCACACTCTCCATCCGGTCACGAGTCTAGTAGGAATCAACTCGTTGGCATCGTTTGGCACAACGGTCATCCCTCCCTTTTTAGGGACACAATGAATAGGACTCACCCAAGGGCTATCGGAAATAGGGGTAAATCATTCCCGCGTCAAGGAGTTTAAGGACCTCCTTTTTGATGACGTCGTGAATTTTGGGGTTCACCCTCCTTTGACTTTGGATTACGGGCTTGTAATCTTCCTCCATTAATATTTTGTGAGTACAAAACTTGGGATCGATTCCCTTAATGTCGGATAACTTCCACGCAATTGCCCTTTTGTGGTCCTTTAGAACATTGACAAGTGCGGTTTTTTCATCATTCGAAAGTTCCTTCGCAATAATAACCGGCAACTTGTCGTCCTCCTCCAAATAGACATATTCGAGGTGAGGAGGTAAATCTTTCAACTCAAGGATAGGTGGTTCCTCAAGTGAAGATTTGGGCTCGATACTCATAACCTCCTCCGGTGGAGGAAATGGGAAATCGTTAAGAAAATCCTTGATAATCGAGAAGTCCTCATCGTTGTCAAGGTCTTCGTCACAAGTACGTGGAACATTGCATTCTTCCAACGTAAAGCCACCACCTTCAAATGGAGTGAAGGTTGGTGTCGAATTATCAAGAATTAGATCTAACATAGTGGGATTGCCACTAGTTTCTTCATCACCAAAACCTAGAACTTCTTGTGAAAATTCCTCGCAAACCACGTCGATCATATCAACGAGGTTTATGGTTGCAACGGAATAAACATGAGAATGTTGAGAATTTTGAGTTGCGTTTATAACAAGTTCCTCGTCGTTGAAACGTAAGGTGATCTTTCTAGCATGAACATCAATCAAAGCCATAGACGTATCTAAAAACGAACGACCTAAAATGAGAGGAACTTGAGGATCCGTGGAGATATCAACAACGATAAAGTCTACGGGATAGTAGAACTTCCCCACTTTCACAAAAACGTCTTCCGCCAAACCACATGCGGTAATCGTGGAATGGTCGGCCAATTCGATAGACATTAGTGAAGGAGTAAGATTAGGAAGATTGAGCGACTTGAAGATTGCAAGTGGCATCAAGTTAATGCTAGCACCAAGATCGGCCAAGGCGAAGCATTCCTCCATATCTTGAATTGCACATGGAATCAAGAACTTACCGGGATCACCGACTTTTTGAGGTATGCGATTAAGATAAACCGACGAACAACTAGACGATTGGTGCAATTTCTCCTTGTTGTTCAACATACTCTTAAAGTTAGCGGCAAATCGAGGCATCATGACCAAAGCATTGGCGAAACTCACATTAAGTTGCAAATCACGAAACATTTTCATAAAAAGCTCAAATTGGTAATTGTCGCGCTCTTGACGTTTCTCCTTCCTAAGTCTCGATGGATAGGGAAAAGGTGGTGTGGGTTGAGGCATAGTAGGCATAGCCTTTGGAATCTCGGGTTCCAATGATGGTAATGGGTCAACCGTAGGTGTGGCATGAGCGGTACTTCGTGGGATTGGGACATGCTCCTTTTGGACCACCACCTCGGGTTCTTCCTCATCTGCTTCCTCCGTAGGAGCAATTGGTTGAGGAGTCGGTTCCTTAAGTGTCTTACCACTACGTGTGGTAATCACTTTCATCTCACCCTTAGGGTTGGATATGGTGTTGCTAGGAAGACCACTTGATGACGGTTTACACATTATTGCCTCAAACATAGACGACATTTTATCTTCAAAATTAGATTGCCTCAATACGGCCTCGGTTTGCCTTTTCTCGGCCTTAATCATCTCTTGTTTAATCTCATGTTGCCCTTGTTCCATTTTTTGTTGGTTTTGTTGCAACCTAGTGACATTTCCTTCCATCTTGTTGGTGTGGATTTTTAGTTCATTAGCTAACTCATTTTTCAACTCTTTCTTCAAGTCGTTCTTAAACTCGGATCTTAGGCTAATGATTTCTCTTTGAATATTGTCAAACCTAGCATCATTCCCACTAGCATATTCAACAAACTCACTTGGAAGATCTTTTAATGTTTGCAAACTTTTGTTGTTATTTTGTAAATCATTCTTGTTTGAAACTTGATTATTAGCCCCTTGATTACCATAGTTTCCCTTGTTGTAATTGTTTTTAAAACCAACTTGATTGTTGCGATAGTTGTTGTTAGCATTTTGATTTGAACCAAAACCCGGTGGAGTCATTTGATTAGAGCGGGAAACTTGACCGTTTTGGTTGTAATTTCCCGTGGCCGCGAAGGCACTCGAAGTGTTACCACCGTTGGTAATGCACTCGGAGAAATCATGACCTCCACCACAATACATGCAAGAAACCTCAACCGCTTTAGCCGTAGCGGGAGCACTTTGTTCACCAACTTTAAACTCAATCAAAAGTCCTTTCAACTTATCAAAAATCTTGTTTTCCAAGTTCGCCTCAATTTGGCAAGCATCGATGGTAGTAGACAAAGAAGGTGAAGCCGAAGACGAAGCCTTACGAACACTAGACGTGCTACGAGGACTATACACCTTAGATCTGTTTTCAATTATCACCAAAGCTTCCTCAACCGTTTTACACAAAAAATTATCACCCGCGGCGGCATTCAAATAATCCCTTTCATGATCATTAAGTCCATTGTAAAACGTGTCAATTTGATGCAAATCGGAAAAACCGTGATGAGGACATTCATGTAACATTTCCTTAAACCTATTCCGAGCCGCTGAAAAACTTTCATTAAATTCTTGTGAAAACTTTGAAATCTCGTTTTTCAAATGCGTAGTCTTAGAGGGCGGAAAAAATTGGTTCACAAATTTAGACACGAGATCATTCCACGTCAATATAGAATTGGGTGGCTCTTTCTCTAACCAAATCTTAGCGGGCCCCGCTAAGGAATACGGAAAAAGCATCATCTTAATCGAGTCGTTAGAGACATCCTTAAACTTGCAAGTAGCGGTAAGACGATTGAATTGGCGGATATGGTTGTGTGGATTGTCCTTCTCATCACCACGGAATTTGTTGTTTTGGATCATCGACAACAAACCCGTTTTCACCTCAAAATTCTCCGCAAGGATAGCGGGAATCACAATAGCCTCTCCATAACCCTCGGTGGGTGCTTGAAGTAACTCCATCATAGTTCGATTCGCCATGGTTGGTGCTTCTCTTACAATGGGTTCGTCAATAGGAGACTCCTCACTAGAATTTGTTTGGAGTGGGAGTTTTGTTCTTTCGTTTACGTGCACGTCTTGCTTGATTACGAGTTAGCATAAACGTCACGTACAACGAGGGGCGAGCAAAGAAGATTCTTTTTGGTGTTTTGTATTTTTCAATTTTTTTGTGGTTTTTGATTGTATTAACCTTTTTGGATCTTGTGGAATGTATTAAGTAGACACAAATCTACAAATCTCCTCCTTAATCAAATCTCTTGATTAAAGAAGCCTCAAGTAATGAAAACGATCACGTGAAGTGAACGCCTTCGATGACTTTAGAACGTTGGTGGAACACCAAAACGTTCAAGAGGGTTTAATCAAATGAAACCAAGAAAATATATATGATACTTAATAATACTTTGGGTGGCAAAACCCTCGATTAGCTCTCACAATCAAATACTCACAAGCAAGCGTGGAAACGAGGCGGCGCGAAGCACTTAAGAGCCTTTTTCCTTAGGATATATTTTATAATATCCGCCTTATACCCACCTTATAGTTTGTATTTTCAAGATTAAGCTTCACGAAAGTATTTATCTATTTTTGCCTTTTTTCTTTGGTTTGAGATTCGAATACAATGATTGGGTAATGACCTCCCAAGTCAAGGTTGTGATTTCTCACGTATTTGGAGTACTTGTGAATTTATTGTTCTACGTATACAATATAGTAATAATATTCACACAAAAACCAAAAACCGATAATACGTATTAGTAGAGTGCTACTAATACAAATACTAATTATGGTTAGTATAAAAACAACAATGCCAAATCAAAACACAACACGCCTCCCCGGCAGCGGCGTCAAAATGGTAGTTGCTTTTTGTGTACCCTTTTAGGAAAAGAGCAACAAATAGGGTAAGTGAGCACGACGATTTAGGAAAACCGTGTGTAAATGACCCTAAAGTGAGTTAGTTCTCAAGGAGGCTAGTGTGTTATGTGTGTAATGATATGGATTAATTTGTGATTATATTTGAGAAAGAAAAATAGAAAGGGGATTAGAAGAGAATGACGGTTATGACGATAGATTAAACTAAGTCTAAAAAGGCGTACACGTAAAACCGTAAAAGGTGCTAAAATTAAAATTTTAACCTAAAAATTTCTAAAAATTACCAAAAATCCCTAATAATATTCTAAGAGTTTACAAAAAATCCAAACTTGCTAAAACCTTTTAATTAATTAGATAATGACTTTTTAATGCTAATTAAAGCCCTAAAAATCAAAATTAATTATTAAAAAGCCCTAAACAAGATTTTAAAGTTTGTAAACCTCAAAAATACTCTAATTAAGCTAAAAAGTATTTTTCAAAATTTTAAAACCACTAAAAACTATTTTTAAACAATTAAAAACTATTAAAATCAATTAAAAATTAAATTAATTCAAGAAAATAATTAAAAGACCCTAAAATTATTTAGAAAGTTGCAAAATTCCTAATTAATTATTTAGAACCTAGAAAAAATATAAAAACCTAGAAAATCATACTTTTAAATTTTAATAATAAAATAATATTAAAATAATATTAAAAATCCAAAAATCATAAAAAATTCTAAAAACTTGCAAACTAGCTTAATTTAACCTAAGTAACTCAGAAATGAAAGTGAAATTACCTAAATACCCCTATTGGGCATAGAAAATGGGCTAAACCCAAAACAATAGCTTATTGGGCCAAAATTGGGCCCAATAACAAAAAGTGTTTAAAATAAGCCCAAAAAGCACAGGTTGACTCAAAATTTGATTTTAAACAATTTTTTCCAAAGGCCCAAAAGCTGAAAATGTGAAATAAGCTAACTTATAACAAACAGCTTATTCTTAATGGGCTTTTTGGCCCATTAAGCCATAAGCTAAAATTTGACACACAAGCTTCTTTTGACCTAACAAAGACTTCTGCAAAAAGAAATTTGAAATAAGCCTAAGGAATAAGCCTGAAAATGCAATAAGCAATCTACACAAAACGACAAAATAGTCGTTTTTGAGTTCTAGGCCACCCCAAGTGCTGATTCAAGTTCCAAAAGCTTTTAAACGACTTAATTAAGCAAAATAAACAAAGAGTTTTCAAATAAGCTGACTCAATAAGCTGGAATAAGCAAATAAGCACTTATGTAAAAGTCAAATAAGTTGATTTTCTAGTAAAAAGTCAAAGTCAAAGTCCAATAAGCTCCAGTCTACTTAAATGGGTCAAATAAGGAAGACCTATCACAAAAAATAAGTTGTTGCAAGTCTGGATAAGCTAGAATAGCTTATTGATAAGCTGATGACAAAATTGCACTAGCAGGGGCTAGTTTTGGATGTTGAGCAGTGGAAACTTTTTCCACTGCTTGACTATTTTGACTTTTTGTCTTTAGTGACTTTTTTGGAGATTCAGATTACACAAAGGCACCCAAATGATCTTTGGATCAAAAGGAGTCAATCACAATCAAAATAACACAATCACTAACACCCAATTGATACAGTTTAATCAATCAATCATCAGACATTGCACAGACATGAAACAATAAGGAGTTTAGGCTCAAAAAGCTATTTAAGCACAATTCAGCCAGCCAAATTCAACCAAATGCATACACAAGCTATATTAAACTTAAATAAGCAAATCTAAACAAGTTTCATGCACTGATTCAAAGAATAAAGCAAGATTAAAGCCCTTAAAGTTACTGATGAATACTAACTAAAACTGATTTTTACTTTTGCTGATGTATTTGACACACAAGCCAAATTCAACACTTCAAATCTATCAAATAGGTTATATTGATGATGTATTAACAACTTTTATCCCTAAACATGCATAAACTCTAGGTTTTCCCAAAATTTTAGGTCAAAAAACAGTCAACTCAACAAGATATAGCAATTTGTTTGATTCAAGGTTTCAAACTCAGAAACTTGCAGCAAAACACTCTCAAACAAAGGTATAACAGATATCAAGCATAAACAACACAAACTAACAACACAATAACAAGTTGCAAGCACAAACCAGTAGACCCAAACACCCTTTAATCTTTTCAAAATCAAATTTTTCAAAGGCAAAGTGAGATTTCAGGCCAACCAAGCATCAATTAACACTATAACAAGTAAGATAAACATATTCAAGCAGATTTAAGCCAAAAAATTCACAAGAACACAAGTTTCATACAAATATCACCAAAAATCAAGAATTTTAGCAGATTTTGAGATTGAGTATGCAAACCTCATGGATGTACATCCACACCCACGAATTTTGAGCTTATGTGCTAGCAAGAACAAGCACAAGCTTCCACAATAAGCCTGCTAAGATTGAACAAGGTTAAAGCGCAATAATATAAAAATCAGAAACTTCAAAAATCTTGATTGATGCAAACTTGTTACCCCACACTTGATTATCCCCAAGTTATAAGCCTCACAACACCTTAACTAACTCAGTTAGGATGCTATGATCAGCCCTATAACCCAAGAATTCCAAGATTAGAACAAGACTTAGCAAAATATCAAGAATGAGGAAAATTGCAAACTTTTGCAACCTCCAAGTGAAAAATACGTTTTAACTTCTAAAACTAACAAGCATATAACAATAGAAAGCAGTAACAAAGATTGGCCAATGACTTTTCTTCAATGTTTCAAACACAATTTCATTAAACTTTGAAATGGGATTTACAGAAACTTGAACAAGGAAAAATCAAAAGCAAACTGAAATGTGATGGCCTAAATGGCTTTATATGGAGCCTTACAAATTCTACAAAGCTAAAAAAACGTGTAAACCCTAACTACTGAAGTCCCAATTTTGCCCCTTGAATTTTGAATATAGTTGACTAAATTTTGACTTCTTGGCGTTTTGTTGAGATGCCAGTGGTGAAAAGGAGATCTTGGACGTTCAATACAAGCTTAGGATGTAAGCAAGGGTGTGGGTCGTTGATTCTCTACAAGTTTTTTGTTTGGGAGTGAATAGTGGGGCAGGGGAGGGTGGTAGAAGCATGTGAGGTGATGGTGATGGGGGTTTAAGGGTGGGTTTAGGATTAGTTAGCCCTTAATCAACATTCTGCATAATATTAAGGCTTAATTCATAAAGGTTAGAAAAAACCCAAATCGTGTTAAGAACATGAAGAACAAGGGTTTTGATCCGGTTTATGTTTTAAAAACTTGTTATGGCGCGAGATTAATAACTAATTAATAAAATTAGTTATTTAAACGGTGGTGGGAAGTGAGGTGGCAATTTGGTGTGTTGTGATTGGTTGTTAGGAGATAGTAGGGCACATGGCAAGAGCTGGTTGGTCTAGGTAAGTTTGGTGTCTGGCCACATTTAGTCCCTTGTCTTCTTTCTTCCTTTCACTTCTTGTTTAAACCACCAAAACTGAAAACCCTTTGTATTTAAACTTTCACTTTTCACACTTTTTCCCCAAATACTTTTCCAAAGTATTTTCAGGGGTATTTCTTGCCATTTTTGAATTTTTCAAGGGTTGATTTCTCATTTTTATGATGGATAATGGTCTTGACTTGTATAATGAACATTTTGGAGGACTGAAATTGCCAAGTCATGTTTGATGAGGGACCATTTTTGCCAAATGTTGAAAATTGAGGGTCCTTTTTGTAATTTTGGAATTTTCAAAGGACCAAACTTGTAATTTCTTGTACTTTGAAGGACTTCATGATATATTTGACTTTGTGAATGATATTGATTGACAATTTAGCTTTGTTGAGGGGCTAAACTTGCCAATTCTTCAAAGTGGAGGGCCCTTTTTGTAATTTTGGCAAACTTTAGGGACCAAACTTGTAATTATGAGGATACAAGGGTATAAAGTGTCAATTCTTCTATATTTGAGGACCCTTCTTCAAAATTCTTCAAATCTTCAAGGGTTGATTTTGGGAAAGTCTTCATTAGGGCTTGGTTCATTGTGCGGCTTCGTTTCCCGTGTTCGTTTTTGCATGATTCTTGTGATCTTTTATCATTTTCTCAATATCCGTACCTAAAATACACAAGTAACAAACACAAGCATATATATGGGTATTTTGATGATATTTAATGCATTTTAAGCCCTATTTAGAAGATGAGACTATGTATAAAAGCAGTCTCATCAGTGCTTGGTGAGGATTGTTCATTGAGGTGTTTCTTTAAGTGACATAAGTCACAAATCAACTAGCTTAAGTAATATTAGAAGTTGGTAATACGTTTTTATAACAAAAATCTGCCTAATTTGTTTGTTAAGTGCTTTTGGTTCAACAACTTGTAGTTTGAACTTAAGGGTGATCATAGCCTCTTAATCTTGGTTGATTAAGGGGTAGTGAGGCCTTAAGGAAAGGTACAAGGCTTGTGAGAGCCTAAGTGTTGCAAAGACTTAGTATTTTGTCACCTTGATTTATCTGATTTATGCTAACCTAGGCTCAAGCCTTTGGCTGGGCTTGTTTGTTGTTCTTAGAAGTGATTCAGCTCATTGATTCCAAAGTGTGGATGTACATTTTGGAGTTTTGAACTCTCAAACTTTCATATTTCTGATTAAGTATTTGCTTTTAAGTGATTTTGTGATTATGTTGGTATAAGTGTGTTTTTAGGCCTGCACATTGGATCTTAGTTCATATGTTGTGTGCTATGATACTTATTGGGGCTTAAATCAATCTTGAGAATACTTTTACTTTGTTAAAATTGGTTTTAAAAAGTGAAAAGGGTGTTTGAGATTGACTTTTGGTTCAAGTTTGTATGATTTTGAGTAAGTGTTGTGGTGTTATTTGAGTTGTTATCTGTTATTGAGGTGTTTGAGTTCTAATATATGCAAAATTTGTTCCTTGAATCACTTAATCAAACAATTGGCTATAAAATCTTGAAAACTTGTTGTTTTGCTCTAAAATCTGGTGCACACCTAGTTTGCATGTTAACCTAGGGCTAACAAGTGTTAAATCATTGTTATTTCAACCTGTTTGATAGATCAGAGGCCTTGAATTTGGATTTGGTGTCAAGTAGTTCAGCAAACATTGTTCTTATGTTCATCATTGTTCATCATTAACTGTTCGTGATTAGATCTTGTTCATAAGTTGGATTCATTGCATGATAAGAGTTAATCTGTGTTTCTTTAAGTTGTATTGAGCTTTTGTATGCATTTGGTGGTTTGTGGTTAGCTTTTACTAGCTTAAAAGTATCTTATAATCATCAGACCTGCTTATTACTTGTCTGGAACATATCTGAGCATAGATTGAATTAACTGCACTGATTGGCTAGGTGTTTTTGTGATTTGCTTGTTTTTGACTCCTTGTGATTCACTAAATCAAAAAGGTGCCTTGATTGTCCAACAAAACCAAGTGAAACTCTCTTAAAATCAAAGTCAAAAAGTCAATGCAGTGGGAACTCCTTTCCCCTGCTTCTAGCCACTGCTTGTTTTTGGCAAACCCTCGATTAGCCCTTTTTATCTAAACACTCACAAGAAAGCGGGGAAACGAGGCGGCGCGAAGCATTTAAGAGCCTTTTTCCTTAGGGTATATTTTATAATACCCTCCTTATACCCACCTTATAGTTTGTGTTTGTCAAAATTAAGCTTTACGAAAGTATTTATCTATTTTGCCTTCCAGATGACTTATAAGCTCAAAATATAAGACCTATTAAAAAAAATAAGTTGTTGCACATTGGAATAAGCTAGAATGAACAAGTGATAAGCTATTGACCAATTATAACTAGCAGTGGCTAGAAGCAGGGGAAAGGAGTTCCCACTGCCTTGACTTTTTGACATTGATTTTAAGAGAGTTTCACTTGGTTTTTTTTTGGACAATCAAGGCACCCTTGTGATCAGTGAATCACAAGGAGTCAATAACAAGCAAACAATCACAAAACACCCAGCCAATCAGTGCAGTTAATTCAATCTATGCTCAGATATGTTCCAGACAAGTAATAAGCAGGTCTGATGATTATAAGATACTTTTAAGCTAGTAAAAGCTAACCATAAACCACCAAATGCATACGCAAGCTCAATACAACTTAAAGAAACACATATTAACTCTTATCATGAAATGAATCCAACTTATGAACAAGATCTAAGCAAGAACAGTTACTGATGAACAATGATGAACACAAGAACAATGTTTGCTGATCTACTTGACACCAAATCCAAATTCAAGGCCTCTGATCTATCACGCAGGTTGCAATAACAATGATTTAACACTTGTTAGCCCTAGGTTAACATGCAAACTAGGTGTGCACCAGATTTCAGAGCAAAACAACAAGTTTTCAAGATTTTATAGCCAATTGTTTGATTAAGTGATTCAAGGCACAAATTTTGCATATATCAGAACTCAAACACCTCAATAACAGATAATAACTCAAATAACACCACAACACTTACTCAAAATCATACAAACTTGAACCAACAGTCAATCCCAAACACCCTTTTCACTTTTTAAAACCAATTTTAACAAAGTAAAAGTATTCTCAAGATTGATTTAAGCCCCAATAAGTATCATAACACACAACATATGAACTAAGCACCAATTTGCAGGCATAAAAACACACTTATACTAGCAGAATCACAAAATCACTTAAAACCAAATACTTAATCAGAAAGATGAAAGTTTGAGAGTTCAAACCTCCAAAATTTAGATCCACACTTTGGAATCAATGAGCTTAGGTGCTAGCAAGAACAAGCACCAGCTTCCCCTTGCTAAGAACAACAAACAAGCCCAGCCAAAGGCTTGAGCCTAGGTTAGCACAAATCCGATAAATCAAGGTGACAAAAGACTAAGTCTTTGCAACACTTAGGCTCTCACAAGCCTTGTACCTTTCCTTAAGGCCTCACTACCCCTTAATCAACCAAGATTAGGAGGCTATGATCACCCTTAAGTTCAAACTACAAGCTTTTGAACCAAAAGCAGTTAACAAACAACTTAGGCAGATTTTTTTATAAAAACGTATAACCAACTTCCAATATTGCTTAAGCTAGTTGATTTGTGACTTATGCCACTTAAAGAAACACCTCAATGAACAATTAACAACTAGGTTTTCACTTAGTTATGAAAGTTCGTTGAATCCGATCTTTTCGAATTGATTACCGTTAATTAGTGCGACTCAGTCGTTCTTGGTGGAAAATAAAATGGGTTGTTTGATTATCTGTTTTAAACTAAAAGTAAATATGAAAATGTCGTTGAGTAAAAATAAAGCTTTAAAAATTAAACTAAAAATTACTAGAAAAACACTTGGTAAAAATAGAGATTTCGGGAAGCGTGTAATTTTTAGAATTTAAAACGTAATGAACTTGAAACTTAAAACTTTATAAAACTTAAAAACTTAAACTATCGGAATATTAATAAACCCAATATTTCGGAATGTAATGCAATCAAACCCATCGGAATATCAAAGTAAAGTCCATCGGAATAATCCATCTGAATAACCATCGGAATGTAACAAAGTTCAATCTATCGGAATGTATGTCTATCGGAATGTTCAGATCGGAATAATAGTGTAACAACTGGTAATTTTCTTACTTTGTAAAATGACCATTTTACCCCTTGACTTTTTATTTAGTCAACTATGTACTTGAACTGTGTATAAACCGGGAAGTTATCCCGCGTTTTCTGAAAAACTGTTTTATGACAAGTGATGACTTGACACTGAGCTCAGTCATCGTTTTGAAATCTTCTGTGAATCTGACCAGACTGCTGTAACGGTCAATGAATTGACGATAATCCGTGAGATTATTCGTTATCTGTGAATTACGTGTTTAACTGCTTTATTTTAACTGTGTGATTGTTATTTTCATTAACTGCGTATTTAATTAACCCTGTACGTATTTATAAACATGTATTTTAGTATTTTTGCCATTTATAGTAATAAATCGTATTTTCAGTGAATATTTACTTAACGTATCGCGTTTTCGTATTATACGTCGTTTTTTTTCGAGTAACCGTCGTAAGCATGCATAAAACACTTTACGAAAAATGTCAGTTTTCGTCGAAAAATCATAAAATTAATATATTTCGTCAATTTTCTAAGTTTTACGCATTATTAAACGTAACTGCATACTTTTCACTAATTACCTAAAACTAATTAACCTTTTTACCTTAAACCTTTTAACTAATTACCTAAGTAAAAATTTTGAATAATTTACCCCCCATGGGACCCATTATAACCGGCCAAACACACAACACATGCACACTTAAACCATTTTTCTAACTTTGCTATTCTTGTGTCTATTTTTCACACAAATCTAAAAACCCTAAACCATCACATTCACCTCAAATAATTCACTTTCACTCACACAAAATTCAAACACAATTCTCTCTTCCTCTCTCTAAAAACTCACAGCACACAAACACCACCCATAATCCTCCATTGTTGATTTTTGCAAGCTCCATTTCAAGAACATCTAGCCTAAATTAAATACACACAAAGGTTTATAAACACTTTTAGAAGAATGGTTATTCATGGTTTGTTGATTTGAGTAGTTTTGGGTTGAAGATTCTTGAAGTTGTAGTTTTGTTGTTGGTGATTATTTGTTGAGTAGATTGTAGATCGTGTTTCCGTCGTTACGTAGAATCGTTACACAAGGTTATTTCTTAAACCTTTTTCAATCTTTTCATTTTCATGCATAATCTTTGAAGATTTATGCATATATGTTACTCATCAACTATTTTCTTGAAAATAAAATGGTAAAAACTATTTTGGTCATGATATACTTTTTTTTTTTTGAATCCTTAAGTATTTTGAATAAATCTTTTAAGTCTATGTATGAAAAGGTTTTAATTAGAGGAATTATAAAATATACACATATATATTTTTGTGATTATGAACTTGAAAATAAATCTTTGATTTTTATGATGTTTATGAGTATTTGGAAGGAAGTAGTAGTGTTATTACTAGTGGGTACGCTTAAAAATGGTCGAAAACGCGTTTGTACGAAAAAGTCGTATTCTGTCCGAATTATTTATGGGGTTTAACGGGTTGTAAAAATTGTTTTGACACTAGTTTAGTACGAGATTGTGAAAATATAAGTAAATACCTTCGTTTCGGTATATTATAAGCTAAAAACGGAGTTAAAACGAGAAAGATATGGGCGTTTAAAGTTTGATGACGGAAAACCTATTTTTTTGAGACATACTAAAAATACACTTGCTGTCCATATTTTTAAAGTGGTCGAAAAGACGTTTTCGAGTTAAACCGAGTCGTTTTTAGTGTCGAAATGGGTACTAAATGCTATATATGATTGTTGGGAACGATTTGAGAAAAGCGAAAGCGCTAGATAGATATTGTTGAAAGTGAAAATTGGTTTATATTGCGAGAAATAATTTGTTGAGCGTTGTGGTTGAGAGATTGATTGAAAATTTGGGATTTTGAGTCGAGATTTGGGAACTTACCAAAAATGGCAATTTTTAAAATGACGCCGAAAGGCTGCCGAAATTTCTATGAAAAGCGTATTGAGAAAATTTATTAAGATAAATTTTGGTAAAATAAATTTTACGCCGAAAGGCTGTCGAAATTCCGTTGAGAAGCGTGTTGAGAGAATTTATTAAGATAAATTTTGGTAAATTAAAATTTACGCCGAAAGGCTGTCGAAATTTCGTTGAGTCAAAAATAAATATTTTTGCCTAAGTATATACGATAATACTTATAACGATACGATAATTACTAGTCACGTTTTTAAACAAGATAATATATGTATGAGCGATGAGTAACGTACGTGACGAATTATTATGACTTATTTGCTAGCGCCTAAACTATAGTATTATATTTAGGTTGTTGCTAGAGTGCTCGCTTCTATTTGATCATACTTGTGCGGTTTGTATCGTTGCTTGAGGTGAGTTTATAGTTCCCTATTAAACTGCTTTCTATGTTTAATGTTTTGGGATGTGATGAATGCTATTGATGCTTGCTTCTGAATGCAAGTAAAACTATTTTTCTGTGAACGCTTCGTGAACACTATTTATGAGATAGCTTAAGTTGCTTGAGCCATAGTCCCCACTATCGTGAATCGTTAGTTACTCTGCTGGAGTAAGCTCTTATGTTACGGATAGATCTATTGAGGGTTGACAACCTCCACTCGGGAATTCTGACGCCGGACGAGTGTGTACCATTTGTATGAACGGAGTTATCTTGGCTAGGTACTCTATTGGGGCAAATTTATATGTGCAATCTATTGCATGTACTGGATCACTAGTTTTGATGTCACGAGCTTAGCGCTATCATAAATATTGTGAACACCCAATTTATCCTACACTTGGCACTATATCTCCTATAGTTGCATGTGTACATGAAATGAAATCTGAAAACGTATGACTATGAATTTTTACTTGAAACCTATATTCTCACCAACTTTATGTTGACCCAGTTTAGCATTTATCTCAGGTATTTGATGATGATTTGTATCTGCTACATGAAGTACTTGGAGTCCGCATGCATTCATGACCGCTCTTCGGACATTTACTCACTTATGCTTTTGAACTATTATCTCGTTGATGTTTAAAACTTTTACATTCCGCTGCATTATCTTTTGAAACTGAGACCTTTCGTATTGTGATGCTTTTAATTTAAATTCAACGAGGTATTTTTATAAAACGTCTCATTTAGAGTCGTTCTCTTGTACCTTGAACTATGATACAATGACGTAACAGCCACCGAGCTTCACCGCTTCCGCATATCACATTTTGGGGTGTTACAGAATTGGTAATCAGAGCCTTGGTTATAGAGAACTAGGTTTGCATCTTAGGCCTAGACTATAACCGATGTGGCTACTTGTTACTCTGTATATATGTGTACTACGTAATGTATTACGTAGGATCACACTATAAGTATAAGTAATATATATTATGTAATACGTAATATGTATTATATACATATGCACTTCTCAGATTTGCATACTTTAATTTTCATACATGATTATTTCATGCATACCCTACAACTGCTTAATACGCATTTTGGTTGTTGCAGGTTATGTCGTCATCTACTGTTTCTTACCAACCCGACTCTGCCGACGAAGAGTGGGAAGACGAGGTTGAGATGGTACCAGATCATGTTGAGCCGGAGAATGACCAAGAGGAGGCTGATCCTGAGGAGGAAGGTGCGGAGTATGATTCTGACGAGGAACCGGAGGAGGATGACGAGGGTGAGCCTGCTGTGTTGTCTGACACTTCTGACGTTGTTGATGGGATGCCGCCTATTGTGCATCGTACTTTGATTGAGTGGGTCAGTGATAGTGAGGATGATAGGGAGGGTAATCCGATAGATTATCCAGAGGATGTTGATGAGGAGGTAGAGAGTGATGGCATGGAGATTGCTTCTCCTGGACCGATTGGATCGCCGTTGCCTGTGTTAGGACTTGAGGATGGAGATGATATGGATGATGAGGATAGAGATGGTATGGGTGATGAGGATGGAGATGGTATGGATGCTGAGGATGAGGACATGGATGGATATGAGGTTGATCGAGAGGATGAGGATGATATGGATGTCGAGGCTGATGAGGATATTGAGGTTACTGATGATGAGGCTAGAGTTGAGTTTCCACTGGTGTCGGATGATGAGGGACATCCCGACTTTCCTGCTCATCATGGATTGATGACTCGTACTACTGACCGTGATTTGACTGTTGTATCTAAGGAAGCTGAGCCTAGTAGGAGGACTGCGATTAGGAAGACGTCCAACCTGAAGAAGAAGTCTACTGTTCCACATCAGAGGTTTAGAGAGCAGCGGGAAGCATTATGGGGTACACCGACTGCTGAGGTTTATAGTGATTCTGATGATACCGTACCACCTGCTGATGGAGCTGGACCATCTGGCGTTAGGACTAGAGCTGCATCCGATTCTGACTCGTCATACACGCGGAAGAGGGTTCGTATGTCTGATTCACCTGCTATACCAGAGACATCGCCTACTCATGGGAGTCGTGCTATGACTACTGCTTCTACACCATCTGCACATCATGATGGAGAGTCTTCTAGACGTAGGTCATGTGTTATCATGATAGGATCTGCTAGGGATTCCGATGCTGTTCGTTTTCGTCGACTTGAGGATGCAGTGTGGGATTTGCTAGAGGATCGTGAGGATAGACAAGAGTTGTTGGATACTGCTCTTGAGGATATTGTTGCTTTGAGGAGTGAGTTGGAGACACTTCGTGGTGGAGACACTACGAGGGGTGCTTCATCGAGATGTACTGATTGTGAGCGTCGTCGTCGTCGTCATGGTTAGAGTGTTATCGTTATCGTGCTGAATTCTAGAGTAGATTACATCTTTTATCTTTTGGGCATTGTATTCACTAAACTAGAGTAGTACTCGGTTAGTTGGACTAGACTAGATGTGATCATAACTCTTATTTTATGACTATGTACTTGTATTGGATATTCTTATTTTGAATGAGAATGTGATCTTATGACTTTGGTTATTGACTATCTTTATTATGATTGTTGTATCGTAATTTTGTATCATTAGCATAGAAATATATAACGTGTATATTCGTGCTTGAACCTTATTTGCATTGTTGTCTTAACGCAGAGAAACAATGGTGAACACGTGTAATGGTATGACTGACGCACAATTGGAAGCACTGATTACGCAACGAGTGACTGCCGCTTTGGCAAACGTACAAGCCAACAACAACGTGAACCAAGCACCGCCGAACGTTGTTGAGAACCGACCACCTAAGCCATGCACTTACAAGGACTTTAGGAATTGTGACCCTCTGAATTTCAATGGTACTGAAGGAGCTGTTGGATTAGCTCGATGGGTTGAAAAGATGGAATCGGTGTTCCGCGTAAGTGGATGTACTGTTGAAACCCAAGTGACTTATGCTACTTGTACTTTAGCTGCTGGAGCGTTCACGTGGTGGAACACCCATGTGCAAACTGTTGGAGCCGAGGAGGCGTATGGAATGACTTGGGAGGAACTCAAGAAGTTGTTGACTAAGGAATACTGTCCTTGTAATGAAATTCAGAAAATGGAAATTGAACTGTGGAATTTGACTGTGAGGAACAATGACATTGGGGCGTATACAAGGAGATTCCAAGAGTTATGTTTGCTATGTCCTGCAATGGTTCCGGATGAGGAAAAGAAAGTCGAGCGCTACATTTGGGGTTTACCTGGTAGAGTTCAAGGGAATGTGACGTCGTCTGGACCGACTAAGGTTAGTGATGCTATAAGGATGGCTCATAGTCTAATGGATCAAATTGTTCGAGCAAATGCTGGAAATGTTGCGGACAATAAGAGAAAATGGGGAAACAACCAAAGGAACAACCGTGGGAATTATCCGAACAAGAGACAAGAGACTGTGAGGGCATATACCGCTGGTACTGGAGAAAGAGGGGTATACAATGGGACGTTACCTCTGTGCAACCGATGTAAGCGTCACCGCACTGGACAATGTAATGTGCAATGCCACAACTGTAAGAAAACCGGACACATTGCTAGAGACTGTAAGTCACCACAGAACCCGAAAGCCAATGTCACCTGTTTCGAATGCCAGCAAAAGGGACACTACAGCAATGAGTGCCCAAAGAAAAAGAACAAGGACCAAGGAAAAATTGCTAAGGCTGGGGAAGCTCGTGGAAGAGTTTATGTGATAGGAGGAGGAGAGACACAATAAAACCCCAACGTCGTTACGGGTACGTTTCTTCTCAACGATCGTTATGCTTCTATTTTATTTGATACTGGAGCCGATAGGAGTTTTGTGTCGACTGCCTTTAGTGCCTTAATTGATATGACCCCTTCGCCTTTAGACACTAAGTACACTATTGAGTTAGCTAATGGAAAGTTGATAGAAGCCGACACTATCCTTCGCGGATGTACTTTGAATCTTTTAGGTTGTCCTTTCGTTGTTGATCTTATGCCTGTCGAATTAGGGAGTTTTGACGTAATTATCGGAATGGACTGGTTATCGAAATACCGTGCTACGATTATCTGTGACGAGAAGGTCGTTCGTTTACCATATGGAGATGGAGTCTTGGAGGTACAAGGAGTAGGATGTAAGGGAAAAGGGAAATCACGACTGAACATTATTTCGCGTATCAAGGCTCAGAAGTTGCTGTCGGAAGGTTGCCACGTATTCTTAGCCCGTGTTACGGAAAAGCGGACGGAAGAAAAGCGGTTGGAAGATGTACGTATCGTACGGGATTTTCCGGAAGTATTTCCCGAAGATTTGCCTGGATTGCCGCCGGCTAGACAAGTTGAATTCCAGATCGATTTAATACCGGGAGCAGCGCCTGTTGCTCGAGCGCCTTACCGTTTAGCACCATCGGAAATGCAAGAACTATCAACGCAACTACAAGAGTTGACTGATAAAGGATTCATAAGACCAAGTTCTTCACCCTGGGGAGCTCCGGTCTTATTTGTAAAGAAAAAGGATGGAAGTTTTCGAATGTGTATCGACTATCGTGAGTTGAACAAACTTACCATCAAGAACCGTTATCCGTTACCTAGAATCGATGATTTGTTTGACCAATTACAAGGATCGAGTGTTTACTCAAAGATTGACCTTAGGTCTGGTTATCACCAATTGAGAGTTCGTGAGGAAGATGTTGTTAAGACTGCTTTTAGGACAAGGTATGGACACTACGAGTTCCAAGTGATGTCGTTTGGTTTGACAAACGCACCTGCTGTATTTATGGACCTCATGAACCGGGTGTGTAAACCGTATCTGGATAAGTTTGTCATTGTGTTCATCGATGACATACTAATTTACTCAAGGAATGAGAAAGAACATGAGGAACACCTTAAGATAATATTGGAATTGCTTAAGAAGGAGGAGTTGTACGCTAAGTTCTCAAAGTGTGATTTTTGGTTGCCAAGAGTACAATTCCTAGGACACGTTATTGATAACAATGAGATTCATGTTGATCCTGCTAAGATTGAGTCAATTAGGGAGTGGACTGCTCCTACAACACCGACTGAAATTCGCCAATTTTTATGACTCGCCGGATATTACAGAAAGTTCATCGAGGGATTCTCGAAGATCGCGAAACCATTGACAAAGTTGACTCAAAAGAAAGTGAAATACGAATGGGGAGATAAGGAGGAATTAGCATTCCAAAAGTTGAAACAAATGTTGTGTAGTGCACCTATTCTATCGTTACCAGAAGGATCGGAAGACTTTGTGGTCTACTGCGATGCATCAGGAAAAGGATTAGGAGCTGTGTTAATGCAAAGGAAGAAAGTTATTGCGTACGCATCTCGACAATTGAAAACGCATGAGAAAAACTACACTACGCACGACTTAGAACTGGGAGCCGTGGTATTTGCTTTGAAATTGTGGAGACACTACTTGTATGGAACCAAGTTTGTTGTCTACACTGATCACAAAAGCTTACAGCATATTCTTGACCAAAAGGAACTGAACATGAGACAACGTCGATGGATCGAGTTGCTCAGTGATTATGACTGTGAAATCCGTTACCACCCTGGGAAGGCCAATGTGGTGGCAGATGCACTAAGCAGAAAGGAACAATTATTGACACGTAGAGTTAGATCGTTAGCTATGATTATTAACCCGAACTTACCTGTGCAAATTCGTGAAGCCCAAACCGAAGCCCTTAAGCCTGAAAACGTTGAAGCTGAGAAACTAGGAGGAATGGTTACTAAGAAATTGGAGACTAGCACAAACGGAACGCTATGTCTAAATGGTAGAAGTTGGTTGCCACTATTTGGAGGACTTAGGAACGTGATTATGCACGAGTCGCATAAATCTAAGTATTCGATCCACCCCGGATCTGACAAAATGTATCAGGATATGAAAAAGCTATATTGGTGGCCAAATATGAAAGCTGAAATTGCTACTTACGTAGGGAAATGTTTAACATGTGCTAGAGTGAAAACAGAACACCAAAAACCATCTGGACTGTTGGTTCAACCGGTAATTCCTATGTGGAAGTGGGAAAACATAACCATGGATTTCGTAACTAAGCTGCCTAAAACGACAAACGGATATGACACAATTTGGGTAATTGTGGATCGACTTATGAAATCTGCATACTTTTTGGCTATGAAGGAGGACGATTCAATGGATAAGCTTACGAGACTATACCTGAAGGAGGTAGTCGCTAAGCATGGAATACCGATCTCGATCATTTCCGATAGAGATGGTAGATTTACTTCAGAATTCTGGAAATCACTTCAGAAAGCGTTGGGTACGCAATTAGACATGAGTACTGCTTATCACCCGCAGACTGACGGACAAAGTGAGAGAACTATTCAAACGCTGGAGGACATGTTGCGCGCGTGTGTACTGGACTTTGGAAAACAATGGGATAGACACTTACCTCTAGTGGAATTCTCTTACAATAACAGTTATCATACTAGTATTAAAGCTGCACCGTTTGAAGCATTGTATGGTCGTAAATGTCGTTCGCCTGTGTGTTGGAGCGAAGTTGGGGATAGCCAACTTACTAGACCCGAACTAATCCGTGAAACAACTGAGAAGATCGTTCAGATCAAGAGGCGAATTCAAGCAGCCCGTGATCGTCAGAAGAGTTACGCCGATGTTCGACGTAAGCCTCTCGAATTTCAAGTGGGAGACAAAGTGATGCTGAAAGTATCGCCTTGGAAAGGTGTGGTACGTTTTGGCAAGCGAGGAAAGCTGAACCCCCGTTATATTGGACCGTTCAAGATTTTAGCTAAGGTTGGAACTGTAGCCTATCGTCTTGAATTACCCCAAGCATTGAGTCGCGTGCACAACACTTTTCATGTTTCGAACTTGAAGAAGTGCCTTTCTGATGAGACACTTGTTATACCGATGGAGGAACTCCAAATCAACGACAAGATGCAATTTGTCGAGGAACCTGTTGAAATCATGGACCGGGAGGTCAAACGATTGAAACAGAGTCGTATACCGATCGTGAAGGTGAGGTGGAATTCTAAGCGTGGACCTGAATTCACCTGGGAGCGTGAGGATCAATTTCGCAAGAAATATCCGCGCCTCTTTAACAACTCTGGAGCCCATGACACTCCTAAGCTTTGAGGACAAAGCTTCATTAACAATGGGATGATGTAACAACTGGTAATTTTCTTACTTTGTAAAATGACCATTTTACCCTTTGACTTTTTATTTAGTCAACTATGTACTTGAACTGTGTATAAACCGGGAAGTTATCCCCCGTTTTCTGAAAAACTGTTTTATGACAAGTGATGACTTGACACTGAGCTCAGTCATCGTTTTGAAATCTTCTGTGAATCTGACCAGACTGCTGTAACGGTCAATGAATTGACGATAATCCGTGAGATTATTCGTTATCTGTGAATTACGTGTTTAACTGCTTTATTTTAACTGCGTGATTGTTATTTTCATTAACTGCGTATTTAATTAACCCTGTACGTATTTATAAACATGTATTTTAGTATTTTTGCCATTTATAATAATAAATCGTATTTTCAGTGAATATTTACTTAACGTATCGCGTTTTCGTATTATACGTCGTTTTTTTTCGAGTAACCGTCGTAAGCATGCAAAAAACACTTTACGAAACGTAAAATGTCAGTTTTCGTCGAAAAATCATAAAATTAATATATTTCGTCAATTTTCTAAGTTTTACGCATTATTAAACGTAACTGCATACTTTTCACTAATTACCTAAAACTAATTAACCTTTTTACCTTAAACCTTTTAACTAATTACCTAAGTAAATTTTTTGAATAATTTACCCCCCATGGGACCCATTATAACCGGCCAAACACACAACACATGCACACTTAAACCATTTTTCTAACTTTGCTATTCTTGTGTCTATTTTTCACACAAATCTAAAAACCCTAAACCATCACATTCACCTCAAATAATTCACTTTCACTCACACAAAATTCAAACACAATTCTCTCTTCCTCTCTCTAAAAACTCACGGCACACAAACACCACCCATAATCCTCCATTGTTGATTTTTGCAAGCTCCATTTCAAGAACATCTAGCCTAAATTAAATACACACAAAGGTTTATAAACACTTTTAGAAGAATGGTTATTCATGGTTTGTTGATTTGAGTAGTTTTGGGTTGAAGATTCTTGAAGTTGTAGTTTTGTTGTTGGTGATTATTTGTTGAGTAGATTGTAGATCGTGTTTCCGTCGTTACGTAGAATCGTTACACAAGGTTATTTCTTAAACCTTTTTCAATCTTTTCATTTTCATGCATAATCTTTGAAGATTTATGCATATATGTTACTCATCAACTATTTTCTTGAAAATAAAATGGTAAAAACTATTTTGGTCATGATATACTTTTTTTTTTTTTTTTGAATCCTTAAGTATTTTGAATATATCTTTTAAGTCTATGTATGAAAAGGTTTTAATTAGAGGAATTATAAAATATACACATATATATTTTTGTGATTATGAACTTGAAAATAAATCTTTGATTTTTATGATGTTTATGAGTATTTGGAAGGAAGTAGTAGTGTTATTACTAGTGGGTACGCTTAAAAATGGTCGAAAACGCGTTTGTACGAAAAAGTCGTATTCTGTCCGAATTATTTATGGGGTTTAACGGGTTGTAAAAATTGTTTTGACACTAGTTTAGTACGAGATTGTGAAAATATAAGTAAATACCTTCGTTTCGGTATATTATAAGCTAAAAACGGAGTTAAAACGAGAAAGATATGGGCGTTTAAAGTTTGATGACGGAAAACCTATTTTTTTGAGACATACTAAAAATACACTTGCTGTCCATATTTTTAAAGTGGTCGAAAAGACGTTTTCGAGTTAAACCGAGTCGTTTTTAGTGTCGAAATGGGTACTAAATGCTATATATGATTGTTGGGAACGATTTGAGAAAAGCGAAAGCGCTAGATAGATATTGTTGAAAGTGAAAATTGGGTTATATTGCGAGAAATAATTTGTTGAGCGTTGTGGTTGAGAGATTGATTGAAAATTTGGGATTTTGAGTCGAGATTTGGGAACTTACCAAAAATGGCAATTTTTAAAATGACGCCGAAAGGCTGCCGAAATTTCTATGAAAAGCGTATTGAGAAAATTTATTAAGATAAATTTTGGTAAAATAAATTTTACGCCGAAAGGCTGTCGAAATTCCGTTGAGAAGCGTGTTGAGAGAATTTATTAAGATAAATTTTGGTAAATTAAAATTTACGCCGAAAGGCTGTCGAAATTTCGTTGAGTCAAAAATAAATATTTTTGCCTAAGTATATACGATAATACTTATAACGATACGATAATTACTAGTCACGTTTTTAAACAAGATAATATATGTATGAGCGATGAGTAACGTACGTGACGAATTATTATGACTTATTTGCTAGCGCCTAAACTATAGTATTATATTTAGGTTGTTGCTAGAGTGCTCGCTTCTATTTGATCATACTTGTGCGGTTTGTATCGTTGCTTGAGGTGAGTTTATAGTTCCCTATTAAGCTGCTTTCTATGTTTAATATTTTGGGATGTGATGAATGCTATTGATGCTTGCTTCTGAATGCAAGTAAAACTATTTTTCTGTGAACGCTTCGTAAACACTATTTATGAGATAGCTTAAGTTGCTTGAGCCATAATCCCCACTATCGTGAATCGTTAGTTACTCTGCTGGAGTAAGCTCTTATGTTACGGATAGATCTATTGAGGGTTGACAACCTCCACTCGGGCATTCTGACGCCGGACGAGTGTGTACCATTTGTATGAACGGAGTTATCTTGGCTAGGTACTCTATTGGGGCAAATTTATATGTGCAATCTATTGCATGTACTGGATCACTAGTTTCGATGTCACGAGCTTAGCGCTATCATAAATATTGTGAACACCCAATTTATCCTACACTTGGCACTATATCTCCTATAGTGGCATGTGTACATGAAATGAAATCTGAAAACGTATGACTATGAATTTTTACTTGAAACCTATATTCTCACCAACTTTATGTTGACCCAGTTTAGCATTTATCTCAGGTATTTGATGATGATTTGTATCTGCTACATGAAGTACTTGGAGTCCGCATGCATTCATGACCGCTCTTCGGACATTTACTCACTTATGCTTTTGAACTATTATCTCGTTGATGTTTAAAACTTTTACATTCCGCTGCATTATCTTTTGAAACTGAGACCTTTCGTATTGTGATGCTTTTAATTTAAATTCAACGAGGTATTTTTATAAAACGTCTCATTTAGAGTCGTTCTCTTGTACCTTGAACTATGATACAATGACGTAACAGCCCCCGAGCTTCACCGCTTCCGCATATCACATTTTGGGGTGTTACAAATAGAAACACTTCTGTCGCAATACACTACTATCGGAATGTCCAGATCGGAATACAAGGTTCATTTCTTTCGGAATGTATGAAAACTCTTCTGTCCGAATATGATTCTGTCGCAATGTTCAAGTATTAGAATAAGTAAACCTGTCGGAATGTTGTTAACAAAATTTGGGCAGCACTTCGACTTAAAGTAACCTTAAGACCCGTCGTAATATGCGATCGCAATCTCGATCCGAATAAGGGGGGGGGGGAACCTTTGATCGCAAAGTAGAACCACAAATGGTTATTGCGATACAAACAAGCTATCGGAATGTGTAAACCCTCAATATTGCGATGGAGAACAAGTAATCCGAAAATGGAGATAAGCTAAAAATCCCAATAAGCAGTTTCCATAAGCATACTTAACAGAATCTTAAATAACTCAATAAGAATAAATTTGACAACTTTCAAAACTCCATATAAACAAACTTTATAAATCGAACCTTTTAAAAACACTAAACTTTTTAAGAAATCCGAAAAGCAATAAGCTATATATATATGAAATAAGCCAATAAGCACAATAAGCTTATAGCTTATACCGTATAAAAGCTTAATAAGGAATAAAAAGATTAACTTTTTAAACACTAAAACATCAAAATCAAACACGAATTAAGAACTATTCGGATCAAAGATGAAGTTTCGGATCAAGGACAAAGCAAAATCAAGAAAGGTAGAAAGAGATAAAAGATTAAAAGCTTAAACTTGAACTTTTGATTAATGAAACTCTAATACAAAGATTAAACAAAGCTTAACTTGAAAGAAAAGATGAAATTTTAGTGAGAGAAAGTTAAACACTTTCTCTCTCTAAAATGAAAACTAAAACAAAGAAAAGTAAACTAGCTAATGACTAACACCCTCCTAATGTGTCATTAGGAGGGTATATATAGGGAGTGGGGAATGCATGTGTGCTACCTTCTTTCTTTCTTTTCTTCTCGACTCGATCTAAATTCTTTGTCTTTCTCGACGTCGTCTCGGGATTTGTCAATGTAAATTGAACTTGTCTAGTAATTTTCTTCTTCTATTAGACTTGAGTTCTTCGACTTCATTAAACTTCCGTCTTTAGACTTTTTCTTCGATAAATCTTCAGAATAGGCCTTGGACTTCCGTTCTTTTTGCACTCTTGATCTTTTGACTTCGTCTTTTCTCGTTTTCTTCGATAAAAGCCCGTGAAAGCCCGTGTTTACATCCTTTTTCATCTTTTGGTCCTAAAACAAAATAAAAACACAAACCATGCATAATTCTGACTTTTATGACATAAAATACACGTTTTGGTCTTGTTATTATTGGAAATAAGTGGTAAAAGGATAAGTGTTTTCACACTTATTAAATCCCCTACACTTGACCATTGCAATGCCCTCATGCAATGCATTAATTTTAAAGCACGGTTTACATTTTCCATCATAAATAACCCACCTTGGCCTTTATTAAATACTAAACATTAAGGAAAATAAAAAGATAGAAACAAGTAAAGAAATCAAAAACTTACATTGGGGTTTTGGCTGCCATGAATGTTTATCATCCTTAAGTTCCGCGTTCCCCATACCAAGCTTAAAAACGAGATCATTGTTATTATAAGTTGGCAAACTAACACGAACTCATGTGGCCCAATTATTTACTTAGACTCCCTTATTCCTAGGTGTATCTCTTATATTTTAATTTTGTCTTGAATGATCACGAGGATACATTGTTTGACTTATTTCGATAGTTTATTTAGGCCGAAAATAAAGTGGGACGATTTAATCAGTAGTTAGCTAAAGGATAAAATCTTTTAAAACTGCTTCTCGGGACCTCTTAAAGTTCATATCTTGGCATAACTCGCTTCACGATTTGAGACCTTTCTCGGACCGATATTTGGCAGCGACTTCATACTTCAAATCTTGAGAGACGTTCTTGAAATTATGGTCTTCTCTTCATAATAGGAATTTCTTCAGTTGAAGTTTTTGAGAGATTCTTCATATTTGGACCACGACTTCTTCATTTTTCTCCAATCTTTATTTTGGACTTTGATATACAACGATCCGCCTCCTTTTAGGACTTGGATCTATTTATCCTCATATCTTGTTAGGGCCTTTTTGGATAGACTTCTCCATGATCTTTTGGGGAGTTTTTGCTTTTCGTCGTGTGTCTCTATCCTTCATATTGATTTTCGATAAATGATTCTTCACATCACTTTTGGATCTTTAGCAACAAAATGTAGCCCTCATGCCTTGTTAGGGCCTTTTCGGACTCGCCAATCTTCGCATCCCTGTTGATCCCAAACTTAGATCGATTTAGCTTGTGTAAACGAGATTAGATCAAGTTAAACACGTAGAGAAACTTTGTTGTGTATAAAACAATTCAAGTATTATGCGGAATTAATACTTAAACAAGAACACACAAACAGTTGTAAAACAAACTTTTACTTGATTGATAATAATAAACTTGCTTACAATGAAAGTGTTAAACGTATGAAAACTTATATGAAACATAACCTAAAGGTCTTCTTTTATAGACATAAGAAGCCTTGTACAAGAGTCTACGTATCAGCTATTCTAGGTAAATATAATTATAGAAAATACATTGTTGATCCTATCTTTACTAGAAACAAACTAGAAACATAATACGCGTAGACCATATCTTTCTATCAGTGCTTGTCTTCAACCTATCAACGCTTGACTTCTTCCTGTCAACACTTGATCTGTCAACGTTTGTTTTCTTCTTATCAACGCTTGGTTTCTTCTTGTCAGCGTTCAAGTGTACTGGCTACATTTTATTCCCAACAATCCTACCCTAAACTTGATATCTAAATCAAGTTTCTAAATAAAAATTAAGAACTAGGAGGAATCTTACAAATCTTATCATATTGGAAATAAACATGCCTAATCAAATCTTTGGCCACGTCACTTGAATAGTCAATCTCCAGCTGTGTTGTCTTCATCTTTTCCAAAACTTCTTTAGACATGGGATACTCGGCATCTACAAGAAGATACTCAGCAAACTTTGTAGAGCTCAAATAATACACACCAACAGCTGAATACAAACGCCACTGAAGACCACTGATATCATCCTCAAGATCCTTCCAAACATGATCTTCTTCTTCTGGTGCACACATTCTCTTGAATGTTAACCAAAGCTTTATTCCATTGATTGAAGTAGGAGCTTCAGCCTCATACTTGGCCATCAACAACCTCCAAATGTCTGCCAAGTCTTCCCTATCCATACTTGCAAAGAGAGACATAAGAGTGGTAAATGTGTGTACCTCTTTCCCATATCTGCCAATCTTCTAAAACCCACTTGCATCTTCCTCATAGCTAATGATAGGGTTTCTGGCATCAAGAGGTAACACTTGTACCATATCTGAAGCTTCCATGGGTGAGAGCTTAATGCTTCTTCTAAGAACAGCTTCACTAGGATTCACTTTATTTAAACCATTAGGGAACTCAAGTGGAACTCCCTTCTTCAAAGGCCTTGGAACAATCATTGCCTTCTAAATCTCCATCTCTTCTGCAAGTTCTTCATTCCTTTCATCTGAAAGAAGTCTAAGAGTGTTCATTTCCTGCACTCTTGCCCAAATGGGATAAGCCTTGTACTCCAATTCTTCAAAGGATAATCCCTGCAATTTCTTGAAGGTCCATCCAGTTCCATGACATCAGAGTAACATGTAATAAAGCTCTCTTATATCCCTCTTCAGCAGTGAGAAAACATTGCTAGCCTTATGCTTCAGAATTACCTTGCAGTTATTTTTGAACTCTTAGAAGAATCTCCAATCCCCAAATTTGGTCTGAAATTGTCAAATCTGGATTCTCCATAATCCTATTCTCCCAAGCATGGTACATCTGAGCAACTTCTGACATATCATAATCTACTTGCAATTTTAACTCTCTAAGCTTCTCTCTTGCCAAGTCATCACCATATTCAAGTCTTTCTGGTTGTTTAATTATCATCACACTTGAATCTGAACTTCCTTCATCACTTCCTTTTTGTTCCTCAAAAGTGAAAACAAATGGTGATTCACCAACCTTCTTCCTTTCTTGTTCCATAAGTTGTGCAGCCAACCTTGAATCAAACTCTACTTGTGTTGCATCCTTTGGAACTTCTACTTCTACCATAATTCCTTTACCCTTATCTAATGGATCAATAATTGGTAAAGAAGATGATGGTACCTGTGAAGACACTTCTTTGATGATAGTTGATGACTGGAATACGTCAACCATATCTACAGGTCTGTCAACGTTCAAATTCTGTGTGTCAACGCCCAAATTACTCTTGTCAGCGCTTGGTGTGTCAGCGTTCAAATTTTGCTTGTCAACGCCCAACTTACTTGTCTTAGCGCCTCTTGTGAACTGCTCCATCATAGCTGTAAAAGACAAGTTCAAGTTTGTAGGAGTAATCAGAGATGTATCAAAACCTAGTTGCTTCTTCAATTCAGTGAGGACTTCAGCAACACCCAAAGATTCTCCATCATATGAGCCTTTTCCACTTAAATCAAATGGCTCTGTAGCAGCTTTATGTGAGCCTTTATCACTCAAATTAACAGGCTTTGTAGCAGCTTCCTCCCCTTTGTAAGAATCCTCCCCTGATGAAAGGACTTTTGTCTGCCTTCTCCTAGACTCAGAAGTTTCCAAAACAACAATCCTCTCCCTCAATTACTTGAGTTCAAGGCCATGTGTACTGACTGTTTATACCAGGTCTGCATTTTGCTTTTGCAAGCTAATGCAGACAGCCGTCAATTCCATCATTGTGTATGGTTCCAATCTGCCCTCCTCCAGAATGGGTATTTGACCTCCCAAAGTAGAGTCATGGGGCATGGATGAAATCGTAAAGATGTTAGGACTGTCTTCGCCTGCATCTAAGCGAGTACCAATAGTCCCAGCCTCATCCATAGCACCAACCACACTTGTGATGGTGGTTCTCTCTGCAACATGGCTAGGACCACTAGAGGAGAACACTCCAGTAGTCCTTGGGTGTTTTTGCAACCTATATTTAGGTGGGGTAGAAGATGATGTGGATTGGGTGGTAGTTTGAAGGTTAAGGGGTGTTTGGGTCTGTGAAGGAAAGGCGTCAACATTTGGATTACTTGTGTCAACGGCAACATTTAACGTGTCAGCGTTTAAGGAGTCTTGGTCAATTTCCATGTGTTGAGGTGAAGGCAAAGGTTCTGGTATTGGGTCAAGTTGTGGTTGTGGGTCTGGTTGGGGTTGTGCTGCTACAATAACAGCAAGCATAGCTTGGGTGAGGGGGTGAGTTCATCTTACTAAAAATAGCTTTCTTTTGCACAGGGATCTCATAAAAATCATCATGATCCCTTGTGCAGTAATTTTGCATATCAAAAACCATTTGCAAAAATCTGGGATAAGCCAAAGTCATCTTACTAATGCACACAATTGCACTAGCAATAGATCTGTTAATTTCATTATGTGCAGTACATTTGGGACTCAAACATTCAAGAATGACATGTATGAGGTACTTCCAGGCTAGGGGAAACTCTTGTTTATGATGTTTGTTTAAAGTGCCCTCATTAGGGAAAGGATACCCCAATGCCCGAAGTCCTTGTTCTATTTCATTAATGGGTAGGGTGGTTATACCATCTGCATCATTAAGATGCAAAGCCTGGCGAACCAAGGCTTCAGTAACCACCCAAGTACGCCCATGAACAATATCTGATAATGTAGTCACATTATTAATTGTTGAGGAACTGACAGTGTTCCAAAACTGCTTAATATGAGTGACAGGGATGAGAGGAGCATGAGAAAGAGCATACCGTAATGGAGATGCATTCAAATACGCCACCATCTGAGTGTATTGTGGAAACAAAGTATCATCAGCCTCCAAATACGCAATCATGTTGTGCTGACTCCTGAATCCCAATACCAAGTCACTTGGTTTAAACTTTGGTGCCATTGCTGAAGAAAGCTGTTTGTGAATTATTGAGAAAGATGAATTATAGGAGAAAAAGTGTTAGACAAGAATATGAAGTACCCTGTTTAAAAATAGGAGCCAAATATATAGGAGAGATAGGCACATGTGATTGGTAAAAAATAAGGCAAGTATTTTCAAAATATAATGATGAAAATATTGAAAAGAAAATAAGTTATCTTGTGCCTTAATTAAAAGTTATCTACTCCCAAAATTACGGCCCCAAAAATCGTCAAAAATAACAACTGGGTAGGTCCCAATGAGTGCCAACGGACAAAAAAATAATCCATCAACGCCCAACGGCTATATTCTTGTCAACGTTTTCCAAAGCCATGTCAGCGTCTAAATTGGTCATAACAACGCTTGGAAAAATATTTATCAGCGTCCAAAAATAAAAGTAATAAAAATGAAAAAGGACCTTAACAAAGTAGTTTATCCTAGTGAAGATAACCTATAAATTGATAATTATTATAGGGCGGCAAGCACTGTCCAGTTATGCACACTTGCTTATGCAAGATAGACATAACAGTCCTCTAGTGTCCCTTGCTAACCAAAATTCTTAACAATTAAGTTATCTCATAAAATTCCTTGTAACTCCCAGGTAAACCCATTATAAATCATTCCCAAGTCTCCCAACAGACCACATCCAATTCTAGGCCAAAAATGTCTTGGCAGCATGCATAGTATGTCAACTTTGCATGCTACAGTGCCTCATGATTTAGTAAACTAACTCATACTCACCTGTAGACACAATCTAGAATTGTGATAAGAGCATTATAAGAATACCCAAAAGTCCTAAAGGTTCCTAAAACCTCCCCTTAAACTATGATACATATGTTGCCCAATAATATGCATGGATATAAAAATTTATGTCAAGATAGGAATATAAATATTCCAACCATCATCCATAAATTGAAACATGCTCCAATGATTCTCCAAGGATCCATAAGCAACTCTGTATCCAATGGTACACTGCTAACAACACCTGCACACTTAGATAAAAAAACCACAAAACTAACATGTTGCTGACAACGTCACGATAACACTTATCAGCGTTAAGATAACCTTTGTCAGCGTTAGACAAATATAGTGGAAAATCTAACTTTTTCAAAAAGACCAATAACAGTGCATGTCCTGTACATACTTTTATAAAAAGATCCCAAAACACATATTAAGTGAGATTGATCATTCCAATACTTGTTACCAAGTATTGAAACCTTCCAGTATCAAAAGGTTTAGCAAATAAATCAGACACATTTTCTTCTGTGTCAACCCTATCTGGTTGAATTAAACCCTTTTCAAAACAATCTCTTATAAAATGATGTCTAATTTCTATGTGTTTTGTTTTAGAATGATGTACAGGATTTTTAATGATGCATAAAGTACTGTTATTGTCCACAAAAATCTTGGTATGCATGAAATTATACCCATAATCCAACAGCTGGTTCTGAATCCATAAGACTTGTCCACAACAAGCAGTTGCAGCTACATACTTTGCTTTAGTTGTAGAATTGGCCACCACTGTTTGTTTCTTGCATTGCCAAGATATCAACCTACTCCCAAGAAACTGACATCCACCAGTTGTGGATTTTCTATCAAATTTGTACCACCATAGTCATTGTCTAAATATGCAATAAGCTCCAATGGTGAATCTTTTGGATACCATAATCCCAGATCTGGATAACATCTAAGGTACCTAAAGATTCTCTTGACAGCATGAAGATGACACTCTTTGGGAGTCACTTAATGGCGTGCACATGCACATACAACAAACATAATGTCAGGTCTTGAGGCTGTGAGATACATCAATGAACCAATCATTGATCTATTGTAACACCCCCAAATTTACACAATTCAATACAGCGGAAGACTCGTTGGTGTTACGGGATAGCACATTACTCACATCATAGAAAACGCATAAAAATCGCGTCGTTTAATAATAAAGCATTTCCATTCATAAATATCAAAGTTACATAGGTCCAAGTCATAGTATTTATACAAGTTTTACAAAGTATTTGAATGGAAATTATTGTTTAAGTGCGGGCCATGAATTCTTGTTGTCTTTCCGAGAATTACCTTCAAGTACCTGAGATAAAACATGCTAAAAGAAAAGGTCAGCGAAAACGCCGAGTGAATTCATAGAGTTTAATGAAATCCATCAATATAACATCGGTATAAAATTATTACCGAAAATCATTTTGTATAAATCCTTGTAGTAGGCCATAAAATAGGCCAAAAACATTTGATACAAAACCTCGTCAAAATCATAATATAGGCTTTCGCCTTCAAAATCATTATACGAACCATTGTCGTTAAAAACATCATACAATACGTTTTATAACGTTGTATAGAGTTAAATAAAAACCGTCATATGAATATGGTTAAGAAAAACCAAAACACGAACATAAAATCAATAATAAGACCCCGTATTGCTAGTCAGGCAAATCATTGTAATTCAGTGCATATAGTAGTATTTCGTTAATTGGATTATTATAAGCCGCATGACATTGTTACCTTACTACAACAAACAACGCGTAGCTAGCCCGAAACTCAATTTGCCCATCTAAATTAGCGTGTCGTCACAATAATCACGCTTGTATAAATCTTCTCATACATAAATTCGCTTACCAATCAATGTGGCACGACGGGGATCAACCGTCAAGGCGCGAACTGGGGTGATCGTCCCCAAATAGTACTATTATATGCATAAGCATATACCAAATCCCGGTAGTTCACAATTCATGCTAATGGGACTTTTAGTGACATAACCTAACTTTAATAATCCATTTCATTTCATCTATCGGGCCATTTAATCATTCATCGGGTCATACAATCATTCGGTCCAAATCAATAAACAAGCAATCGGGACAAATGGTGTCCTATTTTATTAAAACTAACATGTTATCTCCCTCGCGGGTTTATAAAACATTTCATAAAAACATTTAAAAGAGTGCGAGGCTATGAACTCACATTGATGTGGGAAGGCGATTATCGGCGATTTGGATGTACGGTACGTGCTTCAATCACAGAAACCTAGACAAATAATACTCGTCTTAAACTTTTGTCCAATGACTTTATCAAAATAATAATTATGTATAAATATGATGATTTTATATATATGATGATGATCAAGTGGGTTTATACATCTTAACTCATTCATTATAGTGTTTATGTGTTGGTAATTTTCAAGACTAGTTACACTAGTTCAACTTGTTTACATTTTGAAGCCCAATGAGCCTATTACAAGCCCAATACTATTCATTAGCCCAATTATACTTTTATTATCAGTATTATACTTTATATGTTGGGCCCAAATGGGTTAAGCCCAAAAAATAAGTTTATAAGTGTTTTACCAAATTAGTCGGGTTTATTGTCCATTAAGGCTACTTTTGGCCCGTTAATGTCTATATGATGTAAAGCTCGGGTTTTATCGGTTTTTACTTGTTATATATGTTTATATATCAGTATGTTAGTTTATAAAGGTTTATATTAGACGGGTCCAACCGTCTAAGTTTTATTTAACAAAAACGTTAATCTTTCGGTTTTAGCCGAAAAGACGTAAAAATCATGTTTATAGTTTTTATAACTTATAAAACTTACCAAACTACCATTTTTATAAAATTTCCATTTATTTATCCTTATACATATTTATATAAATGTAATATATAAGTTAGTGGGTTTTAATTCACATTTTATACTACATTTATTTGAGTGCTTATATAATAATATTAAACTTTAATTTCACAAAATCAGTCCTAAATATTAAGTTCACTAAAATGACCATATCTAGAGTTCTATATGGAGATAGGACCTCACATGTTTATCACAGAAACTACATGATATGTGCTTCATTTTATTCCTTTATAGCTACTGATGAATCAACCAGTAAATATTTTAATAAATTCTTCCAAAACAGTATAGACAGATTTGCACTCTAAACTTGTTTTGATCATATCATCATATATTCATCATATAGATATACAATAGGAAAGAAAATACATGATTACATAGTCAAAATAACAAGAGGATGGGAAGAACAATCTTTATACCACCATTAGTGATGAAAAGATGAGTTTTTGGATGAACAAGACTTGGATTTGGGTAACCAATCTTATGAGATATCAACACCACTTCTAGGATCACCAAGTATTTGTAGACTCCTCCAAAATCAGCCCTTGATCTCCATATTAACTCCTTTTTGGTTGTTAAAATCACCTCCAATCTTCATAACTTCAATGGGTTTTCATCATATGTAAATTATACATATGATTTATGGTTGAATTTTTTATCTAATGGGGTGTTTTTGGGTGATATGGGACGTTCATAGGGAGAGAGGAGAGAGTTGTGTGTGAGATTTGCATGTAAGAATGAGTAACTAGTTTAGCTTTAGTGGTTTTAAGTTACAAATGGTTTTGGTCAAAAGTGTAGGACAAGTATCCTATACTTGTGTGTTAGCTTGCCACCAAAGGGTGGTGTTAGCTCTTCTTGCCACCACTTGTTATGGGGGTGGGCAAGTGTAAACTTGTCTCATCTCCATTAATTTACGGGTATTCCTCGATTCTAGTTTCCTTGATTTGCGTGCCCTCGGATCGTTTTACGAAAAAAGTTTTTATAAATTATGAATCAACGGCACAAAACGAATCTAATAAAAATTTTCTCATAAAAAACGGAGTTCGAAAACGTAAATACGTAATCCTAAGGTTTCCGGTTTTGTCGTAAAGGACGTTAAATCATGAACGTAAGTCCTAATCTCTTCTCGTAAATTTGTGAGTTTATGAACTAACTCAAATTTAAAATCCCAAAATAATATTCATGGATAAATTTATTTCCTGAAATGTCGGATTGTCACCAAAACGGTGAATGTAAACGTAAGCACGTAACGTAGAATCCTCAGGTTTAGACGTAGTCGATGCTACTTCAAGACGTAAATCCAAATTTCTTCCCAAAAATAAGTGAGTTCATAATATAACATTAAAATAATGTTTCTAAATAATATTTGAGAATAAAATATAAACCATAAATTGACGGATTGTCACAGCATTTACCCCTAAACAGGATCTTTGTCCTCAAAGATCATCTTATCTTACTACTCGCTTCTTATAGAGTTAAAGCCATGTGGGTATTTCCTCCACATTCGGTCTTTTCTCACAAGTGTAATTCATTACAATACGCGAGTTTCATCAAACATAACTACGGGAATAAGATCAGGCTTATTGTTGACTTACTTTCTCTATCCATGATGTTCATGGGTTTTTGATGAATGCAACTTTTCGCCAATCTAAACTTCATTAAGGAATAGTCAGATTTTCACTTGATAGGCATTTTATCAAGTTCGATATACGAAACGTAATTCACGCAGCCCTTGAAGTCATAGGGTAGATCCAACTTATATGCCTTTCAATCCAATCTTTTTACATCATCTCAATAGTCCCATACAATGGGGACTTATTTCCCATGATCTTTCAGATCATTAATTCATTTTTCCATGGTGAAATTTTTTGGCATAACTTCGCTACCCATCTGGCACATCAAGATCTACATTTCATATTCACATAACCTCCTGCCCACTACCTGCAGTCAATAATCAGATCCTAATTTCAACAATCATTTCAGGTATCGCAGTAAGGTTAGGTTCGTCATCATAGGAAACCTTTAACCTAAAAGACATGTCCAACTCACAGTGTGTGTATGTCGGGTGTCTTCATCCCAACTCCTGCTTACAGATGCTCTAATATATATCCTCACAAGATTCAATCTCGATCCTAATACGATAGTTATCATTGATAATCTCTCCAAAGGAAAGCGATTATACGGTTTATTACAAAAGGTCAATCATTCAAGCATAAAACAACACTTCTAGTATTTTGTATCGTTACTTTACCTCTTCCCTTCGATTGGGGTGGTACACAGTACTCTCATCAAGATTCGTTCTCAATGACTTCTAAGCAAATCTCTAGAAATTCGATGCGAAGCGAGGATCTTGATAGAGATGATCGATACAGGCACACCATGTTTACACACCTCCTTTAAATACAAAAGAGTCAATTTCTTCATCAAGAATCTATCATTAACAAGAATGATATTAGCAGATTTGGTCAGTCTGTCGACGATGACCCAAATCGAATCAAATTCAGATGATGACCTTTGCAATAGCTAGACGTTTACTAATGTATGAGGCAATGTCTGCCTTCATAATTTGCCATTAGTACAACTTTTTAAGATAAAGATACATTTAGTCAGAAATGACATGAATGGAATAATTATACTTACAAGATTTCAATATGACTAAATCTCAAAATCCACTATATGCAGGTAACCACAAGTGGCCTTTTAAACATTTAACGCCATCGGCTTCTCAATTCTAATGGTTCACATTAGCCGCGAACCCCTTTTTATTATCTATATTATCCTTCTTACAAGCATTGTTTATTTTTTTATTGTTTGGCAATTTATTTTGCACCTTCATTATTAAGGAACATGTCCTAATTGGTTCTTTATCTTTTCTACATAATGTGTCAGTAATTATATTCACCTTCCTCGATGAAATAAATATCATTATCGTATTTATTCGAAAATTCCTTCTTCACATTTTCTAAGTCTTAGTTCTACCTCAACTATTATTTTTATCAGTTTTGCTCGATTCGACGTTTAAAGCGTCGATAAGTATTACTAGTAATTAAATAATAAATATTTAATTTTTATGAAATGTAAACGTAAAAATTTTAAATTTCTTAGTTCGACCAATTATAATAAAATGTTCAAAACAAATTTGAATTTAATTAACACGATTTTTGCTGATTTATCAAAAATAATTAATAAGATTCGTAAATGTTTGAAAAATCTTTGGTTATACTTTGGTCAAAATTTTCTTAGTTGAAAAGCCAAAAGTGTCGTTTCAAATTTCAAGTCATGGTTTAAATGGTTTCCTCAATCCCTCTTAGGTTGTCTTGAGGTATGCACAAACATTTACCCCTAAACAGGAGTTTAGTTAAATGATCTGGGCATAAGGAAATAATCCCTTAAAAATTTCTTTGATAAAATATCTGTCAAAACACATTTGCACTTTCTTTTTGGAAAAACCCAAAGTCTTAAAAGGGCTCTAAATTTTTGAAGAGTCAATATATATTCCATTTTCTATTATTCACATGGTCAAATAATGTAAAGGATTAAGTCTTTCATCACATGTTAAATATTCAAGGTACAAGTTTTCACTACTCGGCCGACTCAGGGCATTCTACAAATAACTATTAACTCATTCTTATTCTTATAAATAAACAAATGGTCCTTAATGATCACAAGCATGAATTTATCAAATTACAGCCTACACACGTGATTCACCAAATTTATGAATACTACATGTGCATTGGTCAATCCAAGCGACATCACATGAAACTCATAATGTTCATTACAAGTTCTGGATGTAGTGATTGGAATAGGTAATCTTTTTCGCGAACGCGAAGTTGATGATAACCATGCCGTGGATCAAATCTTTAGAACATACGCTAGAACCTTGTAAATGATCGAACAATCTATCATCTTGGGTAGTGGATATAGATTTTAATCGTCAATTTATTTAGTTCACGGTAATTAAACAAATATAAGGAATGATAACACCATAGGTCTTCATAATGACGAGCTTGGTAGAATATAAGCTTTCTCCGACAACTCTCTCAGTTGTACGGTAATTCCTTTAATTCAGATGGTGCTGACGTACAGTGCACATGCCACAGGTGCAACAACGGGAATATAATCAATACCAATTTCAACTTGCCTTAATGGCAAAAGTCTAGGTAATTCACCAATAAATACGTCCTAAAGTTTCAGATAACAGAAACATCTTTTAATAATATCATATTAGGTTCTTTCTAGATTATAATATTTATGACTAATTCACAACCATTCACGGTATAATTTCAAGTCTAAATGCAGGATATGGTCATCCATCAAGAATTACTTAGATCACTTTTGATAATCAACATCTTATCATTTAGGGGAATTCTACTCGAGTTCCCATCAATTAAGACAATGTCGTCATGTCATAATCAATCAATCCATTCTACTGGCACTATCAACTTTCCAGTTTCATTGCCGTGATAAGATGTGAATTTCTCAAAAGACTAATAATAACTCATAATCCTTCACAATATCAAGGATATCAGGAGACATAACTAACCTTAAAAGCGTAAGGTCCACGCATAATCTACACGAGAGAATTTCAAATCAGATACAGACAAAAACATTTAATGAATATGAATATATCCTATGTTTTCATAATTCGAGTACGCATTCGAAAGCTCCTCGGATCGTTACCCAGGTCATTCAAATGAAATCAAATCAAAAGAAATGATAGGGACGTCGATACATCCAGTCGGGTATCAACACTCGGTAATCAGATACTTTTCCAAAGAATCTTGCCATGAAAGAATAGGACAAGAAAGGGGATATCAATTGTCAATGAAGACTATATCCACTGATGAGTAAATTCGAATCAGAAGAATAAATAGTACGGGCATATATGTAGGTGTCCCTATCAATATGTCCCTATTTTACACTTCTTGCAGATCTCATAAAATTTAATCTTCCACAATCTTCAAAGAAAATTTAGTGTTTATTAATATTTCATGATGACTACTAATCAGTCTTGCATGGTCCCTTCCAAATTGTATGTAGGCGTGCAACTATATACAATTTCAAGATTAACGATGCAATACTCAGTTTGTCAAAATTTTATCATGATGTTTATAATAAAAACATTTTCATGCTTAATTCTTAAATAAGAATCAAAAATAAATTTATAAAGATTTTCTTTGTTATGAAAACAATTAAGTTTTCCAAGGTGTTTTATAAACAACTTCATTTTGATAACAATCACTTATAAGTCTCACTTTGAATAATCCTTATAGTGATGAAAATTAAATTTCTCAAAGGATATTGTTTTAACTTTATAAAAACAATTAGTGATCTGCAAAGGAGTGATGAAAAGTTGTTCACCAAGAACTAACTACAATATAATAAGAAATGAGCTTAGCTAAATAATCATGAGGTGCATGACCTCGATGGCACTCAAAAAGAATAATCCACAACGTAACCCAATTCGAGATGAGTACTTGTTCAATGGTTGCATCACTAATGCGAGCATTAGGGAGAAGCAAGAAAAGATAGATATCATCGATACATGTAGGATTTAGCAATCAAAGGTAGTCTTTTTCATTAATCACAAACAAGTCAAAATTGTACCGTAACACATTACGTGTCACTATGTCATACAATCCTCAGAACTCATCCTACCAACTGATGTCTAAGTTAAGTTAGTGATTTTTAAAAGATACCACAATGAATACTAATCTACAAGAGTCATGGGGGTTCCACATGTCCCGGAAGATCCATCGGTCCCTATTCAGAAGAAGATTTCTTCAATTTATTTCCTGGACGTTGGGCATCCTCGTTATTGGACAATGGTTTAGGAACAACTCTTAACACAAACTAACAATCATTTAAAACCTTATAATTAAATCACATGACTTAACGACCTCCTCTTATCAATCTCATATTCCATACGGGTTAAATTTTACTTTATTCAAGTTTCAACCAATTTTATACTCAATGCAACATCCTACCTCATTTTCCAATACTTTCAACCTTATTTTTAGACCTTAATAGGGCAATAAAAGCTCGATATGAACAACACTTAATTTCCAATCCTATAGCTCTTACAACAATAGTTATCAAAGGAGTCACTAGTATGAAATGACTCGCACATTCAGTTAGACTTCTCGGAAAGGTACTAGTGGCATAAGGCTTTTGGGTAATGGTTCCATTGACAGCCTCAAGTGAAACATTCACCCTTTCGATTTCAGTTTTAAGAATTGGGTGACAAAGAATCAGATGACACCTTTCCAGGTGGTAACGTTTTGTCAAACTCCACTCTATAAGGAAAGATCGTCATGACATCGATATTAGATTTAATCTCGCCAATTCTTCTTTAATATCACAATCAACTAATATAAACATTTCTACGAATATCAACCATTTGTTGGGATCATAAATATCCACAACTTGGTTTAGATCTAGGATAGCTAGAATTCCTACAAAAATAGCTTCGATTAATTTACTAGGGGATTTAGGGTTCCTTGTTACAATCTACGTCGTATAAATACCTCGTATAAATATCAAAATAATCATCAAACAATCATGTAATAAAATTACATCATATATATATAATCCAAGTTATATATATATATATATATATATATTAAAATAACACTTCTCAGTCTGGCCTTGTCGGTAACTCGGGAATTCTTTGGCACCGTTATAGTCAAAAGATTTTTAGACATTTTGAGAAAAATGTTTATAGTTAAAAGATTTTGAAATGTTTTATTCAAAACCTTGGTTTTACAAATCTTTCGTTCTCTATAACGATAGCTCTGGTACCAAACTATAACACCCCCAAATTTACACAATTCAATACAGCGGAAGACTCTTTGGTGTTACGGTATAGCACATTACTCACATCATAGACAACGCATAAAAATCACGTCGTTTAATAATAAAGCATTTCCATTCATAAATATCAAAGTTACATAGGTCCCAAGTCATAGTATTTTATACAAGTTTTACAAAGTATTTGAATGGAAATTATTGTTTAAGTGCGGGCCATGAATTCTTGTTGTCTTCCCGAGAATTACCTTCAAGTACCTGAGATAAAACATGTTAAAAGAAAAGGTAAGCGAAAACGCCGAGTGATTTCATAGAGTTTAATGAAATCCATCAATATAACATCGGTATAAAATTATTACCAAAAATCATTTTGTACAAATCCTTGTAGTAGGCCATAAAATAGGCCAAAAACATTTGATATAAAACCTCGTCAAAATCATAATATAGGCTTTCGCCTTCAAAATCATTATACGAACCATTGTCGTTAAAAACATCATACAATACGTTTTATAACGTTGTATAGTGTTAAATAAAAACCGTCATATGAATATGGTTATGAAAAACCAAAACACGAACATAAAATCAATGATAAGACCCTGTATTGCTAGTCAGGCAATTCATTGTAATTCAGTGCGTATAGTAGTATTTCGTTAATTGGAATATTATAAGCCGCATGACATTGTTACCTTACTACAACAAACAACGGGTAGCTAGCCCGAAACTCAATTTGCCCATCTAAATTAGCGTGTCGTCACAATAATCACGCTTGTGTAAATCTTCTCATACATAAATTCGCTTACTAATCAATGTGGCACGACGGGGATCAACCGTCAAGGCGCGAACTGGGGTGATCGTCCCCAAATAGTAATATTATATGCATAAGCGTCTACCAAATCCCGGTAGTTCACAATTCATGCTAATGGGACTTTCAGTGACATAACCTAACTTTAATAATCCATTTCATTTCATCTATCGGGTCATTTAATCATTCATCGGGTCATACAATCATTCGGGTCCAAATCAATAAACAAACAATCGGGACAAATGGTGTCCTATTTTATCAAAACTAACATGTTATCTCCCTCGCGGGTTTATAAAACATTTCATAAAATCATTTAAAAGAGTGCGAGGCTATGAACTCACATTGATGTGGGAAGGCGATTATCGGCGATTTGGATGTACGGTACGTGCTTCAATCACGGAAACCTAGACAAATAATACTCGTCTTAGACTTTTGTCCAATGACTTTATCAAAATAATAATTATGTATACATATGATGATTTTATATATATGATTATGATCAAGTGGGTTTATACATTTTAACTCATTCATTATAGTGTTTATGTGTTGGTAATTTTCAAGACTAGTTACACTAGTTCAACTTGTTTATATTTTGAAGCCCAATGGGCCTATTACAAGCCCAATACTATTCATTAGCCCAATTATACTTTTATTATCAGTATTATACTTTATATGTTGGGCCCAAATGGGTTAAACCCAATAAATAAGTTTATAAGTGTTTTACCAAATTAGTCGGGTTTATTGTCCATTAAGGCTACTTTTGGCCCGTTAATGTCTATATGTTGTAAAGCTCGGGTTTTATCGGTTTTTACTTGTTATATATTTTTATATATCAGTATGTGAGTTTATAAAAGTTTACATTAGACGGCTCCAACCGTCTAAGTTTTATTTAACAAAAACGTTAATCTTTCGGTTTTAGCCGAAAAGACGTAAAAATCATGTTTATAGTTTTTATAACTTATAAAACATACCAAACTACCATTTTTATAAAATGTCCATTTATTTATCCTTATACGTATTTATATAAATGTAATATATAAGTTAGTGGGTTTTAATTCGCATTTTATACTACATTTATTTGAGTGCTTATATAATAATATTAAACTTTAATTTCACAAAATCAGTCCTAAATATTAAGTTCACTAAAATGACCATATCTAGAGTTCTATATGGAGATAGGACCTAAATTTTTTATCACAGAAACTACATGATATGTGCGTCATTTTATTCCTTTATAGCTACTGATGAATGAACCTCTAAATATTTTAATAAATTCGTCCAAAACAGTATACACAGATTTGCACTCTAAACTTGTTTTGATCATATCTCACTCATTTTAATGATTCCATTGCATGGCCAACTCTCACATGTGTATAACACCTAATATTTACTGTATATTGATTCCACTTTACCATTTTATCAGTTTAACATTGGGTTACATACTGTTTTTATACAGCCATCATATTTAGCAAGATTTTAACCTTGTTACTTATGGTTTTCCATCTTTTTAACCATATTTATCAACACCAAATCCCCACACAATATTTTTATCATCATATATTCATCATATACATATACAATAGGAAAGAAATACATGATTACATAATCAAAATAACAAGAGGATGGGAAGAACAATCTTTATACCACCATTAGTGATGAAAAGATGAGTTTTTGGATGAACAAGACTTGGTTTTGGGTAACCAATCTTATGAGATATCAAAACCACTTCTAGGATCACCAAGTATTTATAGACTCATGCAAAATCAGCCCTTGATCTCCATATAAACTCCTTTTTGGTTGTTAAAATCACCTCTAATCTTCATAACTTCAATGGGTTTTCATCATATGTAAATTATACATATGATTTATGGTTGAATTTTTTATCTAATGGGGTGTTTTTGGGTGATATGGGACGTTCATAGGGAGAGATTAGAGAGTTGTGTGTGAGATTTGCATGTAAGAATGAGTAACTAGTTTAGCTTTAGTGGTTTTAAGTTTACAAATGGTTTTGGTCAAAAGTGTAGGACAAGTGTCCTATACTTGTGTGTTAGCTTGCCACCAAAGGGTGGTGTTAGCTCTTCTTGCCACCACTTGTTATGGGGGTGGGCAAGTGTAAACTTGTCTCATCCTCATTAATTTACGGGTATTCCTCGATACTAGTTTCCTCGATTTGCGTACCCTCGGGTCGTTTTACGAAAAACGTTTTTATAAATTATGAATCAACGGCACAAAACGAATCTAATAAAAATTGTCTCATCAAAAACGGAGTTCGAAAACGTAAATACGTAATCCTAAGGTTTCCGGTTTAGTCGTAAAGGACGTTAAATCATGAACGTAAGTCCTAATCTCTTCTCGTAAATTTATGAGTTTATGAACTAACTCAAATTTAAAATCTCAAAATAATATTCATGGATAAATTTATTTCCTGAAATGTCGGACTGTCAACAAAACGGTGTATGTAAACATAAGCACGTAACGTAGAATCCTCCGGTTTAGACGTAGTCGATGCTACTTCAAGACGTAAATCCAAATTTCTTCCCAAAAATAAGTAAGTTCATAATATAACATTAAAATAATGTTTTTAAATAATATTTGAGAATAAAATATAAACCATAAATTGGCGGATTGTCACATCTATAGTGCCTGACATCCACATCTTTTCCATCTCCAACTTTTCCCCAAGGATGTTCTCTATCCATAGGAGTACTAGCCCGTTTTTCATGTGGAGAAAAGCCAATCTTCTTCTAGATTTCTGCTACATATTTATCCTGAGAGATGAAGATACCATCTTCTTTCTGCTGAACTTGTAACCCTAGAAAGAAGTTCATCTTCCCCATTGCACTCATCTTGAATTTGTCTGTCATAAGCTTGGAAAAGTCTTCACTCATCTTTGGATTTGTGGAGCCAAAGATGATATCATCCACATAAACCTGAACGAGTAAGACATCCTTACCAGTCTTCTTTGTAAATAAGGTCTGGTATGGTGCCCCTTTTGAATCCATTTTCCACCAGATAGGTGGAAAATGTGCCATACCATGCTCTTGGGGCTTGATGAAGTCCATACATAGCTTTCTTGACTCTATATACCTTTTCTGGATGCTCTGGATCTTCAAAACCAGGAGGCTGCATTACATAAACCTCCTCAACAATTATGCCATAAAGAAAAGCACTCTTCACATCCATTTGATAGACATTAAAGCCCATGTAGGAAGCATAGGCTAGGAATATCCTTATAGCCTCAATCCTTGCAACTGGTGCAAAGACCTCCTCATAGTCTATCCCTTCCTCTTGTGTATATCCTTGAGCCACTAAATGTGCCTTGTTTCTGACCACAATGCCTCTTTCATCTTTCTTGTTTCTAAGAACCCATCTTGTTCCAATAGGCCTTACATATCTGGGACAATCAACCAACTCCCAAACATCCTATATAGCAAATTGGTGAAGCTCATCCTGCATTGCTTCCACCCAACTTGGTTCTTTGAGAGCATCAAAAATCTTCTTGGGTTCCTGTTGTGACAGAAAACAGACAAACAAACATGCTTGAACAAGAGGGGTATCAACCTTCTTGTGTATGTTGGCAATAAATCCTCCAAGATTCTAATGAGATCTTCTAGTTTGAACAGGACACATCACATCACTAATAATTAGAGAAGAGGGGTGATCCTTCATTGTAGAAGTAAGAACTCCTCCCTCAAAAAGACTGGTGTCTTCAATCTCATCTTCCAAGTTAACAATATCTTCTTCAGACTCTCTTCCATCAATATCTGTATGAACCTCTCCATTTCTGCTTGAAGGTTCACCTTGTTCAAAATTGGAAGAGAAAATATGGTCAAAAGAGTTGTCAACGCCTGAACCAAGGTTGTCAGCGTTTGGGCCATCAACGCCTGAACTAGAGTTGTCAACGTTTGAGCCATCAACGCCTGAATTTGTCTTGTCAGCGCCAGATTTTCCTTTGTCAGCGCCTGAAAGACCATGCATGTTGTTAACTGGTGATACTTGGGGACCATCATTTTTCTTTCCATCAGCAGCAGCAGCAAAAGCATCTGTCCATATGGGAATAGTGACATACTCAAGTATGGGAGATGACATGTCTGCTTGTGATCCAACCTCTTCATGAACCTGTGTACCTGAAACATCAACAACTGGTTCTTCCACAACATTTGAAGTTACCTTCACAATGTCTCGATTAGTAACAGGAATATAATTCAAAGTCCTAGAGAGAGGTTCCAAGTCAAACAACCAATTTGGACCACTTTCATAATCACTAGGTTTACTTTCTAAAAACCTAACATGTACTTTTTCAAGTATACGTTTTTCCTTCTTAATATAAACCCTATATACTTTACTCTGCACTGAATAACCCATGAAGTAGCCTTCATCACCTTTAGCACTGAATTTACCTAAGGCCTCACTAGTGTCCAACACAACTACATGACAACCAAAAGGTTTAAGAAAACAAATATTAGGTTTCCTTCCCCAAAGTAACTCATAAGGTGTTTTGTTATGTATCTTGTTGACTAATGCTCTATTCTGAACATAACAAGCTGTATTCACAGCCTCAGCCCAAAAAGCAATGGGAAAGTGAGCATCAGCCAACATAGTCCTGGCTGCTTCAATTAGGGTTCTATTCTTTCTCTCAGCAACCCCATTTTGCTGTGGGGTTCTAGCAACAGTAAACTGTCTAGTAATCCCTTTCTTGGCACAAAAATCATCCAACAGCTTATTTATAAACTCACAACCATTATCACTTCTAAGCATCTTAACTTCATTACCAGTTTTTTTTCTATTTGGTTAATAAAGTTAATTAAAGTATCAGCAGTGTCACTTTTCAAGGCTAAAAAGAAAGTCCAAGTAAACCTAGAAAAGTCATCAGTGATGACAAAGCAGAAAGATTTACCATTCAAGCTTTCTATATTAGTTGGACCAAACAGGTCCATATGCAGCAAGTGAAGTGGTTTAGAACTAGAGTGCACCTGTTTAGACTTAAATGAGACCTTGTGTTGTTTGCCTTTAAGGCATGAAACACAAGAGTGGTCATTGTGGAAAGCCTATTCAGGCAAACCATCAACCAAGCCATGTCTCACAAGTCTGTTTATATTTTTAAAGTTAATGTGCCCTATTCTCCTGTGCCATAGATTACTCTCATCAACTAAAGCTTTTGCATAAAGACATGATAAGTTATTATTCATCCTAATTCCATTAAGATTCACATTATAAATGTCCTTATGCCTAGGTGTCCTATAATCAATGAATTTCTCATCTGGTATTTTAAAATCCTTGCTCAACACCAAGCATTCAGTATCAGTGAAAAGAACCTTATTTTTGTTATCACAAACTTATGATACACTAAAAAGACTATAGTCCAGTTCTTTTACCAGAAACACGTTTTCAAAACGCAAATTGTTGGTGAGAAGAGTTCCTTTGCTTGTGATAGTTCCATATCCGCCTCCAAAGTAAACTTTATCACCATCCTTAATGGGAGTGAAGTTTGTGAGATAATCTTCCTTCCCAGTCATGTGCCTAGAGCATCCACTATCCTAGTAGCCATAATCATTGACCTGTTTTTGAATGCCTTGCACATAAAGAAAACAAATTATTTTTCTTTGGGAACCCAAGCCTGAGCAGACTTGGATTCATTTGGTTGTTCAACAAGAACAGACTTAGTCCTCATAACAACGCCTTGTTCATCCCTTTTTGGATTGAACACCCAGTTAACCCCAATTGGTTTTGTGATGACCTTTGAAATATAATTAAATCAGTTACCGGTCATAAAAATCCCATTAGAATGAGGGTTTTGATCTTGCTTAGGTCTCCATGTTAAGCTAGAAGAAGCTTTAGACCCCTTTCCCTGTGGTTGCAAATATTTACCATTATTTGGTTTGGCAATGTTTCTATCAGCGTTTGATTTGGTCTTGTCAACGCTAAATTACCCTTATCAGCGTTGAACCTAGGGTTTGCTACAGGAACCCATTGCCTGTTAGACCATGTATTGGTCTTTTGAAAAGGTCTTTGTCCATAAGTGTTAGACCCTTTAGTAAAGAATGGGGCTGGTCTAACAACTTGTGGACTTTACTCCACAAAAGTTTTGGGTCTGACAGTGTTTGACCTTTTGTCAACGTTGACCTTGGAAGCGTTGACACACTTATAGGCTAAATGTGAAAAGCTACCACAAGTATAACATGCTTTTCTAGACATAACTCTAGGTCTAGAAGAAAAGAAACTTGTTCTATTATCACTAACTTGGCTTTTTGGTGACCTAGTATACTTATACATTTCTGCATATTTAATGCTAGGTTTTCTAACAACGTTTGAGCCAAGGTCAACAGTCTTGCCAGTGATTGGGTTTGTTACTTTGATAGGGGTAGACTCATTTGGGCTATCACTAAGCATGCCACCCTTGACGAACAAGGTAGGGTTGACTTTCTTCCATTCATCCAAATCAGTCAACTTTTGCCTATATTCTTCTACTGGGGTAAGGACTCTTGGTGGAGGAATAAATTCCTCTTCTTGGAGTTCTGGTAAACCAGTCCAAGATAAGTCCTTTATTTGGACACCATAGAAGTCCCCAACTGGTGGTGTAACACCAGCATACTCTTTCATCCCAATCCCATTCATGTCCCTAGAATCCCTTTGTTTACTAACACATTCTCCTAGGGTTTGTGACGCTTTATCAAATCTCTGAATTTTAAGATCTACATTATCCTTATTCTTGATAGCCTGATCTAACTTAACCTGTAGTTCAGCATTGACCCTCTCCATGATGTTTCTAATATCAGTACTAGCATTTAAATCATGTTTTATGATATTTATTTTATCTTTTAGGTCAAACTCCATTTTTTATACTCAGCTACAGTCTTTTCAGTTTGAGTAAGAGCAAGTTGATAGTTAGACAACTTGCATCTCTCATTACTCACATCTGTTGACAACCTTAAAACCTCTTTGTTAAGTCTTTCAGTATTTAGACGACAACCCTTACTACAAAAAGCATCATCATATACCTCATTGTCTGATGAAGATGAGGAGTGTGCCATGAGAGCATAGTGAACATGCTCTTCTTCTTCCATCTCAGCAACCAAAGCTTTATTCTCTTCCTTATCCTTAGCCAAATAGCTCCAATCTCATCCAACACCATCAATTTCTTGCATTGCCATCATGGCCTTGGGATCCTGACCCTTAACAATTTGGCTTGAGGGTTTTCCAGCATCAGATATTCTTGGAGATCTGCATTCTCTAATAAAGTGCCCTATACGATGACAATTGTAGAACTAAACCTTGGATTTATCAAATCCAGCAGTGTCCTTTGCATTAAAAGTCATCTTCTTCTTGAATCTTCTATTCCATCTGTTTGCTCTTATACTTGCAAGAGCCATATTCCACTTAATATCTATCTCCTCCAAATGCTCATCACTGATTTGCTCAAGGTCCTCATATGTAATCACTAAACCATTGGGCAATGAAGCAATGTATGCACACACACAGTATCTAGATTAATACCAGCAGGCTTAACTCTTGGTGAGTCAATTTTGTATGTGTCAGCGTCAGAATGTGAGGCGTTGACAGGATATGATCCAGCGTTGACACATGTAGATCCTGTAACTAGGTGCATGTATGAATCCTTCTGATCAAATTGACCTTCACTATGTGAGGAGAAGGCCATGTTTCCATTGGTAGACTTACTTCCATGATCCAAAAGAGTTTCATTCTCCAACAGCCTCAGTTTGTTGTAAACATCATCAAAAGTAGAACTTTTGTGAGTGTTGTTGGCAATTATAGATCTTGCCTCAATCTTCCATGCATCACCAAGGCTTTTAAGAAAAGTGGCAATAATGTTAACATCACCAATTACTGTCCCCATGAAGGACAGCTTGCTTGTAATGTCAAGAAGTCTGCTTCTCACACTACTTAGCTTCTCATTAGGTTGAGCCTTAAAAACAGCATACTCATGTAAGAGTTGCTTCTTTTTCTCTTCCGCAGTATCAGCATTACCACCATAGGCAACTTCAAGGGCTGCCCAAAGGTCTTTTGCAGACTCATAACCTCTGTATTTATGTTGATTTTCTTGTCCCAAAGAGAGTTTCAGAATGCTTAGGGTTTTCATATCAACCCTTCTCTTTGCTATATCCTCAGCATACACAGCTCTACCATCTTCAGGTTTTTCTTTTCTATCTGCTTTAGAGCATCCTTGAACAGCTGTTCTTGTAGCTATGGCAGCTGCAATCTTTCGAGATTTATCGAAAGTGTTTCCATATTCAATGATTTCCCATAGGGTGTAATCATGGATTTGTAGATATTGCTCAAAGTTGAACTTCCATAGCTCAAAATTGTTTGCATCTAGCATGGGAATCTTAATGTTGTGGTTTGAGGAGGAGGAGGAGTTTGTTTCTGGGGTAGACATGGTGTTTTTAGGGTTTTGTGAAAATTAGGGTTTTTGGTAGTTTAGGGTTCTTGTGTTCTTTTAGATCAATGTTTCTCAACAAGCTCTGATACCACTTGTAGATCCCAAACTTAGATGATTTAGCTTGTGTAAACGAGATTAGATCAAGTTAAACACGTAGAGAAACTTTGTTCTGTATAAAACAATTCAAGTATTATGCGGAATTAATACATAAACAAGAACACACAAACAGTTGTAAAACAAACTTTCACTTGATTGATAATAATAAACTTGCTTACAATGAAAGTGTTAAACGTATGAAAACTTATATGAAACATAACCTAAAGGTCTTCTTTTATAGACATAAGAAGCCTTGTACAAGAGTCTACGTATCAGCTATTCTAGGTAAAGATAATTATAGAAAATACATTGTTGGTCCTATCTTTACTAGAAACAAACTAGAAACATAATACGCGTAGACCATATCTTTCTATCAGTGCTTGTCTTCAACCTATCAACGCTTGACTTCTTCCTGTCAACACTTGATCTGTCAACGTTTGTTTTCTTCTTATCAACGCTTGTTTTCTTCTTGTCAGTGTTGAAGTGTACTGGCTACATTTTATTCCCAACAATCCCGCTTCAATAAGTTATGCCTTGGCTATGAACTCTAATTAATACCTAGCAACTTTTAAACGATCTTGTGCTAGAAGCTAAGTAACTTTTCAAATCGTACAACCTTATTTATTGCAGATAAATTTATTAGCAAGCGATGGGAGAAAAAGCTTATAATCAACTCACATAAATTCACGAAAGAATACCAAACTTATAATTGACTCTATTATCTCTCGTTCTCCACAGTTTAAAATCTCAAGGAATGAGACTCGTGGATGCTTAGCCAATTTAATCAAAGTTTTGGGTTTTTGAGTCGCTTATAGGATCTTGCATCTTCTTAGACTCTTTCAAGTTTAGAATTTGCGTTTTAAAGTTCCCTTGATAAACGACTCTCTAGGATCAATTATAGGAACTTGCGAAAAGTTCTTGTTCTTAACTCGTGAGAGTTTAGACTTTCGCGTTTTAAAGTTCCCTATATAAAAGCCTAGCAAAACTTGACTTAAACATGTTAAGGATACTAGCTAGAGTAAACTTAGATAAGTAAACTCAGGTTGAGTCAAAATATTCATGACTTTGAAAAATTTAAAACCACTTTATTAAAAAATTTATTTTAGCAAAGAAAGAAAATAACGATAACAAAAGGAAAATACTACTATACAACTAGGCCAAAATAGATTAAAAATGTTGAAAAATGTCGAAAAATCAAGTTTTTCGGTAAAAATGAGGGAAAATTCATGGAAAAGACCACTTACTTCGATAGAAGTTCCCCCTACACTTGATATAAACATTGTCCTCAATTTTAAGCATGTGGGAGTAAACTCCCCTACACTTATGACATTGTGCACTTTTTTTAAATCTTGTTAAGGAAAAGACAACTATAGTGATTTCAATGTGAACATATAAGATATGAAATATTGAATCACGACAGTTTAGGATAGAACTGGGAAGACGGGTACATGGGATCACGGTTCGTCAAAAGTCATCGAGAATGGATCTTTGAAGCTTTAATCCCTGCATATGATAAGAAACAAGACAAAAAACACATACGGGGCTCCCCTACACTTATGATGAAAACAGTAAAGGATAGAACAACGAGTTGCCTCCCGAGAAGCGCTTGTTTTTGATAACCGAGTCACGAGCCTAACTCGACCCAGAACTAGTTCAAGGGAACGTGGTGAGGGATGGAAGCATCTCATGAGGGATGTCCTCACCAAAGTACAACTTCACGCGCTAGCCATTCACCTTAAAGTTGGGCCCATTTGGCTGAGAAAGCTCAATGGTGCCATAGGGGAAGACTTTGGCGACGGTGAATAGACCAGACCAGCGGCTCTTCAACTTACTTGAGAAGATCTTCAACCGAGACTTAAAGAGTAAGACTTGATCACCAACATGGAACTCTCGGTTCTTAATCTTAGCATCATGGATGATTTTGGTCTTCTCCTTGTAGATCAACGAGTTCTCATAAGCTTCATTCCTCAATTCATTTAGCTCATTGAGTTGAATCTTCCGTAGATCGCCGGCTTTATTGATGTCAAAGTTAGCCCACTTCAAGGCCTAGTATGCCTTATGTTCCAGCTCGATAGGGAGGTGGCATGCTTTCCCGTACACAAGACGATAAGGTGTACAACCAATCGAGGTCTTATATGCGGTACCGAAAGCCCACAAAGCATCATCTAACTTATCGGCCCACGAGGCAAGATGCTCTCCCATAGTACGCTCAAGAATTCGCTTCAACCCACGGTTAGATATCTCGGCTTGACCATTGGTTTGAGGATTATAAGCGGTGGAAAGACGATGATTGACACCATACTTAGCCATGACTCTTGCAAATTGATCATTGCAGAAATGAGTCCCGCGGTCACTGATTATAGCACGAGGAATACCGAATCGAACAAAAAGTTGCTTGAGAAAGTTCACAACCACCCTCGCATCGTTCGTAGGAAGATCCTTAGCTTCAACCCATTTAGAAATGTAGTCAACGGCTACGAGGATGTACTTGTTCCCTTTAGATGATGGAAATGGCCCCATAAAGTCGATGCCACATACATCAAAGATTTCACATTCTTGTATGAAATTTTGAGGCATCTCATCTTTATGTGTGATCTTGCCTTGGCGTTGGCAAGCATCATAATTTTTAACCATCTCGTGAGCGTCACGATAAATGGTGGGCCAATAGAATCCAGAGTCGAAAAATTTCTTAGCGGTGTAGTTGGGACCAAAGTGACCACCGGTGGGTCTTTTATGGCAAGCTTCGAGAATATCGAAAGCTGCGGGTCCATCAACACACCGACGAATAATCAGATCAGCACATTGTTTGAAGAGATAAGGGTCATCCCAAAAGTAACTCTTAACATCTTTAAAGAACTTCTTCTTTTGTTGGGATGTTAACCCTTCGATGAGAATACCACCCGCTAAGTAGTTTGTAATGTCCGCAAACCACGGAGTGTCATCAAGATTGGAATTGATAGACATTAAGGCCTCAAGGGGAAAAGAGTCATTGATCTCTTGATTCGGATGATCCCCTTGATAAGGATCCTCAAGTCTACTTAGATGATCCGCGACTAGGTTTTTGGCTCCCTTCTTGTCACGAATTTCAATGTTGAATTCTTGAAGGAGCAAAACCCAACGAAGAAGTTTTGGCTTAGAATCTTTCTTAGTTAACAAGTACTTCAACGCGGAATGATCGGTGTACACAATGGTGGTGGAAAGAACAAGATAGGGGCAGAACTTCTCAAAAGCATACACTACAGCTAAAAGCTCTTTTTCGGTAGTGGTATAATGCAATTGAGCCCCCGTCATTGTCTTGCTAGCATAATGGATTGGTTGGAAGTGTTTGTTCAGTCTTTGGCCCAAAACCGCTCCAATAGCAAAATCGCTAGCATCAGACATCAATTCAAAAGGTAGCTCCCAATTAGGGGTAACCAAGACCGGTGCCTTAGTTAGCTTGTCCTTAAGAAGATTGAAGGATTCAAGACACTCTTTAGAAAAGATAAAAGGAGTATCTTTTACTAAGAGTTGGGTCATCGGGCGAGCAATTTTAGAGAAATCTTGTATGAATCGACGATAGAAGCCCGCATGACCAAGGAAACTTCTCAGACCCTTCACGATTGAAGGTGGAGGTAATTTGGCTATGACATCCACTTTAGCACGGTCCACTTCAAGACCGGATTTGGAGATTTTATGTCCAAGCACAATGCCTTCTTTTACCATGAAATGTCATTTTTCCCAATTCAGAAAAAGGCGAGTGTCTTCACACCGCTTAAGCATGCGTTCCAAATTAGCAAGACAAGTAGAGAAGGAATCACCATAGACCGAGAAATCATCCATTAAGACTTCCATAGTTTCTTCAACCATGTCATGGAAGATAGCCATCATACACCTTTGGAAAATCCTAGGAGCATTGCATAAGCCGAAAGGCATTCTTTTGTAAGCAAATTTTCCATAAGGACAAGTGAATGTGGTTTTCTCTTGGTCTTGGGGATCGATGGGTATTTGAAAATAACCCGAGAAACCGTCTAAAAAGCAGTAATAGTCATTACCCGCTAGACGTTCAAGCATTTGGTCCATGAAAGGAAGGGGAAAATGATCCTTTCTCTTAGCATCGTTGAGTTTGCGATAGTCTATACAAACTCTCCACCGTGTAACGAGACGATTAGGAATCAACTCGTTGTTTTCATTGGGCACAACGGTGATTCCGCCTTTCTTAGGCACACAATGGACCGGACTAACCCATGGTGAATCCGAGATAGGATAGATCACGCCCGCATCAAGAAGTTTGATAACCTCTTTTTTGATAACGTCATGGATCTTGGGATTCACCCTTCGTTGGCTTTGAATAGTGGGTTTAAAATCGTCCTCCATGAGAGTTTTATGTGTGCAAAAGTGAGGATCAATTCCACGAATATTGGAGATTTTCCATGCAATTTCTTTCTTATGATTCTTTAGCACGGCGATAAGTCGTGATTTTTCTTCTTCTTTGAAGTCGTTTGCGATGATGACGGGTGATTTGTTGTTGTCGTCAAGGAACACATATTCAAGATGAGATGGTAGATCCTTAAGCTCTAAATCCGGAGGATTTTTGATGGACGGCGTTTTCAAATTCAAATCATTGATAGAGATATCCTTAGGAGATGGTGGAGAAATATGATCCTCATTGAGAAATTTCTCAATGGTACGAATGTCTTCATCCCAATTGGAGGGAGAATCGTCATATTGCAAATCCACATCTCCCAAAATTGCTTCAAAGTCTTTGAAAATGAAATCACTTTCTCCAAATGGAGTTAGTGATGAAGCAAGAGAGGCAACGGTCTCAACAGTGGGTAGAGAAGAAGAACCACTTTTACAAGCGTCTATAAAATGTTCTTCACAAGCCTCATCAAGAACGTCAATGAAATTAACGCTCTCGTTTTCAGAAGGCTGCTTAGAAAGTTTACCCATGTTGAAGACGATTTTATCATCACCAACTCTCATGATTAATTCGCCCGCGGCTACATCAATGAGAGTGCGACCGGTCCTCAAGAATGGACGTTCGACGATTAATGGAACACGGGGATCCTTCTCGTAGTCAACGACAACAAAATCTGCCGGAAAGGTGAATTTGTCGACACCGACGAAGACGTCTTCGGCTATCCCTACTGGATAAGGAACCGTACGGTTAGCTAATTCCAATGTCATTGGGTGGGGACTAGCTCGGGTAGAGAGAATTGTTTCCAAACACTTAATAGCATTAAGTTGATACTAGCACCTAGATCGGCAAGGGCCATACAATTCTCTACCCCGGGGAAGTTGCAAGGAATCAAGAAACGACCCGGATCACCAAGTTTGGTTGGTAATTTCCTTAAGAGGACTGCAGAGAAATTCTCATTAAGTTGGGTTTGAGCGATATCAAGGAGTTTCTCCTTATCACTGAGAAGATCTTTAAACATTTTTGCATACTTCTGCATGTGAGCGAGAGCCTCAGCTAAGGAGATATTGAAATTCAATTGTTTAAACATTTTGAGAAAGTTAGAAACCTGAATATCATCCTTGTTCTTCAATTTCTCTTTCCTCACCCTTGAGGGATAAGGTATATTGGGTTGAGATGAAGGTTTTGGTATGGAATTCTCACTCACATCCTTGGGTGGTGGAGGGGTGGAAGTAGAAGGTGGAGTAATTGGAGAAGGGGACTCGTTTTCCTTTGTCACAATCACCGGTGTAGGTGTAGGAATCTCGGGTTCCTTTAAACCTTTGCCACTTCGGGTGGTGATTGCTTTCATCTCCCCTCTTGGATTAGCAACGGTGTTACTCGGAAGAGAACCCGAACCAGAGGCTTGATTACTTGGGAAAAAACTAGCCATCATATCCCTTAAGTTATTTGTTTGATTGTTCATAGAGTTTCTCATGTCGGCTTGAAGAGCATTCCCTTGTTTCGCCATGTCATTCCTTAGCTCGGCTCGAATATCGTTCCCTTGTTTTGCCATGTCACCTTTCAAGTTAATGAATTGGCTTTGAAGATTCATCACCATCTCTCTATTGGTCCTCATGTAAGTTTCGAGGTCTTGGTTCAATGTCGTGGGTTGATTGAGAGGTGGGGCTTGGTAAGCTGAATTATTTCCTTGAGGTGGATATGGGTTTCTTTGGGATTGATATTGATTGGTAGCTCGAGGTTGGCTTTGATTGTTGCGGTTGAAATTGCTTTGGTTTTGGTTTTGAGGGGAAAAACCGGGTGGAGATAGATAATTATTCGAACGATAACTAAGCAAATTGCGGTCACCTTGAGGACGTGCTTGATAGCCTCCCATAGAAAAGTTACCGTTGGCGGCATACACATTTTCCGGATTGTCTTGATTATAAGGACAATCGGTGTATGAATGAGAATCCCCGCAAATCTCACAAGACGTGGCTACAGCTTTAGCTTGTTGAAATTGGTTAGTGGCTAAAAGTTCAATCTTTTTGCTCATTTCGACTATTGCGCGGGACATTTCGGTAATATCAGGGTTTGAAGAAGTAGAAGAAACATTGACTCTCGGGTTTGATCTTGAGGATGCGGATGAATCCCAATTTTTGTGGTGAGTGGTCATGTTCTCAATCAGCTCTCTACACTCCTCAGGTCTTCTCTTCATGAATGTACCACCGGCGGCAGCATTAATCGTATCACGATCACGAAAAGTTAAACCATTATAGAATGTATCAATCTAAGTAACAGGTAGCATGTTATGGTTTGGACAACGGTCGATCAAAACATTATAGCGTTCCAAGCATCGAAAAGCGACTAATCAGGTTCTTGTGTAAATCCACTGATTTGGTTGCGAAGACTAGTGACCATGGATGGTGGAAAGTAGCGCGACAAAATTTTTTGAGTCATGTCATCCCATGTTTGAATTGAGTTTTTGGGAAGACGATCAAACCATTTTTCGTCATGATGGGATAAAGTGTGTGGAAAAAGGTGAATGCGAAGAAAATCCATGGAAGCACCGGGAAGTTTCATGCTTTGGGTGATGGTAATGAACTTGTCGAGATGTTTGTTGGCATCATCATCCGGTAATCCTCTAAACGGGCAAGCGTTTTAAACTTGCTGGATCATGTGATGCTTCAACGAAAATTCAGGAACCGTGATTTGCATCGGCGCAATCGGTCCTCCGCGTCCGTTCATGGTGGGTTGACAAAGTTCCTCCATTGTTCGTAAATCAGGTGGGGGAACATTGTTGTTGTTATTGTTATTCAAATTGAGTAGAGGTGGGTTGTTATTGTTGTTATGCACACCAGCCATATCTAAATCTTCACGAGTCTCAGGCTCAAAATAATTTGAAGATCTAGTACGCATACACCTGCAAAAGAAAAGGATACCAAAGAAACAGAGAATATATATATAATCTAAAACTTAGGAAAAGAAATGCTTTTTATGATTTTTTAATATTTTTGTATTTTTGAGAAAATTTTAATTTTATGGATTTTTGAAAATTTTTGTGCTTGAAAGTAACGTTCCTAAAAGAACGGATCCCAAAATCCAACGCGTCTCTCACTAAAAACCGTTAATCTTAACAAAAAGAGCTGGCAGCGGCGCCATTTAATAACTAGGTTTTCACTTAGTTATGAAAGTTCGTTGAATCCGATCTTTTCGAATTGATTACCGTTAATTAGTGCGACTCAGTCGTTCTTGGTGGAAAATAAAATGGGTTGTTTGATTATCTGTTTTAAACTAAAAGTAAATATGAAAATGTCGTTGAGTAAAAATAAAGCTTTAAAAATTAAACTAAAAATTACTAGAAAAACACTTGGTAAAAATAGAGATTTCGGGAAGCGTGCAATTTTTAGAAATTAAAACGTAATGAACTTGAAACTTATAACTTTATAAAACTTAAAAACTTAAACTATCGGAATAATAATAAACCCAACCTGTCGGAATGTAACGCAATCAAACCCATCGGAATATCAAAGTAAAGTCCATCTGAATAACCATCGGAATGTAACAAAGTTGAATCTATCGGAATGTATGTCTATCGGAATGTTCAGATCGGAATAATAGAAAAACTTCTGTCGCAATACACTACAATCGGAATGTCCAGATCGGAATACAAGGTTCAGTTCTGTCGGAATGTATGAAAACTCTTCTGTCGGAATATGATTCTGTCGCAATGTTCAAGTATTAGAATAGGTAAACCTGTCGGAATGTTGTTAACAAAATTTGGGCAGCACTTCGACTTAAAGTAACCTTAAGACCCTTCGGAATATGCGATCGCAATCCCGATAGGAATAATGGGGGGGGGGAACCTTTGATCGCAAAGTAGAACCACAAATGGTTATTGCGATACAAACAAGCTATCGGAATGTGTAAACCCTCAATATTGCGATGGAGAACAAGTAATCCGAAAATGGAGATAAGCTAAAAATCCCAATAAGCAGTTCCCATAAGCATACTTAACCGAATCTTAAACAACTCAATAAGAATAAATTTGACAACTTTCAAAACTCCAAATAAACAAACTTTATAAATCGAACCTTTTAAAAACACTAAACTTTTTAAGAAATCCGAAAAGCAATAAGCTATATATATGAAATAAGCCAATAAGCACAATAAGCTTATAGCTTATACCGTATAAAAGCTTAATAAGGAATAAAAATATTAACTTTTTAAACACTAAAACATCAAAATCAAACACGAATTAAGAACTATTCGGATCAAAGATGAAGTTTCGGATCAAGGACAAAGCAAAATCAAGAAAGGTAGAAAGAGATAAAAGATTAAAAGCATAAACTTGAACTTTTTATTAATTAAACTCTAATACAAAGATTAAACAAAGATTAACTTGAAAGAAAAGATGAAGTTTTAGTGAGAGAAAGTTAAACACTTTCTCTCTCTAAAATGAAAACTAAAACAAAGAAAATTAAACTAGCTAATGACTGACACCCTCCTAATGTGTCATTAGGAGGGTATATATAAGGAGTGGGGAATGCATGTGTGCTTTCTTCTTTTTTTCTTTTCTTCTCGACTCGATCTAAATTCTTTGTCTTTCTCGACGTCGTCTCGGGATTTGTCGATGTAAATTGAACTTGTCTAGTAATTTTCTTCTTCTATTAGACTTGAGTTCTTCGACTTCATTAAACTTCCGTCTTTAGACTTTTTCTTCGATAGATCTGCAGAATAGGCCTTGGACTTCTGTTCTTTTTGCACTCTTGATCTTTTGACTTCGTCTTTTCTCGTTTTCTTCGATAAAAGCCCGTGAAAGCCCGTGTTTTCTTCCTTTTTCATCTTTTGGTCCTAAAACACAATAAAAACACAAACCACGCATAATTCTGACTTTTACGACATAAATTACACGTTTCGGTCTTGTTATTATTGGAAATAAGTGGTAAAAGGATAAGTGTTTTCACACTTATTAACAATCCTCACAAAGCACAAGCCAAATTCTTGACCTCAACAAGAACAAAGGGACTCACAGGCTTATAGGTACTCTTGGACTTGTTCAAGGTTTTGTTTAAGTACAAAAACGTGACAATTAACTTAACAAACAATGGAACTCAATTTTAAATCATAACACAACACCACAATTTCATAAATTCAGAAAAGGGCTTTACAAGGTTTGACAAATGAAAAACTGAGAACAAGGCTAAATGTTGTGATAGTAATGCCTTATATAGGCTACATGAAGTCCTAAGATACTGAAAAACAAAGGAAAACCCTAGTGGTAAACTTCCACAAATGCCCTTGTCGATTTTGAATTTTCTTGAGCTCATGTAACTGAATTTTGGCAGTTTGTTGAGGTGTCAAGCATGTGGAAGTGATTAAGGGCTCATAAGGTGCTTAAGTTTGAAGCAAGAAGCTTGGTCGTTGGATGGCTGGCAGCTTTTGTCATTTTCTCCCAAAGTGTAGCAGGGGAATCATGTGTGGGGCTGTTGGTTGGTGAGGTGTCAACTTAATGAGTTGGGTTATGTTCATTAGCACCTTAATCACTAATCTGGAAAGTATTAAGGTCTAATTACATGTAATTAGGAAAAAACCAATTGTGTTCATCACGTGAATAGTATAGGTTTAATCTGGTTTGGGTTTTGAGTTGTTGTTTAGCGCGTTTTTATTAAACTAATTAGAGATTAGTTTAAACCGTTGTGGGTGGGAAATGAGGTGGTAGAAAGGGGGGTTGTGATTGGTGAAGAGAGTGAGTGAGGCACGTGTCACCCCATCACTGGTTAAGGTAAGTTTGTTGTCTGCCAAGTTTAATCCCTATTATCTTCCTTACTTGTCACTTGCACTTTTTCAGCCGAAAATTAGAATCCTTTGTTAATGAAGTTTTAAAACTTCTATTTTGGCCACAAAACTTTTCACAATGACTTGTTTTGTATTTCTTTGATATTTGAAGGACTGATCTTGCACATTTTTGAACTTTGAAGGTCTTCATGGTATGTTTGAATATAAGGAGGACCAATATTGACAATTTAGTTTTGTTGAGGGACTAAACTTGCCAATTCTTCAAAGTAGAGAGTCCTTTTTGCAATTTTGACAAACTTCAAGGACCAAACTTGTAATTATGAATATACAAGGGTTTAAAGTGTCAATTCTTCAATATTGGAGGACCCTTCTTGTATAATCTTCAAATCTTCAAGGTTTATTCTTGGAAAATCATCACTTGGGCTTGGTTCATTGTGCGGCTTTGTTTCCCGTGTTAGTTTTTGCTTGTTCTTTGTGATCTTTTGTGATTTCCTCAATATCCATACCTAAAATACACAAGTAACAAACACAAGCATATATTTGGCATATTCAATGATATTTTATGCATTTTAAGCCCATTTTGGACGATGAGACTATGTATAAAAGCAGTCTCATCACTCCCCCATACTAAACCATTGCCGTGCCCTCACGCAATGCTAGAATAAAGTATCGTAGCATCTCCAAAATTTATTTTTATTCACTTTTATTGAATGATAAACTTGCTACACTACTACTGTTGCTACTACTTGCGTTTTAGACATAATGTATGATTTTCATCGCAAAATGGGACGTTTAGGTTCATAGAATAAGAACACGTGAATGCTTCGTTAGAAATAATTTCATCGTCCTCGATTTTCACCCCAATTCCATGCTAAGCGTGCAACGAGATCATTGTCATTATAAGTTAGTAATGCTAACACTACTCATATGCCCTAATCACGTACTTATCCTCCCATTTTCCTAAGTTGTATCTCTTATATTTTATTTTGTCTTGAATGTTTCACGAGGATTCATTGTTTGACTTATGCGATAATAGAGATTTAGGTCTAAAAATAGAGTCCTAACGGTGTAACCAAGAGCATCGAATTAATAACCCCTCCTAATAGACAACGATGTCAAAAATTAAGTCAACAAGAAGGATCGATAAACACAGTTTTATAACAGTTTTGAACATGAGACTTATTACCAAGACTTTTATACGCCCCCTAACGGAAGGGTCTTATTATCATAGGTTTACCTCCATATTTTATTCAACTTCGCCATGAAGCTTTTATTATGACTTCGGTCTTGCCTTGCCTTTTATTTAACCTTGTCATGAGGTGTTTATTGTGGCCAAAGACGTATATCCTCACGCTAAAAGCGAATTTTAGATCTTTAAAGCTTCAAAGATAAAGGCTTGATTCACTTTCAATTTTGCATAGATTTTTCGGCCTTGTGAGCTTCAAATTGTTTGCTTGATTTAGGTTATCACTTGAAATCTTATTATTTGGTGAAGCTTTCGATTATTCGGGTTGCCAATACTTCAAAACCGTGACGCTGGCGATACCTTAATGTCTTCCCAATTTAATTACATGGAAGCTACTAAAAAAGACTAGAAACCAACAATCAAGACTAAACCGCTATGTCAATATTTATTAAGCAAAAAATATTTTACAAGCGAGGGGAGAATAAGCAAACAACGAGAACACATGAGTTTTTGAAAGAATACGAGTACTCTACATTTAGCATAGTAACTTATAATTAACTCTATCATTTCTCGTCCTCATTTAAGAGACTTAGCGTAATATAAAAGTTAAGGAATCGAAGCTAAGTGCTCAACACGCACGGTCGAGTCAAAAATTACTCTTATTATCGCCATCGAAAAACCTACATTTGTGTCTTCAAACACTTATAAAACATGAGACAAATTTTAAATTTGGCCATTTTTAGCCTTATTTTGCAACAAAACGATAAACAAAAAGATAAATTTTGGAAAGCGTGAAGGTTTGGCAAGGCAAGTATCTATTCACCCCCCATACTAAAGTTAAACATTGTCCTCAATGTTTCGAGTCTAAGGGTAGGATACCCCCATACTAGAGACGTAGTCGAATGCCGTTTATGAAGTGTGACATGGAAAGGGTGTAACCGTTAAATTTAAAGTCGTTTATGAAGTGTGCTATAAACCTAAGGTTAGAACATATAAGGATATATCATGGATATTGAGAAATTCTTCCAAGCAAACGATCGAGTGCTCTCATAAAACAAACACGAGAGGCTCCAATCGTGAAGATCATGATCATCTAAAAAACACAATGCACAAACAACCACGAAACAAAGGTTGGAAGGGCACAAATCCCCTCACGTTAAACTAATTAGAAAACGATAATATGTACATGGATAAGCATGGGTCTCCCCCACGAGGCACCTTGTTTTTGATAACCGAGTCAAAAGCTCGACTCGAATCCCCCATAAATGTGATCATTTAAGGTATAATAATGGTATGGTCAATTTTTGGTGGGGCTTACATGATAAACAAGGCCCAAAAACAACCGGTATTAAGGACTAAGTCCTTTGATGGTGTAAAATACCGGAATCAAAGATGGCGTTCTCGTTTTCATTGGATAAACAAATCTGCCAACACAAACCCAAAGGGTTTAAATAAAATAGATGAGAAGAAATAGAAGGGTGGGACAATGGGTAAGTCACAAAAACCATGAGCTACTCGAGGTAGACTCGCACCAATCAAATAGAAAGATTTTCCATTTATTGCATCGGTGGAAGACCGAGATTTTCCTTTATAAGCAATTCCGGGATCAAATATCTCGTCCTCGGTGGAGAAAGGGGAGGGAACATAAGGGAATTCCTACATTTAAAAACCGTTTTAGCTTTGGTGGTGGTAAGTTCTCAAAACGTTTGTCAACAAAGAACACCGCCCCATTGGTGTCAACATATTCATCATCCGAAGAATCATTCGTGATTGGAGACGTAGGCTTAACACTCTTAACCTCCACCGGCGAAGGGGACGGAAAATCGTTTTCATCAAAAACTCCTAACACTCTTTTTGAAATTCTTTTGCAAATGTTTTTGATGGGATTAACATTGTTCAAAGACGTGATAGAATACACATGAGAAAGCGTAGAGTTTTGAGTTGCATTTATGACGAGTTCTTCCTCATTGAAACGTAGAGTTGTTTTCCTAGCATGCACATCGATAAGTGCTCTCGAGGTATCCAAAAATGATCGACCTAAGTTAGAGGAACTTTATGATCGATGGGAATGTCAACAACGATAAAGTCCACGGGATAGTAAAACTTTCCAACTTTCACGAAGACGTCTTCGGCAACTCCACAAGCTAGAATCGTAGAATGATCGGCCATCTCGATTGACATTCTTGAAGGAGTGAGATTAGGAAGATTGAGCGACTTATAAATCTCAAGAGGCATCAAAATTATACTAGCACCCAAGGCGTAGAATTCCTCCATATCTTGTATTGCACATGGGATTAAAAATTTACCGGGATCACTGACTTTTTGAGGTATGCGGCTAAGAAAAACCGAAGAACAACTAGACGACTTTTGAAATTTCTCTTTGTTATTCAACATACTTTTGAAGTTTGCGGCAAATCGAGGCATCATGACCAAGGCGTCGGCAAAACTTATATTAAAATGCAAGTCACGAAACATTTTCATAAAAAGTTCAAATTGATAATTGTTACGTTCTTGTGCCTTTTCCTTGTTTCGTCTTGAAGGGTAAGGTAAGGGTGGTGTGGGTTGGGGCATAGGCAATGACCTTGGAATCTCGGGTTCCACTATTGGTATTGGTTCAACAGTAGGTGTGGTTTGAGCGGTACATTGTGGGCTTGGAATTTTCTCTTTTTCTACCACCACCTTGGGCTCTTTCTCTATTTCCTTCTTCGTAGAAGTACTTGGACGAGAAATGGGTTCATTGAATGTTTTACCACTATGAGTAGTAATAACCTTCAATTCTCCTTTCGGTTTTACAATGGTATCACTAGGAAGACCACCCGAAGAAGAAGGTTTACACATGATAGCTTCAAACATTTTTCCCATTCGATCTTCAAATTTAGATTGCCTAGCATCCGCTTTTAACAACTCTTTCTTAATATCATGTTGACCTTGCTCCATTTTTTGCTGATTTTGTTGGAGACGTTGAACATTTCCTTCCATTTTGTTAGCATGATTTTTCAATTCATTAGCAAGTTCGTTTTTAAGCTCGTTTTTCAACTCTGATGTTAAGCTAATCATCTCACGTTGCATGTTATCAAACTTAGCATCGTTTGCCTTTGCATAATCCAAAAATTCTCCATTAAGATTTTTAGTGTGAGCATTTTGAAAACCTTGTGTGGTAGTTTGGAAATCACGGTTTTGGTTTTGGTTTGAAATTTGCCCATTTCCACTTTGATAATTACCCTTGTTGAAGTTACGTGAATTCCCTTGATAAGCACCATTTTGATTGTTGTTTCGATAGTTGTTAGCATTTTGATTTTGTGGAGCTTGATTTTGGCGGGAACCTTGGCCGTTTTGGTTTTAAGTTCCCGTTGCTACATAAGCACTTGAAGTGTTACCACCGGCGGTAATGCACTCGGAAAGATCATGAGCTCCACCACAAGATAAACAACTCTTTTCAACCGCTTTAACCGATGCGGAATTCAAAGCATCTTGTGCTTTACAGTGAGTCATAAGAGTCGAAAACCTATCGAAAAACCGATTCTCCTCATTTGCTTCATCTTGCAGGGCACTCATGTTACGAGACGACGATGATGAACCCATAGTGGTAACACTCGGTGTGTTACGAGGGCTATAAACCTTAGACCTATTCTCAATGATTTTTAAAGCCTCGTCGATCGTTTTGCACAAAAAATTACCACCTGCGGTGGCATTTAAGTAATCTCGTTCATGATCATTAAGCCCATTATAAAAAGTGTCAATTTGATGCAATTCGGAAAAATCATGGTGTGGACATTCATGTAACATTTCTTTAAACCTTTCCCAAGCCATTGAAAAACATTCATTAGACCTTTGAGTAAATCGTGAAATCTCTTTTTTCAAATGTGTTGTTTTAGATGGTGGAAAAAATTGATTCACAAACTTAGAAACGAGATCACCCCACGTCAAAATCGAATTTGGGGGTTCTTTCTCGAGCCATATCTTGGCGGGTCCATCTAACGAGTATGGAAACAACATCATCTTAATGGCATCATGGGGTACATCCTTAAACTTGCTTGTTGCGGTGAGACGATTGAATTGCCTAATGTGATAATGTGGGTTGTCTTTTTCGTGTCCGCGTAACTTGTTGGCTTGAAGCATAGATATTAAACCCGTCTTGATCTCGAAGTTCTCCGCAAGGATGGCGGGAATCACAATGGCCTCTCCAAAACCCTCGGTGGGTGCTTGAAGCAACTCCATCATGGTACGATTAGCCATGATAGCTTCTTGTTCTATAAGGGGTTCCTCACTTGGAGTCTCTTCACTAGAATGTGTTGGTGTGTTTTCCTTTCGATTACGACGTTTACGTGCATGTCTTGCTTGGTTAGGAGTAAGCATAAACGTCACGTACAACGTGGGGACGAGCAGATTCTTTTTGGTGTTTTTGTCTTTTCAATTTTTTTGGATTTTTGATTGTTTTTAATTTTTTTAGATTTTGTGATTGTATTAAGTAGACAAAAATCTACAAGTTTCCTCCTTAATCAAATATCTTGATTAAAGAAGCCTCAAGGAATGAAAACAATCACGTGAAGTGAACGCATTCGATGACTTTAGAACGTTGGTGGAACACCAAAACGTTCAAGAGGGTCTGATCAAATGAAACCAAGAAAATATATATGATACTTAGATAATACTTTGGTTGGCAAACCCTCGATTAGCCCTTTTTATCTAAACACTCAAGCGGGGAAATGAGGCGGCGCGAAGCACTTAAGATCCTTTTTCCTTAGGGTATATTTTATAATACCCGCCTTATACCCATCTTATAGTTTGTGTTTGTCAAAATTAAGCTTCAGGAAAGTATTTATCTATTTTGTCTTTTCTTTCTTATTTGAGATTCGAATACAATGATTGAGTAATGACCTCCCAATCAAGGTTGTGTTTTCACACTTTTGGAGTACTTGTGAATTTATTGTTCTACGTATACAATATAGTGATAGTATTCACAAAAAAACGAAAAACTGATAATACGTATTAGTAGAGTGCTACTAATACAAATACTATTTATGGTTAGTATAAAAACAACAATTTTTCAAATCAAAACACAACACGCCTCCCTGGCAGTGGTGCAAAAATGATGTAGTGGTTTTACTACTCTTTAGGAAAAAAGAGTAAAAGTGGCAAGTATTAAGTGTCAGTTTAGGAAAACCAAGCACTAATGACCCAAAGTGGGGATCGTTCTCAAGGAGGCAAGTGCGTTGTGTTAAGAAATGATTAATGGTTTGTGATTATATTGACGAGAAATGAAAAGAAGAAAAGAGATTAGAAGAGAATGACAGTTACGATTATGAATTAAACTAAGACGAATAGTCGTGCACGTAAAACCGTAAAAAGTGACCAAATTAAGAATTTACCCTAAAAATTCCTAGAAAATTGAAATAAATCCAAAAAATGTAATTAGAGTTTACAAAAAATCAAAAATCACTCAAACATTTTATTTAATTAACTAATAATTTTTTAATGCTAATTAAAGCCCAAAAAATCAATTTAATTAAAAAAAGCCCAAAATGAGATTTTTTTGGTTGTAAATCTCTAAAATGACTTAACTAAATTTATAACTATTTTTGAAAATTTTAAAATTAATAAAAACTATTTAAAAACAATTAAAAACTATTAAAACTTAAAATAATTCTAAAAATTAATCTAATGACAATAAAATTATTTTAAAAATTGTAAAATTCCCTACTTAATGTATTTAAACTAAGAAAAATGAAAAACTTTGAAAAATCTAAATTTTAATTTTTAATAATAAAATAATAATAAAATAATATTAAAAATCCAAAAATTATAAAAAATTCTAAAAACTTGCAAACTAGTTTATTTTAACCTAATTAAACAGAAAATGAACTTGAAATACCAAAAATACCCCTATTGGGCCTTCAAATAGGCCAAATACCCAAATAGATCCTTAATGGGCTTAGAATTGGGCCCAATAAGAAAAAATTCTCAGAAATGGCCCAAAAGCTCCAGTCAAGCTTATAATTTGATTTTAAACACAATTTTCCAAAGGCCTAAAAGCTGAAAATGAGCTTAAGCTAGCTTATTTCAAAACAGCTTATTCTTAATGGGCTTTTTGGCCCATTAAGCTATAAGCTGATGCCATAAGCTAAAATTTTGCCCACGTGCTTCTCTAGACCTAATTAAGCTATTTGCAAAAAGAAACTTGAAATAAGCTCAAGGAATAAGCCTGAAATAGGCCAAAGCTCTCTTCACAAAATGACAAAATAGTCGTTTTTGAGTTCTAGGCTATTTTAAGAGCTGATTCAAGTTGCAAAAAGTCACAAATGGCTTAACTAAGCTTAATCAACAGAATTTTTCCAATAAGCACACTCAATAAGCTGAAATAAGCAAAAAGATGATTTTGAAAAAGACAAAATAGTCCTTTTCTAGTCAAAACCTAAAACCAAAAGCTGTAAACTTCCAGAATGACTTATAAGCTCAAAATATTAAGACCTATTACAAAAAATAAGTTGTTGCGCATTGGAATAAGCTAGAATGAACACGTGATAAGCTGTTGACCAATTATAACTAGCAGTGGCTAGAAGCAGGGGAAAGGAGTTCCCACTGCCTTGACTTTTTTACTTTGATTTTAAGAGAGTTTCACTTGGTTTTGTTAGACAATCAAGGCACCCTTGTGATCAGTGAATCACAAGGACTCAATAACAAGCAAACAATCACAAAAACACCCAGCCAATCAGTGTAGTTAATTCAATTTATGCTTAGATATGTTCCAGATAAGTAATAAGCAGGTTTGATGATTATAAGCTACTTTTAAGCAAGTAAAAGCTAACCACAAACCACCAAATGCATACACAAGCTCAATACAACTTAAAGAAACACAGATTAACTCTTATCATGCAATGAATCCAACTTATGAACAAGATCTAAGCAAGAACAGTTACTGATGAACAACGATGAACACAAGAACAATGTTTGCTGATCTACTTGACACCAAATCCAAATCCAAGGCCTCTGATCTATCACACAGGTTGCAATAACAATGATTTAACACTTGTTAGCCCTAGGTTAACATGCAAACTAGGTATGCACCAAATTTCAGAGCAAAACAACAAGTTTTCATGATTTTATAGCCAATTGTTTGACTAAGTGATTCAAGACACAAATTTTGCATATATCAGAACTCAAACACCTCAATAACAGATAACAACTCAAATAACACCACAACACTTACTCAAAATCATACAAACTTGAACCAACAGTCAATCCCAAACACCCATTTCACTTTTTAAAACCAATTTTAACAAAGTAAAAGTATTCTCAAGATTGATTTAAGCCCCAATAAGTATCATAACACACAACATATGAACTAAGAACCAATATGCAGGCATAAAACACACTTATACCAACAGAATCACAAAATCACTTAAAACCAAATACTTAATCAGAAAGATGAAAGTTTGAGAGTTCAAACCTCCAAAATGTACATCCATACTTTTGAATCAATGAGCTGAGGTGCTAGCAAGAACAAGCACCGGCTTCCCCCTGATAAGAACAACAAACAAGCCCAGCCAAAGGGTTGAGCCTAGGTTAGCACAAATCAGATAAATCAAGGTGATAAAAGACTAAGTCTTTGCAACAATTAGGCTCTCACAAGCCTTGAACCTTTCCTTAAGGCCTCACTACCCCTTAATCAACCAAGATTAGGAGGTTATGATCACCCTTAAGTTCAAACTACAAGCTGTTGAACCAAAAGCACTTAGCAAACAACTTAGGCAGATTTTTGTTATAAAAACGTATAACCAACTTCCAATATTGCTTAAGCTAGTTGATTTCTAACTTATGTCACTTAAAGAAACACCTCAATGAATAATCCTCACCAAGCACAAGCCAAATTCTTGACCTCGGCAAGAAAAAAGGGACTCACATGCTTATAGGCACTCTTGGACTTGTTCAAGGTTTTGTTTAAGTACAAAAACGTGACAATTAACTACTTAACACAATAACAGACAATGGAACTCAGTTCTAAATCATAACACAACACCACATTTTCATAAATTCAAAAAAGGGCTTTACAAGGTTTGACAAATGAAAAACTGAGAACAAGGCTAAATGTTGTGATACTAATGCCTTATATAGGCTACATGAAGTCCTAAGATACTGAAAAACAAAGGAAAACCCTAGTGGTAAACTTCTAGAAATGCCCTTGTCGATTTTGAATTTTCTTGAGCTCATGTGACTGAATTTTGACAATTTGTTGAGGTGTCAAGCATATGAAAGTGATCAAGGGCTCATAAGGTGCTTAAGTTTGAAGCAAGAAACTTGGTCATTGGATGGCTGGCAGCTTTTGTCATTTTTTCCCAAAGTGTAGCAGGGGAATCATGTGTGGGGCTTTTGGTTGGTGAGGTGTCAAGTTTATGAGTTGGGTTGTCTTCATTAGCACCTTAATCACTAATCTGGAAAGTATTAAGGTCTAATTACATGTAATTAGGAAAAACCGAATTGTGTTCATCACGTGAATAGTAGAGGTTTAATCTGGTTTGGGTTTTGAATTGTTGTTTAGCGTGTTTTTATTAAACTAATCAGAGATTAGTTTAAACCGTTGTGGGTGGGAAATGAGGTGGCAGAAAGGGGGGTTGTGATTGGTGAAGAGAGTGAGTGGGGCACGTGTCACCCCCCACTGGTTAAGGTAAGTTTTCTGTCTGCCAAGTTTAATCTCTATTCTCTTCCTTACTTGTCACTTGCACTTTTTCAGCCGAAAATTAGAATCCTTTGTTAATGAAGTTTTAAAACTTCTATTTTGGCCACAAAACTTTTCACAAGGACTTGTTTTGTATTTCTTTGATATTTGAAGGACTGATCTTGCACATTTTTGAACTTTGAAGGTCTTCATAGTATGTTTGAATATAAGGAGGACCAATATTAACAATATAGTTTTGTTGAGGGACTAAACTTGCCAATTCTTCAAAGTGGAGGGTCCTTTTTGCAATTTTGACAAACTTCAAGGACCAAACTTGCAATTATGAATATACAAGGGTTTAAAGTGTCAATTCTTCAATATTGGAGGACCCTTCTTGTATAATCTTCAAATCTTCAAGGTTTATTCTTGGAAAATCATCACTTGGGCTTGGTTCATTATGCGGCTTCATTTCCCGTCTTAGTTTTTGCTTGTTCTTTGTGATCTTTTGTGATTTCCTCAATATCCTTACCTAAAATACACAAGTAACAAACACAAGCATATATTTGGCATATTCAATGATATTTTATGCATTTTAAGCCCATTTTGGACGATGAGACTATGTATAAAAGCAGTCTCATCACTCCCTATACTAAACCATTGTCGTGCCCTCACGCAATGCTAGAATAAAGTAACGTAGCATCTCCAAAATTCATTTTTATTCACTTTTATTGAATGATAAACTTGCTACACTACTACTATTGCTACTACTTGCGTTTTAGACATAATGTATGATTTTCATCGCAAAATGGGACGTTTAGGTTCATAGAATAAGAACACGTGAATGCTTCGTTAGAAATAATTTCATCGTCCTCGATTTTCACCCCAATTTCATGCTAAGCGTGCAACGAGATCATTATCATTATAAGTTAGTAATGCGAACACTACTCATATGTCCTAATCATGTACTTATCCTCCCATTTTCCTAAGTTGTATCTCTTATATTTTATTTTGTCTTGAATGTTTCACGAGGATTCATTGTTTGACTTATGCGATAATAGAGATTTAGGTCTAAAAATAGAGTCCTAACTGTTGGGTCAAAAAGTTGATGTGGCAGAAACTAAAAAACGAAGAAAATATGAAGACATTTGTCTAAGCGTTGTCAAGAGCAAAACAAGCGTTGACAAGAGCAAATCGGGGGTTGATGGCTCAAGCGTTGTCATGTGCAATCCAAGCATTATCACATGTAATCCAAGCATTGATAGAAACGTAGACAAGAAGCCTTTGGAAGCTTCTATTTAGATAAACATGCAGGATATATTCTGTATAAGTTTATTTGAATAGAAGATTTACATGTTTATTTGATATTATCTCTTGTAAACCCTAATCCTTACACTTTAAAAGGAACCAAGGGTATTAGGTTTATTCATAACTCATATTCACAATGTAAACCTAAAGCGTGTGTCGACTAGACGTGGGATTAAATGTATACACGTCTAGTGATTGTTTGTTATTAATATAATGAACAATCCATTAGAGTAATTCATGTGTTTTGTGCCTAAACACCTTGCTAATGTGTCGTGTTATAATTCCGCTTTGATTATCTAATCATATGAACATGATGCATTCCTAGTAGCTTAAAAGATCCGCAATCTTAGGATTCCTCAATTGGTATTAGAGCCTCGTGGCTCGTGATGCTAGGACCAACAAGGTGTTCGTGTTATGTGATTAAAAGAAAAATCTGTATAGGTTTTTCTGGGCGTTTTTGTGTGCGCAGCAGTATTCAGAAGGCCATAACTTTTTATTGAACCGTTGGATCGCCAGGAAATTTTTTGTGTGTGTTCTATACACATAACCGGAGGGATTGTCGAGATCTATCCCCAAGAAAAAGTTGTTAAGCGTCAAAGTTAGCAGTGGTCATATGCTGTTTTATGTGAACAGTAATAGTAAAAACGCGATTTCTCCTTCGTTAACCGTTGGATCGTCGTGAAATTCGATCTGTAGATTCGTAACACTTTTGTCTAGGATCTCACCGAAGGGATCTTCGATCTGATCTCTCATGAAGAAGATATTCAATGTTAAAGTTCACTACAGTTTATGGTTTTCACATAAAATCATGATTTAGGGTTTATAAAACCCCAGATCTATTACCCGCTGACATGTGTTATTTAGACGCTGATAGATGTTGGTGTGACGCTGATAGATGTTGGTGTGACGCTGACAAGGCATGGATGAGACGCTGATGGCCAGGCGTTGACAGGTACAAAGTTGGCGCTGACAGGAATAAGTTAAGCGCTGACACTTGTTGTCCGATATATACATTTTTCAACGCTGATAAGTGTTGTCCGATATTAGACAACACACAGTGTTGATATCTTGGACAAAGGAAGATATTGGACAACAAAGGAATAGCTGCTGTTTGAGAAAATTGATACGTTTTTAGCACACAAAAGGAGATATTTACACGCAAAGGTACATGGAATCTCTATTTTTATTTAAAATATCAAGTTGATATTTATGGCTCGGATATTTTTAAAAAGGGATTAATGATTTTAACGTGTGTTAGCAACTATTCATGGAGAATTTGATGGATATTAGATTATGTAATCGGGGTAGCTTTGTGAAAGAGCTATACATACAAGCTTTTACATATGGTATGAAGATGTTATTCCATTTAAATTCGTCATGAAGAGGTGTTGGCTTAAGGGGAAGAATTCTTATGGTAAGTTTGATGCTTGAAGAAGATTTTCGCGAGTTTGTGTTCTATCATATCTTAAAGTCGTGAAGCCATGCACTGACTTTAAAGATAACTTGTTTGTGCTTTAAATGTTTGGTGACGAAGACTTGTCATAACACTTGAAGGAGTTACATTATCGTGCTCAGTGTCTCACAAAGGATGAGAATATTGACAAGGGATCGAGGTCTACTTATACTTTGTGAGATGAGTATAAGTTCTTTATCACATGGATAGTACAAGACATGGAACATAAGGTTAGGTTATTCTACTTCTACATCAAGAATATTATATTTATTTTTCTTCAAGATCATTACATAGAGCTACATTTGGAGAATCCTCAAGATTGCTTACATTGTTTACTTCCCTGTTGATGTGACAAAAAAGGGAAGGCATACATGCTACAATTGAGGGGAAGCAATTTGAAGATGATGTACAACTTACAAGAGATACACAAAGGGTTTTGCCAACATCAACTAGGGGAAGATTGTTGGGTCAAAAAGTTGATGTGGCAGAAACTCAAAAACGAAGAAAACATGAAGACATTTGTCTAAGCGTTGTCAAGAGCAAAACAAGCGTTGACAAGAGCAAATCGGGGGTTGATGGCTCAAGCGTTGTCATGTGCAATCCAAGCATTGTCACATGTAATCCAAGCATTGTCACATGTAATCCAAGCATTGACAGAAACGTAGACAAGAAGCCTTTGGAAGCTTCTATTTAGATAAACATGTAGGATATATTCTGTATAAGTTTATTTGAATAGAATATTTACATGTTTATTTGATATTATCTCTTGTAAATCATAATCCTTACACTATAAAAGGAACCAAGGGTATTAGGTTTATTCATAACTCATATTCACAATGTAAACCTAAAAGTGTGGGTCGACTAGACGTGGGATTCAATGTATACACGTCTAGTTATTGTTTGTTATTAATATAATGAACAATCCATTAGAGTAATTCATGTGTTTTGTGCCCAAACACCTTGTTAATGTGTTGTGTTCTAATTCTGCTTTGATTATCTAATCATATGCACATGATGCATTCCTAGTAGCTTAAAAGAACCGGATTCTTAGGATTCCTCCCTAACGGTGTAACCAAGAACATCGAATTAATAACCCCTCCTAATAGACAACGATGTCAAAAATTAAGTCAACAAGAAGGATCGATAAACACAGTTTTATAACGGTTTTGAACATGATACTTATTACCAAGAATTTTATACGCCCACTAACGGAAGGGCCTTATTATCATAGGTTTACCTCCATCTTTTATTCAACTTCGCCATGAAGCTTTTATTATGACTTTGGTCTTGCCTTGCCTTTTATTTAGCCTTGACATGAGGTGTTTATTGTGGCCAAAGATGTATATCCTCACGCTAAAAGCGGATTTTAGATCTTTAAAGCTTCAAAGATTAAGGCTTGATTCACTTTCAATTTTGCATAGATTTTTCGGCCTTGTGAGCTTCAAATTGTTAGCTTGATTTAGGTGAGCACTTGAAATCTTATTATTGGGTGAAGCTTTCGATTATTCGGGTTGTCAATACTTCAAAATCGTGACGCTGGCGATACCTTAATGTCTTCCCAATTTAATTGTTGATCCCAAACTTAGATCGATTTAGCTTTGTGTTATCGAGATTAGATCAAGTATAACACGTAGAGAAACTTTGTTGTATTGAACAATCTTAGTGTTATGCGGAATTTAACACTTAGAACAAAGAACAAAACAAGTAAACCAAACTTTCACTTTGATAAATAATATCAATGAATGATTACAATGAAAGTGTTATGAGATATGTGCAAGATGTGTGTGAAAGAGATGTGTCTTATGTCTAACCCTAAGGCCTCCTTTTATAGGTTTAAGGAGCCTTGTACAAAAAGCTAAGATCAACCATTTTAGGAAGAGACATAAGATAAACATACTCAAATAACTTATTGACTAAATCTTTTAAACACTTAAGAATATATTCTGAATTCTTATCTTCATATTTTGTCCACCAGCTTGAGGAATTCATCATTGGCAGATTTAGTCCTTGTCTTTGTGTTAAGATTCTTCTTGTCAGCGCCTTGATAATTCTTATCAACGTCTCATCTGTCAACGCCTCGTTTACTCTTGTCAGCGTCCAAGTTCCTCTTGTCAGCGTCTAGGGACTTAGTCAATTTTATTCCCAACAATCCTCCCCTAAACTTGATATCTACTCTAGTAATCAAGTTTCTAAATAAAATAAAACATACAGAGAGGATTCTTATAAACATGCTCTATCCTTGAATTCGAGTATGAATAAACCTCAAAAAGTCAATCACTCAAATCACTTGTATAGTCAGCCTTCACTTGGTCTTAATCATCTTTAGCACCTGTAGAGTCTTTGAAGCTTTCTTTATTCCTTTTGTCACTCAAATTCGATTGCTCCTCCCCTTTTTAAGACTCCTCTCCAAGATCAAAATACAAGGACGGAACTAAGAACGTCCTCCTTGCATCAGCTTCCAAAACAACAAGTCTATCAGTTCAGAACAGTGATCCTTGACAATTTGTACAATTTCTGTATTATGCTTTTACAATCTAATACAGATTTTCGTCAATTCCATTAATGTCAAAGGTTTCATATTGTCCTCATCCACATTCGGGAAATGAATCCTCAATGTTGATTCATAGGACATGGGGATGGACTTACTGATGATAAGACTGACTTGGCCTGCATTAAAGCTAGTGCCAATAGTCTCAGCCATCTCCATAACACTATACACCCTTGTGAAAGTGATCTCTACTGCTACTAGATGTCAATCACTAGGAAAAACATCTCAATGATCATTAGGCTTCCAGATATCCAAAAATTTGAAAAATGAAAGGGTGATGAAACATTTTGGGACTATAAAGAAGTTTATAAATGACACCAGCTAAGATGTCATAGCATAAATGGACTTGCGAATGGAAAACTTTTGAACATAAACAAAGGTAATAATCCTAAGGAAATTAACTAGACTCTAATAAGTAAGAGTGACAAACACTATTCATGCATACACACATGCAAAAGTATGATAGACACACATGAACTCAAGAGTCCTTTGTTTACAAATGCCCCAAAGAGAAAGTTAACTCATATAAAACCTTTGCAACTCCCCTAGTAAGCCCAAAAATATATATCTACCCCAAGTCACCCATACGACCACGCCCAATTCTAGGTCAAAAGTCTTGGCAGCATGCACAGTATATCAACTATGCATGCTATAGTGCCTCACGAATTAGAAAACTAAATCGTACTCACCAGTGGACACAATCAAGAATTGTGCAAGAGTGCTCTAAGAGTACCCAAAAACCTAGAGGTTTACCTCCCCTTAACAGAAGCATACAAATCATTATATGTGAAGAAGCAAAATTTTTATCTCAAGATAGGAATGTAAACATTCTAACCATCATAAATAAAATTTTGCAACTTTGTATCCATCCCAATGTAGCTCCACTTTCCTGCATAGTTAGACAAAAACCACAAAAACACACCAACATAGGCTACCCTTTCCCACAATAATGGGTAGAGATAACCTGTTAGTGGATAAAAATAATAACAGTGGAAAGACCAACAATGCAAGTTCCTTGAGCATCCACTATCCCAATATCCTTGATCATTAACCTGCTTTTGGATAGTCTGCTCAAAAAGAAAACAAATTAGTTTTCTTTGGAGATCCACGCCTTGTCATACTTGGATCTATCTAGTTGTTCAACTAGAGTGGTCTTATTCTTTACCACAAATCCCTGTTCATCCCTTTGTGACCTAAACACCCAATTTGTTCCAATGAGACTAGTAATGACCTTCTCAAGATATTTAAATCTATTGCAAGTCATTGAAATACCATTAAAATTAGGGTTTTTATCTTGTTTAGGTTTCCAAGTTAAGTGGGATGATGATTTAGACCCTTGACCCTTACTAACCAAGTATCTTTGTTTATATGGTCTAAAATAAGGTCTCATACCAAACTTGGAGTTGTCAACGCTGCATTTGTGCCTCTCAGCGTTGAATTTGTTCCTGTCAACGCTGAATTTGTTCTTGTCAGCGCTGAATTTGTTCTTGTCAGCACCCAGATTACGGTTTGCTATAGGAACATACTGCCTGTTTGACCAAGTGTTGGTCTTTTCAAACGGCCTTTGTCCATGGGTATTAGCTGCCTTAGAGAAGAAAGGAGCTGGTCTAGTAGCCTGTGGTCTAGTGTGGACAAAAGGTCTATGGTTGACATTGGGTGACCTATTGTCAGCGAAGAATTGTATCCACTGACACAATTATAGGCCAAATGAGAAAAGCTCCCAAATGAATAACAAGCCTTTTTGGACATAAACTTAGGCCTAGACTGATAAAACCCTGTCCCATTAACACTTGCTTAGCTTTGGGGTGACCTAGGTTTCCTATACATTTCAGCATATTTAACACTAGGTTGTTTCTTAATTGGGGAGCCAAGATTAACAGCTTTTCCAATGATGGGATTGGTCACAGTGATAGGTGTAGATACTACTGGACTCTCAATGGGTGTAGGCACAAATGGACTCTCAATAAGCATCCCACCCTTAATAGACAAAGTGGGGTTGGCCTTCTTCCACTCTTCTAGGTCAATAACCTTTTGTTGATATTCCTCAACTGGGGAAAGGACTCTGGGTGGAGGAATAAATTCTTCTTCTTGGAGTTCTGGTATACCAGTCCAAGACAAATCCTCTCAGGACACCGTAGAAGTTCCCAGCAGGTGGTGGAGTAGCAGTATAATCTTTCATCCCAATTCTAGACAAATCCCTAGAATCCCTTTGTTCACTAACACATTTTTCTAGGGTTTGTGAGGTTTTATCAAATCTCTGGATTTTAAGACTTACATTATCCTTATTTTTGATAGCCTCATCTAACTTAGCCTGTAATTCAACATTGACCCTCTCCATGATGTTTCTAATATCAGTACTAGCATTTAAATCATGTTTTAAAATATTGATTTGATCTTTTAAGTCAAACTCCATTTTCTTATACTCAGCTACAGTCTTTTCAGTTTGAGTAAGAGCAATTTGATAATTAGATAACTTGCATCTTTCATTAGAAACATCTGATTTTAACTTTAAAATTTCTTTGTTAAGATTTTCAGTATTTATACTACAAGAAGAGTCATGACATACCTCATTATCAGAACATGAAGAAGAATTGGAACTTGAAGTAGACTTGGCCTTAACTGAAAACATCATCAGATTCTTCTTCACCTTCTTCCTTAACCTGGTTCACCTTTCGATATTGGATTTCGTTCTTCAAATCAAAGTTCCTCAACAAGTGGTGTTATGCGGAATTTAACACTTAGAACAAAGAACAAAACAAGTAAACCGAACTTTCACTTTGATTAATAATATCAATGAATGATTACATTGAAAGTGTTATGAGATATGTGGAAGATGTGTGTGAAAGAGATGTGTCTTATGTCTAACCCTAAGACCTCCTTTTATAGGTTTAAGGAGCCTTGTACAAAAAGCTAAGATCAACTATTTTAGGAAGAGACATAAGATAAACATACTCAAATAACTTATTGACTAAATCATTTAAACACTTAAGAATATATTCTGAATTCTTATCTTCATATTTTGTCCACCAGCTTGAGGAATTCATCATTGGCAGATTTAGTCCTTGTCTTTGTGTTAAGATTCTTCTTGTCAGCGCCTTGATAATTCTTATCAACGTCTCATCTGTCAACGCCTCGTTTACTCTTGTCAGCGTCCAAGTTCCTCTTGTCAGCGTCTAGGGACTTAGTCAATTTTATTCCCAACATTAATTACATGGAAGCTACTAGAAAAGACTAGAAACCAACAATCAAGACTAAACCGCTAAGTCAATATTTATTAAGCAAAAAATATTTTACAAGCGAGGGGAGAATAAGCAAACAACGAGAACACATGAGTTTTTGAAAGAATACGAGTACTCTACATTTAGCATAGTAACTTATAATTAACTCTATCATTTCTCGTCCTCATTTAAGAGACTTAGCCTAATATAAAAGTTAAGGAATCGAAGCTAAGTGCTCAACACGTAAGGTCGAGTCAAAAAGTACTCTTATTCTCGCCATCAGAAAACCTACATTCGTGTCTTCAAACACTTATAAAACATGAGAAAAAAATTAAATTTGGCCATTCTTAGCCTTATTTTGCAACAAAATGATGAAAAAAAAAGATAAACTTTGGAAAGCGTGAAGGTTTGGCAAGGCAAGAATCCATTCACCCCCCATACTAAAGTTAAACATTGTCCTCAATGTTTCGAGTCTAAGGGTAGGATACCCCCATACTAGAGACGTAGTCGAATGCTTAATCTAGCATGGAAAGGGTGTAACTGTTAAATTTAAAGTCGTTTATGAAGTGTGCTATAAACCTAAGGTTAGAACATATAAGGATATATCATGGATATTGAGAAATACTTCCAAGCAAACGATCGAGTGCTCCTATAAAACAAACACGAGAGGCTCCATTCGTGAAGATCATGATCATCTAAAAACACAATGCACAAACAACCACGAAACATAGGTTGGAAGGGCACAAATCCCCTCAAGTTAAACTAATTAGAAAATGATAATATGTACATGGATAAGCATAGGTCTCCCCACGAGGCACCTTGTTTTTGATAACCGAGTCAAAAGCTCGACTCGAATCCCCCATAAATGTGATCATTTAAGGGATAATCATGGTATGGTTAATTTTTGGTGGGGCTTATAAGATAAACAAGGCCCAAAAACAACCAGTATTAAGGACTAAGTCCTTTGATGGTGTAAAATATCGGGATCGAAGATGGCGTTCTCGTTTTCATTGGATAAACAAATCAACGCCACTTCAACATGTGCCAACCCAAACCCAAAGGGTTTAAAGAAAATAGATGAGAAGAAATAGAAGGGTGGGACAATGGGTAAGTCACAAAAACCATGAGCTACTCGAGGTAGACTCGCACCAATCAAATAGAAAGATTATCCATTTATTGCATCGGTGGAAGACCGAGATTTCCCTTTATAAGCAATTCCGGGATCAAATATCTCGTCCTCGGTGGAGAAAGGGGAGGGAACATAAGGGGCTTCCCCCACAGTAGGTCCACACAAAGCATCGTCAAAAGGAGAAGACGAGCTTGTAGCACTCAAAACACGAGGTGATGACGGAGTTAGAATTGTAGAAAAGAAATTAAATCCAATTCAAATTTTTTTACTTTTTCATCTTTTGAAAACTCCTTATGAAAACCCGACTTGATTATGTCAAAAATATTTGGTGTTTCTAAAACGATGTTAGGCACACTAAAAATTCTCACATTTAAAAACCGTTTTGGCTTTGGTGGTGGTAAGTTCTTAAAACGTTTGTCAACAAAGAACACCGCCCCATTGGGGTCAACATATTCATCATCCGAATAATCATTCGTGATTGGAAACGTAGGCTTAACACTCTTAACCTCCACCGGCGGAGAGGACGGAAAATCATTTTCATCAACAACTCCTAACACTCTTTTTGAAATTCTTTTGCAAATGTTTTTTATGGGATTAACATTGTTCAAAGACGTGATAGAATACACATGAGAAAGCGTAGAGTTTTGAGTTGCATTTATGACGAGTTCTTCCTCATTGAAACGTAGAGTGATTTTCCTAGCATGCACATCGATAAGTGCTCTAGAGGTATCCAAAAATGATCGACCTAAAATTAGAGGAACTTTAGGATCGATGGGAATGTCAACAACGATAAAGTCCACGGGATAGTAAAACTTTCCAACTTTCACGAAGACGTCTTCGGCAACTCCACAAGCTAGAATCGTAGAATGATCGGCCATCTCGATTGACATTCTTGAAGGAGTGAGATTAGGAAGATTGAGCGACTTATAAGTCTCAAGAGGCATCAAATTTATACTAGCACCAAGATCGTCCAAGGCGTAGCATTCCTCCATATCTTGTATTGCACATGGGATTAAAAATTTACCGGGATCACCGACTTTTGAGGTATGCGGCTAAGAAAAACCGAAGAACAACTAGACGACTTTTGGAATTTCTCTTTGTTATTCAACATACTTTTGAAGTTTGCGGCAAATCGAGGCATCATGACCAAGGCGTCGGCAAAACTTATATTAAAATGCAAGTCACGAAACATTTACATAAAAAGTTCAAATTGATAATTGTTACGTTCTTGTGCCTTTTCCTTGTTTCGTCTTGAAGGGTAACGTAAGGGTGGTGTAGGTTGGGGCATAGGCAATGGCCTTGGAATCTCGGGTTCCACTATTGGTATTGGTTCAACCGTAGGTGTGGTTTGAGCGGTACTTTATGGGCTTGGAAATTGCTCCTTTTCTACCACCACCTCGGGCTCTTTCTCTATTTCCTTCTTCGTAGAAGTACTTGGACGAGAAATGGGTTCATTGAAAGTTTTACCACTACGAGTAGTAATAACCTTCAATTCTCCTTTCGGGTTTACGATGGTATCACTAGGAAGGCCACCCGAAGAAGAAGGTTTACACATGATAGCTTCAAACATTTTTCCCATTCGATCTTCAAATTTAGATTCCCTAGCATCCGCTTTTAACAACTCTTGCTTAATCTCATGTTGACCTTGCTCCATTTTTTGTTGATTTTGTTGGAGACGTTGAACATTTCCTTCCATTTTATTAGCATGATTTTTCAATTCATTAGCAAGTTCGTTTTTAAGCTCGTTTTTCAACTCGGATCTTAAGCTAATCATCTCACGTTGCATGTTATCAAACTTAGCATCGTTTTCCTTTGCATAATCCAAAAATTCTCCATTAATATTTTTAGTGTGAGCATTTTGAAAACCTTGTATGGTAGTTTGAAAATCACGGTTTTGGTTTTGGTTTGAAATTTGCCCATTTCCACTTTGATAATTACCCTTGTTGAAGTCACGTGAATTCCCTTGATAAGCACCATTTTGATTGTTGTTTTGATAGTTGTTAGCATTTTGATTTTGTGGAGCTTGATTTTGGCGGGAACCTTGGCCGTTTTGGTTGTAAGTTCCCGTTGCTACATAAGAACTCGAAGTGTTACCACCGGCGGTAATGCACTCGGAAAGATCATGAGCTCCACCACAAGATAAACAACTCTTTTCAACCGCTTTAACCGATGCGGAATTCAAAGCATCTTGTGCTTTCCAATGAGTCATATGAGTCGAAAACCTATCGAAAAACTGATTCTCCTCATTTGCTTCATCTTGCAAGGCACTCATGTTACGAGACGACGATGACGAACCCATAGTGGCAACACTTGGTGTGTTACGAGGGCTATAAACCTTAGACCTATTCTCAATGATTTTTAAAGCCTCGTCGGTCGTTTTGCACAAAAAATTACCACCCGCGATAGCATTTAAGTAATCTCGTTCATGATCATTAAGCCCATTATAAAAAGTGTCAATTTGATGTAATTCGGAAAAATCACGGTGTGGACATTCATGTAACATTTCTTTAAACCTTTCCCAAGCCATTGAAAAACTTTCATTAGACCTTTGAGTAAATCGTGAAATCTCGGTTTTCAAATGTGTTGTTTTAGATGGTGGAAAAAATTGATTCACAAACGTAGAAACGAGATCACCCCACGTCAAAATCGAATTTGGGGGTTCTTTCTCGAGCCATATCTTGGCGGGTCCATCTAACGAGTATGGAAACAACATCATATTAATGGCATCGTGGGGTACATCCTTAAACTTGCTTGTCGCGGTGAGACGATTGAATTGCCTAATGTGATAATGTGGGTTGTCTTTTTCGTGTCCGCGAAACTTGTTGGCTTGAAGCATAGACATTAAACCCGTCTTGATCTCGAAGTTCTCCGCAAGGATGGCGGGAATCACAATGGCCTCTCCAAAACCCTCGGTGGGTGCTTGAAGCAACTCCATCATAGTACGATTATCCATGATAGCTTCTTGTTCTATAAGGGGTTCCTCACTTGGAGTCTCTTCACTAGAAGGTGTTGGTGTATTTTCCTTTCGATTACGACGTTTACGTGCACGTCTTGCTTGATTACGAGTAAGCATAAACGTCATGTACAACGTGGGGACGACCAAAGAAGATTCTTTTTGGTGTTTTTGACTTTTCAATTTTTTGGATTTTTGATTGTTTTAAATTTTTTTGGATTTTGTGATTGTATTAAGTAGATAAAAATCTACAAATCTCCTACTTAATCAAATCTCTTGATTAAAGAAGCCTCAAGGAATGAAAACGATCACATGAAGTGAACGCCTTCGATGACTTTAGAACGTTGGTGGAACACCAAAACGTTCAAGAGGGTTTAATCAAATGAAACCAAGAAAATATATATGATACTTAGATAATACTTTGGTTGGCAAACCCTCAATTAGCCCTTTTTTATCTAAACACTCACAAGCAAGCGGGAAAACGAGGCGGCGGGAAGCACTTAAGAGCCTTTTTCCTTAGGGTATATTTTATAATACCCACCTTATACCCACCTTATAGTTTGTGTTTGTCAAAATTAAGCTTCACGAAAGTATTTATCTATTTTGCCTTTTCTTTCTTGTTTGAGATTCGAATACAATGATTGAGTAATGACCTCCCAATCAAGGTTGTGTTTTCACACTTTTGGAGTACTTGTGAATTTATTGTTCTACGTATACAATATAGTGATAGTATTCACAAAAAAAACCGATAATACGTATTAGTAGAGTGCTACTAATACAAATAATATTTATGGTTAGTATAAAAACAACAATTTTTCAAATCAAAAAACAACACGCCTCCCCGGAAGCGGCGCCAAAATGATGTAGTGGTTTTAATACTCTTTAGGAAAAGAGAGCAAAAGTGGCAAGTATTAATGGTCGGTTTAGGAAAACCAAGCACTAATGACCCAAAGTGGGGATCGTTCTCAAGGAGGCAAGTGCGTTGTGTTCAGAAATGATTAATGGTTTGTGATTATATTGATGAGAAATGAAAAGAAGAAAAGAGATTAGAAGAGAATGGCGGTTACGATTATGAATTAAACTAAGACGAATAGTCATGCACGTAAAACCGTAAAAAGCGACAAAATTAAAATTTTACCCTAAAAATTCCTAGAAAATTGCAATAAATCCAAAAAAATGTAATTAGAGTTTACAAAAAATCAAAAATCAAATTTTTTAATGCTAATTAAAGCCCGAAAAATCAATTTAATTAACAAAAAGCCCAAAATGAGATTTTTTTGGTTGTAAACCTCCAAAATGACTTAACTAAATTTATAACTATTTTTAAAAATTTTAAAATTAATAAAAACAATTTAAAAACAATTAAAAACTATTAAAACTTAAAATAATTCTAAAATTTAATCTAATGACAATAAAATTATTTTACAAAATTGTAAAATTCCGTACTTAATCTATTTAAACTAAGAAAAATGAAAAACTTTGAAAAATCTAAATTTTAATTTTTAATAATAAAATAATATTAAAAATCCAAAAATTATAAAAAATTCTAAAAACTTGCAAACTAGTTTATTTTAACCTAATTAAACAGAAAATGAACTTGATATACCAAAAATACCCCTATTGGGCCTTCAAATGGGCCAAATACCTAAACAGATCCTTAATGGGCTTAGAATTAGGCCAATAAGGAAAAGTTCTTAGAAATGGCCCAAAAGCTCCAGTCAAGCTTAAAAGTTGTTTTTAAACACAAATTTCCAAAGGCCCAAAAGCTGAAAATGAGCTTAAGCTAGCTTTTTTCAAAACAGCTTATTCTTAATGGGCTTTTTGGCCCATTAAGCTATAAGCTGATGCCATAAGCTAAAATTTTACCCACGTCCTTCTCTTGACCTAATTAAGCTATTTGCAAAAAGAAACTTGAAATAAGCTCAAGGAATAAGCCTGAAATAAGCCAAAGCCCTCTTCACAAAACGACAAAATAGTTGTTTTTAAGTTCTAGGCTATTTCAAGAGCCGATTCAAGTTGCAATTAGTCACAAATGGCTTAACTAAGCTTAATCAACAAAAAGTTTTCCAATAAGAACACTCAATAAGCTAAAATAAGCAAAAAACTGATTTTGAAAAAGACAAAATAATCGTTTTCTAGTCAAAACCTAAAACCAAAAGCTGTAAACTTCTAGAATGACTTATAAGCTCAAAATATTAAGACCTATTACGAAAAATAAGTTTTTGCACATTAGAATAAGCTAGAATGAACAAGTGATAAGTTGTTGACCAGTTATAACTAGAGTGGCTAGAAGCAGGGCAAAGGAGTTCCCACTGCCTTGACTTTTTTACTTTGATTTTAAGAGAGTTTCACTTGGTTTTGTTGGACAATCAAGGCACCCTTGTGATCAGTGAATCACAAGGAGTAAATAACAAGCAAACAATCACAAAAACACCCATCCAATCATTGCAGTTAATCCAATCTATGCTCAGATATGTTCCAGACAAGTAATAAGCAGGTCTGATGATTATAAGCTACTTTTAAGCTAGTAAAAGCTAACCACAAACCACCAAATGCATACACAAGCTCAATACAACTTAAAGAAACACATATTAACTCTTATCATGCAATGAATCCAACTTATGAACAAGATCTAAGCAAGAACAGTTACTGATGAACAATGATGAACACAAGAACAATGTTTGCTGATCTACTTGACACTAAATTCAAATTCAAGGCCCCTGATCTATCACACAGGTTGCAATAACAATGATTTAACACTTGTTAGCTGTAGGTTAATATGCAAACTAGTTGTGCACCAGATTTCAGAGCAAAACAACAAGTTTTCAAGATTTTATAGCCAATTGTTTGATTAAGTAATTCAAGGCATAAATTTTACATATATGAGAACTCAAACACCTCAATAACTTATAACAACTCAAATAACACCACAACACTTACTCAAAATCATACAAACTTGAACCAACAGTCAATCCCAAACACCCTTTTCACTTTTTAAAACCAATTTTAACAAAGTAAAAGTATTCTCAAGATTGATTTAAGCCCCCAATAAGTATCATAACACACAACATATGAACTAAGAACCAATTTGCAGGCATAAAAACACACTTATACCACCAGAATCACAAAATCACTTAAAACCCAATACTTAATCAGAAAGATGAAAGTTTGAGAGTTCAAACCTCCAAAATGTACATCCATACTTTGGAATCAATGAGCTGAGGTGCTAGCAAGAAAAAGCATCAGCTTCCCCCTGCTAAGTACAACAAACAAGCCCAGCCAAAGGCTTGAGCCTAGGTTAGCACAAATCAGATAAATCAAGGTGACAAAAGACTAAGTCTTTGCAACACTTAGGCTCTCACAAGCCTTATACCTTTCCTTAAGGCCTCACTACCCCTTAATCAACCAAGATTAGGAGGCTATGATCACCCTTAAGTTCAAACTACAAGTTGTTGAACCAAAAGCACTTAGCAAACAACTTAGGCAGATTTTTGTTATAAAAACGTATAACCAAATTCCAATATTGCTTAATCTAGTTGATTTGTGACTTATGTAACTTAAAGAAACACCTCAATGAACAATCATCACCAAGCACAAGCCAAATTCTTGACCTCAGCAAGAAAAAAGGGACTCACATGCTTATAGGCACTCTTGGACTTGTTCAAGGTTTTGTTTAAGTATAAAAACATGACAATTAACTACTCAACACAATAACAAACAATGGAACTCAGTTTTAAATCATAACACAACACCACAATTTTATAAATTCAGAAAAGGGCTTTACAAGGTTTGATAAATGAAAAACTGAGAACAAGGCTAAATGTTGTGATACTAATGCATTATATAGGCTACATGAAGTCCTAAGATACTGAAAAATAAAGGAAAACCCTAGTGGTAAACTTCCAGAAATGCCCTTGTCGATTTTGAATTTTCTTGAGCTCATGTGACTGAATTTTGGTAGTTTGTTGAGGTGTCAAGCATGTGGAAGTGATCAAGGGCTCATAAGGTGCTTAAGTTTGAAGCAAGAAGCTTGGTCGTTGGATGGATGGCAGCTTTTGTTATTTTCTCCCAAAGTGTAGCAGGGGAATCATGTGTGGGGCTGTTGGTTGGTGAGGTGTCAAGTTTATGAGTTGGGTTGTGTTCATTAGCACCTTAATCACTAATCTGGAAAGTATTAAGGTCTAGTTACATGTAATTAGGAAAAACCCAATTGTGTTCATCACGTGAATATTAGAGGTTTAATCTGGTTTGGGTTTTGAATTGTTGTTTAGCGTGTTTTTATTAAACTAATCAGAGATTAGTTTAAACCGTTGTGGGTGGGAAATGAGGTGGCAGAAAAGGGGGGTTGTGATTGGTGAAGATAGTGAGTGAGGCACGTCTCACCCCCTCACTGGTTAAGGTACGTTTGTTGTCTGCCAAGTTTAATCCCTATTCTCTTCCTTACTTGTCACTTGCACTTTTTCAGCTGAAAATTAGAATTCTTTATTAATGAAGTTTTAAAACTTCTATTTTGGCTAGAAAACTTTTCACAAGGACTTGTTTTGTATTTCTTTGATATTTGAAGGACTGATCTTGCACATTTTTGAACTTTGAAGGTCTTCATGGTATGTTTGAATATAAGGAAGACCAATATTGATAATTTAGTTTTGTTAAGGGACTAAACTTGCCAATTCTTCAAAGTGGAGGGTCCTTTTTGCAATTTTGACAAACTTCAAGGACCAAACTTGTTATTATGAATATACAAGGGTTTAAAGTGTCAATTATTCAATATTGGAGGACCCTTCTTGTATAATCTTCAAATCTTCAAGGTTTATTCTTGGAAAATCATCACTTGGGCTTCGTTCATTGTGCGGCTTTGTTTCCCGTGTTAGTTTTTGCTTGTTCTTTGTGATCTTTTGTGATTTCCTCAATATCCGTACCTAAAATACACAAGTAACAAACACAAGCATATATTTGTCATATTCAATGATATTTTATGCATTTTAAGCCCATTTTGGACGATGAGACTATGTATAAAAGCAGTCTCATCACTTCTCTTTCCTCAACCTTGAGGGATAAGGTATGTCGGGTTGAGATGAAGGCTTTGGAATGGAATTCTCACTCACATCCTTGGGTGGTGGAGGGGAAGAAATAGAAGGTGGAGGAATCGATGAAGGGGTCTCGTTCTCCTTTGTCACAATCACCGGTGTAGGTGTAGGAATCTCGGGTTTCTTTAAACCTTTGCCACTTCGGGTGGTGATTGCTTTCATCTCCCCTCTTGGATTAGAAACGGTGTTACTCGGAAGAGAACCTGAACCAGAGGCTTGATTACTTGGGAAGAAACTAGCCATCATATCCCTTAAGTCATTCGTTTGACTGCTTAAAGAGTTTCGCATATCGGCTCGAAGACCATTCCCTTGTTTCACCATATCTCCTTTCAAGTTGATGATTTGACTATGAAGATTCTTCACTAGCGCGTCATTAGTCCTCATGTAAGTTTCAACCTCGTGATTAAATGCGGTGGGTTGGTTGGCAGTAGGAGCTTGGTATGCAGGTGGTTGATAAGCGGGTTGTTGGTAAACTTGATTGTTTCCTTGAGGTGGATATGGCTTTCTTTGGGTTTGATATTGATTAGGAGCTCGAATTTGGTTTTGATTGGTGCGTTTGAAATTGTTTTGGTTTTGAGGAGGAAAACCGGGTGGTGAAAGGAAGTTGTTTGAACGATAATTTAGCAAATTTCGGTCACCTTGAGGACGAGCTTGATAGCCTCCCGTAGAAAAGTTACCGTTGGCGGCATACATATTTTCCGGATTGTCATGAGTAGAAGGACAATCAGTGTATGAGTGAGAACCACCGCAAATCTCACAAGAAGTTGCTACATCTTTAGCTTTTTGAAATTGGTTTGTAGCCATGGTTAAGAAGTTTTTGTTCATCTCGGCAATTTGGCGGGTAAGTTTGGTTATCTCTAGGTTTGATGAAGTAGAAGAAACATTGGCCCTTGATTTATTCCTTGAAGATGCAGATGAATCCCAATTTTTATGGTGAGTGGTCATGTTCTCTATAAGCTCTCTACACTCCTCAGGTCTTCTCTTCATGAATGTACCACCGGCGGCAGCATTAATCGTATCACGATCATGAAAAGTTAAACCATTGTAGAAAGTATCAATCAAAGTAACGGGGAGCATGTTATGGTTCGGACAACGGTCGATCAAGACATTATAACGTTCCCAAGCATCGAAAGGCGACTCATCAGGTTCTTGAGTGAAACCACTGATTTGGTTGCGAAGACTAGTGACCATGGATGGTGGAAAGTAGCGCGACAAAATTTTTTGAGTCATGTCATTCCATGTATGAATTGAGTTTTTGGGAAGACGATCAAACCATTTTTTGGCATGGTGGGATAAAGTGTGCGGAAAAAGGTGAAGGCGAAGAAAATGCATTGAAACACCGGGCAATTTCATGCTTTGAGGGACGGTTATGAATTTGTCAAGATGTTTGTTGGCATCATCATCCGGTAATCCACGAAATGGACAAGCGTTTTGAACATGTTGGATCATGTGATGCTTCAACGAAATTTTAGGAGCCGTGATTTTCATCGGCGCAATCGGTCCTCCGCGTCCGTTCATGGTTGGTTGACAAAGCTCCTCCATCGTTCGAAGGTCGGGTGGGAGAACATTGTTGTTGTTTTTATTCAAATTGGGGTGAGGTGGATTGTTATTATTGTTATGCACACCAGCCATATCTAAGTCCCTAAGAGTCTCGGGCTTAGAATAAGCCGTAAATCGAGTACGCATACACTAAAAGGAAATAAAATATTTTTGGTTTTTTATCTTTTTTATTGTTTTGGATTTTTGAAAATTTTATATTTTTTTAGGATTTTTGAAATTTTTTGCGCTTGAAAATAACGTTCCCAAAAGAACGGATCCCAAAATCCAATTTTTCACACTAAAAACCGTTAATCTTTACGAAAAGAGTCGGCAGCGGCGCCATTTGATACTAGCGTTTTATGTGTTCTCTTTGAAGTGTTGTTCGTACTCGATTCACTCCGAATTGATCACGGCTTAAAGGTGGAATTATTGGTGTTGGTCACTAAAAGGGAGAGCTTTTGATTGTCTAATCTACATGTAAACATAAAAGTTACACATATAAAAATAACTGAGGAATCTGACCTTGATTATCTGGGTAAACTGATCTCTGAATTTCTGGAAAAATCAACAAGTTCGGAAAAACAGCATAAATTCGGATAAATGATATGTTTTCAGAACAGAAGTACTTCTTCGGAATCAACAAGTATTTTCGGATAAACTCAGTAAATTCGGAATAACATGGATTTTCAGAATAATTCAACTAATTCGGAATACTCAGCTTTTTCGGAATAAAGGGGCCATTTGGGATAAAACATACATTTTCGGAAAAATGGAAATATTCGGAATAACTGCTCTTTTTAGGATAAATGAGAATCTTCGGAAAAATCTAATAATTTCGGAATAAGGAAGGTTTTTCGGAAAAATATGGATATTCGGAATAAAGCCTTTTTCGGAGAAACCAAGATCTTCGGGATAATGGTTAAATTCGGATAAACATGCTTTCTTCGGATAAATCAAGAAATTAAGAGAAATGCATATTTTCGAGAAAACATGGGGTTTTCAGAGTAAACTGGTTTTTAGTGAAACAGTAAACATCGGATATAGTGAATTTCAGATAAATGCTTTTCTTCGGAATAAATGGTGAATCTTCGGATTCTCAAAACCCTTTTCTGAAGATTTTGAAGAACAGATACAGATAACAGTAATATCAAAGCTAATGAAATAAGCTACGAATAAGCACGAATCAAACAAGCAATTAACCAAAACCAAAACCAAATCAATTTTAAGAAAAACTAAATAAGCCACAAATCAAAAACTTTCAAAACACAAATTAATCAAAATTATTAAAATCAACTCTTAATCAAAACTATTAATCTATTAAACCAATTTAATCAAAAATAAGCCAAACACTAATACATCAACAACCACAATAAGCTTAAAACATCTACCACATCAAAACTAAAAGATCAATCACATGAATAAATCAATCACAAAACCAACTAGATGAAATCAACTACATGATCAATTAAATCACCACAAGATTAAGAAAGGTAGAATGAGAGATATGAAATAAACTTGATTAAATTGAAGATTAAGATTCAAAGTTACAAGATTAAGATGAAGATTAAGAAAACTTAAAGAGAAAGCTAGAAAGAGAAATAAACACACTAATTACCTACTAAAAATTAAAGACTAAAATTAACTACTTAAATAACACCCTCCTAATGAAGGATTAGGAGGGTATATATAGGAGAAGGGGAGGGTCGTGTGTCTTCTCTCTTTCTTCTTCTTTTCTCGACTTTTAATTAACTCGTCTTTGTCTCGGGATTAGTCGAATGATAACTTGAACTCGTCTTCTAATTTTCTTCTTTTAGTAGACTTGGTTCTTCGACTTTGTTAAACTTCCATCTTTAGACTTTTTCTTTGATAAATCTTCAGAATAGGCCTTTAACTTCCGTTCTTCTTGCACTTTTGATCTTTTGACTTCGTCTTTTGTCTTTTTCTTCGATAAAAGCCCGTGAAAGCCCGTGTTTTCTTCCTTTTTCGTATTTTTGTCCTAAAACACAATAAAAACACAAACCACGCATAATTCCGACTTTTACGACATAAAATACACGTTTTGGTCTTGTTATTATTGGAAATAAGTGGTAATAGGATAAGTGTTTACACACTTATTAACACTCAAAAATTGTTTTGATAAACTATTAAACACAAGGACTAAAATTGTAAATAAAAAAAGTCTAGGGCTTAATAAATGTCATTCGTGACACCCTAAGGACCATTTTTGAAAGTTTCTAGAAGTTGTTTTGTCATTTCATAACCCTAAGGACCACTTTTGTAATAAGACGAAACATAAAGAAGCCCTAGGGACTGTTTTTGCCATTGTATGAAAGTTATAAAACCTAGTTAAAACTAGGAGGACTAATTCTGCCATAACCTGAAAGTATAACAAGCCCTAGGTACTAAAAGTGTAAAATCTAAAAGTTTTACTTTACTTAAAATATGGAGGGACTTGTTTTGCAACATTCCAAAACTTTAACAAACCTAACCCTTATTCTATTTTTAATTTAGTAAGACTTAAATAAACCCTAAAACATAAGGATTTAAATTATAAATTCTTAAATGTGTAACTTATAAATTATTTTATAAATTTTTGGAAAATTTTTGGGAACTTTAAAGTTAAACAAAATATTGATATTTTACTTTACAAAATAAAATATTTAAATTTTACTTTGTGAGATAAAATGTATAAACTATATGTATATGGGTAAACTAAATACATGTACTTATATACTTTGATGGAACGAATTTATATAAATGATTAATTAATTAAATACAAGTACGTATAGAAAAATTAAAAGTAAAAAAATTTATTTTACTTAAACGGGAAACTTAATTACGAGTTCAAATGAATATTATTAATACTTGTACTACAGTCATTTAAGTAAATATTGTAGCATTAATAAACTGATTAAAATTTGTATAAGCATATGCATACGTTTTCTTGTATTATTTATTAAGACTGTACTATTTAATTAGGCAGTAGACCGTGACGTAACATTATTTGGAATTCTTTTATATTTGCACAGCCTTTACAAAACTCCAAGGTGAGTTTACAGCCCCATATGAACTATTGATAAACTTTTCCTCTACGAGAGAGAAAACATGTAACTATTTTATTGGACATAACTGAATTGTATAAACTTGATTACGATTGACTATTATAGAAACTGTTAAATTATTGTAATTGCTCGAATGTTATAAATAGATCTACTTGGGACTGACCATCCCCATCTGGGTGAGTCATGCTCACTATGCCTTGGCCGGGACAACAGATGTATACCATGTTGGAACTGGTTTGGGTGTCTTTTTGTAGGACACCAAGTTCTCATCTATTGAGGACTATAGAAAGTTAAGCTTCAGTTTCGAGTAATAGAAAATGTAATCTATCTTTCTTAGTAAAAATGCTTTGTGCATTGTTACTAATATGATTGATGTATGTCCAAACTAATCTTTATTAAACTTGTAAATTCACCAACTTTATGTTGACCCTCTAAGCATGTTTTTTTCAGGAAAATGAAGTTCATACGTGGTGTGTGCATGGACTCAAGCATCATTATAATCTGCATTGTAGGACTCATCGGGGATTCTATTTAGGAAAAATAAACATCTTACTTATATCATGTTAAGGACAATTTTTATAAATTTGTACAATGATCATGTAATATGTTTTGAATAATTTCTTATATTATGCTCTATGAACTATGTGCTATCGATCCACCCTTGTGACATCTCAGTTCATAATTCCGCAATATTTTGACCCAACCTGGGGTGTCACTGAGAATGGTATCAGAGCATTAGTTATAGAGAACCAGATAAATTTTTATATAAAATAATAATAAAATAAATTTTCTTTTATTTAAAACTAGACTATAACTTTACAAAAATCTTTTGGGATTTTTTTTGGGACCATAATAGTCAAGCATGTAGATCGTAGGGCATGTATGTATGTTACGTGAACTAAGTGTGCATTCATATTTCTTTTGGTCTGGTAAATGATTATATATATAAATATTAATATATATATATAACCTTAAAACATTGCGATGTTTGTTTAATAGGGTATACTTCATAAACTTGTAACCAAAAATAATTTTTTTTCTTTTGTTTGTAAGCTTATACTTACTTCAAATTTAAAATAATATTATTTCCAGAGTATCATGACTCCACCTATTGCACCTCCGAATCTCCTACCAGAGATAGCCCCTGTTCCAGCTATCCCTTCATCACCACGATCAGTACAGTATGGATGGCTATCGGCCTCAGACTCAGAGGACGACCAGCCTATCGGAGTTGTACTTCCCGATGACTCTTTTTCTGCCCCAGCATCAGCTATACTGGTCCCCACCACTATGGAGGAGGACCGGGTATCTCCTGACCTACCATCTTCTACACCTTCATCATTACCACCGGGCTATTTTCCCGAGTCTCCACTTTCTTGGAAGAGGAGGTATGAGGCTATACCCGACTCCACTTTCGAGATCGGGGAGGGTTCCGGGGCAGGACATGTCTATCTCGTCCAAGCCCAAATCGCCACAATGGCCGCACGCCAGGAGCGGGATATATCAGACCTTCGCGACCTACTGACAGCAGGCCAAGTGGGCTACACTGCCATCCATAAGCGTATTGACTCTCTCACTCACACTATGAGGGGAGAAGCCCAAGCAGCCAGAGGTGTTTAGGCTATGACTGACGAGGCATTACAGTGGTTATTAGAGGAGAACTACCGTCTCCATCAGCGTATCCATGTCATGGAGGCTCTTCAGAATCAGACCCATGCTGCTCTATCTGCTCAGGAGAAGTCGTTGTCTATTTTCTTTGACCTCGCCACCGTCCGACACGATGGGGTTACTACAGAGATGGCTTATCTTCGAGGGGCTGTCGACAGACTTCAGGCCCAGCTGCTAACAGCACTCTGTATGCTTAAGGAGACCCGAGTGACAGTTCGGACATTATGGAGTACCAAGAGAGCATCTGCAGCTTCACTAGCCCCACCAGCACCAGCTGTAAAACCTGTAAATTTCAGGTTTTGACTATGTCATCATTATACACGTCACCTCATGATATCTGTATATATATTACCACTTTTGCATGAAAACTTTTTAGCAATCATATGCATCATACATGAGCATACATTATTTTAATCATCAGAACATGAAAACATTTGATCACGTAGCATTACATTATGACTTTGAGTATTTAATCATAAGACACAACCACATTTGTATGACTACATTATATGGACATGCGGGACAGTAAACAATCACTTCTTTTGGACATTTAAGTCACCTGAACTTATAATCATAAGCATTTATCATATTGATTTATATAAAATATCCAAACTCATGATCACAATTAATAACATTTACCTAAGAACTATTTTAAGCTTTTAAAATAGATATATATCAAATCAAATCAAATCAAATCAAATCAAAAACCCTTATATAGGAAGGATGGTGAAACAATTCCTTAAATACAAAATTCTATTAAAATGACACATGTAATTCATTAAAGGGTTTCCATAAATACTTCAAAAAGAAAGTAGGAATTACAAATGATAACTTAAATACAAAATTCTATAAAAATATATAAGGAAGGATGGTGAAACAATGCCTTAAATACAAAATTCTATAAAAATTATTCCATAAAATGCTTCAAAAATAAAATGAAATTACACATGATGCCTTAAATACAAAATACTATATAAATATGTAGAGGAATTACAAATGATGCCTTAAATACAAAATTCTATAAAAATATATAAGGAAAGATGGTGCAACAATGCCTTAAATATAAATTTGTATAAAAATGATTCCATAAAATGCTTTAAAAATAAAATATGAATTACAAATGATGCCTTAAATACAAAATTCTATCAAAATATATATAGGAATTACAAATGATGCCTTAAATACAAAATTCTATAAAAATATATAAGGAAGGTTGGTGAAACAATGCCTTAAATATAAAATTTTATAAAAATGATTCCATAAAATGCTTCAAAAATAAAATAGGAATTACAAATGATGCCTTAAATACAAAATTCTATAAACAAATATATATGAATTACAAATGATGCCTTAAATACAAAATTCTATAAAATATATAAGGAAGAATGGTGAAACAATGCCTTAAATACAAAACTCTATAAAAATGATTCCATAAAATGCTTCAAAAATAAAATAGGAATTACAAATGATGCTTTAAATATAAAATTCTATAAAAATATATATAGGAATTACAAATGATGCCTTAAATACAAAGTTCTATAAAAATATATAAGGAAGGATGGTGAAACAATGCCTTAAATACAAAATACTATAAAAATGATTACATAAAATGCTTCAAAAATAAAATAGGAATTACAAATTATGCCTTAAATACAAAATTCTATAAAAATATATATAGGAATTACAAATGATGCCTTAAATACAAAATTCTATAAAAATATATAAGAAAGGATGGTGAAACAATGCCTTAAATACAAAATTCTATAAAAATGATTCCATAAAATGCTTCAAAAATAAAATAGGGATTACAAATGATGCCTTAAATATAAAATTCTATAAAAATATGCATAGGAATTACAAATACAAAATTCTATAAAAATATATAAGGAATGATGGTGAAATAATGCCTTAAATATAAAATTTTATAAAAATAATTCAATAAAATGCTTCAAAAATATAATAGGAATTACAAATGATGCCTTAAATACAAAATTCAACAAAAATATGTATAGGAATTACAAATTATGCCTTAAATACAAAATTATATAAAAATATATAAGGAAGGATGGTGAAACAATGCCTTAAATACAAACTTCCATAAAAATGATTCCATAAAATGCTTCAAAAATAAAATAAGAATTACAAATGATGCCTTAAATACAAAATTCTATAAAATATATATAGGAATTATAAATGATGCCTTAAATACAAAATTCTATAAAAATATATAACGAAGGATGGTGAAACAATGCGTTAAATACAAAATTCTATAAAAATGCTAAAAATATATATAGGAATTACAAATGATGCCATAAATACAAAATTCTATAAAAATATATAAGGAAGGATAGTGAAATAATGTCTTAAATATAAAATTTTATAAAAATGATTCCATAAAATGCTTCAAAAATATAATAGGAATTACAAATGATGTCTTAAATACAAAAATCTATAAAAATATGTATGAATTACAAATGATGCCTTAAATACAAAATTATATAAAAATATATAAGGAAGGATGGTGAAACAATGCCTTAAATACAAAATTCCATAAAAATGATTCCATAAAATGCTTCAAAAATAAAATAGGAATTACAAATGATGCCTTAAATACAAAATTCTATAAAATATATATAGGAATTACAAATGATAGCTTAAATACAAAATTTTATAAAAATATATAAGGAAGGATGGTGAAACAATGCCTTAAATACAAAATTCTATAAAAATGCACAACAATAATATTAATTCCAAAAAAAATGTAAAAACGTTATTCATAACATTAACATATACAAAATTTATTACCTCATAAAATTCAAAAATACATAAAATATTTATACAGTATTATTAAAATTATAAAAAAAATTTATGTAAAAAACTTATTCATACCTTTAACGTATGCAAATTCAATTAACTCATAATATTTTTAAATAAATAAAATATTTTAAACTATGTTATTTTGTCTATTCTATGCTACATTATTAAAATATCAATGCCATAACTAACACTATATATACTAAACTTCTAATACAAACACACATAAATTCAATTTTCATTAAAAAATATATATACTTAAAGCTAGCCCGTCCACCGGACGGGTCTAACGGCTAGTATATATATATATATATATATATATATATATATATATATATATATATATATATATATATATATATATATATATATATATATTTATATATATATATATATATATATATATATATATATATATATATATATATATATATATATATTCCTCACCTCATTAATGATACTACGATACGACCTTAACTGTTTTTATTATTAAACATTACATATAACCATCCTAACTTATTAAACAAACTTGTTTGCTTTTTATAAAGTAAATTATACTCTCATTTAATTACGACCGTACTTTCACCAAGGATCCCAAACTTAACCAAAATCAACGTAGACTTAAACCTACTCACACAATACTATACCTACACACCTAGTAACTATACTTAGACATAAGACTTAAACATAAAACTACCTTAGACTCACTTATTAGCCGAATATATACAACATGCATAACAATACATACCTAAAACCTTTACCAAATATACATTTGACTTTCTAGACTTGGTATAACACACTACATTAAACCATACACTATTTGAGCACTCTCCTTTCCTTTGACTAAGCCAAAACCGTCGGCTATATGCCCAAAACCAAGACACTATGTACATTTTAGCATTAAAGGAATGTACTATCAATGTTAAGGCTTAGTTATGCAAGTATATGGGAATTAAGACACCTAGCACACATCCTTTTACCTTAGACGTGTGATAGAACCACACCACACATCCATTTGCCTTGTACAACATTTCCATTTATTACTAATACTATGCAAACACAACTTGTCCCTCTTGGTATACTAGTATGTGACGGCATGAGGGAATTTGGGGTCAAGTGTAAAATATTGGTAATTAAAACCTTGTACCTCAAATCCTAGGAACTAGATATGCTAAGTACTTTGTTAGATTGTCACATCTTGGGAACCCTCTCTCTTGTTGTGGCAAACCCCTAAGCCACACATACATTCCCTCTTTTGATATTTAGCTAATGCAAGTGAACTTCACATACCATTCACACTTCCACATTCGGATATCCCCTCAACAAAACACCTAGACAAAATCAAGCATTTACTTCTACATATTCTTGGTCTTCAGAAGCATTTAGTGCATGCTATTCAAGATACTTAGTAAGACGAATCAAGATCTCCTTAGGTCACGTATAATAAGAGCCCGACGCCTAGAACTCCTAATCCATAGTCATTACCACGTTTTCTTGAAACAAGTAAGTATGAGACTTCCCTAAACCTTTTCCTTATTCATTTTTACTTGTCATGCATGTAAAAACTATGGAAATGAAATTAGGAGTACATGCATACGTATAATACTCTTAGACAAGTCCTTAACAACAGATAAGCCCATGGCTTATATGATGTCCATGGATAATCTTGCTTCAAAACCCTAGGGATTTGTAAGAATATGCATATAGAACATAACATGAGCCCTAAGTAGTTAAACTAGTCATAAAAGCCTATAACATGTTATCTAAACCGAAACATATAAGCTTATATAAGCCCATGAATCATATAAGCATAGATCTATATAAGCTAGTCATAAAAGCCCTAAGACCTGATATAAGCCGAGACCTAGAGGCTTGTATAAGCCAAGTCATTGAAACCCTAAAACCTTGTATAAGCCGAGACCTAGAGACTTATATAAGCCAATTCATTGAAACCCTAAAATCTTATATATGCCGAGACATAGAAACGTGTATAAGCTAGCTCATATAAGCCCTAAGAACATTAAATAAGCCGAGCCATATAATCACTTATAAGCCTAATAAAGAAGCCATAAACTTGGATATAAGCCGAATAGAAATAAGCCATAAACTTAATTATAAGCCAAGTAAAACTTAAGCTATAAGCCCAACAAGTAAGTTATAATTACTAGCCCACTTAGTAAAACTTATTAAGTTAATTAAACAATCCCACTAGGCCCATATAATCCAAGCCGAGACCCTATTCGACCAACCAAGCCCAAAACATAATGTTGGAGACATTTCATGAATTTATAGCCAATTGGTGAAAGTTAGGGTCAAATATGTAACTTAACAAAACTTATATAAATACTTCGTGACTTTTAAGAAGTAAGAGGACCAAAAACTGCCAATTTTGAAAGTATAGGGTGCGTGTGTGTTTAAGTCGTGAGCTAAACAAAACAACAAGGACTAATTATGCCATTATTGGAACTTAATATAAGACCTAGTTTTCCCTTTTAAATATTTCGGGACTTCAAGGGCCATAAGTGTCACTTTTGGAAACTTAATACAAACCCTAATCTTATATTTAAATATTTCGAGACTTCAAGGACTAAAAGTGTAATTTTGGAAACTTAATACAAACCCTAAGCTTATATTTAAATATTTCGAGACTTCAAGGACTAAAAGTGTCATTTTGGAAACTTAATACAAACCCTAACTTTATATATTTAAATATTTCGAGACACTAAAGACTAAAAGTGTCACTTTGGAAACTTAAAACAAACCCTAACCCTTATTTAATTATTTTCGAGACATAGGGGGTGTTTTGTCATTTCCCCAAAGTTTTATAAGCCCTAGGGCGTTTTTTTGAAAATAAATAAAACGAACAAGGACTAACGACGCGATATACTTAACGAACAAAACCTTAAAGGTTATTTTTGTAAATAATTATACTAACAAGGACCCAAGTGTAAATTTAATTTAATTAAAATTTTAAAAAATTATTTTATTGATGAATTAACTTGGTCATTTGGATAATTTAACAAATTACTAAGTTTATTCACGAAACCTTATAAACTGAGAAATCACGTTAATTATATTGTTGAAGCCTTAAGAAGATTAAATAGTATTTTATTTTTTACAGTAAATTAAATGAAATAAAAATCTATATATTTAATTTATTACCCCTTTTTACTAGACAATTTATATATATTTTTAGAAACTAAAAATATATATATTTATAACTCACTATAAGTGTAAACACTTAAACAATCATAATAACTTATTAATTCGTGATCATGCATTTTCATCTGTACATTCATCATGCATTGCTATTTTGCATTTACTAAGGCATTTAAATTACTTAGGTAATTTCTCCAGTTCGTGATCATACTGTTCCAGTTTATTCAGTAACATCATCCCCACATCATTACCACTAAGGTGAGTTCATGACCCCATCTTTACCGTATTATAACTAGGGCAGAAAACATACAAAAACTATATATATATTTAAATTTGCAAACACGCACTGATAACAACAACCATTTATTGCCTATTGTTTGCCCCATACTCGTGGACTGTAATGGTTAATAGTGTAGCGCGAAATGTATGAATAGATCTATTCGGGTATTGACAACACCCGGCCTGCGTGACTTGCTATCACGAAACGCTTAGGCCAAGCAACAGGTTTATTTCATTATCGGACTGAGGGAACATCATCCGGATAGACCCAAATGGGCGTACTGAGCATCATTGTCTAGCTTCTATTATAGGGAATAGGAACTACTATAGTATTGGGTTGTGATTGTCCTACTATGATTGTGATTGGCATATTAGTACTTTATTTATTCAATTAAACCTATGAATTCACCAACTTCGTGTTGACCCCCACATTTTACTCTATATGTTTTCTCAAGAAAATAAAGCAGGTCATGCCTTGGATTCCAGCATTATAGGGAGCATCATGGGATATTTACTTCAGTTTTATAATAAATGTGATTTTACAGACAAGATACTAAGTGTGTACAATTAATTCATGTAATATGTTTTAAATGACTTATATGATCATTGATCTATATACTGTGTGCTATCGATCCACCCAAGTAACACACCAAGTACTTTTCCACTGCATTTGACCAACATAGGGGTGTTACAGAAATGGTATCAGAGCCCATAGTTATAGAGAACCAGATCGATAATAAAAATTTTAAAATATAAAAAAAAATTTAAACTGGACTATAACTGAAATTTTAAAATCAATGAAATAAAAAGAAAGTTGATTTTGGGGAACCTTTATAAGTTAGGCATATAGCATATAAAGCGTGCATATTATGTGAACTAACCTTACACCGATTTATAACCTTTGAGTTAATAAATCACCTAAGTATCCACTCATACTTTTAACGAGCACAGTTAAAAGACATAAACCGCATCGCATATGCATTTTGAAAACTTTTTGAATTGTGTAAGCTAAAAACTTACTCAACTTTGAAATGCTATTTTCAGATATCATGACGATACCTACCATTGTGAGTACCTTCGAGGAGCTCATGGCTCCTACCATCGCACCATTATCGCCGACTTCGGTACTTGATGGACCCGCATCTGACACAGAGTCCAGAGATGACCAGCCAGATGGAGTCATTATAGTTTCGGATTCTCCTACCCCATCACCACCTACTGTATCCCCTACTTCACCACTGCTAGTCGTGCCTACATTTCCTCCTAGGGAGATGGATCAGGTTGTACCTTCTTTACCACCTTTGCCACCACCTTCTGCACTTCGCTCTTACCCCACCAGTGCTTTGCCACCTCGCAAGAGGAGGCTTGACTCTATTCCCGACTCGACCTTCAAGATATGAGAGGGATCAGGAGCTGAACAGGCTAGTCTTGGCGCCTTACAGGCACAGGTCGACGCACTTATGGCCCGACAGGCGCAGGATACTGCACTTATTCATGCCCTACTACAGGCGGACCAGCAGGGTCGCGTCGTACTTCAGGAGAGATTTAGTTCTCTCTACTGGACTGTGGCTAGTGAGTCACACACCACTTAGATTTCTTTGGGTATGACCCAAGGGACCATACAGTGGTTGTTGGGCGAGGTTGCTTACCTCTGTTACCGACTAGCTTCACTAGAGGGTCACTCGTACGAGACCCAAGCTGCCATCCTCACGTAGGAGGAGACCTTTCTTACTTTCATAGACCTGGTAGATCTTCGCCACCAGGGAGTCATTGCAGAGACGGATCATCTACGGAGTGCCGATACTGCACGCCAGCACATGTTGCTCGAGACCATGAGATTCTCCCGAGAGACCAGGAGAGCGATGATTCGCATGCTGGATGATCGTACACCCACACCACCAGCTGGACCACCCACACCTTTAGACAGCCATACTAGTGTAGGCTAGATTCCTTTGTGCATCATGACAAGCATTGAGTTACATCTCAGCTCGCATGATTTAGGTCTTTTGTACTTGTATTTTCATTTTAGTTGTATCCGTATCGTAGCACCTAACCTTAGTAGGTAGGTTATCTTTTGTTGTACTACAAACATGTGTACCACTATCTCAGACAGGATTGTTGTATCTCTGTCTTAGATTGGTTGTATTTGTATCATATTGATATTCACCAGTATTGACATATTATCACTTACTTGTTTGTTTGAATTTATTTTATTATCAACTCTTCACAGGTTATCCAATTTGTTGTGAATTCTATGCATACCCATTTTCATGCAGCTTAATATAATAATCCTACTGACCAACTAATATATCTCATCTTTGTGTATGATAGAACGACGGCACAAAGAGTCACTCGACAGAACCCGACGCTACTCCCTCAGCGACTATATCAGAAGCACAACTTAGAGTGCTTATCGGTCAAGGCATTGATGATGCCCTAGCCACCAGGGAAACACACCCCAACGGAAACCAGGACGACAGTCAAAACTCAAATGCCAGAGATCGAAATGCCAGAGGGTGTACCTATCCTGACTTCCTGAAATGCAAGCCCAACTACTTCAAGGGCAAGGAAGGGGTAGTAGAACTCATGCAATGGTTTGAAAGGACCGAGACAGTGTTCCGCATTAGTGATTGTACCGGAGAAAACAAGGTGAAATTTTCCACCTGTACTCTCTTGGAACATGCTCTCACCTGGTGGAACTCTCTAGTTGCTACCCTTGGGCATAATGAAGCCTATGGGATGACCTGGAATGCATTTAAAGAAATACTTACCACGAAGTACTGTCCTCGTGGTGAAATCAAGAAATTATAGATTGACTTGTGGAACCTCAAATGCTCAAATCATGACATCACAACTTACAATCAGAGATTTAAGGAGCTAACTTTGATGTGTACTCGGATGTTCCCTGACGTGAAGGACAAGATAGAAAAGTACGTCAGTGGACTTCTTGACTCTGTTCATGACAGTGTACTCGCATCTCGACCCACTACGGTCGAGGGTGCCATAGAATCTGCCACGGAGTTGATGAACAAACGGGGACGTGATCATGTGCTTGGACAGTCAGAGTACAAGAGAAAAGTTGAGGAGAACTACCATAGTCATCACCAGTCCCAACCACCAAAGAGACAAAACTTGGGTCAGATCTATAGTGTTGTTTCCTCAGCACCACCACCATATGCATAGCAACAAGCCAAAGTGGTCCAAGTTCAATTTCCATCATTACTATTGCTGAATGCCGAAGACCCGGACAGGGCAACTCCCATGCTCCAGCCATCAGGAACAACTCCAGTACCAACTACAGGCCCTACAATGGCAACAGTCAGAACTTCTGCGGAAATGGACAGCAGGGAAACCGCCAGCACACTGGCAGCGGTAGCATGGCTCGTAGGGAAGTTCGTTGCTATGGTTGCGGGGAAATCAGGCACATCAAGCCTGATTGCCCAAAGAGAGCAGTTAGGAACGAGAACAGAGGAGGAGCACCGTCTAGAGTCTATGTGATAGGAGGCACCAAGACCAACCCCGACTCCAATGTGGTTACCGGTACGTTCCTTCTAAACAATCGCTATGCAACTATTTTATTTGATACGGGAGCCGATAGGAGTTTCATATCCATAGAATTTAGTAGCTTGCTAGACATCACACCTACACCACTAGACGACTGTTACAGAGTCGAGTTAGCAGACGGTAAAATCATTGAAACTAACACTATTTTAAGAGGTTGTACCCTAAATCTCCTAAATCATCCATTCGATATTCATTTGATACCTGTAAATTTGGGTAGTTTCGACGTCATCATTGGTATGTACTAGTTAGCCAAATATCACGCAACCACTGTGTGCAACGAAAAGCTAGTCCGTATACCATGGGGAAAAGAAAATCTAATTGTCCGAGGAGAAGGAAATTTAGATAGAACTGACACCAGGCTGAGTGTCATCTCATGCACTAAAGTCCAGAATTATATACTAAAAGGATGCCCTATCTTTTTAGAACATATTTCAAAAACCGACAAAGAAGAGGAACGAGAGAAGAAACAAATCAAGGACGTACCAATTGTCTGTGATTATCCCGAAGTTTTCCCAGACGAATTACCTGGTTTACCTCGACTCATCAAGTGGAATTTCAAATCGACCTGATACCAGGAGCTGCACCTGTAGCTAAAGAACCATACCGATTAGCACCAACCGAGATGAAAGAACTCGCTGAACAACTTCAAGAACTGTCAGACAAATCAGACCCAGTTCCTCACCTTGGGGAGCTCCAGTGCTTTTTGTCAGAAAGAAAGATGGATATTTCCGAATGTGTATCGATTACAGAGAACTTAACAAGTTGACTGTAAAAAAATCGTTACCCACTACCATGAATCGACGACCTATTTGATCAGTTACAAGGATCAAGTGTATACTCCAAGATCAACCTATGATTGCGGTATCACCAGTTGAGGGTCAGAGAAGAAGACATACCGAAAACAGCTTTCAGAACTCGTTACGGTCATTACGAATTTCAAGTCATGCCATTTGGACTGACCAACGCTCCAGCCATATTCATGGACCTCATGAATCGAGTGTGCAGACCCTATCTGGATAAGTTCATGATCATGTTTATCGACGACATACTCATCTATTCCAAGAATGAGCAAGAGCACGGAGAACATCTTGCTCAAGTACTAAAATTACTTAAGGAAGAGAAGTTGTACGCAAAATTCTCAAAGTGTGATTTTTGGATTCCTAAAGTGCATTTCCTCGGTCATGTGATCGATAACAAAGGAATTCAAGTGGACCCCGCGAAAGTTGAATCCGTGAAGGATTGGGCATCACCCACTTCACCAAAGGAAATTCGCCAATTCTTAGGTCTTGTCGGTTACTACCAGAGATTTATAGAAGGATTTTCTAAGATAGCTAAATCTATGACGAAGCTTACTTAGAAAGGCGTAAAATTTGATTGGGGAGAAAAAGAAGAGGCTGGATTCCAAACCATTAAGCAGAAATTGTGAAGCGCACCCATTTTAGCCCTACCAGAAGGCAACGAAGACTTCATTATCTACGGTGACGCCTCACACAAAGGCTTGGGAGCTGTATTAATGCATAGACAGAAAGTTATTGCCTATGCTTCAAGACAATTGAAGAAGCACGAGCAGAATTACTCTACTCATGATCTAGAGCTTGGATCTGTAGTTTTTGCCTTGAAAATTTGGAGACACTACCTGTATGGAACAAAGTGCAAAGTGCATACCGATCACAAGAGTTTGCAAAATATCCTAGACCAGAAGGAGCTGAATCGGAGGCAACGTCATTGGATAGAGTTTCTCAGTGACTACGACTGCGACATCAAATACCACCCAGGTAAAGCCAACGTAGTTGCAGATACACTAAGCCAAAAAGGAACTGATCCTCCAATGAGAGTTCGAGCCCTAGTTATGACCATTAGCTTGGATCTACCCAAGCAAATATTAGAGGCTCAACTCCAAGCACAGAAGCCTGAAAACATTGGAAAGGAAGACATAGGAGGAATGCTTAGGACTGACCTAAGCAAGGAGAAGTTGGAAGCTATAGTAGACAGAACGTTATGTTTGCACGGAAGAAGTTGGTTACCATGTTACGGAGACTGGAGAAACGTGATCATGCACGAATCTCATAAGTACAAGTACTCTATACATCCCGGATCTGAAAAGATGTATCAAGACGTGAAGAAATTATATTGGTGGCCAAACATGAAAGCAGACATTGCCACATACGTAAAGAAATGTCTGACTTGTGCCAGAGTGAAGACAGAACATCAGAGGCCATCTGGTTTGTTAGTCCAACCCCAAATACCAAAATGGAAATGGGACAACATCACCATGGACTTCATTACCAAACTTCCTACTTCATCTCACGGTTACGATACAATTTGGGTAATCGTTGATCGACGCACAAAATCAGCGCATTTCCTGCCCATCAGAGAAAATGACTCTCTGAACAAGTTAGCCAAGCTGTACCTGAAGGAAATCGTGACTAGACATGGTATACCAGTCTCAATCATTTGTGATCGAGATGGTAGATTTACGTTAAATTTTTGGAAGGCTTTTCAACAAAATTTAGGAACAAACTTGGACATGAGCACCGCATATCACCCGCAGACTGACGGTCAGAATGAGCGAACAATCCAAACTCTGGAAGACATGCTAAGGGCATGCGTGATCGACTTTGGGAAAGGATGGGTCGAACTTATACCATTAGTTGAATTCTCTTACAAAAACAACTACCATGCCAGTATCAAAGCAGCACCATTTGAGGCCCTCTATGGCCACAAGTGTAGATCACCCGTATGCTGGGTAGAGGTGGGGGAATTTCAGCTGACTGGACCCGAACTAATCCAAGAGACTACTGAGAAGATCACTCTCATCAAACAACGAATTCAGGCTGCCAAGGATAGACAGAAGAGCTATGCAGACAGGAAACGGAAACCTATGGAATTTGCAGTAGGTGACCATGTTATGCTAAAGTTATCACCTTGGAAGGGCGTTGTACGATTTGGGAAATGTGGGAAACTAAATCCACGTTACGTAGGACCTTTCAAGGTGATTGCCAGAATCGGTGAAGTCGCTTATCGTCTAGTGTTGCCCCAGCAGTTGAGCCGGGTACACTCTACATTCCATGTCTCGAACCTGAAGAAATGCTACGCGGATGAACCGCTAGCCATGCCATTGGAGGGAGTCCACTTTGATGACAAACTTCAATTCATAGAAGAGCCGATAGAAGTCATGGAGAGAGTAGTCAAGAAGCTAAATCGAAGCCAAATCCCGTTAGTTAATATACGATGGAACTCTAGGAAAGGTCCTGAGTTCACTTGGGAACGCGAAGACTCATTTAGGGCTAAGTACCCACACTTGTTCACCTGAGCAGTAACGTCATCTTAAGCTTTGAGGACAAAGCTAAAATTAACGGGTTAATGCTGTAAAACCTGTAAATTTCTGGTTTTGACTATGTCATCATTGTACACGTCACCACATGATATCTATATATATATTACCACTTTTGCATGAAAACGTTTGAGCAATCATATGCATCATACATGAGCATACATTATTTTAATCATTAAAACATGAAAACATTTGATCACCTAACATTACATTATGATTTTGAGTATTTAATCATAAGGACACAACCACATTTGTATGACTACATTATATGGACATGCGGGACAGTAAACAATCACTTCTTTAGGACATTTAAGTCACCTGAACTTATAATCATAAGCATTCATCATATTGATTTATATAAAAATATCCAAACTCATGATCACAATTAATAACATTTACCTAAGAACTATTTTAATCTTTAATATACATATATATATATATATATATATATATATATATATATATATATATATATATATATATATATATATATATATATATATATATATATATATATATATATATATATATATATATATATATATATATATATATATATATATATATATATATATATATATTCCTCACCTCATGAATGATACTACGATACGACCTTAACTGTTTTTATTATTAAACATTACCTATAACCATCCTAAATTATTTAAACTAAGTTGTTTTGCTTTTTATAAAGTAAATTATACTCTCATTTAATTACGACCATACTTTCACCAAGGATCCCAAACTTAACCAAAATCAACCTAGACTTAAACCTACTCACACAATACTATACCTACACACCTAGTAACTATACTTAGACATAAGACTTAAACATAAAACTACCTTAGACTCACTTCTTAGCCGAATATATACAACATGCATAACAATACACACCTAAAACCGTTACCAAATATACATTTGACTTTCTAGACTTGGTAAAACACACTACATTAAACCATACACTATTTGAGCACTCTCCTTTCCTTTGACTAAGCCAAAACCGCCGGCTATATGCCCAAAACCAAGACACCATGTACATTTTAGCATTAAAGGAATGTACTATCAATGTTAAGGCCTAGTTATGCAAGTATATGGGAATCAAGACACCTAGCACACATCCTTTTACCTTAGACGTGTGATAGAACCAAACCACACATCCATTTTGCCTTGTACAACATTTCCATTTATTACTAATACTATGCAAACACAACTTGTCCCCCTTGGCATACTAGTATGCGACGGCATGAGGGATTTTGGGGTCAAGTGTACATATTGGTAATTAAAACCTTATACCTCAAATCCTATGAACTAGATATGCTGGGTACTTTGTTAGATTGTCACATCTTGGGAACCCTCTCTCTTGCCGTGGCAAACCCCTAAGCCACACATACATTACCTCTTTTGATATTTAGCTAATGCAAGTGAACTTCACATACCACTCACACTTTCACATTCAGATATCCCTCAACAAAACACCTAGACGAGATCAAGCATTTACTTCTACATATTCTTGGTCTTCACAAGCATTTAGTGCATGTTATTCAAGATACTTAGCATTCAAGATGAACCAAGATCTCCTTAGGTCACGTATAAGAAGAACCCGACGCCTAGAACTCCTAATCCATAGTCATTACCACGTTTTCTTGAAACAAGTAAGTATGAGACTTCCCTAAACCTTTTCCTTACTCATTTTTTACTTGTCATGCATGTAAAAACTATGGAAATGAAACTAGGAGTACATGCATACGTATAATACTCTTCGACAAGTCCTTAACAACATATAAGCCCACGGCTTATATGATGTCCAAGGACAATCTTGCTTCAAAACCCTAGGGATTTGTAAGAATATGCATATAGAACATAACATGAGCCCTAAGTAGTTAAACTACTCATAAAAGCCTATAACATGTTATATAAGCCGAAACATATAAGCTTATATAAGCCCATGAATCATATAAGCATAGATCTATATAAGCTAGTCATAAAAGCCCTAAGACCTGATATAAGCCGAGACCTAGAGGCTTGTATAAGCCAAGTCGTTGAAACCCTAAAACCTTGTATAAGTCGAGACCTAGAAACTTGTATAAGCCAAGTCATTGAATCCCTAAAATCTTATATAAGCCGAGACCTAGAAACGTGTATAAGCTAGCTCATATAAGCCCTAATAACATTAAATAAGTCGAGCCATATAAGCACTTATAACCCTAATAAATAAGCCATAAACTTGGATATAAGCCGAACAGAAATAAGCCATAAACTTAAATATAAGCCAAGTAAAACTTAATCTATAAGCCCAACAAGTAAGTTATAATTACTAGCCCACTTAGTAAAACTTATTAAGTTAATTAAACAAGCCCACTAGGCCCATATAATCCAAGCCGAGACCCTATAGCAACAACCAAGCCCAAAACTTATTGTTGGAGACTTTTCGTGCATTTATTGCCAATTGGTGAAAGTTAGGGTCAAATATGTAACTTAACAAAACTTATATAAATACTTCGTGACTTTTAAGAAGTAAGAGGACCAAAACTGCCAATTTTGAAAGTATAGGGTGCGTGTGTGTTGAAGCCGTGAGCTAAACAAAACCACAAGGACTAATTATGCCATTATTGGAACTTAATTTAAGCCCTAATATTCCCTTTTAAATATTTCGAGACTTCAAGGGCCATAAGTGTCACTTTTGGAAACTTAATACAAACTCTAATCTTATATTTAAATATTTCGAGACTTCAAGGACTAAAAGTGTCATTTTGGAAACTTAACACAAACCCTAATCTTATATTTAAATATTTCGAGACTTCAAGGACTAAAAGTGTCATTTTAGAAAAATAATACAAACCCTAACTTTATGTATTTAAATATTTCGAGACTCTAAGGACTAAAAGTGTCACTTTGGAAACTTAAAACAAACCCTAACCCTTATTTAATTATTTCTGAGACATAGGGGGTGTTTTGTCATTTCCCCAAAGTTTTATAAGCCCTAGGGGCGTTTTTGAAAATAAATAAAACAGACAAGGACTAACGACGCGATATACTTAACGAACGAAACCTTCATGGTTATTTTTGTAAATTATTTTACTAATAAAGACCCAAGTGTAAATTTAATTTAATTAAAAATATTAATAAACTATTTTATTGATGAATAACTTGGTCATTTGGATAATTTAATAAATTACTAAGTTTATTCACGAAACCTTATAAACTGACAAATCACGTTAATTATATTTTTGAAGCCTTAAGAAAACTAAATAGTATTTTATTTTTCTTACAATAAATTAAATGAAATAAAAATCTATTTATTTAATTTATTACCCCTTTTTACTAGACAATTTATATATATTTTTAGAAACTAAAAATATATATATTTACAACCCACTATAAGTGTAAACACTTAAACAATCCTAATAACTTATTAATTCGTGATCATGCATTTTCATCTGTACATTCATCATGCATTGCTATTTTGCATTTACTAAGGCATTTAAATTACTTAGGTAATTTCTCTAGTTCGTGATCATACTGTGCCAGTTTATTCAGTGACATCATCCCCACATCATTACCACTCAGGTGAGTTCATGGCCCCATCTTTACTGTTTTATAACTGGGGGAGAAAACATATAAAAACTATATATATATTTAAATATGCAAACACGCACTGATAACAACAACCATTTATTGCCTATTGTTTGCCCCATACTCGTGGACTGTAATAGTTAATAGTGTAGCGTGAAATGTATGAATAGATGTATTCGGGTATTGACAACACCCGGCCTGCGTGACTTGCTATCACGAAACGCTAAGGCCAAGCAACAGGTTTATTTCATTGTCGGACTGAGGGAACATCATCAGGATAGACCCAAATCTGCGTACTGAGCATCATTGTCTAGCTTCTATTACAGGGCAGTAGGAACTACTATAGTATTGGGTTGTGATTGTCCTACTATGATCGTGGTATTTGGCATATTAGTACTTTATGTATTCAATTAAACCTATGAATTCACCAACTTCGTGTTGACCCCCACATTTTACTCTATATGTTTTCTCAGGAAAATAAAGCAGGTTCATGCATTGGATTCCAACATTATAGGGAGCATCATGTCTACAATTGGGTTGGGATATTTACTTCAGTTTTACAATAAATGTGGTTTACTGACAAGATACTAAGTGTACAATTAATTCATGTAATATGTTTTAAATGACTTATATGATCATTGCTCTATATATTTTATGCTATCGATCCACCCAAGTAACACCCCAAGTACTTTTCGCTGCATTTGACCAACATAGGGGTGTTACACCAGCCTCATCCAGCAGACCAGCTAGGCAGGAGTAGAGTAGATGTACTAGATTTCTTGTACATCATGATAAGCTTATGGTTTGAACCCTAGCTATCATGGTATAGGAGTTTTTGTACTTTTATTTTTCCAGCTGTTGTGATCCATCTTTGTACTGTACTTTTCCTTTTCGAACATATGTTTTTAGATATGATGTACTTAAGATAATGTGTACCACTACCCAGGACAAGGCCAGTTAAGCCTTTGTCTCGGATTTGCTATGCTCGATGAATGTTTAATTCCTTGTGGAAATTTGCATGTAATCATTTTCTTATGTTATATCTTTTATGCAATGTATTATATTATGAAATCTTGACAGGTTATCTAATTTGTTATGAAATCTATGATTGAAATTTCTTCGTGCAATTAATGTAAAGACTGTACTAACCCTTAAGCTAATGATCTCATTTTCTGTATGACTATAGATAAATGGCGATTACTCGATCAAATCCCAGTAATGCAACCACTTCAAATGCCGCTGATACCGAACCTCCTGGAGCTACTCAAAATGTCACTGTTGCTCAACTCAGGGAAATGATAAATGAGGGCATCACAGCAGCTATGGCAACCAGAGAAGCTGATCCAAATGTGAACAATGATCCAAACCTCAATATGCGCAGAAACAACGCCAATAAGGGTTGTTCTTACCCCCGACTTCTTGAAGTGCAAACCCTTATACTGCCGAGGAAAGGAAGGAGTTGTTGAATTGATGCAATGGTTTGAAAGACTAGAGACTATTTTCCGCATCAGCGGTTGTGCTGACGAGAACAAAGTCAAGTTTGTCACCTGCACACTACTCGAGAGCGCCCTTACCTGGTGGAAATCTGTTGTCGCTACCCTTGGACATGACACCGCTTATACTCTCACCTCGGCCAGCCTTAAGGAGAGGATGACTGAGAAGTACTGTCCTAGAGGAGAAATGAAGAGGTTGGAAATTGAACTGTGGGATCTTAAATACAGGAACAACGACATCATGTGGTACAACCAAAGATTCCAAGAGTTAATCCTAATCTATACCAAAATGTTCCCTCAAAAGGAAGAGAAGTTTGAGAAGTATGTCAGTGTACTTCCTAATGCTATTCATGATAGCGTGCTTGCATCACGACCCATTACTGTGGAAGGTGCTATGGAGTTTGCCACTGAACTAATCAATAAACGAGCCCGTAACATGTCGGAAAGGCAAGCGGAGAACAAGAGGAAATCGGATGAAAGCTCTCGTAGCCAGCATCAGCAGCTTCCCAAAAGACAGGACGTTGGGCAAGTTTTTGGTACTACTCCCACAGCCAGCACCAAGAACTACTCAGGCTCTAAGCCAAAATGTCCAAAGTGCAAATATCACCATGTTGTTGGAGGCCAGTGTCATGGATGCTTCAAATGTGGTCAACAAGGCCACTTTGCTCGTGATTGTCAAGCCAGTGCTGTTACCCCGGCTCAACTCAACCACAACCCTAGGAACAACATCAAAGGCGGATCCAATGTCAGTGGGGGCAGGTGTGGACAACAGACAAACCGAAACCCCACATGTGGAAGCAAAAGTGGACCGAGAACTGTAGTGTGTTACGAATGTGGAGCCCCTGGACATGTGAGAAAAGATTGTCCCAATTTGGACAACCAGAAAAAGGACAACAAGGGAACTTCATCACGAGTGTAGGTTAGCAATGCCCTAGCCAACCCGGATTCCAACATCGTCACCGGTATGTTTCTACTAAGTCAAAGATATGCATCTGTCTTATTTGATACCGGGGCAGACCGAAGTTTTATATCTACTGACTTTAGTGATATATTGAAGTCATCCCATCAGTTTTAGACCATACTATACTGTAGAACTAGCCGACGGAAAAGTTGTGACGGTTGACACCATCATTCGAGGTTGTACCTTAAACCTTTCCAATCACCCGTTCAACATTGATCTCATCCCGGTAAACCTTGGTAGCTTCGATGTCATTATTGGCATGGATTGGCTAGCAAAATACCGTGTGGTTATAGTATGCGATCAAAAATTAGTTTGTATATCTTGGGGAGATGAAACCTTGATTATACGAGGGGATGGTAACCCCGACATAATCAACACTAGACTTAGTGTCATCTCCTGTACCAAAGTCAAGAAATGTTTGGTCAAAGGATGCCCCATCTTCCTAGCTCACCTTTCCAAAATTGATGAAGAAGACGAACCCGAGGAAAAATGGATCGAGGACGTACCAATTGTCCGAGACTTTCCTGAAGTATTTCCTGATGAATTGTTGGGTATGCCTCCAGTTCGACAAATAGAATTCCAAATTGATTTGATTCCTGGGGCTGCGCCTGTAGCTAAGGCCCCGTACCGGTTAGCACCATCAGAATTGAAGGAGCTAGCTAAACAACTCCAGGAGCTATCAGAAAAAGGATTCATTAGGCCTAGTATCTCTCCGTGGGGAGCTCTTGTTCTATTTGTCAAAAAGAAAGATGGCTCTTTTCGGATGTGTATCGATTACCGGGAATTGAATAAACTAACAATAAAGAATCGCTATCCGTTACCTCGCATCGACGACTTATTCGATCAACTCCAAGGATCGAGTATGTATTCTAAGATTGATCTAAGATCCGGGTATCACCAACTGAAAGTCATGGAGGAGGATATTCCTAAGACGTCCTTCAGAACCCGTTATGGTCACTTTGAATTCCGAGTTATGCCCTGTGGGTTGAAAAACGCACCAGCAATATTCATGGACCTCATGAACCGGGTGTGTAGGCCTTATCTGGACAAATTCGTGATAGTTTTCATCGATGATATACTTGTCTACTCCAAAAACCAACAAGAACACTCGGAGCACCTGGCACAAATACTGAAAGTACTCAAGGAAGAACAACTATATGCAAAATTCTCCAAATGTAAATTCTGGATATCTAAAGTCCACTCCCTAGGCCACGTAATTGACAGCAAAGGTATCCACGTAGATCCTGCAAAGATCGAGTCCGTTAAGAGTTGGGCATCTCCTAGATCACCGACAGAGATCCGCCAATTTTAGGCCTTGCCGGTTACTACCGACGATTCATCGAAGACTTCTCCAAAATAGCCAAACCAATGACCAAGCTCACCCAGAAGGGAATAGAGTTTAAATGGGGAGAAAGGAGGAATTAGCTTTCCGATCAATAAAGTAAAAACTGTGCAGTGCGCCTCTCCTAGCTCTACCGGAAGGGAATGATGACTTCGAGGTGTATTGTGATGCATCATACAAGGGACTGGGAGCAGTACTGATGCAAAGGAAGAAAGTGATTGCCTATGCCTCTAGGCAAGTGAAGAAACATGAGAAGAACCACACCACTCACGACTTAGAACTTGGAGCTGTAGTATTTGCTTTAAAGATTTAGAGGCATTACCTTTACGGAACAAAGTGCACAATGTATACTGATCACAAGAGTCTGCAACATATACTAAATCAAAAAGAGGTGAATATGAGACATTCTCGTTGGATTGAATTGCTAAGTGATTACGACTGTGAAATCAAATACCACCCAGGTAAGGCAAACGTGGTTGCTGATGCATTAAGCCGTAAGGATAAAGACCCACCCATGAGGGTTTGAGTCTTAACCATGACCATAAATCTAGACCTGCCCAAGCAAATTCTAGAAGCTCAGGCTCAAGCGCAGATACCCGAAAACCTCCGGAACGAAGACATTGGAGGAATGCTTCGAACCGATCTCTCTAAGGAGAAATTAGAACCAAGGGCGGATGGAACCTTGTGCTTACATGGGAGAAGTTGTCTCGTTATGGAAATTTGAGGAACGTGATCATGCACGAATCTCATAAGTCCAAGTATTCTATACATCCTGGATCGGAAAAGACGTATCAAGATATGAGGAGATTATACTGGTGGCCAAACATGAAAGCTGACATTGCCACCTACGTTCAGAAATGTTTGACGTGCTCACGTGTCAAGACAGAGCACCAAAGACCCTCAGGTTTACTGGTACAGCCTGAGATACCTGAATGGAAGTGGGAAAATATCACCATGGACTTCGTTACCAAACTCCCAAAATCGTCTCACGGATATGATGCTATCTGGGTGATAGTCGACCGACTCACCAAGTCTGCTCACTTCATACCCATCAAGTAATCTGATTCCCTATCCAAGTTGGCAAAGACCTACCTTAAAGAAGTTGTGACCAAACATGGAGTACCAGTCTCGATAATCTGTGATCGGGACAGTAGATTCACTTCAAACGTCTGGAGGGCTCTCCAACGACCCCTGGGTACCAATCTGGATATGAGCACCGCTTATCATCCACATACGGATGGTCAAAGCGAACAAACCATCCAAACTCTTGAAGACATGCTAAGGGCGTGTGTGATTGACTTTGGAAATGGTTGGGTTGAGCATATACCCTTGGTTGAGTTCTCCTACAACAATAGTTACCACGCCAGTATCAAGGCCACCCCTTTTGAAGCACTCTATGGACGGAAGTGTCGCTCTCCTGTGTGTTGGGCAGAAGTAGGTGAGTTCCAACTCACTGGGCCTGAATTGAATCAAGAGACAACCGACAAGATTGTTCTTATAAAACAAAGAATGCAAGTTGCCCGCAGCCGACAAAAGAGCTACGCAGACCAGAAAAGCAAACCCATGCAGTTCAAAGTAGGAGACTGCGTCATGCTAAAAGTGTCACCATGGAAGGGGGTTGTGCGATTTGGAAACCGTGGAAAGTTAAATCCACGATATGTAGGCCCTTTCAAAGTGATAGCCAAGGTCGGGGAAGTGGCTTACCATTTGGAGCTGCCACCACAATTAAGTCGGGTACACTCCACCTTCCATGTATCAAATCTAAAAAAGTGTTACGCTGAGGAACCCTTAGCTATACCCTTAGAAGGAGTCCAGATCGATGATAAACTCCAATTCACGGAGGAACCAGTGGAAATCATGGAGAGAGCAACCAAAAAGTTAAAACGCAGCCGCATCCAGTTGATTAAAGTACGTTGGGACTCAAAGAGAGGTCCCGAATACACCTGGGAGCGAGAAGACATCTTTAGAGCCAAGTACCCACATCTTTTAACTTAAAAGATAACTACGTTTTTTAGTAGCTTTGAGGACAAATCTAAAATAACGGGGTGGTGCTGTAAAATCCATGATTTTACCATGAGAATAATGTAATAAAGTTTTACTCAATGATCCTATAACATTCACTCATGTGTTATATTCCTATAAATATGTGTGATTTAAGCCTTTTGTGTGTTCTAGAAAGTGTTGTTCGTACTCGATTCAATCCGAATTGATCACGGGTTTAGGGTGGAGAAATCGTTGTTCTTGGTAAATAAAAAGGAGATTGGATTTCTATATCTACTTAAAAGGTAAAAGCGAAACGTAATAAAAATAGACCAAAAACAAATAACTAATAATAAAGGAGCAAAACAAATAATAAAATGTAAATTAAAACAAAACGATTAATAAAAATAAAACTAAGCGAAGAAATTAACTTTTGACTGAAAAATAAAATTAACTTAATGAAAAAGAAGAAAATAAAACTAAGAGGGCACTTTACAATATGAAAACTATCACAATATGAAAACTATCACAATATGAAAACTATCACAATATGAAAACTATCACAATATGAAAAACTATCACAATATGAAAACTATCACAATATGAAAACCATCACAATATGAAAACTATCACAATATGAAAACTATCACAATATGAAAACTATCACAATATGAAAACTATCACAATATGAAAACTATCACAATATGAAAACCATCACAATATGAAAACCATCGCAATATGAAAATTATCACAATATGCAAACTATCACAATATGAAAACTATCACAATATTAAAACTATCACAATATGAAAAACTATCACAATATGAAAACTATCACAATATGAAAACTATCACAATATGAAAAACTATCACAATATGAAAACTATCACAATATGGAAACCTATCACAGTATGGCTGTTGAAAATTGGGCAGCATTTCGTCGCAATATACCTTAAATCCCGATCGCAATCCATGATGCCAGGGACAATCGCAATCCTCGATCGGAATAAGGGAATATTAAAACACTTCGATCGTAAAGTAGAACCCCTAGGGTTATTACGATCGCAATGAAGCTATCGGAATGAGCCGTCACAATGTCAAAACCCTAATGATATTGTGATGGAAATATCACAATATTCGGATGGAGTAAAAATAAGCATAAACCCGAATAAGCACTTTTCAAAAACTTAACCAATTCAATACTAGGAAGAACACAATAAGCTACGTATGCAAAACTTATCAAAACATAAAATAAACTTTTAAAAGATTAAACTTTTACGAAAACCAAATCTAAATAAGCACAAATTTGATAACTTTTAAAACACTAAAGAAACAAACTTTGTAAAACTAACTTTAAGAAGACTAAAATTTTAAGAAAACTTAAAAGAAAATAAGCTAGACACCAATTAAGCAAAAAGCACAATAAGCTAAGACCATGAATCACATGAAAATGATAATAACCAAAAAGATAAGAACTTTAATCAAAATAAGCATAAAGATGAAAACTATAAGATTAATCAAACAAGACAATAGATTTTAATAACAAGAAGAGAAGAATGAGATGATTATGAAAAACTTGATTAAAAATAAAGATTCAATACAAATTAAAGACTTACTTGAAATTAAAGACTTGAAAATTAAAGACAATAATGTAAATTGACAATATGAAAGTGCATGAAAAAAAGTGGAGAGCTAAGTTGTAAATTTAGCTAACACCTCTCAAATGAGGAGAGGGTTAGTATTTATTGGAGGAGTGGAAGGTAGGTGGTTGGATGCTTCCTTTCTTTCTTTCTTTTTGTCTTTTCGTCTTTAGTCTTTGACAATAAACTCGTCATCCTCGACTTTGTCTCGAGATTTGTCGATAAATAAAATGAAATCGTCTTCTAATTTCTTCATTTATTAGACTTGAGTTCTTCGACTTCATTAAACTTCCGTCTTTAGAATTTTCCTTCGATAAATCTTCAGAATAGGCCTTGGACTTCCGTTCTTTTTGCACTCTTGATCTTTTGACTTCGTCTTTTGTCTTTTTCTTCGATAAAAGCCCTTGAAAGCCCGTGTTTTCTTCCCTTTTCACATTTTGGTCCTAAATCACAACAAAAACACAAACCACGCATAATTCCGACATTTACGACATAAAATACACGTTTTGGCGTGGTTATTATTGTTATTAAGTGGTAAAAGGATAAGTGTTTTCACACTTATTAAATCCTCTACACTTGACCTCTACAATGCCCTCATGCAATGCATTAATTACAAAGCAAGTTTTTCATTTTCCATCATAATCAATCTACCTTGGCCTTTATTTAACACAAGACATTAAAGAAAAATTATGAAATATTCAAAGGAAGAAAACTAGTAAAGAAATCAAAGACTTACATTAGCAAAGAAAGTAAATAACGATAAGAAAGGAAAAACTACTAGGCCAAAATAGATTAAAATTTTTGAAAAATGTCGAAAAATTAGATTTTCCGGTTAAAATGAGGACAAATTCATGGAAAAGCCCACTTAACTTCGATAGAAGTCCCCCCTACACTTGATATAAACATTGTCCTCAATGTTTAAGCATGTGGGAGTAAACTCCCCTACACATAGGACATTGTGCACTTTGTTTAAATCTTGCTAAGGAAAGGACAACTGTAGCGATTTCAATGTAAACATATAAGATATGAAATATTGAATCACGAGAGTTTAGGATAGAACCGGGAAGACGGGTACACGGGATCACGGGTCGTCAAATGTCATCAAAAGTGCTCTTTGAATCTTTAATCCCTGCACATCATAAGAAAGAAAAGAACAAACACATACTAGGGTCTCCCCCTACACTTATTATAAAAAGCGGATAAAAAGGATAGATACTCGGGTTGCCTCCCGAGAAGCGCTTGTTTTTGTTAACCGAGTCACGAGCCTGACTCGTCCCCGAATTAAATGATCCATGGGGAAGCCTCGAATGTAATACCGTGATCAAAGACCTTATCCTCGTTCCCGGAGGAAAATGATAAAGGAGAGGCCGGAGGATAAGTCTTGAAGGGAAGAAAAGTCCTCTCAACAGAAGAAAAGTAAGTAAAGTCTTGATCCACGGGAGGTTGGGTGGGTAAAGGAATCAAAATGTCATCCCCAAAAGACATATAGTTATCATTGAGCGGCAAAGCCGTAAAGGTGTCAATCAGAGAATGGTCAATGTCACCTCCCGGTTCAAAGCACTCATCCTCATGAACGTGAATCTCTTCGATTTCTTCATCATAGATAGGGTCGTCGAACCAAGGTTTGTCGTTCCCCTCATTGAGGATTTTAGAAAGTCTCTCGAAGAGATAACGATCAAGTACGAAACCCTCATTCATATGTGGGGATTGTTGAAAAGTTAAATCCTCACGAATGTGGTAAACGTAATTCTCATTAGAGGAGTGTTGATTAGGTAACTCCTCGAGAATTGGATATTTAGTCATGTGAGGTGGTTCGTCATTATTATTAAAAATAAGACGTTCCAACTCATCAAGTTCGGCCTCGATATTGGAAAAATCGTCCTCACTCGTAGGTGGAAGTGGAGGTAAAATAGCTAGCTCTCGTTCGATATTTTCCTCAATCTCGGGCTCGAAGACGAAATCATCATACTCACCACCAGTTGAACTCTTGTTGGGAGAATCAATTATCGCTTGTGGACTTGTGAGTATGTGATCATTGACTGGCGAAGCGACCTCGTCCGTAAGCTCCACAAAAGTCGGTACATCACACCCCTCATCGAATAATGTGTCGAGACCATAATCACTAATCTCACTCGATGTATCACAATCCTTAGACGCATTAGGGATATCAAGAGTAGGAGTAGTAATCTCAGAAGATGGGTTGAGATCATAGATATCATCCTCGTCATCATCATAATAGTAGTATGGACGCAAAAAGGAGGAGTATAAGCACTAAGATTAGCTACTTGCTCTTGTCGCTGATCCTCTTGACATTTTTTCGATGTATTTATTGACAGCTGCTTGAAGTCTTTGAAATTGGTCAAAAAGAGTGGCTAGTTGCTCAGCAGGAATTGCAAAAGAGGGTTGATGATCGAGGGAGTGTTGTGGGGGCTCAAAATTTTGAAAACCGGAATTATAGCACGGATGTGGCTCATAACAATTCATCGGATGAGAAGAATTAGAAAACTTATTTGGCTCATAATAATTCATCGGTTGACAATAAGAAGTATCATGTTGGCCCCCACAATGAATGCAACACGGGTATTGAGAAAAACCTGGTGCGTCATGTGGATAGCTATTACCATTGTCATAATTGTAACCCGTTTCTTGCTCGTCATGCGACGGGTATCGAATAGGACACACAATATACCAATGAGAATCGCTTCCACAATATATGCAAGGGGGGAGTGGGTGGATTAGAAGAAAAGGATGAATTAGTCGAATTGCACGATGGACAAAATCTAAAATGGGAAAATTGTGAATCGAAAACGGTTGGAAGATCTTTTACGCATTGCTCGCAATAACACAAATCACATGATTCGACATCATATAATCGTCCCCTACACCTTCCGCAATACGAATCCATGAAGAATTAACAATAAGAGGGGTTGAGAAAAAGAATTAAACACAATGGAGGATTAAAAGGAATATTTTTGGGGGTAACACTTAGGAAAGTGTCACTTGTTTTTTATATTTTTATTTTTTTTTGTTGCAAAACTTAGGAAAGAATTGCTTTTTATGGTATTTTAAATTTTTTTGGGATTTTTTGAATTTTTGGAAATATGCAAGAAAAAATAACGTTCACGAGGGAACGGATCCCAAAATCCAACGCGTCTCTCACAAAAACCGTTAATCTTCACGAAAAGAGCCGGCAGCGGCGCCATTTGATTTATGCCTTTTGTGTGTTCTATAAAGTGTTGTTCGTACTCGATTCAATCCGAATTGATCACGGGTTTAGGGTGGAGAAATCGTTGTTCTTGGTAAATAAAAAGGAGATTGGATTTCTATATCTACTTAAAAGGTAAAAGCGAAACGTAATAAAAATAAACCAAAAACAAATAACTAATAATAAAATAGCAAAACAAATAATAAAACCTAAATTAAAACAAAACGATTAATAAAAATAAAACTAAACGAAGAAATTAACTTTCGAGTGAAAAATAAAATTAACTTAATGAAAAAGGAGAAAATAAAACTAAGAGGGTACTTTACAATATGAAAACTATCACAATATGAAAACTATCACAATATGAAAACTATCACAATATGAAAAACTATCACAAAATGAAAACTATCACAATATGAAAACCATCACAATATGAAAACTATCACAATATGAAAACTATCACAATATGAAAACTATCACAATATGAAAAACTATCACAATAGGAAAACTATCACAATATGGAAAACTATCACAATATGAAAACTATCACAATATGAAAACTATCACAATGTGAAAAACTATCACAATATGAAAACCATCACAATATGAAAACCATCACAATATGAAAACCATCACAATATGAAAACCATCACAATATGAAAACCATCACAATATGAAAACCATCACAATATGAAAACCATCACAATATGAAAACTATCACAATATTAAAAACTTTCACAATATGAAAACTATCACAATATGAAAACTATCACAATATGAAAAACTATCACAATATGAAAACTATCACAATATGGAAACCTATCATAATATGGCTGTTGAAAATTGGGCAGCATTTCGTCGCAATATACCTTAAATCCCGATCGCAATCCACGATGCCAGGGGCAATCGCAATCCTCGATCGGAATAAGGGAATATTAAAACACTTCGATCGCAAAGTAGAACCCCTAGGGTTATTGCGATCGCAATGAATCTGTCGGAATGAGCCGTCACAATGTCAAAACCCTAATGATATTGTGATGGAAAGATCACAATATTCGGATGGAGTAAAAATAAGCATAAACCCGAATAAGCACTTTTCAAAAACTTAACCAATTCAATACTAGGAAGAACACAATAAGCTACGTATGCAAAACTTATCAAAACATAAAATAAACTTTTAAAAGATTAAACTTTTACGAAAACCAAATCTAAATAAGCAAAAATTTGATAACTTTAAAAACACTAAAGAAACAAACTTTGTAAAACTAACTTTAAAAAGACTAAAATTTTAAGAAAACTTAAAAGAAAATAAGCTAGACACCAATTAAGCAAAAAGCACACTAAGCTAAGACCATGAATCACACGAAAATGATAATAACCAAAAAGATAAGAACTTTAATCAAAATAAGCATAAAGATGAAAACTTTAAGATTAATCAAACAAGACAATAGATTTTAAAAACAAGAAGAGAAGAATGAGATGATTATGAAAAACTTGATTAAATATAAAGATTCAACACAAATTAAAGACTTACTTGAAATTAGAGACTTGAAAATTAAAGACAATAATGTAAATTGACAATATGAAAGTGCATGAAAGAAAGTGGAGAGCTAAGTTGTCAATTTAGCTAACACCTCTCAAATGAGGAGAGGGTTAGTATTTATAGGAGGAGTGGAAGGTAGGTGGTTGGATGCTTCCTTTCTTTCTTTCTTTTTGTCTTTACGTCTTTAGTCTTTGACAATAAACTCGTCATCCTCGACTTTGTCTCGAGATTTGTCGATAAATAAAATGAACTCGTCTTCTAATTTCTTCATTTATTAGACTTGGGTTCTTCGACTTCATTAAACTTCCGTCTTTAGACTTTTTCTTCGATAAATCTTCAAAATAGGCCTTGGACTTCCGTTCTTTTTTCACTCTTGATCTTTTGACTTCGTCTTTTGTCTTTTTCTTTGATAAAAGCCCGTGAAAGCCCGTGTTTTCTTCCCTTTTCACATTTTGGTCCTAAATCACAACAAAAACACAAACCACGCATAATTCTGACATTTACGACATAAAATACACGTTTTGGCTTGGTTATTATTATAATTAAGTGGTAAAAGGATAAGTCTTTTCACACTTATTAATGTGTGAACATGTCCTTTGTGTACTTATATATATACATTACATCCTTGTTGTAAATAACTACATAACTTAAACCATGTACTTAAAACTAGAAGAACAAGTAATAAAATGTATAACCATCATTTGAGTATACAACACTTAACACAAATTTGGAAAACTTGTTACACAATGTATTATGTAGTTGTGTATGTATGTATGCATACTATATGCATGATTACACATCTTGGACTAGCCCAAGATCACTTTCTCTTTTGTGTTATACCCAACACAAGCCCAAGCCCAAAGCCCACTTCCCTTTTTGGTTAGCCATACACGGCATCCACAAGGTGGAAGGGGAAAGGGTGCCTAGATTGTGACAAAGCCAACACTTGTCACTTCCCATGGATTTTGTCCCCCGTCTCTCTCTCCCTAGCCGCCTATACCTCTCTCTCCCATTCATTCTTCATGCAACACAATCTCAAAAACACTCTCAACTCCCTTTCACCTTCAATCATTCGGATACCACCAAGAACACAATAACTTCACTAGTTATTGTCTTCTTCTTCATTACTACTAATCATTTGGAAGTGTCTCTACCAACTAGATCTTCATATACACCCATATAAATAGCCGAATCCATAAAGGTCATAGCTTGGATTATTATTAGGGTTTCATCATCATCAAGTTTTGTTCACGAATCTCCTTTGTTCCATAGATCTTCCTTGGTAACTATAGCAAGAAGGTATTACCCCTTTATACTTTCTTCATTTTTACTTGCATGAATTAACATCCACCTAGTAAACACATATAACAACCTTGTTAAAAATCAAGATTTGATAAAACCATGACCATATAGGTCGCGACATATTTTGGGAACACCATAAGTCATGTTTAAAAACTTTTGATAAGAAACCTATGATTATTATTCTAGGTTTAAACTTGATAAAAATCATGTAAATCATATTATGGATTTAAATGTAGTTGTGGGTTATAAACAATACTTTTAGGATTATGGTTAACTAATAATCACAAATCTCATAAGTAAACTTGTTGTAACTCAAAACCATGAAAAACCATGACCTTAAAGGTCACGACTTAATTTCATGTACATCTATGATTTATATAACAAGTTTTAAATAATGGGATATGTGTTTATCTACATAAAATGAACTACTAAAAATCACAAAAACACTATATGTGTAAAAATATAGCCGTGGGCTATGGATGTCCTTGGATGGATTTCTAATGAACATGCATGTCCATGTTAAACCTAGATCTTTTATTAAGAACTTAACCTAACTTAATAATAATGTAACAAGCATAGAAAATCTTATAAGAACCTATAGGGAAAAACAATATAGCCGTGGGCTATATGTTATGTTTTGGGAATTATGATAACCCTGGGAACATATAATAAATCTAGATAATCTTGTTTGACTATTTAAATAATTATAAACACATAACTATCAAAAGTCTCATCTTGGAAATACCAAGATCTAATTTATTGTCGTGAGCTGTATATATATGTATATGGACTATGATTGATTTCTAGGTTTGTACAAATCTTAGAACTTATTTTGGGACTCTTATAATTACATGCAACCATAAAACAAGTCTAGACTTATCTTAATAAGCTGTAACTTAATATAGCCGTGAGTTATAACCTCATATTAGAGCTTATGACTTGCATGCAACCTTGTAACAAATCTAGATCTCATTTGTTACATCAAATAAAACAAACCGTGAGTTTTACCTTTTTGTATTAGGGCTTATAACTTGATTTTGATAAGCTAATGATAAGCTTGTAAGGGAACCTAGATTATTATCTACATAAATAATAAAGAAATGATAATGGACTAATCAAGCCCTTGCAACACTAGCCCAAGACCTAGTGGACTCTATAAGCCCAATACCTTGTAGCTGTATGCCTTCAATGGCCCATTAGGCCCATTTAATTAATTAGTGGACTTAGAAATGTATTTAAGCCCAATCAATGTTTTAAAGGCCCATTTAACAAATTAGTGGACTTAAAAATGTGTTTAGGCCCACTAGATGGCCCATTAGATCTTTTAGCCCATTTAATGAGCCCATTTAATATTTTAAATATTTAAATGAAGTTTTTATAACAAAATATAACTTATAAAAACTTTTCGACTAAAAATGACAAATTATGAAACTTAGGGACTAAAACCGACACTCAAAACTTGTTTTGATAAACTATTAAACAGAAGGACTAAAATTGTAAATAACCAAAAGTCTAGGGCTTAATAAATGTCATTCGTGACATATTAAACCCTAAGGACTATTTTTGAAAGTTTCTACAAGTTGTTTTGTCATTTCATAACCCTAAGGACCACTTTCGTAATAAGCCGAAACATAAAGAAGCCCTAGGGACTGTTTTTGCCATTGTATGAAAGTTATAAAACCTAGTTACAACTAGGAGGACTAATTCTGCCATAACCCGAAAGTGTAACAAGCCTTAGGTACTAAAAGTGTAAAATCCGAAAGTTTTACTTTACTTAAAATATGGAGGGACTAGTTTTGCAACATTCCGAAACTTTAACAAAGCCTAACCCTTATTCTATTTTTAATTTAGTAAAACTTAAATAAACCCTAAATTATAAGGATTTAAATTATAAATTCTTAAACGTGTAACTTATAAATTATTTTATAAATGTTTGGAAAATTTTTGGGAACTTTAAAGTTAAATAAAATATTGATATTTTACTTTACAAAATAAAATATTTAAATTTTACTTTGTAAGATAAAATGTATATGTGTATATGGGTAAACTAAATACATGTACTTATATACTTTGATGGAACGAATTTATATAAATGATTAATAAATTGAATACAAGTACGTATACCAAAATTATAAGTAAAACATTTTATTTTACTTAAACGGGAAACTTAATTACGAGTTCAAATGAATATTATTAATACTTGTACTATAGTCATTTAAGTAAATATTGTAGCATTAATAAACTGATTAAATTTTTTATAAGCATATGCATATGTTTTCTTGTATTATTTATTAAGACTGTACTATTTAATTAGGCACTAGACCGTGACGTAGCATTATTTAGATTTCCTCTATATTTGCACAGCCTTTACAAAACTCCAAGGTGAGTTTACAGCCCCATATGAACTATTGATAAACTTTTCCTCTACGTGGGAGAAAACATGCAACTATTTTATTGGACATAACTGAATTGTATAAACTTGATTACGATTGACTATTATAGAAACTGTTAAATTATTGTAATTGCCCGAATGTTATAAATAGATCTATTTGGGACTGACCATCCCCATCTGGGTGAGTCATGCTCACTGTGCCTTGGTCGGGACAACAAATGTATACCATGTTGGAACTGGTTTGGGTGTCTTTTTGTAGGACACCAAGTTCTCATCTGTTGAGGACTATGGAAAGTTAAGCTTCAGTTTCGAGTAATAGAAAATATAATCTACCCTTCTTAGTAAAAATGCTTTGTGCATTGTTACTACTATGATTGATGTATGTCCAAACTAATCTTTATTAAACCTGTAAATTCACCAACTTTATGTTGACCCTCTAAGCATGTTTTTCTCAGGAAAATGAAGTTAATACGTGGTGTGTGCATGGACTCAAGCATCATTGTAATCTGCATTGTAGGACTCATCAGGGGTTCTATTTGGGAAAAATAAACATCTTACTTATATCATGTCGAAGACAATTTTTTAAATTTGTACAATGATCATGTAATATGTTTTGAGTAATTTCTTATCTTATGCTCTATGAACCAAAGACGGAGCCAGTAGGGTGACTAGCGGGTGCTCAGCCCCCCCCCCCTAACTGTCTCAACTAGCCCAGATTTCTGCTTAAATTTTTGACAGAATTGACAAAATTTACATGATCGTTAGAGGTTAAAAAATGTAGTGAAGGTTGAGTTTATGGAGAAGAAGAAGATACAGAGGTAAAAAGAAAGAGAGATACAGGGCAATAAGGAATTGTGTGGCCAAACTTCATTTGTTTGACTATTTCAACATTTTATAGCAAGTGCTCTTTCTATTTTTTTTATAGGGGTTTATTTATTTGTTTGGAATAATTAAAATTTCTTAAGAAACTTGTACATTAAAAAAATAAAATGAGAACTTGTACAGTAATATGTATTCCAAGTAACTTTGTAAGTAATATACAAGTTACTTAAAAAATTCACATTGCTTAAAAAAATTTCTCGTTATCCTCAACAAGTTTTTTAGACATGGCATTGTCGTTTTCTCGCATTCTTTATTTTTCACAACTTTTCAAACAAGTATTTCGATTGTTTTGCATAATTATAAAAATTGTTTTCCTACCACCCATATGATTTAAATAAACATTTTTAATGTTTTAGATATAGAGGTTTAAAGGGACCAAGCGATTAAGAATTTACTCATATATTAAATCTGATACTTATTTAATATGTAAAGTTTATTGATTTGATAAGTAGATATACTACGATTTAAATTGTTTATTAATTTGATACCAAGATTGTAGCTTTGGTGATTCAAACTAACACTATAAAAAAGTTCATATGTGTTGTAAATGGGTCATGATGGTTCTAATGAACTCGCTCAGATGACCGCTTCATGAGATATATGTTACTATCCAGAAAAAATTTCGGCCACCCTTAACACAAATTTCTGGCTTCGCCCCTGCTATGAACTATGTGCTATTGATCCACCCTTGTGACATCTCAGTTGATAATTCCACAATATTTTGACCCAACCCGGGGTGTCACAATTTCTTTTTTTTGTTTTATATTTTGTTTATAAAATTATATTAGATTTAATTATGTTTTAATTATATAAAATTTATAAAAAAAATTCAAATTTTAATATACTGAGCTTTGTTTAATTCCTCAAACCATATATTAATTTCACAATTTTTTGAGTTAATTTTAGTAATGCATTTTATCCCCTTTACTTCTATTAAGTCTGTTTTTATTTATTTTTTTAACGATATTTAAGTATAAATATTATTGTAATGTTTTTTATTTTATTTAAAAAATTATTTGAAAAAAATATTTATATTAAAAAATTTGAACTAGGTCGTCTTGTTGGGGCAAATAGGTCGCACTAAATTACAGGCGAGAGAAAGCTGACGTGTCAAGGTCGCGACCTAGTTACCGTTGCAGGTAGCTTTAAATCTTATCGCCAACTTAGTAATTGCAGGTTTCATATACTTGTATGAGAAAAAAACTTTCATTTTTAGGCTATGTATGAAATTCGACTGATATCAAAACCAATATAATAATATGTGTTCAATGTTTAGGAAATCGTGCATGTGGTCCCATACTCTACCCGAACCAAACTTAAAAACCTCATTGCTAATGAATGATACTCAACAAAGAAGAAGTGCAGAATCAAGAAATAAGAAATAATAAAACACACCTGATACTAGGGGTGTTCAAAAAAACCGAGAAACCGACAAACCGAGCCGAACCGCTCAATCCGAAACCGAAATAACCCTAAACCAAAAAAACCGAAACCGAAAAAAACCGAAACCGAAAAAACCCGCTTATAACGGTTCGGTTACGGTTTTCATTTTTAGATACCCGTGGTTAACCGAACCGAACCGCACATATTATACTTGAAATTTTTTAACTAAATATTCAAATTATAGTACATGTATTAATTGTATTAGTACCCTATTTTTATTATACATGAATTTTTTTAACTAAATATTCTAATTATAATACATGTATTAAACATGTATGTGTAAATTTAAATAATGTGATCGTAGTTTATAAATACCGAATAAATACTTTTTAGTTAATATGTTATTTATGAATGTTCTAATGCACTTTTTTTATAACAAAATAATTTTTATATGATTTTTATCTATTTAATGTCGTTGAATTATACGCAAACGACATTCTATGTTGTAAACCATGTTATTATTTATAAACTAAAACTTTATGAAACTTATTTAATGGTTAACCGTGACCCGAACCGTGGGTAACCGCTCATTTCGGGTAACCGTATGTCCGGTTAACCGCCTTGTACGGTTCGATTACGGATAGTAAATATAACTAACCGAACCGCGATGGATAGTCAAAATCGTCTAACTAACCGAACCGAACCGACCCGTGAACACCCCTACCTGATACATCAGCACAAAGCTGATTATTCGACTTCAGTAAATCAATATGATACATTATAGAAAACATTTCACCCGACATAGGATAATACGCAGCAACAGGAATATTCCTCTTGTTCGCAACCTCAAACGGCCACATCATCACTGCATCAGCAACAATAAGTGTCACCTTAGTCTCCACCTTTTCAAGAACATCCTCAAAAGGACCTTCCATATTATTATGAACAGCATTCAAGAACGATACCATGTCCGAACCACATGTGTGCTCAGAAGAAATGACGTTAGGTATTGTAACAAACTTGATGATGTTGGATTGAATTCGTAACCCGAGCCATTCTTCAGTTACAACGACTGTAAAGACTGTGGTGTTGTGACTGTTTTGGTTTAGTTTTGAAAAGTGTAAGTGACATAAGCTAAGTAAAGCGTTTATGTGGCCTCTTCCGGGGTATGGGACAACTACTACTTGATTTGTACTCATCATTTTCAAAAGGGTGATATGGTATTGTGAACCTAAGCCTGGTGGGAGTGGGTTATAACCCACGAGCTGCATGGCCTAAGCCACGCGCAGCCCCCACCCCCACCCCCCCCCCAAATAACCTGCGCGCAAGTTGTCTTTTGCAAACCAAAATCCCATGCCAAACCACCTGGGTGAGTTATAAAGAAATGGGGCCCACATTCAAATTATACCGTTAGTTTTAAATAAATAAAAAACTTTTTCAAATACCCCTTTTTACTTATAAATACCTAACAAAAACTCTTATTTTCAAACACACATTCAAATTCCATACACATTTTACACATTCTTCCCAAATCACAAAAAATGGAAAATATCGACGAATACGAGTTATTTTTTGCCACTGAAAATCCGGTAGTCGCAACGAAACGCAAGTGGGCTTTTATTAAAAAAGCGTTGCATTTTATTAAAAGACGGGACGTATTGCTAATCGAGTACCCAGAAACGTCATAACTCGAGACCGAATAGGTGCTCATAATCGGTTAGTTGCGTCTTTTTTTCGGCGAACCCAAGATACGATGCGAAAGAGTTCAAAAATGTTTTTCGAATTGGTCGCTCCCTTTTCAACTGGATAGTTAGTGAAGTGACTCACCATTCTGCATACTTTCATAATAATGTTGATTGTACCGGAAAAGAAGGTATTTCGCCGTTGTTAAAGTGCACATCGGCGATTCGTCAATTGGCATACGGCGTCGTTCCTGGTTTTCTAGATGAGTATTTGCAAATGAGCGTAAGAACTTCTCGAGAATCACTTGATCATTTCTGTAGTGCTGTTATGGAAATATTTAGGCTTGAGTATTTGAGAAAACCCACGTATACTGATGTTCAAAAACTTTATGCGTATCATGAAGCAAAGCACGGGTTTCCAGGGATGATAGGAAGACTTGATTGTACACACTGGGAGTGGTTCGGTTGTCCAGTTGCCTTTAAAGGGCAATATGTTAGACGAGATCATGGACCGAATCCATTCATTTTACTTGAAGTTGTTGCGTCGCAGGACTTGTGGATATGGCATGCATTTTTTGGTGTTTCTGGGTCGAACAACGACATCAACGTTTTATATCAGTCCCCTTTATTTAATGATTTGAAAATCGGACGAGCACCTGAAGTGGAGTTTGAGGCTAACGGTGTACACTATCCATGGGGATACTATCTTACGGACGGAATATATCCGGAATTGGCAACACTTGTTAAAACAATTCCCGAACCTTCATCCAATGACCATAAGAGGATTTTATATAAGCAGGAACAAGAATCCGCAAGAAAAGATATTAAAAGAGCTTTTGGTGTTTTGAAGAAAAAATGGGCTATATTAGCCAATCCTGCACGACCTTTACGGAAAGAAAGAATCATGAATATGATGTACACACGCATCATATTACATAATATGGTTCAAAAGTTCAAAAAAAGCAATATCTCCTAAATGGTTCCCAGAAGAACAACTTCAACCGGACGATGTCTTTCAAACCCAAGAACACATGCTACAAGTTATGCGGCATATCAGCTCCGCGCAAGAACATCACAATCTTCGAGCAGATTTGGTCGAGCATTTGTATGCCAATGCTTAATTTATTAAGTTTTTTTAAATTTATGTTTTTTTAAATGTTGTTTTTAAATTTCCTATGTATCGTCTTTTAATTTCGTACTGTGTTTTAATTTTCTATGTACCCGTGTTTTAGTAAAATGTATGAATAAAAATATTTAATGAAAAAATGGGGTGATGTGGAGTGAGTTTGGGTGAGTTTTGGTGAGTGACATTACCTCCTGTGGTGAGTTTGGGTGAGTTTTGGTGAGTTTAGTAAAAAGCTGACATGACGATGAGGTGGAGGTGAGTGGGTTTCACCCCACTCCCACTAGTCTAAAGATTCAACTGTAAAGGAGAAAGTATATATACTTTCTTAGAAAGTCAAATATTATACGTTAGTGTGCGCCCACATTCTTTGATTTTTTAGTTTGGACATCAACATGGGATTTCGAAACAAAACTTCTTTATAAACAAAACGACTATATATCAAACGGAGAAAAGGTAAATAATTTCTTTCTTATTGATACTCATTTTATAAAAGAAGAAAAATAGAAGAATCAACAAATATTTACCGTATAATGAGCATAAGTATTTGTGTAGGCCTACAAATGACTCATCGTTTTTGGTGTTAAACAATACAAATCCTTACAATTATCACACATAATTTTTGAAACTTCAAAGCAATATCTTATTCATAAAAGTTGAGAGAAATATATGATATTCTATTTTGAAATTCAATTTCGCTTCATGGTTATATAACACTTTTGTAAGTTAGAATACTCAACATACTGTCGTAAATCGGTATAAGTCTTGTGTATAACTCAAAATGATACACCGTTTTTGGCATTTAATTAAAATACATGTTGAAGCAAAATTCTCCGGCTAGGCAGATGCTAGCAAATTCCCTTCATTCATAATGATGGTGTTCTTGTATCTTGGTTTTGAACCTACGAACACAAGTCAACACACGTTCGCCTCGCCCCAGGTTTGACACCGAGACCCAGCTCCAGCGTGAGAGTAAGTAACAATCACAGAAGTGGTGTCTGGTATGAAATACCGGGGATAAGTATAAATGCAGAGAGTAAAATGGTGAAGAGTGAGTTGTGTGTGTATTAAATTTGTGGAGTATTTATACTACTCCACCAAGCATACCTGGGTGTCTACTCACATCAATAGACTAGGTTCTGAGCCCAAGGTAAGATTTTCTCCATGAATCGAGGGATTCGTTTCCAGGGCGGCGGTGCTTTGTATTACCCGTTGGATCGAAGAAAACAACCTGGATAATACGATGGGCTACTTTTGCCTTTCACCAAGTCCTAGGCGTGGGCATTAAATGTTCTAATGTTCACATACTGACTTCATTAATTGTTGGGGTCTCGGCTGTTTTCCGGTGTAGTGTACGTATCTGGAGGCTTTGGCCGGAGACATACGCGAACATGTCCCCCCAGTATCATAGCGTTAGGGTCAGCTAACGGTGTGATACTTTGAATGTGTGGATCCAAATAGTAATGGGCCTAATTAATGCGAGTCGTCCTATTGACTTCCCATTAATTGTGTTTATCTTTTGGTTCCTGCGCTGTCACCCACTTGAAACACTGTGTTTCGTTCCACAGCTTGTGATCTGGCTCCACGTGTCTACGCCTAATCTCAACGGTGTGGATCAAACTTGGGAAAACGTGCATGTCCTTTCAATCTCCATCCATCCTATATAAATACTTTCCTTTTTTCGTTCTTGTTTCACTTTCTTTTCCTTTCTTTTTCCTCCATTATTGCTTTTCCATTCAAGGATTACTTTCTTGCCAGGTGTGCCCTCGTTTATTTCCTCTCCGGTTATTTTGTTAATATATTTTGTTATGTCTGCTAGTGATTCCGAGGATGAGGCTGGGCCCTCCTTTCGCGATCCTAAATGCGATATGCACATTAGGGTTTCCATCTTATCTGAGGACGAACTCAAAAAGATAGTTAGGAAATATCTTATTCTAGATGAGCTTCGTCCTCGCCTACCTGATCCTCTCTTGACTATGGATCAACTAGCAGGACGTTTTATTGGGATTAACGAAGATTATTTGAAGCATGAGGGCTTCGGATTCCTTTTTCTAGCTTCTTCTTAGACGTGATCCGGTATTTTCGTGTACACATCTCTCAGTTGGTTCCCATGAGTGTTAACCCTGCTACCATGTTTGAAATTCGTTGACGTAGTCTGAATATACCTTGTACAGTGAACCTATTTCGTGTGTTTTATAGACTATGTAAGCAGGGGCATTGGTTTTCATTCAAGAGCCGGTGGCCCCTAGGTATGGCAAATGTTTGACCGAGACGACATCCAGCTTGAAATTCTGGAAACACAAGTGGTTTCTTCTAGACCGGAGGGCGACTCCTCACGCCATACCATGGAGGAATAGAGATACGGATGTTCATGATGACTTCCCTACACATTTCAATGCGGATCATTCAAAGTTGCTTGCTAATAATCTCATTCTACTTCACCCCCTCACAAGCATTTGTTGTTTTTATATGGTTTATGGTGTCCTTATGAGAATCCACCGTACCATCGCATTGTGGTTGACCTTGATAAAAAGAGTACTTTTACATACATCTTTTTTGTTATTCCCGCGGGCTATTGTCGCTCGCTCTAACCGCTGTCTTTTCCTTTCTTGCAGAACTTACCATGGATGAGTTTATCAAGCTGTCATCCTTTGATAATGCTAAGATTGGTCGAGATGAGAATGAAACGATGCGCACCCCACCACCAAAGGTAACTCCAGCCTTGCCGGTGAACACTGCTATTCCGACCCTTACTCCCCAGCAAGAGGCCGTGACTGTTTCGGACCCTAAGGTTCTTGTAGCTCGTCTGCGTCATGAGGGTAAGAATGTGATTAAACCAAAGAAAAGACATGCTGGTGGGAGCCCTCTGGACGTGTTTCTAAACGGAAGGGAGGAGCCAAAACTCAAGAATCCTTGGGGACGGAGGATACAAAGGTTCATTCAACTCCTCCTCTAAATCATTCCCACCCTTCCGGTTCTGAAGATAAGATCAACAAGACTAGCGTCGCTAAATCCAAGTCCCTTACTCATATCAATCTTAGCGATCAGTCTTCTCCTTTGGATGATGATGTACATGACGACGGTACATGTATGATTATTTTAACCTTTTATTACATCATCATTTTTTTGTGTCCCTCTTCTTCTCCTTTCTTTTTTATGACTCCCCCTTTTTTGTTACATTTATTTCCTTTAGGGAGCATGGAGGGTCCCGTCTTTCATGAAGGTGGTCCTTCACGCGGGTTTGTGCCTCCATGGCGTTTGGATGAGGATGTCCGTATTGACTCTCACTATTCTTCCCGGGAGCTATTGTTTAATCTGGCTACACCGGCGGAACATGCTGAGCTCACTTCCTTTTCTAATTATGATGTCCTAAGCCATGCTTATCAAACCCTTGCTCGAAGTACCCTCACATTTTCAGAGCTATTGAAAAGGTACGAGACTCTCAGTCGGGATCACTCTCGTTTGGCTGCAGCACAGCAAGGTGTACAAGGACACTTTGCCTCAAGTAAGACAGTACTGGACCAGATGGCCCTCGCTCACAAAAAGCTAGAGGATAACTACAACAGCTGTCTTGCTCGAGAACAAGAGTGTCTCGGTACTATTGAGAGGCTAGAGAAGGAGGCTCAAGACACGCGGGGTTTGCTTGAGACCAAGGATAAGAGGATCACGGAGCTAGAACGTCTTCTTGGTATTAGTGCTCAGGATCATATTAAGGATTTTGACTGAATCAAAGAGGTCGAAGCTAACAACAAGCATTTCACCTCTCTTCTTGCTCAGGCGGAGGTTGACAAGCAAGTTCTGGTGAGGGATGGTTTTCCTATACTTGTATGCAGGTTGCTTTCTAGCTATGAATACCGCATGTCTCTTTCTCTCGGAGCTGGGGGCATTTATAATGCAGGGTTCTTAAAAGCTGTAAAGTTCGACCGCACTCCGGAACAGATAGCTACTACTATCGCTGCTGCCGACAATCTGAATATAGAAATGGCCAGGACTTGGAAAGAAGATTTCACTGCCTTGTTCTCGGTCGAGTACCCTTTCGTGGCCAAGGTGGCGGCGACAAATAAGCTTCCAGTAGTCGATATTATGCAGCTTACCCCGGCGGAGAAGCCAGTCGTTCCTGCAATGGAAGACCCTCCTGTGACCGAGACTTCAAATGCTACCAAGGCTTCACCAAGCGGTCCTGATGATAAAGCTCAAGATACTCCTGTTCAAGATGGTGGAGCGCTTTGAACGAAGACCCGGTATGCCGGTGTGAATTGTAATATGTTGAACATTTTCTTAAACACTTGTATCTGTAATATGATCCTAGTACTCTGGGTTTCTTGAACAAGCTTCACCTTGGTTGTTTTGAACACATCATCTTTTCATAATATTATTAATAAATGTTTTCTTTCTTTATATGTTGTGTCTTTTTCTCTATTGTAGCTCATATTTGTTCTTGTTGACTGCCTACCCGAGGACTTGACACCGGAGGATGCGTATAGCTTCTTCCGAATTTCCCATGGGGTGTGCCTAACACTTGTATTTTGTGTTTAAAACTCATATGGGAGACATCGGCACTGAGCCGCTTTTGATTTGTCTCCGGACTACCCATGGGGCGCGACCAACACTTGTATATCTAACACTTGTGTTTTTAAATTTGTGTGGGAGACATCAGCACCGAGCCGCTTCTGATTTGTCTCTGGACTACCCATGGGGCGCGTCCAACAATTGTATATCTAACACTTGTGTTTTTAAGTTTGTATGGGAGACATCGGCACTGAGCCGCTTTTGATTTGTCTCCGGACTACCCATGGGGCGCGTCCAACACTTATATATCTAACACTTGTGTTTTTAAATTTGTGTGGGAGACATCGGCACCGAGCCGCTTTTGATTTGTCTACGGACTACCCATGGAGCGCGTCCAACACTTTTAATGCGTACTTACATACCTTCCGATTAGCTAAGCCGAGGTTTATAATTACTGCAATTAATCATGCTTAAAAAGGATATTCTTTCATTGAAATTGTTCGTACATTATCGCTCATATTACATGAAACATTTCTGCAAGTTGGTTGTGTGCCATGTGCGTGGTATTTCTTTTCCATCCACAGTCTCCAACTTGTACGAACCGGTTTGATAGGCTTCCACAACTCTATAAGTTCCTTCCCAATTGGGGCCAAGTTTTCCAATTTTCTCTTGTCTGCTGGCCATGTTGCGGCGGTAGACGAAGTCCCCGACTTTGAAGGAGCATGGCTTGATGCGCTTGTTGTAATATTGCTCAACCTTCTTCTTATATTTTGCTTCTTGTATGGCCGCGACCTCCCTTCTTTCTTGAAGCAAGTCTAGGTTCAACCGCAGCTCCTCTTCATTTGTATTCTCATCAAAAAGCAAAGTTCTGGCAGATGAAATCCCTATTTCTGCAGGGATCACGACTTCACTCCCATAAGTGAGGCTGAAAGGAGTTTCCCCATTGCTGGCTTTAAGCATCGTCCGGTGTGCCTATAGTACGTGAGGTAATTCATCAACCCAACCGGTTAGCCTTCTTCCCAGTCTGGCTTTCAAGCCATGCATCAACGACTTGTTGGCTCTCTCAACTAGACCATTTTCTTGCGGATGTGCTACCGCGGTGGTCATCTCCTTAACATGCCATTTGTCGCACCGCTTCCCGAATGACCCTCTATTAGCTTCTTTCCGTTATGAGTTAATATCACCCCCGACAAGCCAAATATGCAGACAATATTTTCCCAAGTGAAATTCTTGACCTCTTTGTCGGTTATCTTGGCCACTGGCTTGGCCTCAATTCATTTGGTGAAATAGTCAATGGCTACAATCATGAACTTGATATTACCAGCATTCCCGGTGATTGGTCCCAAGATACCCATTGTGACAACCCTAAATTTTGAGATTTGCCATTTGTGACTGTTTGACTTTGATTATGTGCTGAGTGTGCATTTATGTGTTATATGTTTGTGTTTGAGACTTTGACTTGGGTTCAGACATCGTGTATGTAGTATGTGGTACGTTATATGACGATACATTGGGAATAGTTCGTACTCATGAGTTCACATGGATGTGACTATGAAGTGATATGGCATTTTTGAGGTCATTTTATGTGTATGTAATAGCTATGTGTATTTACATAGTTAATCGTATTTTTGTGATACGAGGATTTAACGTTTATAAGACTAGCGGTTAAAATTAGCCTCAGAAATAGTTTTAGGTTCGGTTTTTAAGCTTTATTAAACTTATTAGTAACTTTAGACTTTTAGAAATATTAAGAATTAAAAATTCTACTTTTACGATGGTCGTATTTTCGACTAGTTTTGAAGGTTTTACATTTTATAAACTTTGGGGATAAATAAAATAAAGGAAATATAAGTAAATATTAAATAAAATAAGGAAATAAACATTTAAAAACAAATTTAGTAAATTAATTAAAAAATATTATTTTTGGTAATTTTGTTTGTTGTAGTCGGCAGGAAAAAAAAGAAGGAAAAAACCCAAAGCTCAATTGTAGTAAATTAGAAAAAGGATTTTTAGGAGAAGTATAAATACAAAAACTACTTAATTAAAATCAAATTTTTAATCATAAAAACATAGAGGAGGTCGACGGTGAGTTTTCAAGAATTAGGGTTTCTTCAAGAATCTTGATTTTGATCAATTAAAGGTATAATCATGATTTCAATTTTTGTTTTATTTAAATAATCATGTGGTTATCAATTAAATAATCATATGATGGATTAGGGTTTGTAAATTTCTTGAATTAATATAATTTAGGGCTTGAATTTGGTAATTAATGAAGGGTTTTTAGGGCTTAAGATCGTTTTTTATGGTTTAAATCGGATTAGTTAGGAACTGTCGCTAATCTGTTAGAATCCGTCAGTAAACTGTCTAAGAAACTGTCGCTAATGTCTGGGCAGATTTTAGGTAAAATCGTTTTGGTCATAACTTATTCGTTTTTAAAGCTTTTTGGGTGATTCAAAAGCCTAAAATTATGTACTCGGAACGTACTTTTCAAATTATCAGAATGTATAGCCTATGGAGGTGAGTATATTGGTCAAATTATTTTTACAAGTGTCGACTTCAAGGTTAATGTTTGTATGACAAGGCTTAAAATCATGTTTTGGGTATTTTGGGTTAATGGGCACTTAGAGGGATAACATGGGGCTGACTTGAGAAAGGATTTGAGATGTATCCCTCATAGGGATTGTTACATTGATAAAGGATTAGAGTTCCAGAGTCAATGTTGACGTGCGTATTATTATATTATGTGCTTTAGGTAATTGGTTGTTCGTGAGGAGACTTTGGATTGCTTTCACAAGGTGAGTTCAAAGTCCCATTTTCACTGAGTTTTTAAATGTTTTCTTCTAGTATGGGATGGAGATGACACTTGTGGTGTTCTTAAAATTTCTTGGTACTATATTTTTATAAATGTTTGGACATATATGTGTTAATGTGTGACATGCGTGCTTATGTGTTTTGTTATATGTTATGATATGTGTTTTGATATGTGAATCTTTATTATGTTTATGTTTTGGATCGGGGGACACGCACCGTCTAAGTGGATACTGGTAAGGCGGGTAGCCTTGTTTTGGAATGGTACATAGATGTATGGGCGTCTATGGGACCGTTTGTGATGTGTGTGGAGAGGGGGGCACGATCCGTCCTAAGTTCTTGTGTTCTGAGTACTTGTGTATCATCTCGGCGGAGGCAAGATATCTCGACCAGGATATGGTTCATCTTCCACAAGTGGTGTGGGAAAGATTCGGATAGTATGGTGCGTTGTTCGTTTGTGTGTGTGACATGAGTGTGGTGCTTTGTTCTTTTATGTGTGATGGGATAATTCTTGATTGTTATAGTGTGCTTTGTGAATTGTAGATGTGATGGTAGTTGGTTTAAGTTTTGTTATAGGTGCATTTAACATGATTATCACCTTATGGTCCATTGCTTTAACTTGTTTTCTTCAACATATTCACAACGGTTGACAAGGTTTCTTAAGATGTTTTGATAACTTAAACCTATGTTCTTACCAACTTTATGTTGACAGATTTTAGTGTCATTTTCAGGTGGGATAGTTGAGAAGGATGATGTTAGAAGTGGCTAGAGTCTAGAGGCTGCTAGGATTGCATTAGGAGGAATCCATTTCCTCTTAGTCTTTGTTTAATGTTTGGATAAGTGATACTTTGTAGACACCTATATGTTTTATGTGTGTTATTTGAATGTCTTTGGTAAGAGGTAGGACTTTTACCTACTTACCTAGACTCCTGCATTTTGTTGAGATATGTCACGACATTTGTGTCGCCATTTATGACATTTCTTTTGCATTTAGCTTTCTCTATAGAGACACCGTTTGTTGTGATGATATCCATACGTCGCGCCCCATATTCCGCCATGGTGGGGTGTGACAGAATGGTATCAGCGACAATGGTTATAGAGAATTAGGTTGCCTAGTCGCGTAGCATAGTCTATAGCTTAAGGGTCCCTGCATATAGGCGTCATAGGAGTATGTGTGCATTTTATATCATTTGATGTGTTTGGATGTTATTTATTGCGATGTTTTGACTAGTATGAATTAAACCATAGTAAGTTCATACTTAGCTACATGTTACATTATTTACGAGTTTTGACTAGTGCGGGTTGAACCATATTCGTATACACTAGTCATTGTTGGATTTCGTTTGATTATATTTTCATGTTCTTTATACATATTGAATTTCGTCTACGCTGGTTCAGATGGATTACGAGTTTATGTGTTTCATGCATTAACTACGTTATTTTGATACATGCAATTTTGGACCTTATGTTATGTTGCGGATTATGTGCTTATATGAGTTGTAGGATCTATGTGATTATTTGAGTTGGTAGATTGATTTGTTATGTGTAGTAATAATTCTTATAAGTGTCATCATAGGAGGGAGTGCATTGGTGAAAGGGGACTTGTATAAGTATGGTGGCCAACATAGTTATACAAGTACCACGACATCAATGGATTCCTAAGTATGGTTGCATGAAAGAGGGTTAATACATGCTTGTATAGTATATGTTGGATGGATTTGAGTGTATGTATGCCTATGCCTATATATGTAAAATTATTTTCTACTTATCAGTTGTATTCTTGGGATGGTTTGCTAGCTCGTTTCTCTTTGAGATGTTCAACTTCTGTAGTAGCGCATTTCTCGAGTCCTTATTTCACGTGTTTGTTTGTACGGTACTTTTGGTGTAAAGGCAATTGAGATAGTTTAAGATTTTCTTATTTTTTTTTGCGTTTGGGATAACGGTATCTTTTATGTTGAGTCTTACATGGTAAAAAAAATTGGAATTTACAAAGAGTTGAAATAGTTGTTGGTAGTCGGTGAGAAATAAGGGTAAAGTTTCGGAAGCGTGGTTAAATAAAAAATATATAGCAATTAAGATCCACTTATTATCTTAAGGGATTGGTTTAAGGATTTAGGGATGATTAATGAGGTTTAGAGGGTTAGTGCACAAAGGCGTAAAACAGTCTAATTTTTAGGGCTGTCTTGTGTCGACTGTTCCGGAAAGTAGGTAGCACCTTTGGTCGAGTTTCTTTTTTTAAAATTAAGTTCAAAGAGTCTACTTTTCAAAAATTTAAGGTTCGTCAAAAATGGAGTTCGGGAAGGTCATCAAACAATTTTTCCAATAATAGTGCGCTGTTCAGGAATAAATTTGGATTTCGGGAATTTGAGTCAAAACCTAACCAAACGGATGAGATAGCCAAAGATTTTTTATTTGGAAACTCTTTATAATGTATTTAAAAGGACTGGATTTTTTCAATAAAAGTTATTTTGTTTAGGTCGGGCTTTCGGTGACAAACATTTAGCATGTATAAAAAATCAGTTTTGGTAAAAACGACTTTTGGCGTAGAGACCAAACGGAGGGGTTAAACGTGTAAGTAGAAAGCAAAATATGTTGTTGGAGTTTTTAGATCATAGGACAACATAAATTCAGTAAGAAGGGAGTCAAGTGTGATTTTAAGTTCGGTTCATGTGGTCGTAATACGTTTCGGTTGTCGTTGGGTGCTTCTTGGGTCATTGGTCCGTTTCCATGCTTCGTTTGGAGTCGATACATGTTTATGTTTGAGTATTTTTTTGGAGTCTCATTTTTTTAAATTCGTTCATGTAAACTTTCGTTAGTTTTCCATGGGTTTGATCCGTTATCCGAAGTTGGGGGTCCTAAAATTTGTCGCGAACTTATATTCATTGGGAGCGTTGTTGTAGTCATACGGATGATCCTGTTACGTTCTTATGATAGAGATGAGTTGGGATAGAATTTGAGAGTTCTTTAGACCTTAGAATACGTGGTTATATTTTTGATGAGTTTTGATTTATGGCATTTATGAGTAAGACTGAAATCGGGGTGACGGTTTTAATCCCGTCGAGTTATGTGACGGCTCCTAACTTGGTTTCAAGACAGTTCTTGTTTGATGAGTTGCGAGATTTCGTTAGGTTGGTTACATAACTTTATGGTTTTAATAAGTTTCCTCGCAGACGGTTAAGGCTCATGTGTTGTTGGTTGAGATTATTTAGTATAAATTGAGTTCACGCTTGAACGTGAAGGTTTTATCAGGGATATGTATCCTCGTTTGTTTGCTGAGAATAAGTTTGAGTTTGGGAGTTACTCTCGGGACGAGATTTATAATAGGAGGGAGTGTTGTGACAACCCTAAATTTTGAGATTTGCCATTTGTGACTGTTTGACTTTGATTATGTGCTGAGTGTGTGTTTATGTGTTATATGTTTGTGTTAGAGACTTTGACTTGGGTTCAGACATCGTTTATGTAGTATGTGGTATGTTATATGACGATACATTGGGAATAGTTCGTGCTCATGAGTTCACATGGACGTGACTATGAAGTGATATGGAATTTTTTAGGTCAATTTATGTGTATGTAATAGCTATATGTATTTATATAGTTAATCGTAGTTTTGTGATACAAGGATTTAACGTTTATAAGACTAACGGTTAGAATTAGGCTTATAAATAGTTTTAGGTTCGGTTTTTAAGTTTTATTAAACTTATTAGTAACTTTAGACTTTTAGAAATAATAAGAATTAAAAATTCTACTTTTACGATGGTCGTGTTTTCGACTAGTTTTGAAGGTTTTACATTTTATAAACTTTGGGGATAAATAAAATAAAGGAAATATAAGTAAATATTAAATAAATAAGGAAATAAACATTTAAAAATGAATTTAATAAATTAATTAAAAAAATATTATTTTTGGTAATTTTGTTTGTTGTAGTCGGTAGAAAAAAAAGAAGAAAAAACCCAAAGCCCAATTGTAGTAAATTAGAAAAAGGGTTTTTAGGAGAAGTATAAATACAAAAACTACTTAATTAAAAAAAGATTTTTAATCATAAAAACATGGAGGAGGCCGACGGTGAGTTTTCAAGAATTAGGGTTTCTTCAAGAATCTTGATTTTGATCAATTAAAGGTATAATCTTGATTTCAATTTTTGTTTTATTTAAATAATCATGTTATTATCAATTAAATAATCATATGATGGATTAGGAATTTTAATTTTCTGGAATTAATATAATTTAGGGCTTGAATTTGGTATTTAATGAAGGGTTTTTAGGGTTTAAATTCGTTTTTAGGGTTTAAATCGTATTAGTCAGGAACTGTCGCTAATCTGTCAGAATCCGTCACTAAACTGTCTCAGAAACTGTCGCTAATGTCTGGGCAGATTTTAGGTAAAATTGTTTTGGTCATAACTTATTCGTTTATAAAGCTTTTTTGGTGATTCAAAAGACTAAAATTATATAATCGGAACGTACTTTTCAAATTATCAGAATGTATAGCCTATGAAGGTCAGTAGCTTGGTCGAATTATCTATACAAGTGTCGAGTTCAAGGTTAACGAGACTTTCGGAACCCGTGCGTTGCACTAAGGGGGAATGGGGTTACTTTTCTTGGGGTATGATATTTGTTGTTAAATTGGAAGTTAGCATTATGGATTTATTGGTTGTTCATTATGATTGTAATATTGAACAAATTTCAATATTTAGTATATCTAATTTAGTATTTCGAATTTCTAAATTCATTTTTGTACTTCTAAAGTATTTATGTTAATATTGTATTTTCTAGAGGCTTATATTTAATTTAAGGGGCTTTTGCGTTAATATGATATAATGTGAGGACTTTTTAACAAAATTCTATTAATATTTATTTAGCTTAACTTCTTAAATGTGTGAAATGATGCTGATGATACAACCCAACACCATCACAATTCTAGATAAAAATAGATAGACAACTAACATAATTCGCTCAAGCAAACTACTAATATATAAAGATTGTTTCAAACTGATATGAGAAGAGTCTGAATGTTCAAGTTTTTTTATAGAAACATTATAATTCAATTTATTACTTGATATTAACTTTTATTAAACTTTATGAGAAAAAGAGATATTTTCGATTTTATTCTTTTGTGTATTTTTATCTTGGCTTAACGTATGTATTGTAGTTGGACTGGTTACCTTAAATGTCCTATGTAATGCTACTTAGTTGTTTTTAATAAATCACTCGTTAAAAAAAACATGTATATTAGAAAAAAAACTATAAAAGGATATGAATGAAAATTTTTGCAATTAATTACTTGAATGATTCACGTAACTCGCGTTTTCAACTCCCCCTGATTGTCGCTCCAAATCCTTCTTATATAAGCCATGGAGTTTAGATTTTTTATAGTCACTTTATATAAGCTCATAAACCACTTATTTAGCATATATAAACTCATAAGCTGAGCCCATCATATATACTTTGCCAAAATCTCTTTATGGTAACACTTACTTTAGGCTTGCATAAGACATATATACTCATAAGCTAAGCCCATCATATAAGCTTCGCTAAACTCCCTCTATGCTAATTCTAAAATGATTTTTAGAGTGTTTCTTAAAAAATTACATCATTTATAAAGGATTTTTTCGTTTAAGATGATTTTCGAGCACCGCCTTACAATACATAAATTCGCTTCCGAGCAAATGAATTACACACGTATTTAAACATGTATTTTGTTACATATCCTCCTAGAACTTTTCATAGCTCACAATATTTTTCCATATAGGCTTTAATCCGAATGTATAAAAACATGAAGAAGGTCCGATATGTTCGTATGTTTAGACACGATAATAACAATTTGTAGAATACCCTACTACTTTCAATGGCTACAATACTATCTTCAAAGTGCAAGGTAATGGGCTAAGCCCACAACTAGATTTGATAAAAAAAAATTAGTTACCCTAAACCTAAACACATTTTATACACCATCACCCTTTCTTTTGTGCAGACACATCAAACGGATCTCAACTTCTTGAAAACCCAACACAAACACACTAACCACTGCCACCCTTATCTCTTTTTTAAATATTGAATATCAGCGACCGACCCTTGACCCTTTTGTCTTGTGTAAATCGTTTCATTGTTGGGGTAAAACCAAAAACATGTTTCATGGCTTCAAGATCTTAATATAAAACGTCTTAGGTAGGTTTTTTTATGTTGGCTTTGAATTTTTGTTCATGTTAATTATCAAAAGAAAGTAACGTAATAAAAACATTCTCACAAATCGTTCTTTATCTATCAGTTATTAGGGTTAAGCTTCAAAAGATTTGTGATGATTATTGTTCAAAAACTTTAGATCTATATAGATTGGTAAAAAAAGTTTGAGCAAATAACTGAGATCTTGATTTCTTGTTTATGCTTCGAATCTCAGTTGGGATCTTTGATGCTTTAATATCCTAGAGCCTTTCTATTTGTATAGATTGGATTTGCTGATGTTGTAGTTGTTTGAGATTGATCTTCTTCTTCTAATCTTTTGTGTTCTTTCTTTTTTTGGTTTCGATTTGGTACCTACATGACACAAACATCGAAACAAAGATTAGTAACAACTCAATTATAAAATCAAGATGTTACGTTTGTGAATCTTTTTTTGCTGTTCTTCATTTTTCTTATTTTTTCATGGATTGACTTGATGTATTACCTGCATCTCGTCTCTTTTTTCTGACGATTTTTTTGTTATGGATTCAGTAGGTTTGATGGTTGAGTGGTGGGAGTTTTTTTGTGGGATGATGATATAATTTATAGTATATTTTTTAACTGTTAAGATTCTGAATCGAAACGGACGTACTGTTGAGATGTCCGGAACTTTATCATGATTAAACTGCAAAAACTTTTTGTATGCCAGTAATTGATTAGATCTGTGAAGAAAGAATTGAAGCATAAAACAGTAAAGCAAAATAGAATAATTACTGCCCATTTAATGATAGGACTGAATCTTTAGATATAATAGATGTTTGTACGACAAGGCTTAAAATCATGTTTTGAGTATTTTGGGTTAATGGGCACTTAAAGGGATAACATGGGGCTGACTAGAGAAAGGATTTGATATGTATTATTATATTATGTGCTTTAGGTAATTGGTTGTTCGTGAGGAGACTTTAGATTGCTTTCGCAAGGTGAGTTCATAGTCCTATTTTCACTGAGTTTTTATATGTTTTCTTCTAGTATGGGATGGAGATGAAACTTGTGGTGTTCTTAAAATATCTTGGTACTATATTTTTATAAATGTTTGGACATAGATGTGTTATTGTGTGACATGAGTGTAATAAGTGTGAAAACACTTATCCTTTTACCACTTATTTCCAATAATAACAAGACCAAAACGTGTATTTTATGTCGTAAAAGTCGGAATTATGCATGGTTTGTATTTTTATTGTGTTTTAGGACCAAAAGATGCAACATGAAGAAAACATGGGCTATCACGGGCTTTTATCGAAAAAAAGACTAAAGACGAAGTTGAAAGATCGAGAATGCAAGAAGAACGGAAGTCCAAGGCCTATTCTGAAGATTTATCGAAGAAAAAGTCTAAAGACGGAAGTTTAATGAAGTCGAAGAACTCAAGTCTAATTATAGAAGAAAATTATAAGACAAGTTCAACTTATATCGACAAATCCCGAGACGACGTCGAGAAAGACAAAGAAAATAAATCGAGTCGAGACGAGAAGAAAGAAAGAAGAAAGATTAAGCACTTAATCTCCCCACCTCCTATAAATACCCTCCTAATGTGTCATTAGGAAGGTGGTTAGTTTTTATTACTTGTAGTTAATTTTTAGTTTTTAAGTGTTTTTTTAATTTCTCTCTAGTTTTCCTTTCAAAACTTATTGAATCTTTACATTAATCTTGTAATTTTGATATTAATCTTTAATCAATCAAGCTTATTGTTGATCCCAAACTTAAATCGATTAGCTTTGTGTATACGAGATTAGATCAAGTAATACACGTAGAGAAACCTTTGTATATGCTTTATGAATCTAAGTGTTATGCGGAATTTAACACTTAAACAAGAACACACAATGATGTAAACAAACTTTCACTTTGATTATCAATGTCAAACTTGCTTACAATGAAAGATGTTTACGAATGAAAACTTATTATGAAACTTAACCTAAAGGTCTTCTTTTATAGACATAAGAAGCCTTGTACAATAATCTACGTATCAGCTATTCTAGGTAAAGATAAATATAGAAAATACATTGTCGTTTCTATCCTTACTAGAAGTATTCTAGAATATAATAAACGTGTAGAATATATCTTCCATCAGTGCTTGTCTTCAATGTGTCAACGCTTGACTTTAACTTGTCAACGCTTGAGCTGTCAGCGCTTGTATTGTTTTTGTCAACGCTTGTTTTGTTCTTGTCAGCGCTCAAGTGATCTGGCCTTAATTTATTCCCAACAATCCTCCCCTAAACTTGATATCCACTCTTATGATCAAGTTTCTGAATAAGCATTAAGGACTAGGAGGAATCTTACAAACCTTCTCATATTGGTAATGAATAAATCTGATCAAATCTTTTGCCACGTCACTTGAATAATCTATTTCCAGCTGAGTGTCCTTCATCTTTTCCAAGATAGCCTTGGATATGAAATACTGAGCATCCACAAGTAAATACTCAGCAAACTTTGTAGAGCTCAAATGGTATACACCAGCAGCTGAATATAACCTCCATTGAAGACCACTGAGGTCATCTTCAAGATCCTTCCAAATTGCAGGATCCTCATCTTTTGGTCCACACATTCTTTTGAATGTGGTCCAAAGTTTTATTCCATTAGCTGAAGTTGGTGCTTCAGCCTCATACTTGGTCTCCAGCAACCTCTAAAGGTCCACCAAGTTTTCTCTATCACAACTTGCAAACAAAGATATGAGAGTGGTAAAAGTGTGTACCTCCTTGCCAAATCTGCCAATCTTCCAAAACCCACATTCATCTTCTTCATAGCTCACAATTGGGTTCCTGGAATCTAATGGTAACACTTGCACCATATCTGAAGCTTCTAATGGGGAGAGCTTGAGGCTCTTTCTTATAACTGCTTCACTTGGATATAGTGGATCCATATCTTTTGGAAACTCAAATGAAATTCCCTTCTTTACTGGCCTAGGAACCATCATAGCTTTCTTGATTTCCATTTCTTCTGCAAGTTCCTCCTTTCTTTCATCTGAAAGAAGTCTGAGAGTGTTTGATTCCTGCACTCTCACCCAAATGGGATAAGCCATGTTTTCCAACTCATCAAATGTCAAAGCTTTCAACTTCTGATATGTCCATCCAACTCCATGACATCTGAGCAACATAAAGTAGAGCTCCCTTCTATCCCTTTTCAACTCTGAGAGAATATTGCTTGCCTTGTGTTTCAAAATTACCTGGCAATCCTTCTGAACTCTAAGAAGAAGCTCCAAACCCCATATTTGATCTGAAATGGTCAAGTCTGGATTATCCATGCATCTGTCTTCCCAAGCATGATACATTTGAACCACCTTTGGCATGTCAAAGTCAACCTGCAATTTCAATTCTCTCAACTTTTCCCTAGCAAACTCATCAGCATACTCAAGCCTTTCTGGTTCTATTATCATCACACTTGAGTCTGAGCTAGCTTCATCACTTTCTTCTTCTGAAGTCACAACAAATGGTGACTTCTCCTTTTCATCTTGTTCCATGATTTGTGCAGCTAATCTTCTATCAAACTCAACTTGAGTTGCATCCTTTGGAACAATCTCTTCTACCATTTTACCCTTACCCTTATCTGATGGTGCAATGGTTGGTAAGGTAGATGGTAATACCTGAGTAGAAACCTCCTTGATGATAGATGATGACTGGGATACACCACCTTCATGTGCAGGTCTGTCAACGCCCAAATTTGTTCTATCAACGCCCAAAATACTTCTATCAGCGTCCAAATTTTCCTTGTCAACGCTCAAATATCTTCCCTCAGCGCCTTGTGTAACCTCCCTCAACATAGCTGTAAATGATAAATTTAAGTTGGTGGGAGAGACTAAGGACGTATCAAAACCTGTTTGTTTCTTCAAAGTTGTAAGGGCCTCAGCAACATCCATTGATTGACCATCCTGGCTGCCCTTATCACTCAGATTTATTTGATCTTCCTCCCCTTTGGAAGATTCCTCCATACCCCTCCTAGCACAATCACTTTCCAACACAACAATCCTCTCCCTCAATTGCTTGAGTTCAAGGCCTTGTGAGCTGACTACTTGTACTAAGTCTGCATTTTGCTTTTGCAAGCTAATGCAGACTGCCGTCAATTCCATAAGAGTCATTGGTTCCAGTCTGCCCTCTTCTAAAATGGGAATTTGACCTCCCAAGTCAGATTCATTGGGCAAGGAGGAGGACTTAATGATGGTGGGACTACCTTGGCCAGCTTCTAAGCCAGAACCAATAGTCCCAGCCTCATCCAGGTCACCAACCACACTTGTGGTGGTGGTTCTCTCTGCTTCATGGCTAGGACCACCAGAGGAGAACACTCCAGTAGTCCTTTGGCGTTTCATCAACCTATATTCAGGGGGTGTGGTAGATGGTGTGGAAGAATGGGTAGATGTGGGTTGGTTAAGGGGTGTTTGGATAGAAGTGGGTTGGTTAAGGGGTGTTTGGGATTGTGAAGGTTGTGTGTCAGCGTTGGAAATAGGCACATCAACGCCAACATTGAGTGTGTCAGCGTTGAAGGATTCTGAGTCAATTTGCATTTGTTCAGGTGAAGGTAAAGGTTTAGGAATTGGTTTAAGTTGTGGTTGAGGGTCAATTTGAGGTAGGGGGTCTGGTTGGGGTTGAGCTGCTGCAATAACAGCAAGCATGGCTTGAGTTAAAGGTAGGTCTATATGGGGTGGTGAGTCCATCTTCATAAAAATAGCTTTCTTTTGCTCAGGGATCTTATAAAAATCATTGTGATCCCTTGAGCAGTATCCTTGATCATCAAAAACCATTTGCAGAAAACGGGGATAAGCTAAAGTCATTTTTGTCCCCTTGTTTTTACACATCCCCTCAAAAATCATTTTAGAATAGTTATATTTTTGCCCTGTTGCAATGCACACAATAGCACTGGCAATGGATCTATTGATCTCATTGTGTGCAGTACATTTGGGACTCAAACATTGAAGGAGGACATGTATGCGGTACTTCTAGTCTGGGGGAAATTCCTGCTTATGATACTTATTTAGAGTACCTTCATCAGGAAAAGGATATCCCAAAGCCCTAAGCCCTTGTTCTATTTCATTTATGGGAAGGGTGGCTATACCATCAGCATCATCAAGATGCAAGGCTTGGCGTACCAAGGCCTCAGTAACCACCCAAGATCTCCCATGAACAATAGAAGTCAATGTGGTCACTCCATTAACTGTTGAGGAACTGACAGTGTTCCAAAACTGCTTAATGTGTGTGACTGGAATGAGTGGTGCATGAGAAAGAGCATACCTTAATAGGGATGCGTTCAAATACGCCACCAGTTGTGTGTATTGGGGAAACAGAGCATCATCAGCTTCAAGATAAGCAATCATGTTTTGTTGTGATCTGAACCCCAATTCCAATTCTGTTGGTTTAAACTTTGGTGCCATTGATGAAAGCTGCTAATTTTAAGTGAAGAAGATGAAGTTGATAAGAGAAAATTGTTAGACAAGAATTATAGATACCCTGTTTAAAATAGGAGCCAAATTTATAGGAGAAAAAGAATGAATTAGGGTTTTTCTTCAAACCCTAACTCGATTCAAAACAGCCTCATTCATGATCAGTACGCGATAAGTGTACGTGAAAGCTACGTGATATATTGAAAAGGGAAAAAGATAGTGGCTGAGTCGAGCCGCTGACAGGAATAAAACACACGCTGACAGAGAAGACGCTGATACGTTATATTTGGACGCTGACAGCATGTTGTCAGATATATGGTTTTCAAACGCTGACACGTATTGTCCGATATATGGTTTTTAAGCGCTGACAAGTATCGTTTGATATCGGACAATACATACAGAAGATATATTGGATGACTCAGGATCTCGGACAGAACTGTCTGTTTAAATTTTTATGGCTCGTTTTGGAAGATTGTGTTTGGTGCAATGAAATTTTATTTGATTATGTGACAAGGCTAACCTTGCGGTTACGTACCGACTTGGATTAGAAGCAGAACGCCGACAGAGGCAGCAGTTGCATAAAAGAAGAAGATGATATTGTACCTAGATGATTTTCATTGCAAATTGGAGGTTTCGATGAAGAGGTTTGATTATTGCTTCTTTGGTGTTGGAGTTGTTTTTCGCAGGTTTGTATTTTATCATATCTCAAAAGACTCGCCTCTCTTTTGAGATAACTTGCTTGTTCGTTTAAATGTTTGGTGACGAAGACTTGTCAAATCTAGCAACTAGATACCTTGCTATCACTTAAAGGAGTTACATTATCGTGCTCAGTGTCTCACAAAGGATGAGGATTTTGACAAGAGATCGAGGTCTGCTTATACTTTAACGTTTTCATATAAGTTCGACGTCACATGGATAGTGCAAGATATAAGGTACAAGCTTGGGAGATTCCACTTCTTCAACAAATAGGTTATATTCATTTTTCTTCATTCGTAATCTACAATTAGAGTCTACGTGGTTCGTGATTCATTTACATGCACCACTCACGGGGAAGAGTTTATTAGTTGTTTATCTTTAGAAGACCCCTATTGGATGTGACAAAAGGGGAAGAAGATTCAAAGATCAAGGTATGCAACTTAATTTTATGTGGTGATATGTTTTACAAGAAATCTTACTTTAAGGGGAAGCTTGTTTCATTCGTGAAAGATCAAGATTTGAAGATTGGTTTTGTCATCATCAAATAGGGGAAGATTGTTGGGAATTAATTTGATGAGACAAATCAACAATAATGAAACAAGAAGGACTTATATGCCATTATCAAGATTTACAAGAATATGGAGCCCTTTCATACAACAAGGAGGACTTATTAGCAAAAGATGGAGGGACTTCTAGTGTAATTAGATTTCTTGTAAAGAGGGTTATGTGTAGTATATAAACACACACCCTGCATAGGTTTATTAATTCAATTATTCACAATGTAGTCATAAAGCAAAAGTCGTGTGTTCTAGGCGTGTGTGTTCATTATAAACACGCCTAGGTTAGTTGGTTTGAGTGTTAACGTTTAATGAGAAGTAAACGTTGAAAAGAAACACCTTATCTATGTATCGTGTTCTATTCCGCTATGTTAATCATATGAACATGATGCATATCCTAGTAAGCTTAATCGATCCGTGATTTATGGTTTCCACGATCGATTAGCTTTGTGTATATGAGATTAGATCAAGTAATACACGTAGAGAAACCTTTGTATATGCTTTATGAATCTAAGTGTTATGCGGAATTTAACACTTAAACAAGAACACACAATGATGTAAACAAACTTTCACTTTGATTATCAATGTCAAACTTGCTTACAATGAAAGATGTTTATGAATGAAAACTTATTATGAAACTTAACCTAAAGGTCTTCTTTTATAGACATAAGAAGCCTTGTACAATAATCTACGTATCAGCTATTATAGGTAAAGATAAATATAGAAAATACATTGTCGTTTCTATCCTTACTAGAAGTATTCTAGAATATAATAAACGTGTAGAATATATCTTCCATCAGTGCTTGTCTTCAATGTGTCAACGCTTGACTTTAACTTGTCAACGCTTGAGCTGTCAACGCTTGTATTGTTTTTGTCAACGCTTGTTTTGTTCTTGTCAGCACTCAAGTGATCTGGCCTTAATTTATTCCCAACACTTATTTCCTTAATTCTCATTCTACCTTTCTTAATCTTTTTCTTAATCTTGATAATCATGTAGTTGTATTTTAATTTTGTTGATGGTTTGATTGTGTAGCTTATTTGATTGTGCTTATAAAATTGGTGATCTTAAAAGTTTCTATATTAAAGTGCTTATTTTCTTAATCTTAATGCTTAATGTTTCTTAAAAATTAGTAGCTTTTGATAAGTTTAATATTTTGATAAAAAGTGCATTTTGATTTATAGCTTATTGAGTGTTTTAAAAGTTTTTAATTTTTGGCTTATTAGTTTTCTTAAAAATCTTTTTGGTCAATGTTTTGGTATGTGCTTATTTTTTGATTTGCTTATTTGCTAGATTGTGTGATTTTCGGGTTCTCTAAACCCCTTTATTCCGAATAGTGGTCATAACAGAACATTTCGGATAAGCACCTTCTTTGACATTCCGGATAAAGCACTCATCAGGGATTCCGAATAAGAATCCTGTTTAGTTATTCTGGATAAGCCGCCATTCGCTTATTCCGGATAAGCAGCAGTTAGTTATTCCGGATAAGTCTACATTTCAAGTATTCCGGATAAGCACTTTATTTGTATTCCGGATAAGTTGTAATACATTTATTCCGGATAAGCATCAGAATTTTATTCCGGATATGCATCAGAAATTTATTCCGGATAACACCTCCTAGCCGATTCCGAATTGCAGCCTTCTCAGTTCATTTTTTCGAATAAGATCACGAAGTCGTTTTTCCGGATAAGCATCATAAAGAGATTCCGGATAAGGAGTTTGCCAGAGATTCCGGATAAGCCTTCCAAGTGATTCCGGATAGGATTCCGGATAAGGGTTTGTACTTCCAGTTTTTAAATTTTTACTTTTCCCGCCTTTTTACTTAGAATTATTTTAACTTGTCTTGTTTTAGTTCAATCTTTAAAGTTTATATTTTTATAAGTTTTAATCATTACTTTTCAATCTTTAAAGTCTTCATTTTTAGTTTAAATTTTTAAGCTTTCATTTTTATTTATTTACTCAACGACATTTTCACTTTTAGATTAAAATAGATAATCAAACCTCTTTCTTTTCCACCAAGAACGACTGAGTCGCACTAATTGACGGCAATCAATTCGAAAAGATCGGACGATAACTTTTCATACGAGGCTAAAACCTTGTATTAAATGGCGCCGTTGCCGGCTCTTTTCGTTAATATTAACGGTTTTTAGTGCGAGACGCGTTGGATTTTGGGATCCGTTCATCTTTGAACGTTATTTTCCTTGCTTTAAAATTTTTAAAAAAAATTAAAAAAAATACAAAAAATACAAAAAAAATAGAAAAACATAAAAAACCAAAAATATTTCTCATCTAATTTTCTTTGCCTTTTGTAGGTGTGTATGCGTACTAGTTCTCGTAAGAAGAAAGTAGCTCAAGCCGAAGTCATTACTCCACCTATTGTCACCATGGACAATCAACCAATGATCGAGCTTTTGCAATCGCACGTAGAGGGCAACACCGATGCTATTGTCATACCCGAGATTGGAGCCAACAACTTTGAACTCAAATCCGGCTTCATTCAAATGGTCTCTGCTCAACCTTTCTTGGGGCGTTCGCTTGATGATCCTCATGACCATATAAAAAGGTTGCTTCAACTCACCAATACGGTTAAGTATAATGGGGTTTCACAAGAAGTGATTCGCTTGCAACTTTTTCCTTTCTCCTTAGAGGGACAAGCCCGGAATTGTCTTGATAAGGAACCGCCACAAAGTATTCTTACGTGGACGGATTTAGAGACCAAATTCATCAACTACTTTTTCCCACCCTCACGTACTACCGCTTTGCGGAATGATATCATTACCTTTGAACAAAAGTACGGTGAGACATTTAGTGAATCTTGGGACCGTTTTAAGGAACTTTTAAGAAAGTGTCCACAACATGGTTTCACAAAAGTACATCAAATTAATACTTTTTACAATGGGATAAGAATAAATGACCAAGATTCACTAAATAGTGCCTCGGGGGTAATATTTTGGTTAAGTCTTCTAATGCCGCATGGGACATTATTGAGAATAAGTCTAGAGTGCAAACCAAGAGTGTTCGGACTAATGTGGCTAGTGCTAGCACTAATGAGAGCGACAAAGAATTGATAAGCTTACTACGCTTGTTGAAACAATTGCTCTCCAAAGCTATCAATGCCCAAGTTAATGCTATGAGTCAATCATGTGAAATATGCGGGGGATCTCACTCATACACAGATTGTCCTTCGACTCATGACAATCCGGAAAATGTGTATGCCTCCAACGGTAACTTTTCTACGGGAGGCTATCAAGCATGTCCTCAAGGTGACCGTAATTTGCTCAGCTATCGCTCAAACAACTTTCTTTCACCACCCGGTTTTCCACCTCAAAACCCAAACAACCTAAATCGCAACAATCAAAACCAACCACGAGCTCCAAATCAATATCAAAACCAAAGAAACCCATATCCACCTCAATGAAACAATCAAGTTCACCAACCACCCGCTTATCAACCACCTGCCTACCATGCTCTTCCTCCTACCCAACCCAACACATTTAATCAAGAGGTTGACACTTATATGATGACTATTGATGTGATAGTGCAAAATCTTCAGCGGGAAATGATCAACTTGAAAGCAAATATGGTGAAACAGGGGAATGATCTTCGAGCCGATATGCGAAACTCGTTGGCAAGTCAAATGAATGACTTAAGGAACATGATGGCTAGTTTCTTCCCAAGTAATCAAGCCTCTGGTTCGGGTTCTCTTCCGAGTAACACCGTTGATAATCCAAGAGGGGAGATGAAAGCAATCACCACTCGCAGTGGAAAAGGTTTAAAGGAACACGAGCTTCCTACACCTACACCGGTGATTGTGACAAAGGAAAACGAGTCCACTTCCCCTTCTCCAATTTCTCCACCTTCTATTTATCCAATTCCTCCACCTTCTACTTCCATCCCTCCACCACCCAAGGATGTGAGTGAGAATTCCATCCCAAAGCCTTCATCTCAACCCAATATACCTTATCCCTCAAGGTTGAGGAAAGAGAAATTGAATAACAAGGATGATATTCAGGTTTCTAACTTTCTCAAAATGTTTAAACAACTGAATTTCAATATCTCCTTTACTGAGGCTCTCGCTCACATACCCAAATATGCTAAAATGTTAAAGATCTTCTCAGTGATAAGGAGAAACTCCTTGACATCGCTCAGACCCAACTTAATGAGAATTTCTCTACAGTGCTCTTAAGGAAATTACCCACCAAACTTGGTGATCCGGATCGTTTTCTCATTCCTTGCAACTTCCCCGGGGTAGAGAATTGTATGGCCCTAGCCGATCTAGGTGCTAGTATAAACTTAATGCCTTTAAGCGTTTGGAAACAATAATCTCTACCCGAGCTAGTCCCCACACGAATGACTTTGGAATTAGCTAACCGTACGGTTGCTTATCCAGTGGGGATAGCCGAAGACGTCTTCGTTGGTGTCGAAAAATTCACCTTTCCGGCGGATTTTGATGTCGTTGACTACGAGATAGATCCCCGTGTTCCATTGATCGTTGGACGTCCATTCTTGAGGACCGGTCGCACTCTCATTGATGTAACCGCGGGCGAAATAATCATGAGAGTCGGTGACGATAAAATCGTCTTCAACATGGGAAAACTTTCTAAGCAGCCTTCTGAAAACGAGAGTGTTAATTTCATTGACGTTCTTGATGAGGCTTGTGAAGAACATTTCAAAGACGCTTGTAAAAGTGGTTCTTCTTCTCTACCCATTGTTGAGACCGTTGCCTCTATTGCTCCATCACTAACTCCATTTGGGGAAAGTGATTTCATCTTGAAAGAATTTGAAGCAACTTTGGGAGATGTGGACTTGCAATACGACGATTCTCCCTCCAATTGGGATGAAGACATTCGTACCATTGAGAAACTTCTCAATGAGGACCATATTTCTCCACCATCTCCTAAGGATATCTCTATCGATGAACCGAATTTGACTACGCCTTCCATCGAAAATCCTCCGGATTTAGAGCTTAAGGACCTACCGTCTCATCTCGAGTACGTTTTCCTTGAAGACAACAAGAAGTCACCCGTCATCATCGCAAAGGACTTGAAAGAGGAAGAAAAATCTCGACTTATCACCGTGCTAAAGAATCACAAGAAAGCGATTGCTTGGAAAATCTCCGATATTCGTGGAATTGATCCTCACTTTTGCACACATAAAATTCTCATGGAGGACGACTTTAAACCCACTATTCAAAGCCAAAGAAGGGTGAATCCTAAGATCCATGATGTTATCAAAAAAGAGGTTATCAAACTTCTTGACGCGGGAATGATCTACCCTATCTCGGATTCACCATGGGTTAGTCCCGTCCATTGTGTGCCTAAGAAAGGCGGAATCACCGTTGTGCCCAATGAAAACAACGAGTTGATTCCTACTCGTCTCATTACAGGGTGGAGAGTTTGTATAGACTATCGCAAACTCAATGATGCTACGAGAAAGGATCATTTTCCCCTTCCTTTTATGGACCAAATGCTTGAACGTCTAGCGGGTAATGACTATTACTGCTTCTTAGACGGTTTCTCCGGGTATTTTCAAATTCCCATCGATCCCAAAGACCAAGAGAAAACCACATTCACTTATCCTAATGGAACATTTGCTTATAAAAGAATGCATTTCGGCTTATGCAATGCTCTTGGGACGTTCCAAAGGTGTATGATGGCTATCTTCCATGACATGGTTGAAGAAACTATGGAAGTCTTCATGGATGATTTCTCGGTCTATGGCGATTCTTTCTCTTCTTGCCTTGCCAATTTGGAACGCATGCTTAAGCGGTGTGAAGACACTCGCCTTGTTCTAAATTGGGAAAAATGCCATTTTATGGTAAAAGAAGGCATTGTGCTTGGACATAAAATCTCAAAAGCCGGTCTTGAAGTGGACCGTGCTAATGTGGATGTCATAGCCAAATTGCCTCCACCTTTAACCGTGAAGGGTGTGAGAAGTTTCCTTGGTCATGCGGGCTTCTATCGTCGATTCATTCAAGATTTTTCTAAAATCGCTCGCCCGATGACCCACCTCTTGGAAAAAGATACTCCTTTCATCTTTTCCAAAGAGTGTCTTGAATCCTTCAATCTTCTTAAGGATAAGCTTACGAAGGCACCGGTCTTGGTTACCCCTAATTGGGAGCTACCTTTTGAATCGATGTGTGATGCTAGCGACTTTGCTATTGGAGCGGTTTTAGGCCAAAGAGTGAACAAACACTTCCAACCAATCCATTATGCTAGCAAGACAATGACGGGGGCTCTATTGCATTATACCACTACCAAAAAAGAGCTTTTAGCTGTAGTGTATGCTTTTGAGAAGTTCCGCCCCTATCTTGTCCTTTCCACCAAAATCGTGTACACCGATCATTTCGCGTTGAAGTACTTGTTGACTAAACAAGATTCTAAGCCAAGACTTATTCTTTGGGTTTTGCTCCTTCAAGAATTTAAAATTGAAATTCGTGACAAGAAGGGTGCAGAAAACCTAGCCACGGATCATCTAAGTAGACTTGAGGATCCTTATCAAGGGGATCATTCGAATCAAGAGATCAATGACTCTTTTCCCCTTGAGGCCTTAATGGCTATCAATTCCAATCTTGATGACACCCCTTTGTTTGCGGACACTGCAAACTACTTAGCGGGTGGTATTCTCATCGAAGGGTTAACATCCCAACAAAAGAAGAAGTTCTTTAAAGATGTTAAGACTTACTTTTGGGATGACCCTTATCTCTTCAAACAATGTGTTGATCTGATTATTCGTCGGTGTGTTGATGGACCCGCAACTTTAGACATTCTTGAAGCTTGCCGTAAAGGACCCACCGGTGGTCATTTTGGTCCCAACTACACCGCGAAGAAAGTCTTTGACTCGAGATTCTATTGGCCCACCATTTATCGTGACGCTCACGAGATGGTTAAAAATTGTGATGCTTGCCAACGCCAAGGCAAGATCACACATAAAGATGAGATGCCTCAAAATTTCATACAAGAATGTGAAATCTTTGATGTATGGGGCATCGACTTTATAGGGCCATTTCCATCATCTAAAGGGAACAAGTACATCCTCGTAGCCGTTGACTACGTATCTAAATGGGTTGAAGCTAAGGATCTCCCTACGAACGATGCGAGTGTGGTTGTGAACTTTTTGAAGCAGCTTTTTGCTCGATTCGGTGTTCCTCGTGCTATAATCAGTGACCGCGGGACTCATTTTTGCAATGATCAATTTGCTCGAGTCATGGCTAAGTACGGTTTCAATCACCGTCTTTCCACCGCTTATCATCCTCAAACGAGTGGTCAAGCCGAGATATCTAACCGTGGATTAAAGCGCATTCTTGAGCGTACTGTGGGAGAGCATCGTGCCTCGTGGGCCGATAAGTTAGATGATGCTTTGTGGGCTATCCGTACCGCTTATAAGACCCCAATTGGTTGTACACCTTATCGTCTTGTGTACGGGAAAGCATGCCGCCTCTCTATCGAGCTGGAACATAAGGCATACTGGGCCTTGAAGTGGGCTAACTTCGACATCAACAAAGCCGGAGATCTTCGGAAGATTCAACTCAACGAGCTCAACGAACTAAGGAATGAAGATTATGAGAACTCACTGATCTATAAGGAGAAGACCAAGATCATCCATGATTCTAGGATTAAGAACCGAGAGTTCCACGTTGGTGATCAAGTTTTACTCTTTAACTCTCGGTTGAAGATCTTCTCGGGAAAGCTGAAGAGCCGCTGGTCTGGTCCATTCACCGTCGCCAAAGTCTTCCCATATGGCACCATTGAGCTTTCTCATCCAAATGGGCCCAATTTTAAGGTGAATGGCCAGCGCGTGAAGTTGTACTTTGGTGAGGACATCTCTCATGAGATGATTCCATCCCTCACCACGTTTCCCTTGATTTAAGTTCTGGGTCGAGTCAGGCTCGTGACTCGGTGAACAAAAACAAGCGCTTCTCGGGAGGCAACCCGAGATCTATCCTTTACCGTTTTCATAATAAGTTTAGGGGGAGCCCCGTATGTGTTTGTTGTCTTGTTTCTTCTAATGTGCAGGGATTTAAGCTTCAAAGATCCATTCTCGATGACTTTTGACGAACCGTGATCCCGTGTACCCGTCTTCCCGGTTCTATCCTAAACTGTCGTGATTCAATATTTCATATCTTATATGTTCACATTGAAATCACTATAGTTGTCCTTTCCTTAGCAAGATTTAACCAAAGTGCACAATGTCCTAAGTGTAGGGGAGTTTACTCCCACATGCTTAAACATTGAGGACAATGTTTATATCAAGTGTAGGGGGGACTTCTATCGAAGTAAGTGGGTTTTTCCTTGTATTTGTCCTCATTTTAACCGGAAAATTTGATTTTTTGACATTTTTCAAAATTTTTAATCTATTTTGGCCTACTAGTATAGTAGTATTTTCCTTTGCTATCATTATTTACTTTCCTTGCAAAAATAAAAGTTTAATAAAGTGGTTTTAAATTTTTCAAAGTCGTGAATATTTTGACTCAACCCGAGTTTACTTATCTAAGTTTACTCTAGCTAGTATCCTTAACGTATTTAAGTCAAGTTTTGCTAGGCTTTTATATAGGGAACTTTAAAACGCGAAAGTCTTAACTCTCACGGGTTAAGAACAAGAACTTTTCGCAAGTTCCTATAATTGATCCTAGAGAGTTGTTTATCAAGGGAGCTTTAAAATGCGATTTCTAAACTTGAAAAAGTCTAAGAGTTTGCAAGATCCTATAGATGACTCGAAAACCCAAAACTTTGATTTAATTGGCTAAGCATCCACGAGTCTCATTCCTTGAGATTTTAAATTGTGGAGAACGAGAGATGATAGAGTCAATTATAAGTTCGGTATTCTTTCGTGAATTTATGTGAGTTGATTATAAGCTTTTTCTCCCATTGCTTGCTAATAAATTTAATTGCAATAAATAAGGTTGTACGATTTGAAAAGTTACTTAGCTTCTAGCCCAAGATCGTTTAAAAGTTGCTCGATATTAATTAGAGTTTATAGCTAAGGCATAACTTATTGAAGCGGGATGCGAAGATTGGCGAGTCCGAAAAGGCCCTAACAAGGCATGAGGGCTACATTTTGTTGCTAAAGATACAAAAGTGATGTGAAGAATCATTTATCAAAAATCAATATGAAGGATCGAGACACACAACGAAAAGAAAATACTCCCCTAAAGATCATGGATAAGTCTATCCAAAAAGGCCCTAACAAGGTATGAGGATAAATAGATCCAAGTCCTAAAAGGAGGCAGGTCGTTGTATATCAAAGTCCAAAATAAAGATTGGAGAAAAATGAAGAAGTCGTGGTCCAAAGATGAAGAATCTCTCAAAACTTCAAGTGAAGAAATTCCTATTATGAAGAGAAGACCATAATTTCAAGAACGTCTCTCAAAGATTTGAAGTATGAAGTCGCTGCCAAATATCGGTCCGAGAAAGGTCTCAAATCGTGAAGCGAGTTATGCCAAGATATGAACTTTATGAGGTCCCGAGAAGCAGTTTTAAAAGATTTTGTCCTTTAGCTAACTATTGATTAAAACATCCCACTTTATTTTCGGCCTAAATAAACTATCGAAATAAGTCAAACAATGCATCCTCGTGATCATTCAAGACAATCATAAAATATAAGAGATACACCTAGGAATAAGGGAGTCTAAGTGAATAATTGGGCCACATGAGTTCGTATTAGTTTGCTGACTTATAGTAACAATGATATTGGTTTTAAGCTTGGTATGGGGAACGTGAAACTTGAGAATGATGAACATTCATGACAACCCAAAACCTAATGTAAGTCTTTGATTTCTTACTTGTTTTGTTCTTTTAAGTTTCCTTAGTGTTTAGCATTTAATAAAGGCCAAGGTGGGTTATTTTTTATGAGAAATGTAATCTGTGCTTTGAAATTAATGCATTGCATGAGGACATTGCAATGGTCAAGTGTAGGGGATTTAATAAGTGTGAAAACACTTATCCTTTTACCACTTATTTCCAATAATAACAAGATCAAAACGTGTATTTTATGTCGTAAAGGTCGGAATTATGCGTGGTTTGTGTTTTTATTGTGTTTTAGGACCAAAAGATGCAAAAGGAAGAAAACATGGGCTATCACGGGCTTTTATCGAAGAAAAAGACTAAAGACGAAGTCGAAAGATCGAGAATGCAAAAAGAACGGATATCCAAGGCCTATTCTGAAGATTTATCGAAGAAAAAGTCTAAAGACGGAAGTTTAATGAAGTCGAAGAACTCAAGTCTAATTATAGAAGAAAATTATAAGACAAGTTCAACTTATATCGACAAATCCCGAGACGACGTCGAGAAAGACAAAGAAATTAAATCGAGTCGAGACGAGAAGAAAGAAATAAGAAAGCTTAAGCACTTAATCTCCCCACCTCCTATAAATACCCTCCTAATGTGTCATTAGGAGGGTGGTTAGTTTTTAGTAGTTGTAGTTAATTTTTAGTTTTTAAGTGTTTTTTTAATTTCTCTCTAGTTTTCCTTTTAAAACTTATTAAATCTTTACATTAATCTTGTAATCTTTTGATATTAATCTTTAATCAATCAAGCTTATTTCCTTAATTCTCATTCTACCTTTCTTAATCTTTTTCTTAATCTTGATAATCATGTAGTTTTATTTTAATTTTGTTGATGGTTTGATTGTGTAGCTTATTTGATTGTGCTTATAAAATTGGTGATCTTAAAAGTTTCTATATTAAAGTGCTTATTTTCTTAATCTTAATGCTTAATGGTTCTTAAAAATTAGTAGCTTTTGATAAGTTTAATATTTTGATAAAAAGTGCTTTTTGATTTCTAGCTTATTGAGTGTTTTAAAAGTTTTTAATTTTTGGCTTATTAGTTTTTCTTAAAAATCTTTTTGGTTAAAGTTTTGGTATGTGCTTATTTTTGGATTTGCTTATTTGCTAGTTTGTGTGATTTCTGGGTTCTCTAAACCCCTTTATTCCGAATAGTGGTCATAACAGAACATTTCGGATAAGCACCTTCTTCGACATTCCGGATAAATCACTCATCAGGGATTCCGGATAAAGATCATGTTTAGTTATTCCGGATAAGCCGTCATTCGCTTATTCCGGATAAGCAGCAGTTAGTTATTCCAGATAAGTCTACATTTCAAGTATTCCGGATAAGCACTTTATTTGTATTCCGGATAAGTTGTAATACATTTATTCTGGATAAGCATCAGAATTTTATTCCGGATAACACCTCCTAGCCGATTCCGAATAGCAGCCTTCTCAGTTCATTTTTTCGGATAAGCTCACAAAGTCGTTTTTCCGGATAAGCATCATAAAGAGATTCCGGATAAGGAGTTTGCCAGAGATTCCGGATAAGCCTTCCAAGTGATTCCGGATAGGATTCCGGATAAGGGTTTGTACTTCCAGTTTTTGAATTTTTACTTTTCCCGCCTTTTTACTTAGAATTAATTTAACTTGGCTTGTTTTAGTTCAATCTTTAAAGTTTACATTTTTATAAGTTTTAATCATTACTTTTCAATCTTTAAAGTCTTCATTTTTAGTTTAAATTTTTAAGCTTTCATTTTTATTTATTTACTCAATGACATTTTCACTTTTAGATTAAAATAGATAATCAAACCTCTTTTCTTTTCCACCAAGAACGACTGAGTCGCACTAATTAACGACAATCAATTCGAAAAGATCGGACGATAACTTTTCATACGAGGCTAAAACCTTGTATTAACGTGCTTATGTGTTTTGTTATGTGTTCTGATATGTGTTTTGATATGTGAATCTTGATTGTGTTTATGATTTGGATCGGGGGACACGTACAGTCTCAGTAGATATTGGTAAGGCGGGTAGCCTTGTTTTGGTATGGTACATAGATGTATGGGCGTCTATGGGACCATTTGTGATGTGTGTGGAGCGGGGGGCACGGTCCGTCCTAAGTTCTTGTGTTCTGAGTACTTGTGCATCGTCTCGACGGAGGCAAGATATCTCGACGGGGATATGGTTCATCTTCCACAAGTGGTGTGGGAAAGATCCGGATAGGGTGGTGTTCTTTTGTGTGTGTGTCATGAGAGTGGTGCTTTGTTCTTTTATGTGTGATGGGATACTTCTTGATTGTTATGGTGTGCTTTGTGAATTGTAGATGTGATTGGTAGTTGGTTTGAGTTTTGTTATAGGTGCATTTAACATGATTATCACATTATGGTCCATTGCTTTAACTTGTTTTCTTCAACTTATTTACAGCGGTTGACAAGGTTTCTTAAGATGTTTTGATAAATTAAACCTATGTTCTCACCAACTTTATGTTGACAGATTTTAGTGTCATTTTTAGGTAGGATAGTTGAGAAGGATGATGTTAGAATTGGCTAGAGTCTAGAGGCTGCTAGGATTGCATTAGGAGGAATCTATTTCCTCTTAGTCTTTGTTTAATGTTTGGATAAGTGATACTTTGTGGACAACTATATGTTTGATGTGTGTTATTTGGATGTCTTTGGTAAGAGGTAGGACTTTTACCTACTTACCTAGACTCCAGCATTTTGTTGAGATATTGTCACGACATTTGTGTCGCCATTTATGACATTTCTTTTGCATTTAGTTTTCTCTATAGAGACACTGTTTTTTGTGATGATATCCATACGTCGCGCCCCATATTCCGCCATGGTGGGGTGTGACATCCATCCCCCATTGGTATAAGGGCCATGGTGATGTTATCGAAGTCAGGTTCGTCTTGGGCAGCCTTGGTATGGGCCCATGTATCTTGCACGAATCACACTTAGAGATTTCGTCCCATGCGTCTTGATGCATCATAGGCCAAAAGTATCCTGACGCATTATTTTTGCAACAACTGATCTTGATCCGGCATGCATACCGCAGGCTCCTTCGTGGACTTCTCAGATAATATAATTTGCTTGTAGCGGACCGACACATCTTAGCATAGGAGACATATATGAATTTTTGAATAAGACCCCGTTCTCCATGGTATACTGGGGTATTTTCATCCTCAGATTTCTGGCTTTATATGGATCTTGTGGCCATATTTCTTCCTCTAAACAACTCTTGTGGGGGTCATCCAACATTCTCCTTCCTCTTCTACTATATAATTGACTTCTTGTACATCAATAGATCTTGCATCCAAGGACTCTACCAATACTTCTTTGGTGAGGTGGTTGAACGCGACTGACGCGAGCTTGCTTAGCACGTCGGCTTTTTGATTCTTGCTTCTGAGTATGTGTTCAATGTTGAACTCTGTGAATGTAGGCAATCATTCTTCGACCATTGCTAGATACTTGGCCATTCGGTCATCATTTGCTTCAAATTATCCTTTGATTTGACAGGCAACCAATTTCGAATCCACCTTGACTTGCAACTTTTTTAATCCCATTTTTTCGGCTAACCGGAGACCTGCTAGCAATGCCTCGTACTCAGCTTCATTGTTCGAGCAGTTAAAGTTGAACCTTGTGAATTCTATGTTTTCTGGATTGATCAAGACGAGTCCGACACCGACTCCCTTACTATTTGCAGCCCCGTCAGTGAACAGCGTCCATTGGGTCTCCGGCTCTTCTTCCTTAGATATTTCATAGATTGTTGCGGCTTCTTAACGTTCCAACAGAGCTTCATTCAGGAAATCTACTAAAACTTACCCTTTGACTGAATTTAGGGAGACATAAGAGATTTCATATGTTTCTAATCCGAATGCGTCTTTGGCTAACCTTCCGGAGGCCTCGGACTTGCTTAGTATTTGCTTCAAGGGTTGGTCTATTATGACGTGAATGTCATGAGCTTCAAAATACCTCCTTAATCTTCGAGACAAGTGCAGCAATCCTAGTACCAATCTTTCCAGCAGAGCATATCTTCTCTCGGCATCGTGAAGCGTTCGACTCACATACCTTACCGGCATTTGTATTCCATTTCGGTAAGCCAATAGCACACCGCTGACTGCCTCTTTGGACGTGGCTAAATACACATATAACACTTCTCCCTTGACCAGAGAGGTAAGAATGGGAGTTCCAAGATTGCTTTCTTGAGTTGCTGGAAAGCTTCTTCGGCCTTTTCAGTCCGGCGGAATTCTTCCTTATTCTCCTTAGTGATGTTTTTCAGCGTTTCAAAGAATGGCAATGACCGTTCTGCCGATCGTGACAAGAATCGGTTCAGCGCTGTCAGTTTGCCACTCAAGGATTGCATCTCTTTTAATGTTTTGGGAGATCTCATCTCGGTGATTGCTTTCGTCTTTTTGGGGTTTGCTTTGATGCCTTCTGAGGTTACCATGTATCCAAGGAACTTCCCCTCCTCTACACCAAATGAACATTTCTTTGGGTTTAACTTCATGTTAATCCTTCTTAGATTGTCAAAGGTTTCTTGGACATTCGCAAGCATTTCTTCTTTGGTTTTACACTTGATCATCAAATCATCCACGTATGCTTCCAGATTCACACCAATTTGTGACCGAAATACTGAATCTACCAACCTTTGATATGTGGCTCCGGCATTTTTTAGACCGAAAGGCATTTTTGTGTAGCAATATGTGCCTTCATCAGTGTAGAATGTCGTTGTTTCCTCATCTACTTCGTCCATGAGCACTTGATGATATCCCTTATATGCGTCCAAGAAGCATTTAAATTTATACCCCACGACTGCTCCTATTTTCGCATCTATGTCTCGCAAGGGGTAGTAATCCTTTGGACAAGCAGCATTGAGGTTCTTGAAGTCTATGCACATTCGCCAGTTGATTGTAGTAAATTTATACTTGTTTAGGAAAACAAGGTAAAAGCGGTAAGTATTAAACAAATGATTTAGGAAAATCAAGTGCTTATGACCCTTTTGAGAGTTCGTTCTCGAGGAGGCTTAATGTGTGTGTTAAACTTGATGGTATTGGAGATTAAGATTGGGAAAAGAAAAGGGAAAAGAAAATGATGACGATTACGACTAAAATAAAACTACGACGAATGGTAAAACGTAAAAACGTGACTAAATTTAAAAATTACTCTAAAACTTCCTAGAAAATCACAATAAATTCCTCAAAATGCAATTAGAGTTTACAAATAATCAAAACTTTTTTCAAACCTTTTATTTAATTAATAATTAATTTTTAATGCTAATTAAAGCCCTAAAAATCAATTTAATTAATAAAAAGCCCAAAATAAGATTTTTCAATTTGTAAACCTCCAAAGTAACTTAATTAAACTAAAAAGTATTTTTGCATAATTTAAAACTAATTAAAATTATTTAAAATGATTAAAAACTGAAAATAATAATAAAATAATATTAAAAATTCAAAATTTATAAAAATTCTAAAAACTTACTAATTTATTTTAACTTAATAAAACCAGAAATGAAAGTGAAATGACCTAAATACCCCTATTGGGCCTCCAAATGGGCCAAAATTGAAAACAGTCTGAGCTTAATGGGCTTTTTATCCCAATAAGCAAAAAGTCAACCAAATAAGCTGAAAAGTTCCAGTCTAAAGGCCCAAAAGTTTAAAGTGAGCTTATCACAGCTTAATAAGCATTCAGCTTATTCTTAATGGGCTTTTTGGCCCATTAAGCCATAAGCTAATGTCATAAGCTGAAACTTGACACACATCCTTCTCTTGTGCTTATGAAGCTGTTTGTAAAAATAAAAATTGAATAAGCTCAATAAATAAGCCTGAAATAAGCCAAAACTCTCTACAGAAAACGACAAAATAGTCGCTTTTGAGTTCTAGGCTGATTCAAGAGCTGATTCAAGTTGCAAACTGTTTGAAATCACTTAAATAAGCTAAATAATCAAAAAGATTTTCAATAAGCACACTAAATAAACTAGAATAAGGAATAAGCACTTTTGGAAAAAGACAAAGTAGTTTGTTTTCTAGTGAAAAGCTAAAACCAAAAGCTGAAAGCTACCAGATAAGCTAATGAGATGAAATAAGTAACATCTATCACAAAAAAAACAAGTTGTTGCACAATGGAATAAGCCAAATAAGCTTATTGATAAGTTGTTGACCAAATAACACTAACAGTGGCAAGTAGTAGTGGGAAAGGAGTTCCCACTGCTTGTGAACTGATTTTGCTTTTCAAGGAGATTTACTTGGATTCTTCGGATAAACAACGCACCCCTACAACTAGTGAGTTGTAGGGAGTCACAATCAAGCAAGAAGTCAAAAGTACTCAGCCAATTAATACAGTTAATTCATAATGTGCACTGACATGGAAAAACTTAGGTCTGATAGATTAAGCAGCTTTTTAAGCAAGTATAAGCCCACAAGATTTCACCAAATGCATACAACAGCAATATTCAACTTACTTAAGCACAATTAAACAGGTTTCATGCATAAACTCAAAGATTAGAACTAGTTTAAACCCCTAAGTGACTTAACTGATATTACTGATGAACACAAAGAACTTTTTTTGCTAAACTACTTGACTAAAAGTTGAATTTCAAATAATTAAAACAGGTTAATAAGATGCAAAAACTTAGATTTATTACTTCCCAGCTTTAGTGTTATACCCTAGCTATCATTTGACCAAGTTTCAATCCACAAACAACTAAAACAACCTTGTTTATAGAAAAGATTTAGATAAGTGTTTAAAGGCACATGACAAGCAACTTTCAACACATAACCATACCAATAACAGATGCAAACACTCAACAACCCTAAGCACCTACTCAATTCAACCAAAGTTCAATAATATAGTAATCCCAAACACCCCTTTAAAACTCTTGGAATCAATTTAAACAAAGGAAAAATGTTTTTCAGTGAAGAAAATCTTTAACAAGCATTCAAACAACAATATTATGAACTTAGAACCATATTGCATGCATCAAACAACACCATACAATAGCAGATACCAAAATCACTTTGAAAAAGTCTTAAAGGGAGAAAATTATGCAAACCTCAGGGATGTACTTCCACACCCCCGAATGTTAAGCTTATGTTCTAGATCAAAGAAGAACAAGCTTCCAATGAACACCCGTGCTAAGATCAACAAAGTTAAGCTACACAGATTATATAAAGAAAAGAAAACAAGCATATTCTTTCTAAGTTGTACCCTACAACTTGAATGTTTCCAAACCAAGATTTCACTTCACCTTGATAATTTTCTTATCAGGGTGAGATGATCAATCAAAGGTCCAAAAACTTCAAGTGTTGAACAAGAAAATTGGAAAAATCGGGTTCTTGGAAAACTTTTGAAGCAAAGATCATAAAACTTAAACACAACTTTTATGAAACCCTCAATCAACTCAAACTTAAAGCATTAACTAACAACAAGAAAAGTAAAGTTGGGACTTGGTATTCGTCAACAGATTTCAAACTTTTTCATTCCATGAACAAAGATTTACAGAATTGTGACCAAAGGAAAAAACCAAGAACAAAGAAAAAGTAAAAACTAAAGATCCTTTATATAAAGGGTTTACAAGTCCTACAATGCTGAAACCCTAATATGTCTAGTTCTATAAATGCCCTTGGTGTTTTTATGAAGCTTGAAGCCCATGTGAAGTCTTTGGCTTTTTGCTGATGATGCCAGTGGTGTAGACTCAATCTCCAACGTTCCTTTTGTGCCAGTTCATATTGACCCTTCTTTTTGAACCAAGCTTCTTCAACCCGTGACATGTGTGGAGCAGGGGAGGGTTTGCTAGGGTTGGTGAGTTGAGTGGGGACAAAAGTGAGAGGTGGGTTTGGTTAAGTGAGCCTTTAATCATAATTCTGGAGCATCTTAACATGTAATTTTTAGTGATTAAGGAAAACCCAATTCGTGTTCTTGGTGAATCGTGGTGGTTTTGATCTTGTTTTATTTTTAAACATGTGTTAGGCGCCAAGTTTATAACTAATTATTAATTAGTTTAAACACACGATTAGTGGTTTGGTGAGGTGGCATAATGGTGAGAGTTGATTGGCTGAGAGTGTGAGTGGGGTGAGGTGTCATCCACTGGTTGGTCTAGGTAAGTTTCTTGGTCGGCCAGCTTTAGTGCCTTGCTTTGCAACTTGTGTTCAAACATGTCTTGGCAGCTCAAAACTAGAATCCCTTTGTATTTGAAGTTTAAATTTTCATACTTTGGCCACAAACATTTTTACAAAGTGTTTTCAAGGACTAGTTATGTAATTCCATGATATTTGAAGGGCTGTTCTTGGCATGTCTTCATACTTCAAGGTCTTTACTTGTATTCTTGACTTTATGGAGGACTAAAAGTGACAAGTCTTCAATTTGGAGGGACCAATCTTGCCAATTCTTCAAAGTTGAGGGTCCTTTTTGTAAATTTGACAAACTTTAGGGACCAAACTTATAATTATGAATATAAAAGGGTATAAAGTGTCAATTCTTCAATAATGAAGGACCCTTCTTGTACAATCTTTAATTCTTCAAGGACTTCTCTTGGAAATTCAACACTTGGGTCCGGTTCATTATGCGGCTTCTTTTCCCGTGTTCGTTTTTTATTGATTCTTGTGATCTTTTGTCATTTTTTGATATCCGTACCTAAAATACACATTGAGCAAACACAAGCATATATATGGCACTTTTTATGATATTTTTACCATTTTAAGCCCGTTTTGGACGATGAGACTATGTATAAAAGCAGTCTCATCACTCCCCCATACTATACCATTGTCGTGCCCTCACGCAATGCTAGAATAAAGTATCTTAGCACCTACAAAATTCATTTTTATGGACTTTTATTGAATCATAAACTCACTACACTACTACTACTTGCTACTACTTGCTACTACTTGCGTTTTAGACACAATGTATGATTTTCATCGCAAAATGGGACGTTTAGGTTCATAGAACAAGAACACGTGAATGCTTCGTTAGAAATAATTTCTTCATCCTCGATTTTCACCCAATTCCATGCTAAGCGTGTAACGAGATCATTGTCATTATAAGTTAGTAATGCTAACACTACTCATATGCCCTAATCACGTACTTAGACTCCCTTAATCCTAAGTGGTATCTCTTATATTTTATTTTTGTCTTGAATGATCATGATGATACTTTTTTACTTATGCGATGATATAGATTAAGGTCCAAAAATAGGGTCATAACGGTGCAACCAAGACCATCGAATTAATAACCTCCCCTAATAGACAACGATGTCAAAAAATTAAGTCAACAAGAAGGATCGATAAACACTGTTTTATAACGGTTTTGGACATGAGACTTATTACCAAGACTTTTATACGCCCCCTAACGGATGAGCCTTATTATCATAGGTTTACCTCCATCTTTTATTCAACTCCGCCATGGAGCTTTTATTATGACTTCGGTCTTGCCTTGCCTTTTATTTAACCTCGCCATGAGGTGTTTATTATGGCCAAAGACGTATATCCTCACGCTAAAGCAAATTTTAGATCTTTAAAGCTTCAAAGTTTAAGGCGTGTTCACTTTCAATTTTGCATAGATTTTTCGGCCTTGTGAGCTTGAAATTTTTTCTTGATTTAGGTGAGTGAGCACTTAAAATTATTATTGGGTGAAGCTTTTAATTATTCGGGGTGCCAATACTTCAAAACCGTGGCGCTGGGGATACCTTAATGTTTTTCCAATTTAATTACATGGAAGCTACTAGAAAAGACTAGAAACCAACGATCAAGACTAAACCGCTAAGCCAATACTTATTAGCAAAATATATATACAAGCGAAGGGAGAATATGCAAACCGTTAGAACACATGAGTTTTGAAAGAATACGAGTACTCTACGTTTAGCATAGTAACTTATAATTAACTCTATCATTTCTCTTTCTCATTTAAGAGACTTAGCCTAATATAAGTTAATGAATCGAAGCTAAGTGCTCAACACGCACGGTCAAGTAAAAAATTACTCTTATTCTCGCCTTCGGAAAATCTACATTCGTGTCTTCAAACACTTATGGAATATGAGAAAAAAAATTTAAAATTTGGCCATTTTTAGCCTTATTTGTAACAAAACGATAAACAAAAAGATAAACTTTGGAAAGCATGAAGGTTTCTCAAGGCAAGTATCTATTCACACCCCATACTAAAGTTAAACATTGTCCTCAATGTTTCAAGTCTAAGGGTAGGATACCCCCATACTAGAGACGAAGTCGAATGCCTAATCTAGCATGGAAAGGGTGGAACCATTAAATCTATAGCCGTTTATGAAGTGTGATAAAAGACCTAAGGTTAGAACAATCAAGGATCTATCATATGGATATCGAGAAATTCTTCAAAGCAAACGATCGAGTGCTCACGTAAAATGAACACGAGAGGCTCCAATCGTGAAGATGATCATCTAAAAACCACAATTCACAAACAACCACGGAAAAAAGGTTGGAAGGGCACAATTCCCCTCACATAAGCTACATTAGAAATCGATAATATGTACATGGATAAGCATGGGATCTCCCCTACAAGGCACCTCATTTTTTATTACCGAGTCATGAGCTCGACTTGATCCCCTCAATACTAATTATCATTGGGGAAGGTGACTTGGTCGAGGTCGTCCAAAGAAGGGACTTCCCCACCAAAGTAGTGCTTCAACCTATGTCCATTCACCTTGAAATTAGGTCCATTATTTTAAGCTAGCTCGATGGTCCCATGATAGGTGTGAAAACACCCATCCTTTTTACCACTTAATTACAATAATAACCGAGCCAAAACGTGTATTTTATGTCTTTTATGTCGGAATTATGCGTGGTTTGTGTTTTTGTTGTGATTTAGGACGAAAAGGTGAGAAGTGGAGAAAACACGGATATTCACGGGCATTTACGGACTTTTATTGAAGAAAAAGATGAAAGACGAAGTCAAGAAGTCAAGAGTGCAAAAAGAACGGAAGTCCAAGACCAATTCTGAAGATTTATCGAAGAAAAAGTCAAAAGACGGAAGTTTATCAAAAGCCGAAGAATTCAAGTCTATTTTATTGAAGAATTTAAAGACGAGTTCAAAGAAATCCCAAAGCCAAAAGTCCATTAAGTCCAAGTTTAAAGAAGATTAGAAGAAAAGGACTAAGTATGCAATTAATGAAGATTAAAAGAAGGAGGGACTTAATGACGCAATTAAGAGAAAAGGAAAGAGGGGAGGAAGCTTCCTTAATCCTCCCCTATAAATAGTCATTAGGATTTACATTTCATTCTTGTTGGCTAACTTGACAAATTAGCTCTTCCACCATTTTCATTTTCTTGCAACTTTATTTTTCATGTCATTTTAATTAATTGTCTTGCACTTTAATTCCTTTAATTCAAGTAAGTGTTTTTAATTTTGTTGTTGAATCTTCACTTTTAATTAAGCTTTTCTTTAACTTTCTCATTCTACTTTTCTTGTTTTTGGTCTATCTCAATTTCGGATTAAGCAAGATATTGCTTAATCTCTTTGCTTATTTGATTAAAAAGTTCACCTTTTTATTTCTATTTAAGCTTTCATACGAATTAAGCTATAAGTTTGACAATCTTATTGGCTTATTTTGTGTTTAGCTTATTTGATTTTAAAGTTTTCTTAAAAAAGTTTTAGTCTTTTTAAAGTTTGCTTATTTTGTGTTTTTATAAAGTTTATGAATTTCGTCTTTTAAAAAAGCTTTCAAATTTATGCTTATTAAGTTGTTCAAGTTTTGGTTAAGTGAGCTTATTGAAAGTGCTTATTGAGATTTTTGCTTATCTCCATTTTCGGATTTGTTGGTGTTCATCGCAATATAAGGGTTTTATCACATTCCGACGGTTTCTTGATTTGTATCGCAATAACCCAAGTGTGGGTTCTACTTTGCGATGGCTTATGTTTTCATCCCCCTATTCCGATCGTGATTCCGATCGCACATTGCGATCGGGATTGCGACGGGGTTTAGGTTTGTATTGCGACGAAGTGCTGCCCAAATTTTGATAGCCACATTCGGATAGATTTTGGTACTTTAATTATTCCGACAATTTTTATTTTTTTAGACATTCCGATAGTCCTTTTTTTTAAACATTCCGACAGTTTTCTTTTAGTATTCCGATAGATTCTCTTTTTCACATTCCGATAGTTTAATATAAAAAAAAAAAAAAAATATTCCGATACTATAATAAACACATTCCGATGGATATTATCTAATAACATTGCGATGGACCAGGTTAGTATGAATTAACATTGCGATGGACCAGGTTGGTTGGTTGCTTAGCCATTTGGCGCCAAAATGAGCAGCCAGGCTGGCTGCTTCCAGCAGCTAGCCTGCCTGCTTGCTTATTTACTAGTATTGTTCCGTAATTGTCTAGTTTTATCTGAAAGTTGTTCCGATTTTATTTTTGAAAGTTACGAATTTTTAGTTGAATTTTTCGTCGATTTTTAGTATTAATATTTTTTCGTAAAGTTTAAGTTTTATCTTTTATTTAGTACTCGCTTTAGGTTTTGCCTCGTTTAGCTTTAAAGTACCATTTTAGTTTTATTCTCTCCTTTTTCATTTAGTAAACTTTGTTTTCGAGTCGATAGTTAATTTCTTCGTTTAGTTTTATTTTTATTAATTGTTTCGCTTTAAATTACGTTTTATTATTTGTTTTACTATTAGCTTTAATATCGTTTTAACTTTTAGTTTTTAATATTCACCTTGTTTTACTTTGATTATTTGAATTTGTCTTTAGTTTGTTTTTTTTAAATACTTTTCGCATTTACTTTTTAATTAGTTTTAGATAATCAACTTCCCTTTTTCTTAACTAAAAACAACTGAGTCACACATTTAACCGGAAATCAATTCGATTAGACACCGAGAAAACGAACTCTTTCAACTAGTAAAATCTGTTTATTAGCGTTGGCTTTTGGGATCCGTTCACTTGTGAACGTTATTTTTCGTGTCAAAAATTTTCAAAATATCCAAAAACATTTGAAAAATCTTAAAAAGCATTTCTTTTTTAAAGTTTTGCACTAAAAATATTCTTCTTGCTTATCTATCTTTCTTTATGGATTTTTATGTCCATTGCGTCCGGTGTGGGAAACAATTATCCGGGAACAACTCTTGTCAATGGTGTACATGTGAGCGGTGCGGAAACGATATCGACTACACACAATTCGGATTTTGTCCCTTGTGCAACTCGACTAATTCATTCTTTTTGAACCCACCTCCTGTTCCCCCGTGCATCTATTGTGGAAGCGATTCTCATTGGCATGTTTCGTGCCCGGTTCAATACCCGTATAGACACGGGCAAGAACCGGGATACAATTATGACAATGATAATAGCTATCCACAAGACGCACCTGATTTTTCTCCATACCCGGTTTGCAACAACTGTGGGGGTACTCACGACACTTATTATTGTCAACCAATGAATTATTATGAGCAAAATCCGTGTCCTCAGTTTTCTTCACCTATGGATTATTATGAACCAAACCCGGTTTCTAATTCTTCTCAACCGATGAACAACTATGAGCAACATCCGTGCTATAATTCCGGTTTTCAAAATCTTGATCCCCCACCGCACTCACTCGATCATCAGCCTTGTCACGGGATGAGTTACAAAGAACCAATTGTCGATCTTGCTACAGCCTTTCAAGAACAAAGAAACGATCTTGCTACAGCTTTTCAAGAGCAATCGAAAGAGCTTTTACACACGCTGCGAACTTGTATGGAGTCATTTTTACAGCAGCAAGATCAGACGAGTACTCATATCCCTGAGCATATTATTGGCCCTATAAATAATGAGGAGAGTGATGACGATATTGAGGTTATTTTCGACGAGGAGGAATTTCTAAAGCAAAATACTTCACTCCTTCGTGATGATGGTTTGCACATTCCTGAGATCGAGGAATATCTTGATATTGATACACCCGTGGAATACATATCCGGGTATTGTGATGTGGAGGGAGATATACTTTTTCTAGAAGATTTATTACACGATGACACTACACCTTCTATCCCAGAGGTGGAAAGATGTGAATCTACTGAAAAAGGGACGCAGGTGGAAGGTAATTGTTCTCATACTTCTCATATTATATTGCCACCTCATCCTCCCACGTGCAAACCCAAGAGGGTGATGTATCACTTTTACTCTACTCGTTTTATACCGGGAAATGAGGATGAGTGCTTTGACCCGGGAGGTGACATTGATTATACTATGCTTGATAACAATACGGCTTTGCCGTTTGCTCAGCATCCATTGTCTTTGGGGGATGACAATGTACTTACTATACCCAACCCACCTCCCGTGGATCTTGAATTCACATACTATACGTATGTTGAAAGGACCTTTCTCCCTTTCAAGACTTATCCCCCCGCCTCTCCTTTGTTGATGTCAACCGGGAACGAGGACAAGGTCTTTGATCCCGGTATCACATTCGAGGCTTCCCCATGGACCATTTAATTCGGGGACGAGTCAGGCTCGTGACTCGGTTAATATAAACAAGCGCTTTTTGGGAGGCAACCCAATTATCTATCTATCTTTACCATAAGTGTAGGGGGAGCCCCGTGGTGTTTCTTGTTCTCTTTCTTATCATGTGCAGGGATTAGAGCTTCAAAGACACACTCTTGATGACTTTTGCTGAACCGTGATTCCGTGTTCCCTTCTTCCCGGTTCTATCCTAAACTCTTTTCGATTCACTATTTTATATTTCTCAATATTAAAATAGGAATCTCTTTAGTTGTCTTTTCCTTAACGAGATTTAAACAAAGTGCACAATGTCCTAAGTGTAGGGGAGTTTACTCCCACATGCTTAAACATTGAGGACAATGTTTATATTAAGTGTAGGGGGACTTCTATCGAAGTTAAGTGGTCTTTTCCTTGTATTTGCCCTCATTTTAACCGGAAAATCAATTTTTCGACATTTTCAAATTTTTTTTTATCTATTTTGGCCTAGTTGTAGTCTCCTTTATTTTTGTTACTTTCTAGCATTTTAATAAAATGGTTTTAGCAAGTTTAGATATCTTAGATATATTAGGCCCGTTGTGAATATTTTGACTCAACCCGAGTTTACTTATCCAAGTTCACTCTAGCTAGTATCCTTAACCATGTAGACCTTAATTGGTTTATTAGGCTAAGCATCCACGAGTCTCATTCCTTGAGATTTTAAATTGTGGAGAACGAGAAATGATAGAGTTGGTTACAAGTTTGGTATTCTCTCATTAACTTACGTGAGTTAATTATGATCTTTTTCTCCCATCACTTGCTAATAAATTATCTGCAATAAGTAAGGTCGTACGATTTGAAAAGTTACTTAGCTTCTAGCCCAAGATCGTTTAAAAGTTGCTCGGTAATGATAAGAGTTCATAGCCAAGGCATAACTTATGAAGCGGGGCGCGAAGATTGGCGAGTCCGAAAAGGCCCTAACAAGGCATGAGGATTCCATTTTATTGCTGAAGATCCAAAGTGATGTGAAAAGCATTATTCCCAAAATCAATATGAAGGATCAAGACTCACGACGAAAAGCAATCAACTCCCATAAAGATCATGGAGAAGTCTATCCGAAAAGACCCTAACAAGGTATGAGGATAAATAGATCCAAGTCCGAAAAGGAGGCGGATCGTTGTATCTCAAAATCCCAATTAGAGATTGAAGAATAATCATGAAGTCGTGGTCAACAAAGCTGGAGTACTCCTCAAAAGTCTCCAAGTGAAGAAACTCTATAACGAAGAGAAGACCATTATCTCTAAAACGTCTCTCGAAGATATGAAGTATGAAGTACATGCCAAATATCGGCCCGAGAAAGGTCTCAAATCGTGAACCAAGTTATGCCAAGATATGAACTTTTTGATATCCCGAGAAGCAGTTTTAAGAGATTTTGTCCTTTAGCTAACTATTGATCAAATCGTCTTACTTTGCTTTCAGCTTAAATAAATTATCGAAATAAGTCAACAATGCATCCTCGTGATCATTCAAGACATCAATAAAATATAATAGATACTCGTAGGAATTAGGGAGTTTAAGTGATTAATTGAACCACATGAGTAAATGTTTGTTATGCTAACTTGTACTAACAATGATCTTGTTTTTAAGCTTGGCATGGGGAACGTGAAACTTGAGGGTGATGAACATTCATGACACACAAGCCCTAATGTAAGTCTTAGATTTCTTTACAAGTTTCTTCCTTGTTGCATCTTGTTATTTTCTATCTTTTTGATTTTCCTTAGTTGTTTAATAAAGGCCAAGGTAGGTTGATTATGATGGAAAGTGTAAAACGTGCTTTGTAACTAATGCATTGCATGAGGACATTGCAATGGTTAAGTGTAGGGGATTTGATAGGTGTGAAAACACCCATCCTTTTTACCACTTAATTACAATAATAACCGAGCCAAAACGTGTATTTTATGTCTTTTATGTCGGAATTATGCGTGGTTTGTGTTTTTGTTGTGATTTAGGACGAAAAGGTGAGAAGTGGAGAAAACACGGATATTCACGGGCATTTACGGACTTTTATTGAAGAAAAAGATGAAAGACGAAGTCAAGAAGTCAAGAGTGCAAAAAGAACGGAAGTCCAAGACCAATTCTGAAGATTTATCGAAGAAAAAGTCAAAAGACGGAAGTTTATCAAAAGCCGAAGAATTCAAGTCTATTTTATTGAAGAATTTAAAGACGAGTTCAAAGAAATCCCAAAGCCAAAAGTCCATTAAGTCCAAGTTTAAAGAAGATTAGAAGAAAAGGACTAAGTATGCAATTAATGAAGATTAAAAGAAGGAGGGACTTAATGACGCAATTAAGAGAAAAGGAAAGAGGGGAGGAAGCTTCCTTAATCCTCCCCTATAAATAGTCATTAGGATTTACATTTCATTCTTGTTGGCTAACTTGACAAATTAGCTCTTCCACCATTTTCATTTTCTTGCAACTTTATTTTTCATGTCATTTTAATTAATTGTCTTGCACTTTAATTCCTTTAATTCAAGTAAGTGTTTTTAATTTTGTTGTTGAATCTTCACTTTTAATTAAGCTTTTCTTTAACTTTCTCATTCTACTTTTCTTGTTTTTGGTCTATCTCAATTTCGGATTAAGCAAGATATTGCTTAATCTCTTTGCTTATTTGATTAAAAAGTTCACCTTTTTATTTCTATTTAAGCTTTCATACGAATTAAGCTATAAGTTTGACAATCTTATTGGCTTATTTTTTGTTTAGCTTATTTGATTTTAAAGTTTTCTTAAAAAAGTTTTAGTCTTTTTAAAGTTTGCTTATTTTGTGTTTTTATAAAGTTTATGAATTTCGTCTTTTAAAAAAGCTTTCAAATTTATGCTTATTAAGTTGTTCAAGTTTTGGTTAAGTGAGCTTATTGAAAGTGCTTATTGAGATTTTTGCTTATCTCCATTTTCGGATTTGTTGGTGTTCATCGCAATATAAGGGTTTTATCACATTCTGACGGTTTCTTGATTTGTATCGCAATAACCCAAGTGTGGGTTCTACTTTGCGATGGCTTATGTTTTCATCCCCCTATTCCGATCGTGATTCCGATCGCACATTGCGATCGGGATTGCGACGGGGTTTAGGTTTGTATTGCGACGAAGTGCTGCCCAAATTTTGATAGCCACATTCGGATAGATTTTGGTACTTTAATTATTCCGACAATTTTTATTTTTTTAGACATTCCGATAGTCCTTTTTTTTAAACATTCCGACAGTTTTCTTTTAGTATTCCGATAGATTCTCTTTTTCACATTCCGATAGTTTAATATAAAAAAAAAAAAAAAAAAAAAAAAAATATTCCGATACTATAATAAACACATTCCGATGGATATTATCTAATAACATTGCGATGGACCAGGTTAGTATGAATTAACATTGCGATGGACCAGGTTGGTTGGTTGCTTAGCCATTTGGCCCCAAAATGAGCAGCCAGGCTGGCTGCTTCCAGCAGCTAGCCTGCCTGCTTGCTTATTTACTAGTATTGTTCCGTAATTGTCTAGTTTTATCTGAAAGTTGTTCCGATTTTATTTTTGAAAGTTACGAATTTTTAGTTGAATTTTTCGTCGATTTTTAGTATTAATATTTTTTCGTAAAGTTTAAGTTTTATCTTTTATTTAGTACTCGCTTTAGGTTTTGCCTCGTTTAGCTTTAAAGTACCATTTTAGTTTTATTCTCTCCTTTTTCATTTAGTAAACTTTGTTTTCGAGTCGATAGTTAATTTCTTCGTTTAGTTTTATTTTTATTAATTGTTTCGCTTTAAATTACGTTTTATTATTTGTTTTACTATTAGCTTTAATATCGTTTTAACTTTTAGTTTTTAATATTCACCTTGTTTTACTTTGATTATTTGAATTTGTCTTTAGTTTGTTTTTTTTAAATACTTTTCGCATTTACTTTTTAATTAGTTTTAGATAATCAACTTCCCTTTTTCTTAACTAAAAACAACTGAGTCACACATTTAACCGGAAATCAATTCGATTAGACACCGAGAAAACGAACTCTTTCAACTAGTAAAATCTGTTTATTATCCCATAAGAAAAAACTTGTGTTACGATGAATGGACCGACCAACGGGATTTCAGTTTTCCGGAAAATATTTTCAAACGAGAATTAAAAAGTAACACTTGATCACCAACGTTAAAAACTCATTTTTTAATCTTTGAATCATGAAACTTTTTAGTCTTTTCATTAAAAATCAATGAATTTTCATAAGCAATATCACGTAATTCATGCAATTCATTAAGTTGTATTTTCTGGTGATCTCCCGCGGTCTTCAAATCAAAATTTGCATGCTTTAGGGCCCAATATGCCTTGTGTTCAAGTTTGATAGGAAATGGCAATTCTTCCCGTACACCAACTTATAAGGAGTGCACCCGATTGGGGTCTTATAAGCGGTGCGAAAGGCCCATAAATCATCATCAAGTTTGTCGGACCAAGACGCACGGTTCTCTCCTATCTATCTTTCCAAGATCCTCTTCAAAGCTCGGTTTGAAACCTCGACTTGCCCACTCGTTTGCGGATGATAAGCCGAAGAAAGACGATGTGTAACCCCATATTTCCTTAGAACCTTTTCAAATTGGTCATTACAAAAATAGGTTCCACGATCGCTTATAATTGCACGAGGGGTTCCAAACTGAGAGAACATTTGCTTCAAGAACTTGACCACAACACGAGCATCAATCGTAGGCAAAGCCTTAGCTTCCACCCACTTAGACAAGTAGTCAACCGCAAGGAGGATATACTTGTTACCATGAGATTATGGGAAGGGACCAATAAAATCAGTTCCCCAAACGTCAAAGATTTCACAAACTTGGATTATATTTTGGGGTATTTCATCCTCTTGTGATGATTTTCCTTGACGTTGGCATGAGTCACATGACTTGACAAGTGCATGTGCATCTCGGTAAATAATAGGCCAAAATAAGCCGGCATCAGACACTTTCTTAGCCGTGAGATTAGCATTGTGATGACCTCCCGTAGGGCCTTCATGACAACCTCTAAGGATATTAGTAGCTTTTGTGCCAAAAACACAACGTCTAATGATTTGACCCGCACAAGTCCAAAATAGATATGGTTCGTCCCAAAAGTAGAACTTGACGTCATGAAAGAATTTTCGTATTTGTTGAGTCGTCATACCCTTAATGATGAAGTTCCCCGCAAGGTAGTTTACGATGTCCGCAAACCATGGGGTGGCAGAATCTTCCTTAGAATTCACTACACCAAGTGTCTCGAGAGGAAATGTTTCGGTGATTTCCTTGTTCTCGTACACACTTTGGTGAGGATCTTCCAAACGAGAGAGGTGATCGGATATAACAACCTGAAAATTTTGATCAACGTTTGAACTGAGATTTATCGCACATTACGGAACTTGTAATTTATTTTTGATAATTTAACGAAGATCGTGTTAACTAAATTCAAAATTATTTTGAATGTTTTCTGTTATTTTATGAACGGAGAAATTTAAAATTTTTACGTTTACCTTTCATAAATTAAATATTTATTACTTAATTACTTGTAGTATTTTTTGACGTTTTAGAGTCGGACTGAGCAAAAATAATAAAAATAGTAGTTGAAACGATTCAAAACTAAAACTTCGAAAATATGAAGGAATAGTATTTTTATTATATCCTAAAACGTTGCTAATAACGTGAATAATAAAATTTACATTTTATTTTTACGGTGAAATCTAACCGAAATAGCTAGAAATGATTAAACGAGCATTTAAATAATTAATAGCAAATATTTTCGAAATGCGACGAAGTAAGAACTCATTTTTATTGGAAAAATGATTTTAAAAACGATGGCACAAGTCTCATAATTTGAGTCGGCCGTTAAGTCGTCCAAACGATCCTCGAACACTTGTTTTACAAAAGTAAATAAAGTATTTACATAATTTCCCCTAAAGTTTTAACTACTTGCTAGTTTGATTTTATACATTTTAGTATAAATAGGAAAATATATACACTTCTCCTTCATTTTTACTCAAACCAAAAACACACACTAAAACCTAAAAATATAAACTCTCTCTCTCTCTCAAAATCCGGCCACCAGCCGCCGCTGTGCCGCTGCCGCCGAAAAATTTTCCGGCGAGTAATCTTCTTCTCCGATGGGCTTTTTCTAGCGAATCACCGCACCTCTCCTACCCTAGAACCCTTCTCCGCTGTCTCCCCATCACCGCCGCTGTGATGGAATTTTCTGGCGGACCTCCATTTTTTCCGGCGTATGTGTATTAAACCCGAGACACCCCCTTGTTCCAACACCCCTAAAATCAACTCCTCCTCGCTGTCTGATAGGTGTAAAAACAACCATCCTTTTTACCACTTAATTACAATAATAATCGAGCCAAAACGTGTATTTTATGTCATTTATGTCGGAATTATGCGTGGTTTGTGTTTTTGTTGTGATTTAGGACGAAAAAGTAAAAAGTGGAGAAAACACGGCATTCAAGGGCTTTTATCGAAGAAAAAGACGAAAGATGAAGTCGAAAGATCAAGAGTGGAAAAAAGAACGGAAGTCCAAGACCAATTCTGAAGATTTATCGAAGAAAAAGTCAAAAGACGGAAGTTTACTAAAAGCCGAAGAACTCGAGTTTTATTTATGAAGAAAATTCAAGACGAGTTCAAAGAAATCCCGAGACAAAGACATTAAGTCCAAGATTAACAAACAATTAAGAAGAAAAGGACTCAAGTGTGCAAATAAGGAAAAGAGGAAAGAGGGAGGAAGCTTCCTAAGCTCCTCCCTAATCACCCCTATATATAGTTTAGGCTAGTTTCATTTTCAAGTTGTTGGGTGGTTTGACAAACCACCACTTCCACCATTTTCATACTTGTTATTTCATTTCTTGCACTTTAATTTTCTTGTTAAGCACCTTTAATCATTTAATTTTCAAGTAAGTTTTCATTTATTGTTCTTGAATCTTTACTTTTCTTGTTTAATCTTTCATCTTCCTTTCTTGATTCTAGTTTACTTTTGGTGCGAATTACATATGATCCGTGTTGTTCATTAATGTTTTCGTGCTTAAAAAGTTCATCTTTTTATGGTTTGATTTAAAAGTTTGTTTATTTTTAAGTTTTGAAAAGTTGTTATTGTGCTTATTGATTCCGTTTTATTATTGTTTCGTTATAGTTTTAGTTTGAGCTTATTCCAATAGCTTATTACTTGCTTATTTCGAATTACACACAAATCGGAAAGGGAAAACCCCTTTCCGATCGCATCATTCCGAGCAGCCCCCCTTATTCCGATCTGCTGATCGGAAAAGGGTTTTGATTATTCCGATTTGTTTTATTTTTTATTATTCCGATTTGAACTTTCTTTTTAACATTCCAATCATCTTGATTGGAAAAGGGTTTTACATTCCTATCAGCATTCCTATCAGCATTCCTATCATCATTCCTATCAGCATTCCTATCAGCATTCCTATTAGCATTCCTATCAGCATTCCTATCAGCATTCCTATTAGCATTCCTATTAGCATTCCTATTAGCATTCCTATTAGCATTCCTATCAACATTCCTATTAGCATTCCTATTAGCATTCCTATCAGCATTCGTATCAGCATTCCTATCAGCATTCCTATCAGCATTCCTATCAGCATTCCTATCAGCATTCCTATCAGCATTCCTATTAGCATTCCTATCAGCATTCCTATTAGCATTCCTATCAGCATTCCTATCAGCATTCCTATCAACATTCTTATTAGCATTCCTTTTAGCATTCCTATTACATTCCTTAGTAATAGATAACCAAACCATTTTCATTTCCACCAAGAACAATTGAGTCGCACTTTGAACCGGAAATCAATTCGATTAGACACCGAGAATAACGAACTTTCAACTAGTAAAATCTCAGTATTAAAATGGCGCCGCTGCCGGCTCTTTTCGTGAAGATTAACGGTTTTTTGTGAGAGACGCGTTGGCTTTTGGGATCCGTTCACTCGTGAACGTTATTTTTCGTGTCCAAAATTTTCAAAAATCCAAAAACATTTGAAAAATCATAAAAAGCATTTCTTTTTTTTTTAAGTTTTGCAACAAAAATATTCTTCTTGCTTATCTATTTTTCTTTATGGATTCTTATGTCCATTACGTCGGGTGTGGGAAACAATTGTCTGGGAACGACTCATGTAAATGGTGTTCATGCGAGCGATGCGGAAGAGATCTTCCTCCTATTTCAATCGATTCACAACTAGGATTTTGTCCTTTGTGCAACTCGACTAATTCGTCCTTTTTGAACCCACCTCCTCCTGTTCCCCCGTGCATCTATTGTGGAAGAGATTCTCATTGGCATGTTTCGTGCCCGTTTCAATACCCGTATGGACACGGGCAAGAACCGAGGTACAATTATGACAATGATAATAGCTATCCACAAGACGCACCTGATTTTTCTCCATACCCGTTTTGCAACAACTGTGGGGGCCCTCACGATACCTATTATTGTCAACCAATGAATTATTATGAGCAAAATCCGGGTCCTTAGTTTTCTTCACCTATGGATTATTATGAACAAAACCCGGTTTCTAATTCTTCTCAACCGATGAAAAACTATGAGCCACAACCTTGCTATAATTCAGGTTTTCAATACTTTGATCCCCCACATCACAACCTCAATCATCAATCCTCTCAGAGAATTCAACAAATCACTACTTTGAATGAAGAAACACACTCCATTGTTTTGCAACTTCAAGAAGTCGTTGTTCTGCTTAAAGAAGTTAGGGACGAGGAAAAGCGACAGCAACAAGAGCAAGTTTCTAATCTTAGTGATTATACCCCTCCTCTTGTGCGTCAATGCCATTATGATGATGATGACGATGAGAATACTATCTCTTGGTATGATCTAGTTGCTCAATGTCCTAGCGCAATTGTACTTCCCTCTCTTAATTTCCCCAACGCCTCTAAGGATTGTGATACTTCGAGTGAGATTAGTGATTTCGGTCTTGATAAATTCTTTCATGAGGTTTGTGATGTGCTAACTTTTGAGGAGCTTACGGATGAGGTCGCTCTTAATGATGATGTTCCTTCCACCAACACTTTGGGAGATGATTGTTTGGCTTTCTCTAATCCTCTTTTCGATCAAGATGATGATTTTACTTCTAGTGATGACAAGTCACTATCCGATGAAGACGTTCTGCATGAAACTTTCAAGATTTATTCGAACCCTTTATTTGATTCTGATGACGCCTACATATCTAGTGAGGTGAATCCGCTCTTTGATGAAGGGATTGAGGACATTGATAGCGCTGCTTCTCTTGCTATTAATGAGCATACTTTGTTAGCCATACCTCCTTCTATCCCAGAGGTGGAAAGACGTGAATCTACTGAAAAAGGGACGCAGGTGGAAGGTAATTGTTCTCATACTTCTCATATTATATTGCCACCTCATCCTACCACGTGCACACCGAAGCGGGTGATGTATCACTTTTACTCTCCTCGTTTCATACCGGGAAATGAGGATGAGTGCTTTGACCCGGGAGGAGACAATGACAATTTCATAATTGACACCATCACGGCTTTGCCGAGTGCTCAGCATCCATTGTCTTTGGGGGATGACAATGTGCTTACTTTACCCACCCCACCTCCCGTGGATCCAGATTTCACATACTTCTCGTATGTTGAACGAACCTTTCTCCCATTCAAGACTTATCCCCCCGCCTCTCCTTTGTTGATGTCAACCGGGAACGAGGACAAGGTCTTTGATCCGGGTATTACATTCGAGGCTTCCCCATGGACCATTTAATTCGGGGACGAGTCAGGCTCGTGACTCGGATAACAAAAACAAGCGCTTTTTGGGAGGCAACCCAATTATCTATCTATTTTTACCATAAGTGTAGGGGGAGCCCCGTGGTATTTCTTGCTTTCTTTCTTATCATGTGCAGGGATTAGAGCTTCAAAAACACACTTTTGATGACTTTTGACGAACCGTGATTCCGTGTTCCCTTCTTCCCGGTTCTATCCTAAACTCTTTTCGATTCACTATTTTATATTTCTCAATATTAAAATAGGCATCTCTTTAGTTGTCTCTTCCTTAGCAAGATTTAAACAAAGTGCACAATGTCCTAAGTGTAGGGGAGTTTACTCCCACATGCTTAAACATTGAGGACAATGTTTATATTAAGTGTAGGGGGACTTCTATCGAAGTTAAGTGGCCTTTTCCTTGTATTTGTCCTCATTTTAACCGGAAAATCGATTTTTCGACATTTTTCAAAATTTTTAATCTATTTTGGCCTAGTTGTAGTTCCCTTTATTTTGCTATTTTTCTCTTATTTTAATAAAATGGTTTTAACAAGTTTAGTTATCTTAGATATATTAGGCCCGTTGTGAATTTTTTGACTCAACCCGAATTTACTTATCCAAGTTCACTCTAGCTAGTATCCTTAACCGTGTAGACCTTAATTGGTTTATTGGGCTAAGCATCCACGAGTCTCATTCCTTGAGATTTTAAATTGTGGAGAACAAGAAATGATAGAGTTGGTTACAAGTTTGGTATTCTTTCATTAACTTATGTGAGTTAATTATGATCTTTTTCTCCCCTCGCTTGTAAATAAATAAATGCAATAAGTAAGGTCGTACGATTTGAAAAGTTACTTAGCTTCTAGCCCAAGATCGTTTAAAAGTTGCTCGGTAATGATAAGAGTTCATAGCCAAGGCATAACTTATGAAGCGGGGCGGAAGATTGGCGAGTCCGAAAAGGCCCTAACAAGGCATGAGGATTCAATTTTATTGCTGAAGATCCAAAGTGATGTGAAAAGCATTATTCCCAAAATCAATATGAAGGATCAAGACTCACGACGAAAAGCAATCAACTCCCATAAAGATCATGGAGAAGTCTATCCGAAAAGACCCTAACAAGGTATGAGGATAAATAGATCCAAGTTCGAAAAGGAGGCGGATCGTTGTATCTCAAAATCCCAATTAGAGATTGAAGAAATAATCATGAAGTCGTGGTCAACAAAGCTGGAGTACCCCTCAAAAGTCTCCAAGTGAAGAAACTCTATAACGAAGAGAAGACCATTATCTCAAAAACGTCTCTCGAAGATATGAAGTATGAAGTACATGCCAAATATCGGCCCGAGAAAGGTCTCAAATCGTGAACCAAGTTATGCCAAGATATGAACTTTTTGATATCCCGAGAAGCAGTTTTAAGAGATTTTGTCCTTTAGCTAACTATTGATCAAATCGTCCTACTTTGCTTTCAGCCTAAATAAATTATCGAAATAAGTCAACAATGCATCCTCGTGATCATTCAAGACATCAATAAAATATAAGAGATACTCGTAGGAATAAGGGAGTTTAAGTGATTAATTGAACCACATGAGTAAATGTTTGTTATGCTAACTTGTACTAACAATGATCTTGTTTTTAAGCTTGGCATGGGGAACGTGAAACTTGAGGGTGATGAACATTCATGACACACAAGCCCTAATGTAAGTCTTAGATTTCTTTACAAGTTTCTTCTTTGTTGCATCTTGTTATTTTCTATCTTTTTGATTTTCCTTAGTTGTTTAATAAAGGCCAAGGTAGGTTGATTATGATGGAAAATGTAAAACGTGCTTTGTAACTAATGCATTGCATGAGGACATTGCAATGGTTAAGTGTAGGGGATTTGATAGGTGTGAAAACACCCATCCTTTTTACCACTTAATTACAATAATAATCGAGCCAAAACGTGTATTTTATGTCATTTATGTCGGAATTATGCGTGGTTTGTGTTTTTGTTGTGATTTAGGACGAAAAAGTGAAAAGTGGAGAAAACACGGCATTCAAGGGCTTTTATCGAAGAAAAAGACGAAAGATGAAGTCGAAAGATCAATAGTGGAAAAAAGAACGGAAGTCCAAGACCAATTCTGAAGATTTATCAAAGAAAAATTCAAAAGACGAAAGTTTACTAAAATCCGAAGAACTCGAGTTTTATTTATGAAGAAAATTCAAGACGAGTTCAAAGAAATCCCGAGACAAAGACATTAAGTCCAAGATTAACAAACAATTAAGAAGAAAAGGACTCAAGTGTGCAAATAAGGAAAAGAGGAAAGAGGGAGGAAGCTTCCTAAGCTCCTCCCTAATCACCCCTATATATAGTTTAGGCTAGTTTCATTTTCAAGTTGTTGGGTGGTTTGACAAACCACCACTTCCACCATTTTCATACTTGTTATTTCATTTCTTGCACTTTAATTTTCTAGTTAAGCACCTTTAATCATTTAATTTTCAAGTAAGTTTTCATTTATTGTTCTTGAATCTTTACTTTTCTTGTTTAATCTTTCATCTTCCTTTCTTGATTCTAGTTTACTTTTGGTGCGAATTACATATGATCCGTGTTGTTCATTAATGTTTTCGTGCTTTAAAAGTTCATCTTTTTATGGTTTGATTTAAAAGTTTGTTTATTTTTAAGTTTGGAAAAGTTGTTATTGTGCTTATTGATTCCGTTTTATTATTGTTTCGTTATAGTTTTAGTTTGAGCTTATTCCAATAGCTTATTACTTGCTTATTTCGAATTACACACAAATCGGAAAGGGAAAACCCCTTTCCAATCGCATCATTCCGAGCAGCCCCCCTTATTCCGATCTGCTGATCGGAAAAGGGTTTTGATTATTCCGATTTGTTTTTTTTTTATTATTCCGATTTGAACTTTCTTTTTAACATTCCAATCATCTTGATTGGAAAAGGGTTTTACATTCCTATCAGCATTCCTATCAGCATTCCTATCAGCATTCCTATCAGCATTCCTATCAGAATTCCTATCAGCATTCCTATCAGCATTCCTATCAGCATTCCTATCAGCATTCCTATCAGCATTCCTATTAGCATTCCTATCAGCATTCCTATTAGCATTCCTATTAGCATTCCTATCAGCATTCCTATTAGCATTCCTATTAGCATTGCTATCAGCATACCTATCAGCATTCCTATCAGCATTCCTATCAGCATTCCTATCAGCATTCCTATTAGCATTCCTATCAGCATTCCTATTAGCATTCCTATCAGCATTCCTATCAGCATTCCTATTAGCATTCCTTTTAGCATTCCTTTTACATTCCTTAGTAATAGATAACCAAACCATTTTCATTTCCACCAAGAACAATTGAGTCGCACTTTGAACCGGAAATCAATTCGATTAGACACCGAGAATAACGAACTTTCAACTAGTAAAATCTCAGTATTACTGTCATCCCTAAACCGCCACTGTGGTAGTGATATTCGCGCCGCCACAGCCTTGTGGTGATGTGTGGGTGATGGATCTATGATAATAACACATAGATTAACCTTAAAAACCCCAAAAACCTTTTGATCTTGTCCCGATCTACCCATGCATGGTGGTTATATTATGTATTTGACAAAATCTTAATTATTCTATTATATTGGTGGTTATTGGCCTTAGTTTTGATCAAAAAAGAGGGCTGCCGCCCCCAAACCACCATTGTGGTGGCGGTCGGACGGCGGGTACAACCACAGCCGCACCATGGTGGTGTTGGGCTTGTGGTGGTGATGTTCTTGAATTGTTTTTTTATTATTGTTATTATTTATTTTTGTTTTGGGTATAATAGATCTAGATGTATAATGATTATTGTATATTTTTATTTTTTTATATACAATGATATAACAAATAAAGTGTAATGAATAAAAGATTAAATAAAATTATAATCAATTTACCTTTATTATTATTATTATGTAAAAAGGTGATGTATAAAAGGAAAAAAATAATAAATAAATAAATAGAAGATATAATAAGATTGAGGGGGATAGACTATAATAAATAAATGTAATTATTTTGATTATATAATTATTATCTTAGGAGAGTATGGACTACAAATAAATAAATGGTATGATAAAATATAAAGTGGAAGATTCTGAAAATATTAAAATAATAATAATTATTTGATAGTGGAGTACATAATTATTAGATGACATATAAGAAATAAATAAATACATATTTAAAGAATATTGTTATTAATATTATTATTAATAAATGGTATATTCAGATATAAAATTATTTAATGTTATATGGAAAGTAATTAAAATATTGATGGTGGATAATTAATATATTAATTATGGTATTAATTGAAATTTGGAAAGAAATTAATTGTGAAGAAATGGAAGGTAATTAAAATACTAATGGTGAGAATATATATTTAATATATTAATTGTATTGTTTGAGGAAAGTATTAATTGGAATATTAATTGAGAAATGTGGGAAAAATTATGTATTTTATATACATGGAAACGTTATAAAAACGGCAAGGTCATGCCAAAATTTTCTAAAAATGTATACGTTTATAATAGAAATAGTTAACGAATAAATACGTTATATAATAATTTTCGAAACGTATTATTTTAGTTAATATGAAATATAACGTTTATAGATGGTAAATAAATCCTAATGAGTTATATAATGATTTTTGAACGAGTGTCGAATTATATAAAAATCATTGTGTATACACTATTATTTCCGAAAGACTATGTATATAATTTAAGAAATACAATTTTAAATGTTTGTTCTAAATAGTAACTTACGACATGATTTATGTGCGTTATTTTAACATATAAAATATATACTGGATATATTATATGATTTGTTTTATCATTTAATTTTATTTTATTTGGCCAACCACCAAGGTTTTACGAGTCAAATTTTATTAAGGTGTTTTGTGTCGAGTTGATGTAACCATCCATCGGGAAAACACCAAAACATAAACCTCATAAAGCGATTGGAGCATAGTCGTTAGAATTAATTACAACCGCGAAAGGACATTATTGACGCTACATGATTATTAGCTATTTATGGTGTATTGCGACTATTAGAATCAAGCCGTGTAGATTATATGATGTTGTGTTGGTAATTATGTGAAGCAGTATTGGGTTTTGATATGCCGTGTGGTGTTCATACTTACAGTTTGTTGATTGTCTGCATCTAAGGTAAGTCTATAGCCTCGATTTTATATTATCTTGTAAATTATTTTAAACCCGCGAGGGGGAATACAGGTTGTTTTATAAAATGAACACAAGTTGTTTTCGGTATGCTGGACCCGAATGAGATGATAAATGCATAAGTACCATTGTCTTATGAAGTCCCTGAATTTCATGCACTGTTAATTACTCGAAAGGGTAAACGCTAATACATATGATAGATCTATTTGGGTTGACAGCCTTATCCTAGGGTATGTATCCTTGTGAACACCTAAAAGGGATATTATGTATAAGAGGTCGTTGGTATATGACAATATTACCTGTTAGTAGGGGCGCCGTAAGTGACTCAGTTTGACGTGTTAGTTAACGTTCAGTGGCATGAGCTTAATGCATTTATCTATATATATGACTTGTCTGTGTGATAAGCTTGAGATGATTAAAATTCTTGTGTTCAAATTATGATTTGCAAAACCTATAGACTTGCTCAACCGTTGTGTTGATGATTTTACGCATGTATTTCAGGTAATCAAGTTGGATAGCAGCGGAGCATGTGAGGAGGAAGTTGGTGCTTACTTGTCTAAATTTTATATTATTTTTCCATCCTTTGAAATGATAAATGAGTTTTAAAGTCTTTGATAAATGTATTGTGATTGGTAACGGTTTTTGGGACCAAACGCTACTCTGAGTTTATATATATTGGGATGGGAAACTTTTTAGACAAGATTGTATATTATTTTGTCGTCTCTTTTGAGGTCGTTTTCTATGATTGTGTGTGATGTGCTTTGAGTAGCGCCCCAAAGTGGTATTCCGTTGCGTGGTAATTTGGGGGTGTTTACAAAATGGTTATTAGAGCCACAAGTTATAGAGAACTAGTTCGATTTTGAAAAACCTAAACTATAACTTTTGGTATGTTTTAAAAGGTTTTAAGCACGCAACTACTCCGCATGGCTCCGTTAAGGCTATTCTTGTATTACTTTATGATTGATTGTCATTATGTGAACCTATGTGTATGTAAGAATGGTAGTATGTATATGTATGCATATACTATGGTATTTAAAGGCATTGCACGCGAAGCAATGTTCCTTGAATGATTTTCGTACATTTTATAAGACGGGTTTGTATCGGATTTGGCATCACCGCCAATCATCGATCTTGATAATTACGTATTATCTAAATACGAGCTTGAAACTCATTTGATACTTTGAGTATGTATATATGGTTTCGTAACCTATCGAATATCGACTTGTTTATGTTCGATTGTTATCATCGTATCGTGATGTGCCATTTTTGGACATCTTCTTTCGAAACGTAATTGATAAATGCGATGTTCGTGTTTTCGTTACTACTTATGATTTTGAAGAATCATTTATCCAAGGCGATATCTCCTACGTAATGCGACGTGTGATTAAATTTTATATGACCACGTTTTATTGGCGAAAAGGAGGATGCCAATGTTGGACTTAAGATATATATATCCTAATCAAATATATATAGTTTGGGTACAACAATGATATGCTCGTAGTAGTTATTCGGTTGAGTGGCTTAATGCCTTGTATCTAAATGGAATGAGACATTTAGATATAGAGATTTTAACTCGCCCAACTAAGAGTCGTTTAAGGTTGTCTTATTTAAATGGATTAGGATATTTGAATAAGAAAATTTTAAACCACTAGACCTTAGACTGTCGTGTTTTCCTTATTCAAATGGAATGGGACGTGTGAATACGGAAATCATGATGTAAGTTTACTGACACCTTGTATTTACTATGGTATTTTGATATGATATCGTGTTGAGAGGTAGTAATACTTGAGTAGGATGACTTATAATCGTTTTGTTGAAATGGATTGGGACGCCTTTTCATTTGAACAAGAAAGTTATAAGTTCCCGAACCGTAAATTTATAAATTCTTGTATACATGAAAGGGGACGCCTTTTGATGTAGACAAGGAGTTATAAATGAGTGGGCCCAAGTATGTCTGGCTCGATTTGTGGATGTTTGGTGTGCGTACGTCTTCCTTCGAATCGTGTTTCGTTGGTAAGAATCGTTCAGTGTCGTCGTCATTATGATGATCGTCGATTATCATCTATGTACGAATAACCCGTTGTACTTATCTCGAGTTGTGATTTGTTTTGATGGACCATTTCTAATGTGTCTCGATGATCGCGAGTTGTATAAGCTAATTGTTAAGAACCGTTAACTGTTCCGAGAATAGGCGACTTGTTTAAGTGTCACCGGGATTTAAGCATGTACTTATGGATTGGCTAAGGATCAAGTTATAACCGGCGACTAATCGTGGAAGTGAAGATTTTGTAATTTTACTTGCTATTATTAAGGGTTCATTCGAGATTTTCTCAATGATCAACAGTGGAGATCTATGTTTGATGTTTATGTTTGACCTTTTGTTTTTAGATACTTATGTGGCATGTGATCTAGTCGAATGATCGTAAGTTGTGAGAACTTGAGACGGCATTGTCCAGTGACGTCCGATCATGGAGAACATGTACCATATAATATCTCTTGACTTTCTTTGGAACTTAGACGATGACTTGCCTGTTTTTCACTCTTCACTGTTAGACTAAGGACTGTCATATACGAATTAAGCGTCGGGACGTCGCTTCCTAAAAGGAGTGGATGATATAACAACCTTAAAATTTTGATCAACGTTTGAACTGAGATTTATCGAACATTTACAGAACTTGTAATTTATTTTCGATAATTTAACGAAGATCGTGTTAACTAAATTCAAATTTATTTTGAATGTTTTCTGTTATTTTATGAACGGAGAAATTTAAAATTTTTACGTTTACCTTTCATAAATTAAATATTTATTACTTAATTACTTGTAGTATTTTTCGATGTTTAGAGTCGGACTGAGGAAAAATAATAAAAAAAATAGTTGAAACGTTTCAAAACTAAAACTTTGAAAATATGAAGGAATAGTATTTTTATTATATCCTAAAACGTTGCTAATAACGTGAATAATAAAAATTACATTTTATTTTTACGGTGAAATCTAACCGAAATAGCTAGAAATGATTAAACGAGCATTTAAATAATTAATAGCAAATATTTTCGAAACGCGACGAAGTAAGAACTCATTTTTATTGGAAAAATGATTTTAAAAACGATGGCGCAAGTCTCGTAATTTTAATCGTCCGTTAAGTCGCCCAAACGAGCCTCGAACACTTGTTTTACAAAAGTAAATAAAGTATTTACATAATTTCCCCTAAAGTTTTAACTACTTGCTAGTTTGATTTTATACATTTTAGTATAAATAGGAAAATATATACACTTCTCCTTCATTTTTACTCAAACCAAAAACACACACTAAACCTAAAAATATAAACTCTCTCTCTCTCTCAAAATCCGGCCACCAGCCGCCGTTGTGCCGCCGCCAGAAAATTTTCCGGCGAGTAATCTTCTTCTCCGATGGGCTTTTTCCAGCGAATCACCGCACCTCTCCAACCCTAGAACCCTTCTCCGCTGTCTCCAGATCACCGCCGTCTGTGATGGAATTTTCCAGCGGACCTCCATTTTTTCCGGCGTATGTGTATTAAACCCGAGACGCCCCCTTGTTCCAACACCCCTAAAATCACCTCCTCCTCGCTGTCATCCCCAAACCGCCACTGTGGTGGTGATATTCGCGTCGCCACAGCCTTGTGGTGATGTGTGGGTGATGGATCTATGATAATAACACATAGATTAACCTTAAAAACCCCAAAAACCTTTTGATCTTGTCCCGATCTACCCATGCATGGTGGTTATATTATGTATTTGACAAAATCTTAATTATTCTATTATATTGGTGGTTATTGGCCTTAGTTTTGATCAAAAAAGAGGGCTGCCGCCGCCAAACCACCACTGTGGTGGCGGCCAGACGGCGGGTACAACCACAGTCGCACCATGGTGGTGTTGGGCTTGTGGTGGTGATGTTCTTGAATTGTTTTTTTTATTATTATTATTAATTATTTTTGTTTTGGGTATAATAGATCTAGATGTATAATGATTATTGTATGTTTTTATTTTTTTATATACAATGATATAACAAATAAAGTGTAATGAATAAAAGATTAAATAAAATTATAATCAATTTCTTTTTATTATTATTATTATGTAAAAAGGTGATGTATAAAAGGAAAAAAATAATAATAAATAAATAAAAGATATAATAAGATTGAGGGGGATAGACTATAATAAATAAATGTAATTATTTTGATTATATAATTATTATTTTAGGAGAGTATGGACTACAAATAAATAAATAGTATGATAAAATATAAAGTGGAAGATTCTGAAAATATTAAAATAATAATAATAATTTGATAGTGGAGTATATAATTATTAGATGACATATAAGAAATAAATAAATACATATTTAAAGAATATTGTTATTAATATTATTATTAATAAATGGTATATTCAGATATAAAATTATTTAATGTTAAATGGAAAGTAATTAAAATATTGATGGTGGATAATTAATATATTAATTATGGTATTAATTGAAATTTGGAAAGTAATTAATTAAAGAGAAATGGAAGGTAATTAAAATATTAATGGTGAGAATATATATTTTATATATTAATTGTATTGTTTGAAGAAAGTATTAATTGGAATATTGATTGAGAAATGTGGGAAAAATTATGTATTTTATATACATGGAAACGTTATAAAAACGGCAAGGTCATGCCGAAATTTTCTAAAAATGTATACGTTTATAATAGAAATAGTTAATGAATAAATACGTTATATAATAATTTTCGAAACGTATTATTTAGTTAATATGAAATATAACGTTTATAGATGGTAAATAAATCCTAATGAGTTATATAATGATTTTTGTACGAGTGTCGAATTATATAAAAATCATTGTGTATACACTATTATTTCCGAAGGACTATGTATATAATTTACGAAATACAATTTTAAATGTTTGTTCTAAATATTAACTTACGACATGATTTATGTGCGTTATTTTTACATATAAAATATATACTGGATATATTATATGATTTGTTTTATCATTTAATTTTCTTTTATTTGGCCAACCACCAAGGTTTTACGAGTCAAATTTTATTAAATTGTTTTGTGTCGAGTTGATGTAACCATCCATCGGGAAAACACCAAAACATAAACCTCACAAAGCGATTGGAGCATAGTCGTTGGAATTAATTACAACCGCGAAAGGACATTATTGACGCTACATGATTATTAGCTATTTATGGTGTATTGCGACTATTGGAATCAAGCCGTGTAGATTATATGATGCTGTGTTTGTAATTATGTGAAGCAGTATTGGGTTATGATATGCCGTGTGGTGTTCATACTTACAGTCTGCTGATTCTCTGCATCTAAGGTAAGTCTATAGCCTCGCTTTTATATTATCTTATAAATGATTTTAAACCCGCGAGGGGGAATACATGCTGCTTTATAAAATGAACACAAGTTGTTTTCGGTATGCTGGACCCGAATGAGATGATAAATGCATAAGTACCATTGTCTTATGAAGTCCTTGAATTTCATGCACTATTAATTACTCGAAAGGGTAAACGCTAATACATATGATAGATCTATTTGGTTTGACAGCCTTATCCTAGGGTATGTATCCTTGTGAACACCTGAAAGGGATATTATGTATAAGAGGTCGTTGGTATATGACAATATTACCTGTTAGTAGGGGTGCCGTAAGTGACTCAGTTTAACGTGTTGGTTAACGTTCAGTGGCGTGAGCTTAATGCATTTATCTATATATATGACTTGTCTGTGTGATAAGCTTGAGATGATTAAAATTCTTGTGTTCAAATTATGATTTGCAAAACCTATAGACTTGCTCAACCGTTGTGTTGATGATTTTACGCATGTATTTCAGGTAGTCAAGTTGGATAGCAGCGGAGCATGTGAGGAGGAAGTTGGTGCTTACTTGTCTAAATTTTATATTATTTTTCCATCCTTTGAAATGATAAATGACTTTTAAAGTCTTTGATAAATGTATTGTGATTGGTGACGGTTTTTGGGACCAAACGCTACTCTGAGTTTATATATATTGGGATGGGAAACTTTTTAGACAAGATTGTATATTATTTTGTCGTCTCCTTTGAGGTCGTTTTATATGATTGTGTGTGATGTGCTATGAGTACACCCCAAAGTGGTATTCCGCTGCGTGGTAATTTGGGGGTGTTACATCAGCCGCAAGATTCTCGGCTCCTTTTTTTTCCTTTATGGTGACATCAAATTCTTGTAGGAGGAGAATCCAACGAAGCAATCTCGGCTTTGCATCAAGGTTAGAAAAGATGTACTTGATAGCCGAATGATCTGTATACACTATGATTTTGGTCAAGACGAGATAAGGTCGAAATTTCTCAAATGCATACACCACGGCAAGTAATTCCTTTTCCGTTGTGGTGTATTTAAGTTGAGCCTCGGTCATCGTCTTACTAGCATAGTGAATAGGCAAGAAGTGCTTATCATGACGTTGCCTCAAAACAACCCTAATAACGTAATCACTTGCATCACACATTAACTTAAAGGGGAGGTTCCAATTGGGAGCAACAAGAATGGGAGCTTCGGTAAGTTTCCTTTTAAGAATCTCAAAGGCTCGTACACAATCTTCGTTAAAGACGAAAGGAGCATCTTTTTCGAGGAGGTGTGTAATGGGTCGAGATATCTTTGAAAAATCCTTGATGAATCGACGATAAAAGCCCGCGTGGCCTAGGAAACTCCTAACTCCCTTAACGGTTTTGGGATGAGGTAATTTGGCGATGACGTCTATCTTAGATTTGTCTACCTTAATCCCCGCTTTCGAGACCTTGTGCCCTAAGACAATTCCTTCTTTACACATAAAATGACATTTTTCCCAATTGAGCACAAGGTTGGTTTCCTCACAACGTTTTAACATTCTCTCAAGGTTCGACAAAGAAGTGAACGAACTACCAAACACAGAAACGTCATCCATGAAGACTTCCATCGTCTTCTCGATCATGTTATGAAAAATAGCCATCATGCACCGTTGAAAAGTTCCCGGTGCATTACAAAGTCCGAATGGCATTCTACGATAGGCAAACGTTCCATATGGACACGTAAACATAGTTTTTTCTTGATCACGAGGATCTATGGGGATTTGAAAGTAACCGGAAAAACCATCTAAAAAGCAATAGAAATCGTTTCCCGCAAGACGCTCCAACATTTGGTCCATGAAGGGCAAAGGAAAATGGTCTTTACGAGTGGCATCATTTAACTTACGATAGACAATACACACCCTCCAACCGGTCACAAGTCGATTTGGAATTAACTCTTTGTCATCGTTTTGCACAACGGTCATTCCTCCCTTTTTAGGGACACAAGGAATGGGGCTCACCCAAGGGCTATCGGAAATAGGGTAAATCATTCCCACGTCAAGGAGTTTAAGGACTTCCTTTTTGATGACATCGTGAATTTTGGGGTTTACCCTTCTTTGACATCGGATTGCGGGCTTGTAGTCTTCCTCCATTAAAATTCTGTGTGTATTTTGGGTCGATACCATTAATGTCGGATAGTTTCCACGCAGTTGCACCTTTGTGAGCCTTCAAGACATCGATAAGTGCGGTTTTTTCATCATCCGAAAGATACTTCGCAATAACCGGCAACTTATCGTCTCCTTCCAAGAATATGTATTCAAGATAAGGAGGAAGATCTTTCAACTCTAGGATTGGTGGTTCCTCGATTGAAGATTTAGGTTCGATACTCATAACCTCCACCGGCGGAGGAAATGGGAAATCGTTAAGAAAATCCTTGATAATGAAAAGTCCTCTTCGTCATCGAGGTCTTCGTTAGAAGTTCGAGGTACATCAAACTCTTCCAAAGTAAAACCACCTCCTTCAAATGGGGTGAAGGATGGTGTCGAATTATCAAAAATTGGATCGAGCATAGTGGGATTGCCACTATTTGCTTCATCGGTAAAACCTAAAATTTCTTGAGAAAATTCTTCGCAAACGACGTCGATCATATTAACATGGTTCATAGTCGCGATAGAATAAACATGAGAAAGTTTGGAGTTTTGAGTTGCGTTTATAACAAGTTCCTCGTCTTTGAAGCGTAAGGTGATTTTCCTAGCATGCACATCAATAACCGCTTTAGACGTATCTAAAAATGAACGACCTAAAATGAGAGGAACTTGAGGATCCGTGGGAATATCGTCTACGATAAAGTCTACCGGATAATAGAACTTTCCCACTTTCACAAAAACGTCTTCGGCCGTTCCACATGCGGGAATCGTAGAATGATCGGCCATCTCGATAGACATCTTTGTAGGAGTAAGATTAGGAAGATTGAGCGACTTGAATAAGTCAAGAGGCATCAAATTGATACTAGCACCAAGATCGGCCAAGGCGTAGCATCCTACCATATCTTGAATACCACACGGAATTAAAAATTTACCGCGGTCACCGACTTTTTGAGGAATGTGGTCAAAATAAACCGATGAACAACTAGACAATTTTTGCAATTTCTTCTTGTCATTCAACATGCTCTTAAAGTTGGCGGAAAATCGAGGCATCATGATTAAAGCGTCGGCAAAACTTATGTTGAAATGCAAATCACGAAACGTCTTAATAAAAAGCTCAAATTGATATTTGTCACGTTCTTGCAATCTTTCCTTATGATGTCTTGATGGGTAAGGTAAGGGTGGTGTTGGGTGGGGCATAGGCATAGACTTTGGAATCTTGGGTTCCAAACTTGGTAAAGGGTCGACCGTAGGTGTGGTTAGAGCGGTACTTTGTGGGATTGTAATGTGCTCCTTTTTGACCACCACCTCGGGTTCTTCCTCAATTTCCTCCACCGTAGGAGTAATTGGTTGAGGAGTCGGCTCCTCAAAGGTCTTACCACTTCGTGTGGTAATCACTTTCATCTCTCCCTTCGGGTTTGACACGGTGTTACTAGGAAGACCACCCGAAGTAGAGGCTTTGTTCATCATAATTGCTTCCAAGATAGCATTGAGCTTAACGTCTTGCTTAGCGGCACTTTGGTTTATCCTTTGTTCAATCCTAGATTGACTTTGTTCAATTTTGTTGTTTTGACCTATAATTTGATTTGCAAAATCGTTTTTCAACTCAATTTTCATGTTGGCATTTTCGCTAGAAAAATTAGCTAACTCCTTTGTGTTCTTAGCCGTTTCCCTAGCTTGACTAGCCAATTGCTCTTGGATATTTTTGAGAATCTTGTCATTTGCCGTAGCGTAATTCAAAAAGTCATTTGGAACCTCTTTAATGTAAGCATTTTGAAATCCTTGACTCGGGTTTTGAAATTTACGGTTTTGATTTTGGTTTTTGTTGGGAATAAATTAAGGCCAGATCACTTGAGCGCTGACAAGAGTAAAACAAGCGTTGACAAGAACAAAACAAGCGCTGACAGCTCAAGCGTTGACAAGATAAAGTTAAGCGTTGACACATTGAAGACAAGCACTGATGGGAAGATATACTCTACGCGTTTATTGTATTCTAGATTACTTCTAGTAAAGATAGGAACAACAATGTATTTTCTATATTTATCTTTACCTAGAATAGCTGATATGTAGATTATTGTACAAGGCTTCTTATGTCTATAAAAGAAGACCTTTAGGTTAATGTTTCATATAAGTTTTCATTCGTAAACTACTTTCATTGTAAGAAAGTTTGATATTATTAATCAAAGTGAAAGTTTGTTTATATCATTGTGTGTTCTTGTTTAAGTGTTAAATTCTGCATAACACTTAAATTCATAAGCATATACAAAGGTTTCTCTAAGTGTATTACTTGATCTAATCTCGTATACATAAAGCTAAATCGATCTAAGTTTGGGATCAACAAGTGGTATCAGAGCTTGTTGAGGAACTTTTGATCTTAAAGAACACAAGAACCCTAAAAATCACCAAAACCCTAATTTTCTCAAAAACCCTAACAACATCATGTCTGAAGCAATAACCTCCTCCTCCTCAGCTTTACCAAACATCAAGATTCCCATGCTTGATGCAACAAATTTTGATTTGTGGAAATTCAACTTTGAACAATATCTGGGGATCTATGATTACACACTCTGGGAGATCATTGAATATGGAAACACATTCGATAAAGCCCAAAAGATTGCTGATGCTATTACTCAAAGATCAGCTGTTGCTGGATGTTCTAAAGAGGATAAGAAAGAAAAACCTGGAGATGGTAGAGCTGTGGCTGCTGAAGACATAGCAAAGAAAAGGGTCGACATGAAAGCCCTAAATATTCTGAAAGTATCTTTGGGACAAGAGAACCAGCATAAATATAGAGGCTATGAATCTGCTAAAAACCTTTGGGAAGCTCTTAAAGTTGCATATGGTGGCAATGCAGACACTAAGGAAGAGAAGAAAAAGCAACTCATGCATGATTATGTTGTCTTCAAAGCTCAACCCAATGAGAAACTGAGTAGTGTGAGAAGCAGATTGCTTGACATTACAAGCAAGTTGTCCTTCATGGGGACACAACTTGGTGATGTCGACATTAATGCTACCTTTCTTAAAAGTCTGGGTGAGGCATGCAAGATTGAGGCAAGATCTATTCTTGCCAACAATACTTATAAGAGTTCCTCGTTTGATGACATCTACAACAAACTAAGGCTGTTGGAAGATGAAACTCTTTTAGAGCATGGAGGCAAGTCTACCACCAGTAACATGGCCTTCTTCTCTCATAGTGAAGGTCAATTCATTCAGAAGGACTCTTACATGCATCCAGTTACTAGATCATCATATGTCAGCGCTGGAACAAGTCCTGTCAACGTCTCCTATTCAGACGCTGACACATTTAAGAGTGACTCCCCAAGAGTTAAACCTGCTGGTTTAGATTTGGATACTGTATGTGCTTATATTGCTTCTTTGCCCAATGGTTCAGTGATTACATATGAGGACCTTGAGCAGATAAGTGATGAGCACTTGGAAGAGATGGACATTAAGTGGAACATGGCTCTTGCTAGTATAAGAGCAAATAGGTGGAACAGAAGGTTTAAGAAGAAGATGAACTTCAATGCTAAAGACACAGCTGGATTTGACAAATCCAAAGTTGAATGCTACAACTGTCATCGTATGGGGCACTTCATGAGGGAATGCAGATCTCCTAGAAGATCTGATGCTGGTAAACCCTCAAGTCAGGTTGTTAAAGCTCAGGATTCCAAAGCCATGGTTGCAGTTCAAGGAATTGATGGCATGGGATGGGATTGGAGCTATCTTGCTAAGAATGTTGAAGAGGATAAAGCTTTGGTTGTTGAGGTTGAAGAAGAAGAGCATGTTGAATATGCTCTCATGGCACACTCCTCCTCTTCATCTGATAATGAGGTATACAATGATGCTTTTTATAGTAAAGGTTGTAGGTTAAACACTGAGAAACTTAACAAAGAAGTGTTAAGATTAATGAGTTATGTGAGTACTGAAAAGTGCAAACTGTCTAATTACCAAGTAGCTCTCACTCAAACTGAGAAAACCGTTTCTGAATACAAGAAAATGGAATTTGACTTAAAAGATAAAATAAATATCGTAAAACATGAGTTAGAGGCTAGTATGGATATTATAAACATCATGGAAAGGGTTAATGGTGAGTTACAGGCTAAATTAGATGAGGCCATTAAGAATAAAGACAATGTTGGCCTTAAAATTCAAAGATTTGATAGAGCCACTCAAACCCTAGGAGACTGTGTGGGTAAACAAAGGGATCCTAAGGACATGACTGGGATTGGGATGAATGATTACTCTTAGGTTCCACCACTAGCTGGTGACTTCTATGGTGTCCAACAAAAGGACCTATCTTGGACTGGTTTGCCAGAATTCCAAGAGGAGGAATTCATTCCTCCGCCAAGAGTTGTCACTCCAGTTGAAGAGTACCAACAAAAGTTGACTGACCTGAATGAATGGAAGAAAGCTAACCCTACTTTGTTTGTTAAGGGTGGCTTGCTATGTGAAAGTCCCAATGAGTCAACTCCTATTAAGATTACAAACCCAGTCACTGGTAAAGTTGTTGACCTAGGCTCAAACACTGATAGAAAACCTAGCATTAAATATGCAGAGATGTATAGGAATACTAGGTCACTCAAGAGCCAAGTTAGCAATAATGGAACAACTTCTTCTCTTCTAGACGTAAGGTTGTGTCTAGAAAAGCTTGTTACTCTTGTGGTAGATTTTCACACTTGGCATACAAGTGTGTCAACGCTCCCAAAGCCAGCGCTAACAGGAACAATTTCAGCGCTGACAGGAACAAAGTCAACGTTGTTAGGAAGTCAAACGTTGTAAGACCCAAACCTTGTGTGCAGCAAATTCCACAAGTGATTAGACCTGCCCCTTTCTTTACTAGAGGGTCTAACACTCATGGATAAAGACCATTTCAAAAGACAAACACCTGGTCTAATAGGCAATGGGTTTCTGTAGCAAACCCTAGATTCAACGCTGACAAGGGTAATTTCAGCGTTGACAAGACCAATTCCAACGCTGACAGAAACGTGACCAGACCTAAATATTTGCAACCACGGGGTAAGGGGTCTAAAGCTTCTTCAAGCTTAACATGGAGACCCAAGAAAGATCAAAACCCTAATGATAATGGGATTTCAATGACCTGCAACAGATTTAATTACATTTCAAAGGTCATTACAAAACCTATTGGGGTTAACTGGGTATTTCATCCTAAGAAGGATTAGAATGGGGTTGTTGTGAGAACTAAGTCTGTTCTTATTGAACAACCAGATGAATCCAAGTCTTTTAAGACTTGGGTTCCCAAAGAAAACTAATTTGTTTTCTTTATGTGCGGTGCATTCAAAGACAGGTCAATGATTATGGATATTGGGATATTGGATGCTCAAGGCACATGACAGGGAAGGAAGACTACTTAACCAACTTCACTCCCATTAAGGATGGTGATAAGGTTTACTTTGGAGGCGGATACGGTACTATCACAGGCAAAGGAACCCTTCTCACCAAGAATTTGCGTTTTGAGAACGTATTTCTGGTAAAAGAACTTGATTACAACCTTTTTAGTGTATCACAAGTTTGTGATAACCAAAATGAAGTTCTGTTTACTGATACTGAGTGTTTGGTGTTAAGCAAGGATTTTAAGATCCCTGATGAGAAATATATTGAGTATAGAACACCTAGGCATAAGGACATATATAATGTGAATTTGAATGGGATTAAAATGAACAATAATATGTCTTGTTTTTATGCTAAAACCTCAGTAGATGAGAGTAATTTGTGGCACAGGAGACTAGGGCACATAAATTTTAAAAATATAAATAGGCTTGTGAGACTTGGTTTGGTTGATGGTTTGCCTGAGAAGGCCTTCCACAATGACCACTCTTGTGTTGCATGTCTTAAAGGCAAGCAGCACAAGGTCTCATTCAAGTCCAAACAGGTGCATACTAGTTCTAGACCTCTTCATATGCTACACATGGACCTCTTTGGTCCAACCAATATAGAAAGTTTGAATGGTAAGTCGTATTGCTTTGTCATCACAGATGACTTTTCTAGGTTTACTTGGACATTCTTTCTAGCTATGAAGAGTGACACAGCTGATATTCTAATTGATTTTATCACTCAGATTGAGAAGAGGTCTGGCAATGAAGTTAAAATGCTTAGGAGTGATAATGGTGGTGAATTTAGGAATAAGAAGCTAGATGATTTCTGTGCCAGGAAAGGAATTACTAGGCAATTTAGTATTGCTAGAACCCCACAACAAAATGGGGTTGCTGAGAGAAAAAATAGAACCCTAATTGAATTAGCCAGAACAATGTTGGCTGATGCTCATTTTCCTATAGCCTTTTGGGCTGAGGCTGTTAATATAGCTTGTTATGTTCAAAATAGAGCATTAGTTAACAAAATTCAGAACAAAACCCCTTATGAGTTACTTTGGGGAAGAAAACCTAATATTGGTTTTCTCAGACCTTTTGGTTGTCATGTAGTAGTATTAGATACTAGTGATGCCTTAGGGAAATTTAGTGCAAAAGGTGATGAGGGCTACTTCATGGGGTATTCAGTGCAGAGCAAGGGATATAAGGTTTATCTTAAAGAGGAAAAACGTATACTTGAAAGAGTACATGTTAGGTTTTTAGAAAATAAACCTAGTGATCCTGAAAGTGGTCCTAATTGGTTGTTTGACTTGGAACCCTTATCTAGAACTTTAAATTATATGCCTGTCACTAATCCAGACATTGTGAAGGTCACTTCAAATGTTGTGGAGGAACAAGTTGTTGATGTTTCAGGTACACAGGTTCATGAGAAGGTTGTATCACACGTAGAAAAGACATCTCCTATACTAGAATATGTCACAATTCCCATTTGGACAAATGCTTTTGTTGCTGCTGCTGCTGCCGGAAAAGATAATGGTGGTTTCCAAATACCACCAGATACAAACATGCATGGTCCTTCAAGCGTTGACAAAGGCAAATCTAGCGCTGATAAGACCAATTCAGACGTTGATGACTCAGACGTTGACAACAACAGTTCAAGCGTTGTTAGCCCAATCGCTGACAACCAAGATTCAGGCGTTGACAACACTTTTGCACATCTTTTCTCTTCTACTTTTGAACAAGGTGAACCTTCCAATTCATATGAAGAAGGTCATCCCTATGTTGATATAAGAGAGTCTGATGAAGAAGATATTGGCAACATGGAGAATGAAGTTGAAGATACCAGACTTTTTGAGGGAGGTGTACTTACTTCAGTTATAAAGAATCATCCTCCTTCTCAAATCATTGGTAATGTTAATACTCCAGTTCAGACTAGAAGATCTCCTCAAGGTCTTGGTGGGTTTATTGCCAATATACACAAGAAGGTTGATAACCCTCTTGTGCAAGCAGGTTTGTTTGCCTGTTTTCTGTCACAACAGGAACCCAAGAAAATATTTGATGCTCTCAAAGAACCAAGTTGGGTGGAAGCAATGCAGGATGAGCTTCATCAATTTGCAATTCAAGATGTTTGGGAGCTGGTTGATTGTCCCAGATATGTCAGACCTATAGGTACGAGATGGGTTCTAAGAAACAAGAGAGATGAAAGAGGAATTGTGGTCAGAAAGAAGGCAAGGTTAGTGGCTCAGGGATATACACAAGAGCAGGGGATAGACTATGAGGAAGTCTTTGCACCAGTTGCAAGGATTGAAGCTATCACGATCTTTTTAGCCTATGCATCCTGCATGGGCTTCACTGTCTATCAAATGGATGTCAAGAGTGCCTTCCTCTATGGAACTATTGTTGAGGAGGTATATGTGATGCAACCTCCTGGTTTTGAGGATCCAGAAAATCCAGATAAAGTGTATAGAGTCAAAAAGGCTATGTATGGCCTTCATCAAGCCCCTAGAGCATGGTATGGTACCTTGTCTACCTATTTGGTGGACAATGGATTCAAGAGGGGCACCATAGATCAGACACTTTTTACAAAGAAGAAAGGCAAGGATGTGTTGCTTGTGCAGGTCTATGTTGATGATATCATTTTTGGGTCTACTGATCCAAAGATGAGTGAGGATTTCTCCAAGCTTATGACAGATAAATTCAAGATGAGTGCTATGGGGGAGATGAACTTCTTTCTTGGTTTACAAGTTCAGCAGAAAGAAGATGGTATCTTCATCTCCCAGGATAAATATGTTGTTGAGATCTTGAAGAAGTTTGGCTTTTCTCCACATGAAAAGAGGGCTACTACTCCTATGGATAGAGAACACCCTTGGGGAAAGATTGGAGATGGGAAAGATGTTGATGTCAGGCACTATAGATCCATGATTGGATCCTTGATGTATCTTACTGCCTCCAGACCTGACATCATGTTTGCTGTGTGTGCTTGTGCACGTCATCAAGTGACTCCCAAAGAATGTCACCTTTATGCTGTGAAGAGGATCTTTAGGTATCTAAGATGTTATCCTGGTCTTGGTTTGTGGTACCCAAAGGATTCACCATTGGAGCTAATTGCATATTCAGATAGTGATTATGGAGGTGATAAATTTGATAGAAAATCCACAACTGGTGGATGTCAGTTTCTTGGGAGCAAGTTGATATCTTGGCAATGCAAGAAACAAACCCAGTGGTGGCTAATTCTACAACTGAAGCTGAGTATGTGGCTGCAGCTGCTTGTTGTGGCTAAGTTTTGTGGATTCAGAACCAGCTGTTGGACTATGGGTATAATTTCATGCATACCAAGATATTTGTTGACAATAACAGTACTTTATGTATCATTAAGAATCCTGTACATCATTCTAAAACTAAACACATAGAAATTAGACACCATTTTATAAGAGATTGTTTTGAGAAAGGTTTAATACAACCAGATAGGGTTGACACTGAGGAAAATGTGTCAGATTTATTAACTAAACCTTTTGATGCTAGGAGGTTTCAATACTTGGTAACAAGTATTGGAATGGTAAATCTCACATAATATGTGTTTTGGAGTCTTTTTGTAAAAGTATGTACAGGATGATGCATTGTTATTGGTCTTATTGATGATTTAGATTTTCCACTATATTTTTCTAACACTGACAAAGGTTGCTTGAACGCTGATAAGTGTTTTTGTAACGTTGTCAGCAATATAATTGTCGAACGCTGACAAAGCTTCCCTCAACGCTGTCATGTGTTATCGGGGCGTTGTCAACAACAATGTTAGTTTTGTGGTTTTCAATCTAAATGTGCAGATGGTGTTAGCAGTATACCATTGGATACAGAGTTGATTATAGATCAATGGAGAAGCATTTGGACAAGTTTTTATTTATGGATGATGGTTGGAATTTTTAATTCCTATCTTGACATAAATTTTTATGTTACTGCATGATTTTAGCAAACTTATGTATCATAGTTTAAGGGGAGGTTTTAGGAACCTTTAGGATGTTTGGGTATCCATATGATACTCTTATCACAATTCTAGATTGTGTCCACAGGTGAGTATGAGTTAGTTTTACTAAATCATGAGGCACTGTAGCATGCAAAGTTGATATACTATGCATGCTGCCAAGACATTTTTGGCCTAGAATTGGTTGTGGTCTGTTGGGAGACTTGGGAATAATTTTGCTATGGGATTTACCTGGGAGTAACAAGGAATTTTATAAGGTAACTTGGTTGTTAAGAGTTTTGGTTAGCAAGGGACACTAGAGGACTGTTATGTCTATCTTGCTTAAGCAAGTGTGCATAACTGGACAGTGCTTGCCGCCCTATAATAATTATCAGCTTTTTGGTTACCTTCTCTAGGATAAATTACTTTGTTAAGGTCATTTTTCATTTTTAAACATTTTTATTTTTCGACGCTGACAAGTATATTTCCAAGCGTTGTTGTGACCAATTTGGACGCTGACATGGCTATCGGCAAACGTTGACAAGATTATAGCCGTTGGGCGTTGATAGGTTATTTTTGACCGTTGACACTCAGTGGGTCCTACCCAGTTGTTACTTTTTGACATATTTTTAGGTCGTAATTTTGGGAGTTGTTACTTTACATTTAATGCATGAGATAAACTTATAATTTTTCAATATTTTCATGATTACTTTTTGAAAATACTTGCCTATTTTTGGGCCTATCACATGCATTTTCTTCTCCTATAAATTTGGCTCCTATTTTTAAACAGGGTATCTATAATTCTTGTCTAACACAATTTTCTATTATCTATTTCATCTTCATCACTTAAATTTAACAGCTTTCAACAATGGCACCAAAGTTTAGACCATCAGATTTGGAATTGGGGTTCAGAAGTCAACATAACATGACCGCGTATCTTAAAGCTGATGATACTCTGTTTCCCCAATGCACACAAATGGTGGCGTATTTGAACGCATCCCCCTTAAGGTATGCTCTTTCTCATGCACCACTCATTCCAGTCACACATATTAAACAGTTTTGGAACACTATAAGTTCCTCAACAGTTAATAGAGTGACTACATTGACTTCTATTGTTCATGGGAGACCTTGGGTGGTTACTGAGGCTTTGGTACGCCAAGCCTTGCATCTTGATGATGCTGATGGTATAGCCACCCTTCCCATTAATGAAATAGAACAAGGGCTTAGGGCTTTGGGATATCCTTTTCCTGATGAAGGTACCTTAAACAAGTATCATAAACAGGAGTTTCCCCCAGCCTGGAAGTACCTCATACATGTCCTCCTTCAATGTTTGAGTCCCAAATGCACTGCACACAATGAGATGAATATATCTATTGCAAGTGCTATTGTGTGCATTGCAACATGGCAAAATTTTAATTATTCAAAAATGATTTTTGAGGGCATGTGTAAAAATAAGGGGAACAAAATGACTTTAGCTTATCCCCGATTTTTGCAAATGGTTTTTGATGTTCAAGGATACTGCACAAGGGATCATAATGATTTTTATAAGATCCCTGAGCAAAAGAAAGCTATTTTTATGAAGATGAACTCACCACCCCATCATGACCTACCTTTAACCCAAGCTATGCTTGCTGTTATTGCAGCAGCACAACCCCAACCAGACCCCCAATCCCAAATTGACCCCCAACCACAACTTGACCCAATACCTGAACCTTTACCTTCACCTGAACATATGCAAATTGACCAAGATCCCTTCAACGCTGACACATTAAATGTTGACGTTGATGTGACTATTTCAAACGTTGACACACAACCTTCACAAACCCAAACACCCCTTAACCAACCCACATCCACCCATTCTTCCACACCATCTTCCACACCCCCTGAATATAGGTTGATGAAACGCCAAAGGACTACCAGAGTGTTCTCCTCTGGTGGTCCTAGCCATGTAGCAGAGGGAACCACCACCACAAGTGTGGTTGGTGCCCTGGATGAGGCTGGGACTATTGGTTCTAGCTTAGAAGCTGGCCTAGGCAGTCCTACCATCATTAAGTCCTCATCCTTGCCCAATGAATCTGACTTGGGAGGTCAAATCCCCATTTTAGAAGAGGGCAGACTGGAACCAATGACTCTTTTGGAATTGACGGCAGTCTGCATGAGCTTGTAAAAGCAAAATGCAGACTTAGTACAAGTTGTCAGCTCACAAGGCCTTGAACTCAAGCAATTGAGGGAGAGGATTGTTGTTTTGGAGAGTGCTAGTGCAAGGAGGGGTATGGAGGAATCTTCCAAATGGGAGGAAGATCCAATAAATCTGAGTGATAAGGGCAGCCATGATGGTCAATCCTTGGATGTTGCTGAGGCCCTTACAACTTTGAAGAAACAAACAGGTTTTGATACGTCCTTAGTTTCTCCTACCAACTTGAATTTATTATTTACAGCCATGTTAGAAGAAGTTACAAAAGGCGCTGAGGCATGATATTTGGGCGTTGACAAGGAGAATTTGGACGCTGACAGAAATATTTTGGGCGCTGATAGAACAAAATTGGGCGTTGATAGACCTGCACATGAGGGTGATGTATCCCAGTCATCATCCATCATTAAGGAGGTTTCTGCACAGGTATCACCATCTACCTTACCAACCATTGCACCATCAGATAAGGGTAAGGGTATAATGGTAGAAGAGATTGTTCCAAAGGATGCAGCTCAAGTTGAATTTGATAAAAGATTGGCTGCACAAATCATGGAACAAGATAAAAAGGAGGTGAAAGAGTCACCATTTATTGTGACTTCAGAAGAAGGAAGTGATGGAGCTAGCTCAGACTCAAGTGTGATGATTATAGAACCAGAAAGACTTGAGTATGGGGATGAGTTTGCTAAGGAGAAGTTGAGAGAGTTGAAATTGCAGGTTGACTTTGACATGCCAGAGGTGGTTCAAATGTACAATACTTAGGAAGAAAGATATATGGAGAATCCAGACTTGACCATTTCAGATCAAATATGGGGTTTGGAGATTCTTCTCAGAGTTCAGAAGGATTGCTAGGTAATTTTGAAACACAAGGCAAGCAATATTCTCTCAGAATTGAAAAGGGATAGAAGGGAGCTATATTTCATGTTGCTCAGATGTCATGGAGTTGGATGGAGTTATCAGAAATTGAGGGCATTGACATTTGATGAATTGGAATGCAAGGCATATCCCATTTGGGTGAGAGTGCAGGAAGCAAACACTCTCAGACTTCTTTCTGATGAAAGAAAGGAAGAACTTGCAGAAGAAATGGAGCTCAAGAAAGCTATGTTTGTTCCCAGACCAGTGAAGAAGGGAATTTCTCTTGAGTTTCCCAAAGATATGGATCCACTATATCCAAGTGAAGCTGTTATAAGAAAGAGTCTCAAGCTCTCACCATTAGAAGCTTCAGATATGGTGCAAGTGTTACCATTAGATTCCAGGAACCCAATTGTGAGCTATGAAGAAGATGAATGTGGGTTTTGGAAGATTGGCAGATATGGTAAAGAGGTACACACTTTTACCACTCTCATATCTTTGTTTGCAAGTTGTGATAGAGAAGACTTGGTTGATCTATGGAGGTTGCTAGAAACCAAGTATGAGGCTGAAGCACCAACTTCAGCTAATGGAATAAAACTGTGGTCCACATTCAAAAGAATGTGTGGACCAAGAGATGAGGATCCTGCTATTTGGAAGGATCTTGAAGATGATCTCAGTGGTCTTCAATGGAGATTATATTCAGCTGCTGGTGTTTACCATTTGAGTTCTACAAAGTTTGCTGAGTATCTACTTATGGATGGTCAGTATTTCATATCCAAGGCTATCTTGGAGAAGATGAAGAACACTCAGCTGGAAATAGATTATTCAAGTGACGTGGCAAAAGACTTGATCAGATTTATTCATTACCAATATGAGAAGGTTTGTAAGATTCCTCCTAGTCCTTAATGCTTATTCAGAAACTTGATCATAAGAGTGGATATCAAGTTTAGGGGAGGATTGTTGGGAATAAATTAAGGCCAGATCACTTGAGCGCTGACAAGAGTAAAACAAGCGTTGACAAGAACAAAACAAGCGCTGACAGCTCAAGCGTTGACAAGATAAAGTCAAGCGTTGACACATTGAAGACAAGCACTGATGGGAAGATATACTCTACGCGTTTATTGTATTCTAGATTACTTCTAGTAAAGATAGGAACAACAATGTATTTTCTATATTTATCTTTACCTAGAATAGTTGATATGTAGATTATTGTACAAGGCTTCTTATATCTATAAAAGAAGACCTTTAGGTTAATGTTTCATATAAGTTTTCATTCGTAAACTACTTTCATTGTAAGAAAGTTTGATATTATTAATCAAAGTGAAAGTTTGTTTATATCATTGTGTGTTCTTGTTTAAGTGTTGTTGATCCCAAACTTAGATCGATTTAGCTTTATGTATACGAGATTAGATCAAGTAATACACTTAGAGAAACCTTTGTATATGCTTATGAATTTAAGTATTATGCGGAATTTAACACTTAAACAAGAACACACAATGATATAAACAAACTTTCACTTTGATTAATAATATCAAACTTGCTTACAATGAAATTAGTTTACGAATGAAAACTTATATGAAACATTAACCTAAAGGTCTTCTTTTATAGACATAAGAAGCCTTGTACAATAATCTACATATCAGCTATTCTAGGTAAAGATAAATATAGAAAATACATTGTTGTTCCTATCTTTACTAGAAGTAATCTAGAATACAATAAACGCGTAGAGTATATCTTCCCATCAGTGCTTGTCTTCAATGTGTCAACGCTTGACTTTATCTTGTCAACGCTTGAGCTGTTAGCGCTTGTTTTGTTCTTGTCAACGCTTGTTTTACTCTTGTCAGCGCTCAAGTGATCTGGCCTTAATTTATTCCCAACAATCCTCCCCTAAACTTGATATCCACTCTTATGATCAAGTTTCTGAATAAGCATTAAGGACTAGGAGGAATCTTACAAACCTTCTCATATTGGTAATGAATAAATCTGATCAAGTCTTTTGCCACGTCACTTGAATAATCTATTTCCAGCTGAGTGTTCTTCATCTTCTCCAAGATAGCCTTGGATATGAAATACTGACCATCCACAAGTAGATACTCAGCAAACTTTGTAGAACTCAAATGGTAAACACCAGCAGCTGAATATAATCTCCATTAAAGACCACTGAGATCATCTTCAAGATCCTTCCAAATAGCAGGATCCTCATCTCTTGGTCCACACATTCTTTTGAATATGGACCACAGTTTTATTCCATTAGCTGAAGTTGGTGCTTCAGCCTCATACTTGGTTTCTAGCAACCTCCATAGATCAACCAAGTCTTCTCTATCACAACTTGTAAACAAAGATATGAGAGTGGTAAAAGTGTGTACCTCTTTACCATATCGGCAAATCTTCCAAAACCCACATTCATCTTCTTCATAGCTCACAATTGGGTTCCTGGAATCTAATGGTAACACTTGCACCATATCTGAAGCTTCTAATGGTGAGAGCTTGAGACTCTTTCTTATAACAGCTTCACTTTGATATAGTGGATCCATATCTTTGGGAAACTCAAGAGAAATTCCCTTCTTCACTGGTCTGGGAACAAACATAGCTTTCTTGAGCTCCATTTCTTCTGCAAGTTCTTCCTTTCTTTCATCAGAAAGAAGTCTGAGAGTGTTTGCTTCCTGCACTCTCACCCAAATGGGATATGCCTTGCATTCCAATTCATTAAATGTCAATACCCTCAATTTCTGATAACTCCATCCAACTCCATGACATCTGAGCAACATGAAATATAGCTCCCTTCTATCCCTTTTCAATTCTGAGAGAATATTGCTTGCCTTGTGTTTCAAAATTACCTGGCAATCCTTCTGAACTCTGAGAAGAATCTCCAAACCCCATATTTGATCTGAAATGGTCAAGTCTGGATTCTCCATACATCTTTCTTCCCAAGCATTGTACATTTGAACCACCTCTGGCATGTCAAAGTCAACCTGCAATTTCAACTCTCTCAACTTCTCCTTAGCAAACTCATCCCCATACTCAAGTCTTTCTGGTTCTATAATCATCACACTTGAGTCTGAGCTAGCTCCATCACTTCCTTCTTCTGAAGTCACAACAAATGGTGACTCTTTCACCTCCTTTTTTATCTTGTTCCATGATTTGTGCAGCCAATCTTTTATCAAATTCAACTTGAGCCGCATCCTTTAGAACAATCTCTTCTACCATTATACCCTTACCCTTATCTGATGGTGCAATGGTTGGTAAGGTAGATGGTGATACCTGTGTAGAAACCTCCTTAATGATGGATGATGACTGGGATACATCACCCTCATGTGCAGGTCTGTCAACGCCCAATTTTGTTCTATCAGCGCCCAAAATATTTCTGTCAGTGTCCAAATTCTCCTTGTCAACGCCCAAATATCCTGCCTCAGCGCCTTTTGTAACTTCTTCCAACATGGCTGTAAATGATAAATTCAAGTTGGTAGGAGAAACTAAGGACGTATCAAAACCTGTTTGTTTCTTCAAAGTTGTAAGGGCCTCAGCAACATCCAAGGATTGACCATCATGGCTGCCCTTATCACTCAGATTTATTGGATCTTCCTCCCCTTTGGAAGATTCCTCCATACCCCTCCTTGAACTAGCACTCTCCAAAACAACAATCCTCTCCCTTAATTGCTTGAGTTCAAGGCCTTGTGAGCTGACAACTTGTACTAAGTCTGCATTTTGCTTTTGCAAGCTCATGCAGACTGCCGTCAATTCCAAAAGAGTCATTGGTTCCAGTCTGCCCTCTTCTAAAATGGGGATTTGACCTCCCAAGTCAGATTCATTGGGCAAGGATGAGGACTTAATGATGGTGGGACTGCCTAGGCCAGCTTCTAAGCCAGAACCAATAGTCCCAGCCTCATCCAGGGCACCAGCCACACTTGTGGTGGTGGTTCCCTCTGCTACATGGCTAGGACCACCAAAGGAGAACACTCCAGTAGTCCTTTGGCGTTTCATCAACCTATATTCAGGGGGTGTGGAAGATGGTGTGGAAGAATGGGTGGATGTGGGTTGGTTAAGGGGTGTTTGGGTTTGTGAAGGTTGTGTGTCAACGTTTGAAATAGGCACATCAACGTCAACATTTAATGTGTCAGCGTTGAAGGGATCTTGGTCAATTTGCTTATGTTCAGGTGAAGGTAAAGGTTCAGGTATTGGGTCAAGTTGTGGTTGGGGGTCAATTTGGGGTTGGGGGTCTGGTTGGGGTTGTGTTGCTGCAATAACAGCAAGCATAGCTTGGGTTAAAGGTAGCTCACGATGGGGTGGTGAGTTCATCTTCATAAAAATAGCTTTCTTTTGCTCAGGGATCTTATAAAAATCATTATGATCAGTATCCTTGAACATCAAAAACCATTTGCAAAAATCAGGGATAAGCTAAAGTCATTTTGTTCCCCTTATTTTTACACATGCCCTCAAAAATCATTTTTGAATAATTAAATTTTTGCCCTGTTGCAATGCACACAATAGCACTTGCAATAGATCTATTGATCTCATTGAGTGCAGTGCATTTGGGACTCAAACATTGAAGGAGGACATGTATGAGGTACTTCCAGGCTGGGGGAAACTCCTGTTTATGATACTTGTTTAAGGTACCTTCATCAGGAAAAGGATATCCCAAAGCCCTAAGCCCTTGTTCTATTTCATTAATGGGAAGGGTGGCTATACCATCAGCATCATCAAGATGTAAGGCTTGGCGTACCAAAGCCTCAGTAACCACCCAAGGTCTCCCATGAACAATAGAAGTCAATGTAGTCACTCTATTAACTGTTGAGGAACTTACAGTGTTCCAAAACTATTTAATATGTGTGACTGGAATGAGTGGTGCATGAGAAAGAGCATACCTTAAGGGGGATGCGTTCAAATACGCCACCATTTGTGTGTATTGGGGAAACAGAGTATCATCAGCTTCAAGATACGCGATCATGTTATGTTGACTTCTGAACCCCAATTCCAAATCTGATGGTCTAAACTTTGGTGCCATTGTTGAAAGATGTTAAATTTAAGTGATGAAGATGAAATAGATAACAGAAAATTATGTTAGACAAGAATTATAGATACCCTGTTTAAAAATAGGAGCCAAATTTATAGGAGAAGAAAATGCATGTGATAGGCCCAAAAATAGGCAAGTATTTTCAAAAAGTAATCATGAAAATATTGAAAAATTATAAGTTTATCTCATGCATTAAATGTAAAGTAACAACTCCCAAAATTACGGCCTAAAAATATGTTAAAAAGTAACAACTGGGTAGGACCCATTGAGTGTCAACAGTCAAAAATAACCTATCAACGCCCAACGGCTATAATCTTGTCAACATTTGCCTATAGCCATGTCAGCGTCCAAATTGGTCACAACAACGCTTGGAAATATACTTGTCAGCGTCCAAAAATAAAAATGTTTAAAAATGAAAAATGACCTTAACAAAGTAATTTATCCTAGAGAAGGTAACCAAAAAGCTGATAATTATTATAGGGCGGCAAGCACTGTCCAGTTATGCACACTTGCTTAAGCAAGATAGACATAACAGTCCTCTAGTGTCCCTTGCTAACCAAAACTCTTAACAACCAAGTTACCTTATAAAATTCCTTGTTACTCCCAGGTAAATCCCATAGCAAAATTATTCCAAAGTCTCCCAACAGACCACAACCAATTCTAGGCCAAAAATGTCTTGGCAGCATGCATAGTATATCAACTTTGCATGCTACAGTGCCTCATGATTTAGTAAAACTAACTCATACTCACCTGTGGACACAATCTAGAATTGTGATAAGAGTATCATATGGATACCCAAACATCCTAAAGGTTCCTAAAACCTCCCCTTAAACTATGATACATAAGTTTGCTAAAATCATGCATGCATAAAAATTTATGTCAAGATAGGAATTAAAAATTCCAACCATCATCCATAAATAAAAACTTGTCCAAATGCTTCTCCATTGATCCATAAGAAACTCTGTATCCAATGGTATACTGCTAACACCATCTGCACATTTAGATTAAAAACCACAAAACTAACATTGTTGCTGACAACGCCCCGATAACACATGACAGCGTTGAGGGAAGCTTTGTCAGCGTTAGACAATTATATTGCTGACAACGTTACAAAAACACTTATCAGCGTTCAAGCAACCTTTGTCAGTGTTAGAAAAATATAGTAGAAAATCTAAATCATCAATAAGACCAATAACAATGCACCATCCTGTACATACTTTTACAAAAAGACTCCAAAACACATATTATGTGAGATTGACCATTCCAATACTTGTTACCAAGTATTGAAACCTCCCAGCATCAAAAGGTTTAGTTAATAAATCTGACACATTTTCCTCAGTGTCAACCCTATCTGGTTGTATTAAACCTTTCTCAAAACAATCTCTTATAAAATGGTGTCTAATTTCTATGTGTTTAGTTTTAGAATGATGTACAGGATTCTTAATGATGCATAAAGTACTGTTATTGTCAACAAATATCTTGGTATGCATGAAATTATACCCATAGTCCAACAGCTGGTTCTGAATCCACAAAACTTGGCCACAACAAGCAGCTGCAGCCACATACTCAGCTTCAGTTGTAGAATTAGCCACCACTGTTTGTTTCTTGCATTGCCAAGATATCAACCTGCTCCCAAGAAACTGACATCCACCAGTTGTGGATTTTCTATCAAATTTATCACCTCCATAATCACTATCTGAATATGCAATTAGCTCCAATGGTGAATCCTTTGGGTACCACAAACCAAGACCAGGATAGCATCTTAGATACCTAAAGATCCTCTTCACAGCATAAAGGTGACATTCTTTAGGAGTCACTTGATGACGTGCACAAGCACACACAGCAAACATGATGTCAGGTCTGGAGGCAGTAAGATACATCAAGGATCCAATCATGGATCTATAGTGCCTGACATCAACATCTTTCCCATATCTAATCTTTCCCCAAGGGTGTTCTCTATCCATAGGAGTAGTAGCCCTCTTTTCATGTGGAGAAAAGCCAAACTTCTTCAAGATCTCAGCAACATATTTATCCTGGGAGATGAAGATACCATCTTCTTTCTGCTGAACTTGTAAACCAAGAAAGAAGTTCATCTCCCCCATAGCACTCATCTTGAATTTGTCTGTCATAAGCTTGGAGAAATCCTCACTCATCTTTGGATCAGTAGACCCAAAAATGATATCATCAACATAGACCTGCACAAGCAACACATCCTTGCCTTTCTTCTTTGTAAAAAGTGTCTGATCTATGGTGCCCCTCTTGAATCCATTGTCCACCAAATAGGTAGACACGATACCATACCATGCTCTAGGGGCTTGATGAAGGCCATACATAGCCTTTTTGACTCTATACACTTTATCTGGATTTTCTGGATCCTCAAAACCAGGAGGTTGCATCACATATACCTCCTCAACAATAGTTCCATAGAGGAAGGCACTCTTGACATCCATTTGATAGACAGTGAAGCCCATGCAGGATGCATAGGCTAAAAAGATCCTGATAGCTTCAATCCTTGCAACTGGTGCAAAGACTTCCTCATAGTCTATCCCCTCCTCTTGTGTATATCCCTGAGCCACTAACCTTGCCTTGTTTCTGACCACAATTCCTCTTTCATCTCTCTTGTTTCTTAGAACCCATCTTGTCCCTATAGGTCTGACATATCTGGGACAATCAACCAGCTCCCAAACATCCTGAATTGCAAATTGGTGAAGCTCATCCTGCATTGCTTCCACCCAACTTGGTTCTTTGAGAGCATCAAATATTTTCTTGGGTTCCTGTTGTGACAGAAAACAGGCAAACAAACATGCTTGCACAAGAGGGGTATCAACCTTCTTGTGTATATTGGCAATAAACCCACCAAGACCTTGATGAGATCTTCTAGTCTGAACTGGAGTATTAACATTACCAATGATTTGAGAAGGAGGATGATTCTTTATAACTGAAGTAAGTACTCCTCCCTCAAAAAGTCTAGTATCTTCAACTTCATTCTCCATGTTGCCAATATCTTCTTCATCAGACTCTCTTATATCAACATAGGGATGACCTTCTTTATATGAATTGGAAGGTTCACCTTGTTTAAAAGTGGAAGAGAAAAGATGTGCAAAAGTGTTGTCAACGCCTGAATCTTGGTTGTCAGCGCTTGGGCTAACAACGCTTGAACTGTTGTTGTCAACGTCTGAGTCATCAACGTCTGAATTGGTCTTGTCAGCGCTAGATTTGCCTTTGTCAGCGCCTGAAGGACCATGCATGTTTGTATCTGGTGGTATTTGGAAACCACCATTATCTTTTCCAGCAGCAGCAAAAGCATCTGTCCAAATGGGAATTGTGACATATTCTAGTATAGGAGATGTCTTTTCTACGTGTGATCCAACCTTCTCATGAACCTGTGTACCTGAAACATCAACAATTTGTTCCTCCACAACATTTGAAGTGACCTTCACAATGTCTGGATTAGTGACAGGCATATAATTTAAAGTTCTAGATAAGGGTTCCAAGTCAAACAACCAATTAGGACCACTTTCAGGATCACTAGGTTTATTTTCTAAAAACCTAACATGTACTCTTTCAAGTATACGTTTTTCCTCTTTAAGATAAACCATATATCCCTTGCTCTGCACTGAATACCCCATGAAGTAGCCCTCATCACCTTTTGCACTAAATTTCCCTAAGGCATCACTAGTATCTAATACTACTACATGACAACCAAAAGGTTTGAGAAAACCAATATTAGTTTTTCTTCCCCAAAGTAACTCATAAGGTGTTTTGTTCTGAATTTTGTTAACTAATGCTCTATTTTGAACATAACAAGCTGTATTAACAGCCTCAGCCCAAAAGGCTATAGGAAAATGAGCATCAGCCAACATTGTTCTGGCTGCTTCAATTAGGGTTCTATTTTTCCTCTCAGCAACCCCATTTTGTTGTGGGGTTCTAGAAATACTAAATTGCCTAGTAATTCCTTTCCTGGCACAGAAATCATCTAGCTTCTTATTCCTAAATTCACCACCATTATCACTCCTAAGCATTTTAACTTCATTGCCAGACCTCTTCTCAATCTGAGTGATAAAATCAATTAGAATATCAGTTGTGTCACTCTTCATAGCTAGAAAGAATGTCCAAGTAAACCTAGAAAAGTCATCTGTGATGACAAAGCAATACGACTTACCATTCAAACTTTCTATATTGGTTGGACCAAAGAGGTCTATGTGTAGCATATGAAGAGGTCTAGAACTAGTATGCACCTGTTTGGACTTGAATGAGACCTTGTGCTGCTTGCCTTTAAGACATGCAACACAAAAGTGGTCATTGTGGAAGGCCTTCTCAGGCAAACCATCAACCAAACCAAGTCTCATAAGCCTATTTATATTTTTAAAATTTATGTGCCCTAGTCTCCTGTGCCACAAATTACTCTCATCTACTGAGGCTTTAGCATAAAAACAAGACATATTATTGTTCATTTTAATCCCATTCAAATTCACATTATATATGTCCTTATGCCTAGGTGTTCTATACTCAATATATTTCTCATCAGGGATCTTTAAATCCTTGCTTAACACCAAACACTCAGTATCAGTAAACAGAACTTTATTTTGGTTATCACAAACTTGTGATACACTAAAAAGGTTGTAATCAAGTTCTTTTACCAGAAATACGTTCTCAAAACGCAAATTCTTGGTGAGAAGGGTTCCTTTGCCTGTGATAGTACCGTATCCGCCTCCAAAGTAAACCTTATCACCATCCTTAATGGGAGTGAAGTTGGTTAAGTAGTCTTCCTTCCCTGTCATGTGCCTTGAGCATCCACTATCCCAATATCCATAATCATTGACCTGTCTTTGAATGCCCTGCACATAAAGAAAACAAATTAGTTTTCTTTAGGAATCCAAGTCTTAAAAGACTTGGATTCATCTGGTTGTTCAATAAGAACAGACTTAGTTCTCACAACAACCCCATTCTCATCCTTCTTAGGATGAAATACCCAGTTAACCCCAATAGGTTTTGTAATGACCTTTGAAATGTAATTAAATCTGTTGCAGGTCATTGAAATCCCATTATCATTAGGGTTTTGATCTTTCTTGGGTCTCCATGTTAAGCTTGAAGAAGCTTTAGACCCCTTACCCTGTGGTTGCAAATATTTAGGTCTGGTCACGTTTCTGTCAGCGTTGGAATTGGTCTTGTCAACGCTGAAATTACCCTTGTCAGCGTTGAATCTAGGGTTTGCTACAGAAACCAATTGCCTATTAGACCAGGTGTTTGTCTTTTGAAATGGTCTTTGTCCATGAGTGTTAGACCCTCTAGTAAAGAAAGGGGCAGGTCTAATCACTTGTGGACTTTGCTGCACACAAGGTTTGGGTCTCACAACGTTTGACTTCCTAACAACGTTGACTTTGTTCCTGTCAGCGCTGAAATTGTTCCTGTCAGCGCTGGCTTTGGGAGCGTTGACACACTTGTATGCCAAGTGTGAAAAGCTACCACAAGAGTAACAAGCTTTTCTAGACACAACCTTACGTCTAGAAGAGAAGAAGCCTGTTCCATTATTGCTAACTTGGCTCTTGAGTGACCTAGTATTCCTATACATCTCTGCATATTTAATGCTAGGTTTTCTATCAGTGTTTGAGCCTAGGTCAACAGCTTTACCAGTGACTGGGTTTGTAATCTTAATAGGAGTTGACTCATTGGGACTTTCACATAGCAAGCCACCCTTAACAAACAAAGTAGGGTTAGCTTTCTTCCATTCATTCAGGTCAGTCAACTTTTGTTGGTACTCTTCAACTAGAGTGACAACTCTTGGTGGAGGAATGAATTCCTCCTCTTGGAATTCTGGCAAACCAGTCCAGGATAGGTCCTTTTGTTGGACACCATAGAAGTCACCAGCTGGTGGTGGAACCAAAGAGTAATCATTCATCCCAATCCCAGTCATGTCCTTAGGATCCCTTTGTTTACCCACACAGTCTCCTAGGGTTTGAGTGGCTCTATCAAATCTTTGAATTTTAAGGCCAACATTGTCTTTATTCTTAATGGCCTCATCTAATTTAGCCTGTAACTCACCATTAACCCTTTCCATGATGTTTCTAATATCCATACTAGCCTCTAACTCATGTTTTAAGATATTTATTTTATCTTTTAAGTCAAATTCCATTTTCTTGTATTCAGAAACGGTTTTCTCAGTTTGAGTGAGAGCTACTTGGTAATTAGACAGTTTGCACTTTTCAGTACTCACATCACTCATTAATCTTAACACTTCTTTGTTAAGTTTCTCAGTGTTTAACCTACAACCTTTACTACAAAAAGCATCATTGTATACCTCATTATCAGATGAAGAGGAGGAGTGTGCCATGAGAGCATCTTCAACATGCTCTTCTTCTTCAACCTCAGCAACCAAAGCTTTATCCTCTTCAACATTCTTAGCAAGATAGCTCCAATCCCATCCCATGCCATCAATTCCTTGTACTGCAACCATGGCTTTGGAATCCTGAGCTTTAACAACCTGACTTGAGGGTTTACCAGCATCAGATCTTCTAGGAGATCTGCATTCCCTCATGAAGTGCCCCATACGATGACAGTTGTAGCATTCAACTTTGGATTTGTCAAATCCAGCTGTGTCTTTAGCATTGAAGTTCATCTTCTTCTTAAACCTTCTGTTCCACCTATTTGCTCTTATACTAGCAAGAGCCATGTTCCACTTAATGTCCATCTCTTCCAAGTGCTCATCACTTATCTGCTCAAGGTCCTCATATGTAATCACTGAACCATTGGGCAAAGAAGCAATATAAGCACATACAGTATCCAAATCTAAACCAGCAGATTTAACTCTTGGGGAGTCACTCTTAAATGTGTCAGCGTCTGAATAGGAGACGTTGACAGGACTTGTTCCAGCGCTGACATATGATGATCTAGTAACTGGATGCATGTAAGAGTCCTTCTGATTGAATTGACCTTCACTATGAGAGAAGAAGGCCATGTTACTGGTGGTAGACTTGCTTCCATGCTCTAAAAGAGTTTCATCTTCCAACAGCCTTAGTTTGTTGTAGATGTCATCAAACGAGGAACTCTTATAAGTATTGTTGGCAAGAATAGATCTTGCCTCAATCTTCCATGCCTCACCCAGACTTTTAAGAAAGGTAGCATTAATGTCGACATCACCAAGTTGTGTCCCCATGAAGGACAACTTGCTTGTAATGTCAAGCAATCTGCTTCTCACACTACTCAGTTTCTTACTGGGTTGAGCTTTGAAGACAGCATAATCATGCATGAGTTGCTTTTTCTTCTCTTCCTTAGTGTCTGCATTGCCACCATATGCAACTTCAAGAGCTTCCCAAAGGTTTTTAGCAGTTTCATAGCCTCTATATTTATGCTAGTTCTCTTGTCCCAAAGAGACTTTCAGAATATTTAGGGCTTTCATGTCGACCCTTTTCTTTGCTATGTCTTCAGCAGCCACAGCTCTACCATCTCCAGGTTTTTCTTTCTTATCCTCTTCAGAACATCCAGCAACAGCTGATCTTTGAGTAATAGCATCAGCAATCTTTTGGGCTTTATCGAATGTGTTTCCATATTCAATGATCTCCCAGAGTGTGTAATCATAGATCCCCATATATTGTTCAAAGTTGAATTTCCACAAATCAAAATTTGTTGCATCAAGCATGGGAATCTTGATGTTTGGTAAAGCTGAGGAGGAGGAGGTTATTGCTTCAGACATGATGTTGTTAGGGTTTTTGAGAAAATTAGGGTTTTGGTGATTTTTAGGGTTCTTGTGTTCTTTAAGATCAAAAGTTCCTCAACAAGCTCTGATACCACTTGTTGATCCCAAACTTAGATCGATTTAGCTTTATGTATACGAGATTAGATCAAGTAATACACTTAGAGAAACCTTTGTATATGCTTATGAATTTAAGTGTTATGCGGAATTTAACACTTAAACAAGAACACACAATGATATAAACAAACTTTCACTTTGATTTATAATATCAAACTTGCTTACAATGAAAGTAGTTTACAAAATGAAAACTTATATGAAACATTAACCTAAAGGTCTTCTTTTATAGACATAAGAAGCCTTGTACAATAATCTACGTATCAGCTATTCTAGGTAAAGATAAATATAGAAAATACATTGTTGTTCCTATCTTTACTAGAAGTAATCTAGAATACAATAAACGCGTAGAGTATATCTTCCCATCAGTGCTTGTCTTCAATGTGTCAACGCTTGACTTTATCTTGTCAACGCTTGAGCTGTCAGCGCTTGTTTTGTTCTTGTCAACGCCTGTTTTACTCTTGTCAGCGCTCAAGTGATCTGGCCTTAATTTATTCCCATATAAGTTTTCATTCGTAAACTACTTTCATTGTAAGCAAGTTTGATATTATTAATCAAAGTGAAAGTTTGTTTATATCATTGTGTGTTCTTGTTTAAGTGTTAAATTCCGCATAACACTTAAATTCATAAGCATATACAAAGGTTTCTCTAAGTGTATTACTTGATCTAATCTCGTATACATAAAGCTAAATCGATCTAAGTTTGGGATCAACAGTTTTGCACTTGATTACTAGTCCCTTGATTCCCATAGTTGTCTTATAATTTTTCCTTTGATTTCCTTGGTAACCAACTTAATTGTTGCGATAATTGTTAGCATTTTGATTTGGTGGAAAACCCGGTGGAGTCAATTGATTAGTGCGGGTAACTTGACCGTTTTGGTTATAAGTTCCCGTGGCTGTGTAGGCACTCGAAGTGTTACCACTGGCGGTAATGCACTCGGAGAAATCATGACCTCCACCACAATAAACACAAGAAACCTCAACCGCTTTAGCCATAGCGGGAGTGGGTTGTTCACCAACTTTAAACTCTATCAACAATCCTTTAAGCTTATCAAAAATCTTGTTTTCAATATTAGCCTCTATTTGGCAAGCATCGATGGTTTGTGACAATGAAGGCGAAGACGAAGCCTTGTTAACACTCGGTGTGCTACGAGGGCTATAAACGTTGGACCTATTCTCAATGATCAACAATGCTTCCTCGACCGTTTTACACAAAAAATTACCACCCGCGGCGGCATTGAGATAATCTCGTTCATGATCGTTCAATCCATTGTAAAACGTGTCGATTTGATGTAAGTCGGAAAAACAGTGATGAGGACATTCATGAAACATTACCTTAAACCTATTCCAAACCGTTGAAAAACTCTCATTGTATTGCTGTGAAAACTTTGAAATCTCGTTTTTCAAGTGCGTAGTCTTAGAGGGCGGGAAAAATTGGTTCACAAATTTTGAAACGAGATCCTTCCACGTCAATATAGAATTGGGTGGCTCTTTCTCTAACCAAATTTTAGCCGGTCCCGCTAAGGAATACAGAAAAAGCATCATCTTAATCACGTCATTCAAGACGTACTTAAACTTACAAGTTGACGTAAGACGACTGAAATGGCGAATGTGGTTATGAGGGTTGTCCTCTTCGTCACCAAGAAACTTGTTGTTTTGGATCACGGACAATAAACCCGTCTTAACCTCAAAATTCTCCGCAAGGATAGCGGGAATCACAATCGCTTCTCCATAACCCTCGGTGGGTGGTTGAAGCAACTCCATCATAGTACGATTAGCCATGGTTACTTCTTGTTCTACGATGGGTTCGTCAATAGGAGATCCTTCACTAGAAGGGGTTGGCGTTCCTTCCTTTCGGTTTCGGCGTTTACGTGCACGTTTTGCTTGGTTACGAGTTTGCATAAACGTCACGTACAACGTGGGGATGAGCAAAGAAGATTCTTTTTGGTGTTTTTACTTTTTTCACTTTTTTTGTGCTTTTGATTGTTTTTACTTTTTTGGATTTTCTCGTGAATTACGTAGACACAAATCTACAAATCTCCCCTCGAATCGATTTCTCGATTAAAGGAGCCTCAAGGAATGAAAACGATCACGTTGAGTGAACGCCTTCGATGACTTTAGAACTTTGGTGGAACACCAAAACTTTCAAGATGGTTTAATCTTTGAAACCAAGCAAATATATATGATACGTAGATAATACTTTGGCGGCAAACCCTCGATTAGCCCTTTTTCTCTTAACACTCACAAGCAAGCGGGGGAAACGAGGCGGCGCTAAGCACTTAAGAGCCTTTTTCCCTTATGCCGTGAAATACAACCGCCTTATACCCACCTTATAGTTTGTGTTAATTAAAATCAAGCTTCTCGAAAGTAATTATCTATTTTGCCTTTTTCTTTTGCTTTAGATCCGAATACAATAATTGAGTGATGAAATCCCATTTAAGGTTGCGTTTTCACGTTTTTGGAGTATTGTGAATTTATTGTGATACGTATACACTATAGTAATAATATTCCACAAAACAACGAAAACCGATAATACGTATGATTAGAGTGCTAATCACACAAATACTTATTATGGATAATATCAAAAACAAAAAAATTTCAAACTTAACACAACACGCCTCCCCAGCAGCGGCGCCAAAAAATGATTGTAGTAAATTTACACTTGTTTAGGAAAGGTAAAAGCGATAAGTATTAAACAAATGATTTAGGAAAATAAAGTGCTTATTAGCCTTTTGAGAGTTCGTTCTCGAAGAGGCTCAATGTGTGTGTTAAAGTTGATGGTAATTGAGATTAATATTGAGAAAAGAAAAGGGGAAAGAAAATGATGACGATTACGACTAAAATTAAACTACGACGAATGGTAAAACGTAAAAACGTGACTAAATTTAAAAATTACTCTAAAAATTCCTATAAAATCACAATAAATTCCTCAAAATGCAATTAGAGTTTACAAATTATCAAAACTTTTTTCAAACCTTTTATTTAATTAATAATTAATTTTTTAATGCTAATTAAAGCCCTAAAAATCAATTTAATTAATAGAAACCCAAAATAAGATTTTTCAATTTGTAAACCTTCAAAGTAACTTAATTAAACTAAAAATTATTTTTGCAAAATTTAAAACTAATTAAAACTATTTAAAATAATTAAAAAATAAAAATAATATTAAAATAATATTAAAAATTCAAAATTTATAAAAATTCTAAAAACTTGCAAACTAATTTATTTTAACTTAATAAAACCAGAAATGAAAGTGAAATGACCTAAATACCTCTATTGGGCCTCCAAATGGGCCAAAAGTGAAAACAGTCCAAGCTTAATGGGCTTTTTAGCCCAATAAGCAAAAAGTCAACCAAATAAGCTGAAAAGTTCCAGTCTAGCTTAAAATCAGATTTTAAACAAAAAACTCTAAAGGCCCAAAAGCTGAAAGTGAGCTTATCACAGCTTAATAAGCACTCAGCTTATTCTTAATGGGCTTTTTGACCCATTAAGCCATAAGCTAATTCCATAAGTTGAAAATTGACACACATCCTTCTCTTGTGCTTATAAAGCTGTTTGTAAAAAGAAAAATTGAATAAGCTCAATAAATAAGCCTGAAATAAGCCAAAGCTCTCTTCAGAAAATGACAAAATAGTCGTATTTGAGTTCTAGGCTGATTCAAGAGCTGATTCAAGTTGCAAAATGTTTGAAATCAATTAAATAAGCTAAATAATCAAAAATATTTTCAATAAGCACACTAAATAAGCTGGAATAAGGAATAAGCACTTTTGGAAAAAGACAAAGTAGTTTGTTTTCTAGTGAAAAGCTAAAACCAAAAGCTGAAAGCTACCATATAAGCTAATGAGATGAAATAAGTAAGATCTATCACAAAAAAAGTTGTTGCACTATGGAATAAGCCAAATAAGCTTATTGATAAGCTGTTGACCAAATAACACTAACAGTGGCAAGCAGCAGTGGGAAAGGAGTTCACACTACTTGTGAACTGATTTTGCTTTTCAAGGAGATTTACTTGGATTCTTTAGACAAACAAGGCACCCCTACAACTAGTGAGTTGTAGGGATTCACAATCAAGCAAGAAATCAACAAAGTACTCAGCCAAGTGATATAGTTAATTCATAATGTGCACAGATATGGAAAAACTTAGGTCTGATAGATTAAGCAGCTTTTTAAGCAAGTATAAGCCCACAAGATTTCACCAAATGCATACAACAACAATATTCAACTTACTTAAGCACAATTAAACAGGTTTCATGCATAAACTCCAAGATTAGAACTAGTTTAAACCCTAAGTGACTTAACTGACATTATTGATGAACACAAAGAACTTTTTTTGCTAAACTACTTGACCAAAAGTTGAATTTCAAATGATTAAAACAGGTTAATAAGATGCAAAAACTTAGATTTATTACTTCTCAGCTTTAGTGTTATACCCTAGCTATCATTTGACCAAGTTTCAGTCCACAAACAACTAAAATAACCTTGTTTATAGCAAAGATTCAGATAAGTGTTTAAAGGCACAAGACAAGCAACTTTCAACACATAACCATACCAATAACAGATGCAAACACTCAACAACCCTAAGCACCTACTCAATTCAACCAAAGTTCAATAATACAGTAATCCCAAACACCCCTTTAAAACTCTTTGGGTCAATTTTAACAAAGGAAAAATGTTTTTCAGTCCAAGAAAATCTTAAACAAGCATTCAAACAACAATATTATGAACTTAGAACCATATTGCATGCATCAAACAACACCATACAATAGCAGATATGAAAATCACTTTGAAAAAGTATTAAAAGGGAAAAAATTATGCAAACCTCAGGGATGTACTTCCACACCCCCGAATGTTAAGAAGTTCTAGCTCAAAGAAGAACAAGCTTCCAATGAACACCCTTGCTAAGATCAACAAAGTTAAGCAACACAGATTATATAAAGAAAAGAAAACAACCAGATTCTTTCCAAAGTTGTACCCCACAACTTGAATGTTTCCAAACCAAGATTTCACTTCACCTTGATAATTTTCTTATCAGGGTGAGATGATCAATCAAAGGTCCAAAAACTTCAAGTGTTGAACAAGAAAATTGGAAAAATCAGGTTTTTGGAAAACTTTTGAAGCAAAGATCATAAAACTTAAACACAACTTTTTTGAAACCCTCAATCAACTCAAACTTAAAGCATTAACTAACAACAAGAAAAGTAAAGTTGGGACATGGTTTTCGTCAACAGATTCCAAACTTTTTCATTCCATGAACAAAGATTTACAGAATTATGACCAAAGGAAAAAACCAAGAACAAAGAAAAAGTAAAAAGTAAAGACCCTTTATATAGAGGGTTTACAAGTCCTACAATGCTGAAACCCTAATATGTCTAGTTCCAGAAATTCCCTTGGCGTTTTTATGAAGCTTGAAGCCCATGTGAAGTCTTTGGCGTTTTGCTGATGATGCCAGTGGTGTAGACTCAATCTCCAACGTTCCTTTTGTGCCAGTTCATCTTGACCCTTCTTTTTGAACCAAGATTCTTCAACCCGTGACATGTGTGGGGCAGGGGAGGGTTTGGTAGGGTTGGTGAGTTGAGTGTGGACAAAAGTGAGAGGTGGGTTTGGTTAAGTGAGCCCTTAATCATAATTTTGGAGCATCTTAACATGTAATTTTTAGTGATTAAGGGAAACCCAATTCGTGTTCTTGGTGAATAGTGGTGGTTTTGATCTTGTTTTATGTTTAAACATGTGTTAGGCGCCAAGTTTATAACTAATTTTTAATTAGTTTAAACACACGATTAGTGGTTTGGTGAGGTGGCATAATGGTGAGAGTTGATTGGCTGAGAGTGTGAGTGGGGTGAGGTGTCATCCACTGGTTGGTCTAGGTAAGTTTCTTGGTCGGCCAGCTTTAGTCCCTTGCTTTGCAACTTGTGTTCAAATATGTATTGGCAGCTCAAAACTAGAATCCCTTGGTATTTGAAGTTTACATTTTCACACTTTGGCCACAAACATTTTTGCAAAGTGTTTTCAAGGACTAGTTATGTAATTCCATGATATTTAAAGGGTTGTTCTTGGCATGTCTTCATACTTCAAGGTCTTTACTTGTATTCTTGATTTTATGGAGGACTAAAAGTGACAAGTCTTCAATTTGGAGGGACCAATCTTGCCAATTCTTCAAAGTTGAGGGTCCTTTTTTAAATTTGACAAACTTTAGGGACCAAACTTGTAATTATGAATATACAAGGGTATAAAGTGTCAATTCATCAATAATGAAGGACCCTTCTTGTACAATCTTCAATTCTTCAAGGACTTTTCTTGGAAATTCAACACTTAGATCCGGGTAATTGTGCGGCTTCTTTTCCCGTGTTCGTTTTTGATTGATTCTTGTGATCTTTTGTCATTTTCTCGATATCCGTACCTAAAATACACATTGAGCAAACACAAGCATATATATGGCACTTATTATGATATTTTTACCATTTTAAGCCCATTTTGGACGATGAGACTATGTATAAAAGCAGTCTCATAACCAGTCACCATCCGGTTTCTTTACCAGGACAGGGTTCGAGATCCACGTAGGATATCTCACCGGTCGTATGATGCCAGCTTTCATTGGCTCTATAACATCCCTTTTGACTGATTGACTTTTCTCTTCTCCCAATGTCCTTATCTTTTGTGCGATCGGAGCGACTTCTATGTTAACATTCAAAGAATGTTTTATGACCCTTCTAGGTACCCTGGTCATGTCCGAAGGTTCCCAAGCGAACACATCGACATTATTTTCAGCAAATCTATGAGTTGTAGCCGACATCTCTTAGTGAACAGCCTTCCGATGGGACTAACTGTTCCAGATACCCGATATGGACTAAGATCTGTTCTGTCATTCCCCTGCCTCTCGTTGTTGTTGGTTGAACCTTTCATGGGCGAGCCATTTGTCTAATTCCTTTCCCACAGCTGTTGCCTTCATCTTTTCTATTTTCTGTCCATCTTCTATGACTCTGCATTCATAGATTGCTCGAGCCTTAGTCCTCATTGTTGCTATTCCATTGGGAGTGGGGAATTTCATGGCCGAGTGTATCGTGGAGGGTACAACCCTTAGCTCCCTGATCCCGGTCCTTCCAAGTATTATGTTGTAAGGTGACGGTGCCCTAATCACCGTGAAGCTCATTATGGTCCGTCTTAGCAGACCATGTGATCCGAATGTTACTTCCAAAGCAATTTTTCCAAGGGGTGTGGTTTCTTCACCAGAAAAGCTCAAAACGTTCGCATGGTCGGGGTCAGCCTTTTCCGGATTGAGGGCTCCAATTTCAAGAAGCAATGCTTGAACATGACCTGCATCGTGGCACCTTCGTCCACGAACACCCTTTTTACCCAATAACCTTCCACATCGGCTTCAAATATCAAAGGATCATCTAATGCTTCTGCATCGGTCACCTGAGGAAAAGTGATGGGGGTGTTCATCCAATCCACCTCAATCTTGCATACCTCTTTTCTTTTTAAACCGCTATATCTGCTTTCTATCATGTTTATTGTTTTCCATTTAAAGTATCCATTTCCTTTTCCTTGATTGCCCTTATTCACCCGTCCTCGCAAATCATTAACGAGATTATTCAATTTACCGGACTCTAAAGCAGCTTCCAACTGTTTTCTTAACTGATGACAATCGTTGGTGATATGCCCTTTCTCTTGGTAATAATCACAATATTTGTCCATATTTCTGGCCGAACCATGCCTTTGGTCGGAGGTGGTGGGGGAAGTTGCAATTGTAACTCAGTGGCTAAAATTTCCTTAGGGAACTTGGTTAAAGATTCCAATCCGGGACGCTGGTATGGTGCCCTTCTTCCTTGATTCTGATTTACTGGAGGTACATATGGGGAAAATGCGGGTTTAGACTGATAGTCAATCCTTTGACGACTTCTTTTGCGTCCACGTGACCCGAATGAGAGGTACCTTTCTTCCCTGGGGTACTTGAAGTTCCCGTCACCTGTTTCTCCTTGTGGTAATTCTGTGTTTCTGAAAACCTCTTCTGATTTGATGAAATCATCCACCCTTCGCATCATTTCTTCCACCGTCGCCGAAGTATCGTCTGAGAAACGCCGGGGTAATTCTGGCGATAGCCCGATTCAAAAAAGTTGATATCTTCATTACCTCAGGCACTCCTTGGATATAACTTGCTTCATTCGCCCAACGTTCTTTGAATACTGCCAGGGACTCGTGTGCCTTGCGGATGATGGTGGTGATCTCCATTGGAGTCTTGAGGCTTTTTCTTCTTAGAGATAATCTCTCCAGAAATTGGTCCTTTAAGTCGTTCCAATTATCTATGCTACCCCTCGGTAACCTTTCGAACCAGCCTCCTGCTGCTCCGTCCAACGTCTAATGAAAAAATCTGCACCACACCGGCATTGACCACTCCCCCGAGTTGGCTGCTCCGGCGAAACGAGTGATGTGATCATTAGGATCAGTGGATCCTGTGTATAACTTGATGGTTGCTGGTAATATGTGTTTCGGTGAGGAGAACTCTATGATCCTTTTGGTAAAAGGAGAAGCGATAACATCATTAAAAGGTTTTTGCAAGTCGTCCATTGGGACATTGGCTTCCCTCTAAACCTTACGCGCCTCATTTTGTCCTTTTGTGCGTCATGTGGCTCGTCTTCGAAGACCAACCTTGTTGGCGAGATAGGTTTTTTGGACACAGCATTGTGGCGCTCCACCAATTTCTGCAGCACACTCATGCTTTCCAAAATCTTTTCTTGTAGGTTTGAAGGTGTTTCAGTCTCCTTTTCCGCAGTTGCGGGATCACGGTATGGGTGACCTTCCTCCCAAAGGTCCTGCCATAAAGAGCTATTTGTAGAGATTCGATTTTAAGGTCCCACAGATGGCGCCAATTGTTGAAGCAAAATTCTCCGGCTAGGTAGATGCTAGCAAATTCCCTTCAGTCACAATGATGGTGTTCTTGTATCTTGGTTTTGAACCTACGAACACAAGTCAACACACGTTAGCCTCGCCCCAGGTTTGACCCCGAGACCAAGCTCTGGCGTGAGAGTAAGTAACAATTACGGAAGTGGTGTCCGGTATGGAATACCGGGGATAAGTATAAATGCATAGAGTAAATATGGTGAAGAGTGAGTTGTGTGTGTATTAAATGTATGGAGTATTTATACTACTCCATCAAGCATACCTGGGTGTCTAGTCACATCAATAGACTAGCTTCTGAGCCCAAGGTAAGATTTTCTCCATGAATCCAAGGAATCGTTTCCAGGGCGGCGGTGCTTTGTATTACCCGCTAGATCGAAGAAAACAACCTGGATAATATGATGGGCTACTTTTGCCTTTCACCAAGTCCTAGGTTTGGGCATTAAATGTTCTACTGTTCAAATACATACTGACTTCATTAATTGCTGGGGTCTCGGCTGTTGTCCGGTGTAGTGTACGTATCCGGAGGCTTTGGCCGGAAACATACGCGAACAATACACATACTTAGCTTTCCGACCATGATTGCGAGTAGTAGACACACTCCTTTGATTCACTTGATTCGGTCCCTAACAATCTCTTTAACAAAGTCATCAAGATCTTTGTAAGAGGCCAGGGAATCATGGCGCCGTGGGGTGCCAAACCCACGGCGCGAGTGGCGTTATGAATCCCCGAACAACAAAAACCTACGGCGTGGGGTCTCACCGTGAGTCTACTCACTTGGCGTGAGTTTGAGTTTCAGCTTTTTTTTTCTTTTTTTTTGTATTGTGTGTGTGTATTGGGGAAGAAGAAATGGGTATTGTGTGTGTATGTGTGTGTATTATGGGACCCACATTCACCCATCACTCCAAGCCATGACTCCCCACTTTTTTTCGTGTGAGTGGGTGAGTGAGTTTCGATGACGTGGCACCCAAAAAATGTATCACTCAGAGCCATCACTCCCTGTGCTCTAAGCCGACGCACCTTCAACAACACTTTCTTGACATAATTTCTGAAGTTTCTTCGCTCTCGCCATCATCTTAATCCTCTCGATACTTTTTGAATCCATGAACACCCTAACAACATCAGCGATTAAAAACCTGAACCTCTTTCCTCATGTTCTTTCCGATCTTCCAATCTTCAATTATTTCTTTACTGTTAAGTGGTTGGTCAATAAGTATAGGGAAAGTCAACATCGGTATACCTGGAAACAAGCTCTCTTTAACCGAATTCCATCCACAATGCGTCCAAAACCCTCCTATAGAAGAATGCAACAAAACCCTTAACTGGTCACACCATTCAACCACCATCCCATTTTCGCCACACCTTTCTTTAAAATGTGAGGTTTCGCCTCTAGCCACCCACAAAAAGTTAACACCACTTTGTGCTAAACCGGCTACAATTTCATCCATTTCATCACTTGATACCGATAAGTAACTATCCAATGAAACATACAAGACAGTTCTTGGAGGTTTGGAATCCAACCAGGTTAAGTAATCTGGTTCATGTAATAAGGGGTTTGGTTTGTTTTGGGAGTAAGGTATATTTGGTCCAGATGTGTAAAGGGGTATTTGTAATCTGACTCTAAGGCATCAATGACTTTAGGTTGTAACTCGTAGATAGTGGATATTAGTACATAATTAGCTTTGTTGATTACGTCGGAAAGACTGGGTACTAACTTCTTCAATATCTGACCGCGTCCATGGTGAAACAACATCGGAATGTCGGCTATTGTAAAGGAAGATATACCAGGAATATAATCTATCGACTCCTTTCCTCTTTCTGTTCAACCAAATAAAATATCTTGTAATTAGCTAACCAATATAGATTCCAATTTCATATATGTATTAAAGGGTATCAGAACATTAAAAAATATGAGCACCTAATATCAGATATTACATTACTGGTGGAGAAATGAACCAAACTTATAAACCATTTTGCTGATAATATAGGAAAAAAAGTACTGAACCAAGAAATAAGAAAACAAACCTGATACATCAGCATAAAGCTGATTATTCAAGTCAAGTAAATCAACATGATGCATAACAGAAAACATTTGACCCGACATAGGAAAATACGCTGCAACAGGAATATTCCTCTTGTTCGCAACCTCAAACGGCCACATCATCGCGACATCAGCAACAATAAGTGTCACCTTATTAACCTACATCTTATAAAGCACTTCCTCAAAAGGACCTACCATATTATTCTTAACAGCAGTTAAGAAAGATTTCATGTCTGACCCACGGTTGAGCTCAGAAGGTAGGACGTTCGGTATCGTAACAAACTTGATGTATATCTGATCAGGGTCTGGATTGAGAAAGTTTAGCCACTCTTCAGTTACGACAACTGTGAAAACTGTGGTGTGATGGTTGTTTTTATTTACGTGTGTAGAGAGCAAGTGACATAAGTTGAGCATAGGGTTTATGTGGCCTCTTCCGGGATATGGTACTACTAGTATTTGATTTGTACTCATTTTTGGTTGATCAACAAAATGGTTCTCTTAGAAGATTGAGGTTGTAGATATGAAGAGCATAATGATTGATAATATTTAATACTAATTTTGGTGCTGGCTAGCTTTCTCATTCGGAAGATTATTATATCATGGTCTTGCTAATTTTACTCTTTACTTACTGATTAAACCGTTTTTAGGTGTTTCTAAAAAAGTGACTTTATCGTAGTTTGAGCAGCCCATGAACATGTTATTTCATCTATGCATGTGGTTTGTATTCAAATTCTGGATCGAAACATAAATGCTTGGAGGCTAGGTATATTATCCGCAGAACATAGTTTGCTTCGGCTTTCCATACAGACGTACATGTAGCGCACAGCCGGAGATCACCCTGTGCAAATGGGGCTACTGCACAGGGCCTCATATAGTATAGTAAATTTTAAAAGCCCATTTTGTAGAACAATTTTTACGATCAAACTGTCATCGTGAGAAAGAAAAACAAAGAAAAGGACACGTCTTGTAGAACAATTCTTCTTAATTTAGGGGGCCTCATTTCTAGTTTCGCCCTGGGCCTCCCAAATCAATGAGCCGGCCCTATTGTAGCGCTTGTAAGGCATTTTAGACGATCAAGATAATTTCTTTAGAAGTCTTCACAATTAAGAGTGAATAATTCTTCTTATGGTTCGTTTATTTCGTCCATTCTTTAATATTTCGAGCCATAAGATGAAAAGTAAACATATATCTTACCTAATGATTGACAACGTTAAAATCCATTTTGACCATGTACATTAGGAATCCCATAAAGCCACACAAACAAATGGTTTCTTAAACGATTATCGGTACATTAAAACTTGAACTGCAAATAGTAGACATACTCCTCTATTTCACTTGATTGGGTTCCTAACAATCTCCTTAACAAAGTCATCAAGATCGTTGTAAGCCGAACCGCCTTCAACAACACTTTCTTGGCATTCTTTCTGAAGTTTCTCCGCTCTCGCCATCATCTCAATCCTCTCGACACTTTTTGAATCCATGAACACTCTAACAACCTCTGCGATCTTGTCTCTCTGAAAAACCTGAACCTCTTTCCTCATGTTCTTTCCGATCTTCCAATCTTTAATGATTTCTTTGCTGATAACTGGTTGGTCAAAAAGTATAGGGAGAGTCAACATCGGTATATGAAGGTTTATGATTATCATAACAATTATAAAAACCCTAACATAGATCAAAGAGCATACAGCGGAAGCAGATTAACAAGATCTTTAAATAACACAATTATAATTAATCAAGGCTAGGGTTACATACCTTTTCCTTAGCAGAACGATCACCGGTAAAAACAGATCAAGAACACCACCAGGATGTAATCTAAAATAAGATCACACCACGATCTTGTACACACGTGATACGATGAGCTAATCGTGAGTCTAGCACGAACAGAACCGAGCCTTCCAAGTCTATGGAAGATCTACCCAACAACCCTAGAGAGGGGCTAGGACTAGATCTAAAATAGCTTATAGAAAATCAAAGAAGAACCCTAATAAGGGTGTGTTTGGCCGGCGGTTAGGAGCTAAGAAAAGAGAGAATGGAGTGAAAAATTATGAGGCTTTAGGTTTGTTTATATACACCTTGGAAAACTTCTCTTCCAAGGTTAAATAAGATAAAACAACAAAATCTTTTCCCTTCTCTCTTGTCTCCTCTATTTAGGCCGGATATAACATGTGCTAAAAGGGGGTTTCCAGAACTTTCTGACACCTTCTTTTAGCTTCTTTAATATTCTATAACGACCGTTTAATACTTAACTTTTAATTACTTAACGATCGTTAGCTACAGTTTGATTTAATAAATATAATAAATATATTTAATAAATAAATTAACTCTTCACGTAATGTGTGCAATCCCGTGATCTCGAGTTCGATCCTATCACACGACTATCGATTTTAAAGTCCATAAACTTTCAGCTCCCACTTGGACAAAATTCGAATGTCGTGATCACATTGATTAGCGTCTAGTTACACTAACAATGTCACTAGTACAACTCGAGTAAGGCTTCCTGGACAAAACCTTTTAATGATATATAATCATTATTATTATCCTCTCATTTCAAATACATTGTTAATAAGGATATGGATCTTAGTCATTCCTTCATTAACTATTCTGTTTCTCGTTTACGGATATAGCAAGATTACCAAAACGCATTTGGGTGTGGCCACACAAACACCTTACTATTCCCCCGAGGGGCCCAGTTGTATTTATACTTCAAATAATAATTTGAAGGAAACGAATCCCATTTCGACTACAAGCAAAACACATGAACTTCGCAACACTTCTGAAAATAACCCTTATGACTACCAGTTACGTTTAGCGTTAGGTTACCTTACAGAAATGTACTATATTCAATGCAGTTTTTTGGCATCTCAGGTCTAAGGATAACTATTTATGATTTACTTAATGACAAAGATCCATAAAGTAAAATCATATAGTTGGGATAAGTCCAATATTTGATCCATCAAATATCATCCAAAATTGACCAATATACTTTCAAGTATACTCTGTCACTATTTTGAATTGTCTTAATTTAATAATACTCCCATATTATTAATCGACAATGGACATTTAGAAACATCAAAATGCTCATGGATTAAAACATGTAAAATAGGATACAAAATCAAATAACAGACAAATAAACGAAATCCAATCTTTATTTCATCAATTCAATAATGTCTTACATCCTTTATCCAAATACTAATCAACAGATTTATTGCATGAATTCGCTAGCTAGTTGCAGCCCAATTGCCTTGGCATGCTTAACTACCTTTGGCCTAGACAAAGCCTTAGTAAAAGGATCAGCTACGTTATCATCTGTGTGAACTTTTATTAATTTTATTTCTCGAGCTTCCACTTGTTCTCGAACGTAGTGATATCTACGTTTAAAGTGTCTGGCGCCCTTCATGACTCCAGGGTCATTGGCGAATATTATTGCCGCAGAGTTGTCGCAATATATATCAATAGGTTCTTTAATTGAAGGCATCACTCCAAGATCTCCAATAAACTTCCTAATCCAAACAGCTTCCATTGCAGCTTCTGAAGCGGCCATGTACTCAGATTGAGTCGCATGCATAGCAATGGTTTTCTGCTTACTGCTCTTCCAGTCAACTGCTCCTCCATTGATGACAAACACGTACCCGTCTGAGACTTCGTATCGTCTTTATCACATTGCCAGGACGCATCACAGAATCCTGTTACATTCAACTCTGTGTCTGGTTTACCCCCGAATACCAAAAACATATCTTTCGTACTTCTCAAATACTTCAAAATATGCTTAACAGCAGTCCAGTGGGACTTCCCTGGATTCTGTTGGTATCTACTGACCAAGTTCTGAGCAAACGCCACATCGGGCCTTGTGCATCTTACAGCATACATAATAGATCCTACAGCCGAAGCATAAGGCACCTTCTTCATGTAAGCCACCTCTTCAGGTGATGATGCATCTTTCTCATGACTTAACTCATGCTTAACCTCCATCGGTAAGAAACCTTTCTTAGAGTTATGCATGTTATATTTCTTCAATATCTTATCAATATAAGCATTTTGGCTAAGACCAATTAACCGTCTACTCCTATCTCGATAGATCTTAATTCCCAGAATATATGCAGCATCTCCTAAATCTTTCATAGAGAAGCATTTACCAGGATAATCCTTAACTTCCTTAAGTCTTGGAATGTTACTTCCCATGATCAATATGTCATCGACATATAGAATTAGGAACACTACATTACTCCCACTAGCTTTGCGGTATACACATGGCTCATCACGATTTTGAATAAATCCAAACTTTTTGATTTCTTCATCAAATCGCTTATTCCATTGACGTGATGCTTGCTTCAAACCATAAATAGACCTTTGAAGTTTGCACACGCGTTTTGGAAATTTAGGATCAACATACCCTTCCGGTTGTTGCATATAGATGTCTTCATCTAAGCGACCGTTCAAGAAGGCAGTTTTAACATCCATTTGCCATATCTCATAGTCATAGTATGCTGCTATAGCTATGAGAATCCTAATAGCTCGTAAGTCTGCTACAGGAGAGAATGTCTCCTCGTAGTCTATGCCAAAAGTTTGAGTAAAACCTTTAGCCACTAAACGTGCTTTATAAGATTGTACATCACCATCCATGTCAGTTTTCTTCTTATAGATCCACCTATTTTTCACTACTTTAGCATTTTTAGGTGCGTCCACAAGAATCCAAACATCATTGATTTCCATGGATTTCATTTCCTCATTCATCGCAACCATCCATTTTGACTTTTCTGGATCAGACATTGCGGATCGATAGTTAGCAGGTTCACCAAGATCCCCTACTTCCTCCTCATCATCCTCTATGTATAGACATAGTTTGTCCGGCGCACGTATAGTCCTTTGAGACCTACGTGGAGGAATTAATTCCGGTGGAACACTCAGACTTTCTGGTTCTACAGGAATTTCATCGCTAGTATTTTCAGAAGGCAATGTATCTTCTTGAATTTCTTCAAGATCATAATTTCTCCCACTGAATTCTTGATTTACAAGATCATTTTCAAGGAAGTCTCCATACCGAGCCACAACTATCTTGTTCTCAGCCGGATAATAAAAGTAGTAACCCATAGTTTCCTTAGGGTAACCTTCAAAGATACATTTTACTGAGCGTTGTTGGAGTTTATCTCCAGAGTCACGTTTCACATACGCCTCACAACCCCAGACTTTCAAATAAGACAAATATGGCTTCTTGCCATGCCATAGTTCATATGGTGTCTTATCAACCTTCTTTGTGGGAACCATATTCAGAATACGAACAGCAGTTTCAAGAGCATAATCCCAAAAAGATAATGGTAAAGTTGTAAGATTAAACATAGATCGTACCATATCCAATAATGTACGATTTCTCCTTTCAGATACACCATTTTGTTGTGGAGTATACGGAGAAGTAAGTTTCTGAACAATTCCATTCTCACTTAAATAATCTTTAAACTCTTGACTTAAATATTCACCACCACGGTCAGAACGAAGAGCTTTAATCTTCTTTCCCAGTTGTAACTCTACTTCGGCTTTAAACGTTTTGAATGTTTCAAATACCTCATGTTTATGCTTAAGTAAATAAACATAACCATAACGGCTATAATCATCCGTAAACGTCAAGAAGTAGCTAGCACCTTTCCTTGACACATGTCTAAGTGGTCCACACACATCAGTATGTATCAAACCAAGTAGTTCAGTAGCCCTTTCAATATTGCTATTAAAAGGTTTCTTGGTCATCTTTCCAGAGATACAAGATTCACATTTATCAAATGATTCATCATTGATACTTTCCAAAAGCCCATCACGTTGCAGCTTTTGTATGCGAGTCTTCCCAATATGGGCAAGCCTACAATGCCAAAGATAAGAAGAGTTCTTGTCTAACTTACTCTTCTTATTCATGCTAAAAACAGAATTATTTTTCCTCTTGGGATTTATATCATGCATGTTAATTTCAAAAACACCATTCACAGAAATTGCATCAAAATAGAATAGACCATTTTTGAAAACAGAAATTCTATTATTATCAATCGTGTGAGTAAATCCAAGATCCAACATACAAGAAAAGGAAATAACACCCCTAACAATTGTAGGTGCATAATGACAATTATTTAAAAACAGTACTAAACCCGAAGGTAAAACTAATTTAAATATTCCTATAGCTTCAACCGGTGCTTGTGCGCCATTGCCCACTTGCAGAGATTGTTCCCCATAGGATAGTCTCCTCTTCAACTCAAATCCCTGCAGGGTATTACAAATGTTAATACCACATCCCGTATCATATACCCAGGAGTTTAATTTGTATGAAAGATTAAATAACTCTATCATAAATAAGTTACCTGAAGATGGTGCTGCAGCAACTTGCTCAGCCTTCTTCTTATGTTCTGCCATTTCATGGAGATAGAGAGAGCAATTCCTCTTCCAGTGTCCAGTCATCTTGCAGTGGTGACAAGTCTCATCTTTCAGAGATTTCTTAGCAAAGTTATGCTTCGGTTTTGATGTAGTCGCAACTTGCTTGCTCTTATCAACCTTGCCTTTGCCTTTCTGCTTCTTATTCCCTTGCGGTTTTGGTTTCGACACTCTACCCTTTTGTACATAAAGTACTTGAGGAGTAGCAGTGGGTGCCTTATCTTTCAAACCCTTTTCGAAGTCAATGAGCATTGCATGCAAATCATTAACTGTCTTCCCCGTGCAATGCATATTATAGTTACGAACGAAATCACCGAAGTCCTTATTAAGGGACCTATTGATCAAGTTAATAGCCATATTATGATCGAAGGGTTGTCCTAGTGCGATGAGTTGTTCCATATAACCCCTCATCTCCATGTAATGTGCACTTACGGACTTTCCAGGAGCTTGCTTGCAACTATGTAGAGCATCAACCAGATCATAGATCTCTACAGCTTGTGGCGTTTCATACACTGCCTTGAGTTCATCAAGCATCTGCTTAGGATGAAATAGCTCATACTTCCTTTGAAGTGATGGAGCCATTCTCCCTAACATTACAGCAGCCACCTCATGGTGCTTCTTAACGTTAGCAGCGTGTTGAAGCCTTTCCGCATCAGTTGCTCCTTCAGCAAGATCCTCCGGAAAAGGAGTTTCCAAGATATTGATGGTACCCGCTGCTCTCAGAACAATTCTTAGTGAGCGGTACCAATCATTGAAATTAGGGCCAGTAAGTTCAGGCCGTTCAAAAAATGCTTTGAACGCCGAGCTTATTGTCAGATTGTTTTCGGGTTGAGCCATTTCTACAGAAATAAGTTCAAACATTAGTATTTTTGATAATAAAATTCAAGAAAATAAAATTACCCCGGTAATAAAACCATAGTATTTCCTTGAAAAACTAGAATCCATATTGACATAGATTTATCACATCAGTTGATCTGCTAGTGACAAATGTATTCAACATAGTAACTTGTCGAACAATAATTGCCAAATCATATTGCAATTTCTAGATATGTCAGGGATTTACATTGCCAAAAACTTTTGCATTGTAAACATGCTTTATCCCTTCTTTATGCCTTAAGTTTCCAGTTCTCACTGAGTAACTCAATTAAGTCGACTAATCTAAAGAACGTAAAACCTTCATGTGCAATCTTATTCAGTCATAAAGTTTTCTCTCCATTACAACATCGTCTGATATCTTATATGACAACAATTGTAACTTCAAGTGTTCGTCAATTAGAGGGCATATGACTTAAATTTTTAGGGTATAGATTTTGGTGTCAAAATCATGTATGGAGAAGCATGCATACATCTCCATAGCATAAGTTTAATAAAATTTTTAGTAAACTTTTTGGTGAGACTAAAAGTTCATCATATATTTGCAAGTTGAGGTATTGGTTAAACCAAACAACCTTAAAGAATTATACCAATAACAACCGTAGGTAATTCCAATTTTGACGCACAGGCGAGCCGGGAATTTGGTCAGCGTAAAAGCATAACACCTCCTTCCTTAACCGGGTACTTGACCAGCGGTGCGTTATACCCACTTTATAGTTTGTCAAAATTGAGTAGGCCGTTAAGTTGCTATTGCAATTCTAATCAACACAAATCATATGTAATTTAGGTCTCAAAACAATTCATTAATTTTGATAAGATTTAGTCCATATTATTTTTCTTAAAAAAAATTACCCTTGTTTACAACATACAAAAAAAAACGCATGAAAACAAGTAGTACAAAAAAAAAAAACTAAATCAAATAGCCACATGCAAACAATTTATTCAAAGAACATCAAATCTAGGGTTTTTATGAACATAAAAAGTCTTCCCTAATTTTAAAACTTTGAATCAAATGAAGCAAATAGTAATCAAAATTATATGATCCGTAAAAACATGCATGTTTATTACGGATCTTCCATATTCTCTTAACAATTAAAACTAGTACGGATCGTAACCACACATGACATAACAATTAATTCATGCATAAATCTAAAGTTAATTACCATGTAATTTTAGGGTTTACAAAAAAAATTTTTTTTTTTTTTATAAAAATTCGACATAAGTCGATTTTAATAATAATAAAAAACAAAACCCTAATTTTTCATAAAACCTAAAAAACAACATGTAATTTTTAACACAAATCATTATTAGTTAAAAAACTTTAGATCTTGATAATTATAATCATGTTAAAACGGCTCTCGATGCCACTGAAGGTTTATGATTATCATAACAATTATAAAAACCCTAACATAGATCAAAGAGCATACAGCGGAAGCAGATTAACAAGATCTTTAAATAACACAATTATAATTAATCAAGGCTAGGGTTACATACCTTTTCCTTAGCAGAACGATCACCGGTAAAAACAGATCAAGAACACCACCAGGATGTAATCTAAAATAAGATCACACCACGATCTTGTACACACGTGATACGATGAGCTAATCGTGAGTCTAGCACGAACAGAACCGAGCCTTCCAAGTCTATGGAAGATCTACCCAACAACCCTAGAGAGGGGCTAGGACTAGATCTAAAATAGCTTATAGAAAATCAAAGAAGAACCCTAATAAGGGTGTGTTTGGCCGGCGGTTAGGAGCTAAGAAAAGAGAGAATGGAGTGAAAAATTATGAGGCTTTAGGTTTGTTTATATACACCTTGGAAAACTTCTCTTCCAAGGTTAAACAAGATAAAGCAACAAAATCTTTTCCCTTCTCTCTTGTCTCCTCTATTTAGGCCGGATATAACATGTGCTAAAAGGGGGTTTCCAGAACTTTCTGACACCTTCTTTTAGCTTCTTTAATATTCTATAACGACCGTTTAATACTTAACTTTTAATTACTTAACGATCGTTAGCTACAGTTTGATTTAATAAATATAATAAATATATTTAATAAATAAATTAACTCTTCACGTAATGTGTGCAATCCCGTGATCTCGAGTTCGATCTTATCACACGACTATCGATTTTAAAGTCCATAAACTTTCAGTATACCTGAAAACAAGCTCTCTTTAACCGAGTTCCATCCACAGTGCGTCCAAAACCCACCTATAGAAGAATGCGACAAAACCCTTAATTGGTCACACCATTCCACCACCATCCCTTGTTCACCACATATATCTTTCAAATGTGAGGTTTCTCCTCTAGCCACCCACAAAAAGTTAACACCACTTTGTGTTAAACCGGCTGCGATTTCATCCATTTCATTACTTGATACTGATAAGTAACTACCTAATGAAACATACAAGACAGTTCTTGGAGGTTTGGAGTCTAACCAGGTTAGGTAGTCTGGTTCATGTAATGAGGGGTTTGGTTTGTTTTGGAAGTAAGGTATGTTGGGTCCAGATGTGTAAAGTGGTATTTGTAATCTGACTCTGAGGGCATTAATGGCTTTAGGTTCTAACTCGTAGATGGTGGATATTAGTACATAATTTGCTTTCTTGATTATGTCGTAGAGATTGGTTACCGAGTTCTTATGCATCTGACCGATTCCTAACATTGGAATGTCTGCTATTGTGAATGAAGATACACCAGGAATATAATCTATGGATTCGTGTCCTCTTTCTGTTCAACCAAAATAGAATATCACCTAATTAACCAATATGGATTCGAAATTCATATATGTACCAACTGATATTTGCCTAGCAGTAATGCGTCTCGCCAAGTATTCTCAACTTTTTTTTATAAAAGGTTCAAGACGACTATTTGAAAATGTCACATACTCACATATATAAACAGTAACCAAGTCTCAGTAGTGCTTTTTAAATAGGGCTAATGACATAAAAAAGTATCATACTTTCTACTTTATACTTTTATGGGTCTTGGACTTTTTTTTTTCCTTTTGTGTACCCTAAACTCTCTTTTTCGTGCTTTTCTAGGGTCTTTTGACAAAAAAATTACCATTTTACCCATCAAAAAAGAAAAAATGTACCTTATATGTGAAGGGTAAAAATGTCATAAAATCCTAGAAAAGCACAAAAAATAGAGTTTAAGATATACAAAAGGGAAAAAAAAAGTTCGAGACCCATAAAAGCATAAAGTGGTAAGTATGATGATTTTTGGTGTCCGTAGCCCTTTTATATAATTAGTCCCTCAGCTTTCTACACACCGCAAAAACCACCCGAGATTCATATGAAACAATAGTAAAATTTGACAAATCCTTAAACTAGAATCATTGTAACAAACTTTTATAGTGATGAGTACAGTACTTGTGAAATATATGATGAATCTTTGCTAGCTAAGATTCATATGAACCAATAATAGTACTTCACATTAAGAAGGCATAACAGCTTGTGTGGCCGAATAACTTCTTTCTTTTATGGCCGAATATTGTATAAAAATCAGGCCATTGATTTTTACTTATTTTAGGTCTTTGTACAATATATGTCTTGTCTTCAAATTGCGATCTAAAATTTACTTACATTCTTTTTTTTGAAAGGCAAAGTAATACTTATAGGGTGTTTGGATCAACTTATTTAGCCGGCTTATGGGCTTTTTTGACAGCCGATAAGCTCAAGTTTTGAAGCTTCTGACCTTATCAACTTTGCCTAATTGGTTTGAGCCAATATGCTAAAGTTCATAAGCTCTAAAAAAGTGAGCTTAATCGATATCAAGTAAGATTAAAATGTTGTGAGTACGAGTTGCGTCACGGGAAATGTGTAGTTTATGTAAAACAAGTTTAGTGCAATGATCACAACTAAATCAGAACAGTGGTACCATACCCTAAATCTTATCGCCAACTTAATATTTGCAGGTTTCATACTTTTATGAGAAAAATACTTTCATTTTTAGACTATGTATGAAATTTGACTGGTATAAAAACTAAAATAATATGTGTTCATAGCACATAAGTGGTCCGGAATGGTTTAGGAAATCGTATAGTCCCAAACCCTACGCAAACCAAATCTAACAACCTCGTTGCTGATAAATGATACTAGTACTCAATAGAGAAGAAGTGCAGAATCAAGAAATAAGAAATAAACACACCTGATACATCAGCACAAAGCTGATTATTCGACTTCAGTAAATCAATGTGATACATTATGGAAAACATTTCACCCGACATAGGATAATAAGCTGCAACAGGAATATTCCTCTTGTTGGCTACCACAAACGGCCACATCATCATTGCATCAGCAACAATAAGTGTCACCTTAGACTCCACCTTTTCAAGCACATCCTCAAAAGGACTTTCCATACTATTATGAACAGCATTCAAGAAAGATACCATGTCCGAACCACGGGTGTGCTCAGAAGGAATGACGTTAGGTATGGTAACAAACTGGACGTTGTTGGATTGAATAGCGTTTTCGCCAAGCAATCCAAGCCATTCTTCGGTTACAACGACTGTAAAGACTGTGGTGTTGCGGTTGTTTTGGTTTAGTTTTGAAGAGAGTAAGTGACACAAGCTGAGTAAAGCGTTTATGTGGCCTTTTCCAGGATACGGGACAACTACTACTTGACTTGTACTCATTTTCAAAAAGGTGATATGGTATAGTGATTTGTGATCGGATCGGAATTGGGAATCTAGAGAATCAACTGTAGAAGAAGGGAAATATATATAAGCACTTTCTTGGAAAGCATATTATACGTTGGTGTGCGCCCACATTCTTTGATTTTTTGGTTTGAAACAAAACTTGTAGGATTTCGAAACAAAACTTCTTTATAAGGATTGTCTCGCACTTCTCTACCCAACCAGTGTCGATTTCTCTACCCAAACAGTGTTGATTTCGGGTACAGGTACCCTTTTGTAGACGGCTACGTTCTAAATGTTTTTTCTTTTAATAGTAATTTTTTTTAAATTTAACATTTTTTAGATATTTAAAAATAATAAAAACCAATTTATTTTCAAATTTGACTTAATCTTCTTATTTAATCCTAACTCTACTATTATATATACTAATCTGAACGAACTTATTAGTTTTAGGACAATATCATAAATAGAAATATGGGTCACTTGTTATCTGCTATACTGGTTTTTGGGTGTAAACTAACCTTTTCTTTATTAAAGTTACGTTTTCGTCAGTAAACTAACGTTTTCGTCTGTAAACATACGTTTTCGTCTTACGTTTTCTTCAGTAAACTAACGTTTTCTTCAGAAAAATTACATTTTCGTCATTAAACTTACGTTTTCGTCAGTAAACTTACGTTTTCTTCAGTAAACTAACGTTTTCTTCAGTAAAATTACGTTTTCGTCATTAAACTTACGTTTTCGCCAGTAAACTTACGTTTTCTTCAGTAAAGTTACGTTGTCGTCAGTAAACTTACGTTTTCGTCAGTAAACTTACGTTTTCGTCAATAAAATTACATTTTCTTCAGTAAAGTTACGTTTTCGGCAGTAAACTTACGTTTTCTTCAGTAAAGTTACGTTATCGTCAGTAAGCTTACGTTTTCGTCAGTAAACTTACGTTTTCGTCCGTAAAATTACATTTTCTTCAGTAAAGTTATGTTTTCGTCAGTAAACTTACGTTTTCGTCAGTAATTTTACGTTTTCTTTAGTAAAGTTACGTTTTCTTCAGTAAAGTTACGTTTTCGTCAGTAATATTACGTTTTCCTCAGTAATTTACGTATCGTCAGTAAATTTACGTTTTCGTCAGTGAACTTACGTTTTCGTCAGTAAAGTTACGCTTTCGTAAGCAAACTTACGTTTTCGTCAGTAAACTTACGTTTTCTTCAGTAAACTTACGTTTTCGTCAGTAATTTTACGTTTTCGTCAGTAATTTACGTATCGTCAGTAAATTCACGTTTTCTTCAGTGAACATACTTTTTCGTCAGTAAGCTTACATTTTCGTCAGTAAAGTTACGCTTTCGTCAGCAAACTTACGTTTTCGTCAGTAAAATTACGTTTTCGTCAGTAAGGTTACGTATTCATCAGTAATTTTACGTTTTCGTCAGTAAACTTACATTTTCGTCAGTAATTTTACGTTTTCGTTAGTAATTTACGTATCGTCAGTAAATTTACGTTTCCGCCAGTGAACTTACGTTTTCGTCAGTAAACTTACGTTTTCGTCTGTAAATTTACGTTTTCGTCAGTGAACTTACGTTTTCGTCAGTAAATGAATATTTTCATCTGTATTTTTATTTTTTCGTCAGTATACATACGACTTCGTTAGTAAATTTACGTTTTCATCAGTATTTTTACGTTTTCGTCAGTATTTTACGTTGAAGAAAACGTAAAAATACTGATGAAAACGTAAGCTTACTGACGAAAACGTAAGTTTACTCACGAAAGCGTAAAATACTGAAGAAAACGTAAGTTTACTCACTAAAACGTAAAATATTGACGAAAGCGTAAGTTTACTGATGAAAACATAAGTTTACTCACGGAAAACGTAAAATACTGAAGAAAACGTAAGTTTACTCATGAAAACGTAAAATACTGACGAAAACGTAAGTTTACTGATGAAAACGTAAAATTATTGACGATAACGTAAATTGACTGATGAAAACGTAAATTTATGGACGAAAACGTAAAATTAGTGACAAAAACGTAAATTTTTTGACGAAAACATAAAAATACTGACGAAAACGTAAGCTTAATGACTAAAACATAAGTTTACTGGCGAAAACGTAACATTACTGGCGAAAACGTAAAATTACTGACGAAAATGTAAAAGTACTAACAAAAACATAAAATTACTGGCGAAAACGTAAGTTTAATGACCAAAACATAAGTTTACTGGCGAAAACGTAATGTTACTAACGAAAACGCAAAATTACTAACGAAAACGTAAAAGTACTGACAAAAACATAAAATTACTGACGAAAACGTAAGTTTACTAAAGAAAACGTAAATTTACTAACGAAAACATAAATTACTGACGAAAAAGTAAAATTACTGTCGAAAACGTATAAATACATACGGTGATAAATGGAAATGAAGGGGATAAAGGTAAATTAGTCATTTCATGTTATAAAAAATTGACATGGAAATAGATCTGGTCATATTGTTGATATTGTCCCAAAACTAACAAGTTCGTTGGTCAGATTACTAAATAAAATAGTATATTTGTCATAATAGAAAAAAATGAAGAGAACGTGTCTATTTTTTTTTATTTTTTATTTTTAGAACGGCACCTCAATCTCACTGAAATCCGACCCCCGAGTTATACCATTCATAACGGGCAGGCCCCGGGACCCGAACCACTAGGGGAAAACCCCTAGAACTCACGGTTTCGCACTAAGGAGGAAAATCATTGATTCTTGTCCTTTGCAAGACTTGAACCCATGACCAAACCCCTCCCCTAAGCTCCAGGAGGAGCCCAGGTGGCCAACTGCTCTAGAGCAGTTGGTTAGAACGTGTCTATTTTATGGCTTTTACCCAAAACTAAAAAAAGAAGATAATTATTAATAATATTTTAATGATTAAGCACGAAAACTTTTCATACGTTGCTATATTATCCATAATCCATTTATTTACTGAGGAAATTATATAAAAATCATTCGACACATTTCTCTAAGGTAAAAAACCATCTCTCACGCGTCGTACCAAATTTATCCACAAAATAACCCACTGCATACTCTTTCCACTCCCCTCTTTCACTGCCTCACGCGCCCTCTTGCGTTGCCATATATTCCACTATAATCTCATTACATAAAACTATTCCAACGCCTCATTTTTTTCTCGCAATGGTTTCCCACCAAACAAGAAAACACACACCTGATAAAATCATTCAATCAAAACCTAGACTTAAGTTTTTATTTGATGTGCTATTATTGCATCTCTTTTTTTTCTCTCTATTGTTGTACAGGATAACAAAACAGATATGATTGCAAGTATGTGGTATTTAGGATTATTAGTGTGTTGATATTATGAATATGACATTTGATTTTTTTAGTTTTTGATTGGGTTTATAAGTGTATTGATGTGCTTTATATATGAATTGTGATTTATTTATAATACAAAATTTTGGGGTTCTTTTTGAGGTTTTTATCTTCGGTTGAACTTAGTAACACTCTATTAGTTTAGGCACATTAGTAATGAGCTTGCTAATGTCAGATAAATATAGGTTGTAATAGCCGAAACAAACACCCCTTTGGTGGAAAGTTGAACCCGTGTTTGTATGAAATTTGGATCACATGAACCCGTTTTATTTTTAGAAAGCTCTAGCTTCAGTTACATTGGATCATCACTTGATCATGTTTATATGTCTTAATAAGGGCCAACCAGATTACTTAGGCACTTTTGATATGATCTTAGAAACATATTCTCATAGACCTTATTAGATACTTATAACAATTATCACTATTTGCCTTTTTTAATGAGTTTAAGATTTAGGTGAGGTTAGTTGATCGATAAAAAGAACTTGGTGTTTATTCTTGATGATGTATACATGCTTCTTAGAGAGAAAATAAAAATAATATGTTTAGGTTTAAGCAATCAATTTACTAACAAAATATGAATTACAAACATAATCTGTTAAAATCTGTATACGCGCTTCTTAGAGAGGAAGAGGGTCGTTGTTGCAACTTCACTTGCTATAAATAATTTTGGGATCGTTACTCATATCATCAGATTTCAAACAAATTTCCTCTTCCTCCTTTAATTTTGATATTGCTAGGCCTCAACACAGATAGCATATGATTTTAATTGTATATCTAAAAAAATTTATCATGGAAAAAGAGGGAAAAGCACATGTCGTGTAATGTTTGGTGCAGGGTGTCAAACATCCAATGAAAAAGTTGTTGTTATTCTATTTCAACTTTCGTGAACAAATGAGGTATAGAGTTTCTAATGACCTCATTATTCAACTTTCAATTTTGTGTGTGTATTCGCTAATGATTATTTGTATGGAAAGCGTGAAATGATTATGTTTCAAAATCAAGATATTATGTCTTTCAATCTGATATGGCAATTGGGATGGGTGTGAAACACCAAAATGGAGCACCAAAATATAGCACCAAGTCAAAGCCTTGACCATAGGCAGCCCTTCGTTGTCTGGAGTTATGTAAGCCCATGTGGGTTTGATGTGTTGCCATAGTGAAAGAAGTCTGTATCTTGGTGGTGCAGCACATAGTATAACGGCATTAGCTGTTTCTCAACAAGGTTTTTTGGATTTTCCTAATCTTATATGTGGATGACATATTGCTCATGGGTAAAGATATTCGAACGTTTCAAAGTGTAAAAGCTTACATTAGTAAATGTTTTGCTATGAAAGATTTGAGAGATGGTTGCATATATTCTTGAAATCAAGATCTACAAAGATAGATCAAGACGTTAATTCAACTATGTTAAAGTGATTACATAGAACATGGAGAATTACAAACGTGTATTATCCTCATGCAAATTAAACCAAAATTATGTAAGGCACAAGGTGTTTCAACACCTGCTGAGGTGAAGTGCATGCAGAAAGTTCCTTATGCCTCGGTTGTAGGATCAATAATGTATGATGTAAGATGTACTAGACCTGATATCGCATCTACACAAAACATGACTAACTGATTTCAACAGAATCCACGTGAACAACACTAGGCTGCTGTTAAGGACATTATGAAGTATCTCAGAAATACTAAGGATATGTTTCTTGTTTATAGAGGGGATATAAAACGGGAGCTTAGTGTTACTTGCTACACTAATGTTAGATATCTAACAAATGTTGATGACTTAAAGTCTTCGACAAGATATGTTTTCGTTTTGAATGGAGTTGTTGTTGATTGGAAAATTGCAAAGCAGGCCAGTCATGCAATCTCATCAATCGAGGTTGAGTATATAGTCGCTTAGAAAGTTGCAAAGGAAGCCGTTTGGATTAGGAAATTCATTTCTAGGCTCGGTATCGTCCCACAAATGAAGAACCTATGAAGATGTATTGTGACAATGCCGAAGCCATTACAATAGATAATGAACCAGGAATCACTAAAGGTGTTAAGCATTATCATGCAAAAGTTCATTACCTCCGAGAAGTTATTGAACTGGGCGAAATAACTCTGGATAAAAGTTCACACAAATGACAACGTAGTTGATCCTTTTACAAAGGCTTTAGATTATAAAAATAATTTGATGCATACTTCGAATATAGGAATGCTTCCGCCTAGTAGTCTTATGTAAATCTGTTTATTTTAGTATTTGGATAACCGAGATTGTAAGACAGTTTTATTTTCTGATGAATAAAGATGCTTGATGTTTGTTTTCACTCATACCGTTGTCCTATATGTGCATGTTTAATCCTTGAATAAGTTTATTATTCTAAATATGTCTACTGTCAGTCAACAATAGAGGAATATTGTTACATTAAAGCAAATGCGAGTGTTGGTTATATTCGTTGAATATATGGATTGTTCCCGCCAAACTCATTTGTTATTCATAAGAGATGTATATTAGATACCCTAAATCTTCGAATATCACTTTTGGATCCATGTCACGAGTAAGAAGTCATCCTTAGACTTGAGATGCAAACAAGTTGATGCATGTGTGTAAATCATTTCATGATTATAAGTAAAAGATATCCTAAATAAGGTAGTTATAAAGGCTATAGCACCACAACACTTGCAGTCAAAATAGAATTTGTTCCTCCACTTGATAAGTGTAAAATGGTACTACTTTGTCCTCTCCAATATTAATCAGTAATTGTTTGGCCAAACCCAGATGGTAATGAAAGATGATTTTTTATTACATTTGGTATATATGAATTATTATATACCAAGAAACTAAAGTTAAATTATATGGAATGAGTTAGGATTCATATCCATGGTTTAACAATATCTACAACAAAGGGGTGATCATAGCAAGACATATATGACCATGCTACTGAGAATATTTTTTGAAACTTAAATCTCAGAAATTTCTAGTTTAATAACGAATGTGAGTGTTGCTAGACGTTTTCATCTTTAGTATATGTGTTATCTGCTCATCTAATTCCCAAGTGGGAGCTGTCAGGATTATGTAAATTAGATAAATCGTGTACGACTAGAGATGTATGAGCTTTAAGGACACACATGTTAAAACACTTAGAGTACATTTTAAGCATCATGTCTATAAACCTTTAAGATACAAACCGACCAAGACACAAATCCTTTTTGTCCTAATAGAATGGTCGGCTATATGGAGGATTCTAGAATTTGTCTAGGTATTTTGAATGTTTAGATAAGAAGGGAGAAAGTGTTGTGATAAGTGTCTGGATATTATTTGTGATAAAGATTAAACATGTATATGAGCTTTATCATAGTTAGGTTTTGAGGGTTATTTTAAACACCCTCTACCCAGCTCATTCTACACGCATAATCACAAGAACGAACACCGAAAATTTTTCCGCCATTCTCTCTAAAAGATCAATCGAGTTTGATAACCTTTTCTAAGGTTTCATATATGATTTATCTTATACACTTGTTGCTTGTATTATAAACAACTCTAAATGATTCAAAGGTTCGTAGTAGGTTTGATTCAATCCTCAATCCACTACAAAAGGTTTGTTGTTCGTCGTTCATAAGCTATCAAATCGTGATAGTTTGGTTTTGGGTTTCTGGTCGTTCTCGGACAACGAAGGTTTCACAGATCGGACATCAAATGCTAAAGTTTCTCGGTTTGTATTGGATCTCAGACAATACTACGTTTTGGGCTATTTTTGCTTTTGATTTCGAATCGGGTTATAACACTTGGTGTTTGGGTTTTACGTGAAATACGGCTAGTATTTCGATCGTACTTGGTTGTCGTATTTGTGTGAGCAACCGTAGAGATGACAACTTAATTATTTTATTTATCTGATGGGATCAATGAAGGTTAATTTTTTTATCTATCTTTTACATTTAATTACGTGTTAATCATACGTGTCAAACTGGATCTATATTCGTTACGTACTTGTAACGTTAATGGTCACGGGCGGAGCCATATGTGAAGTAGTGGGGGCCGCTGCCCCCAACGATACTCCCCCCGATACCTAAAATGTAGTGTAAAAAAGTCTAATTTGTCGCAAAAACAATGAGTGCCCTCAGTCCAGTACTCAAATTGCCCTCGACACTTTTAAAAGTTATCAACAATCAGGTTGATCTTGAATGTTAAAACTATTTTCCGGTGGTTTACGTCAGAAAAAATGGAGTTAAAAAAGTTAAGGAGAAGTGAAAAGTGATAAAATGGATGTTTTGTTGTTATGGAAATTGGGGCTAGCCGTCGTGGGCATGTTGGAAATCAGTGCTACTAATTTACAAAATAAAAATTTGTAATATTTCGTTTATATTATTTTCGTTTTTACCCCTACATGGCAATACTATATAATTTATGTACGTGTGTTGAATTTCAAAATTTTAGTACGTAATTTGTAAACCTGTGAAAATTATGCACGAAAAACTCATATTTACATTGATAATTAAAAAAAAAAGAGGTGTTTTTAATTGTTGAATGAAACCCGACCCGATTTGTTATCAAGCTAAAAAAACTTTTTTTTGCCTCCTACAACCTAAATCTTTGGGTCCGCCACTGTTAATGGTTAACGTAGTATCTTAAATCAAAGAGTAAATTTTAACACTTAACACAAATCAACAAAATAAATTTACTAAGAACAGTCGTTCTATACGGAACATTTGTGTTTTCTACATAGACTACTCAATTTTGAATTTGTTATGAACTTCGGATAAGTTTTGAGCTATAATATAATAGTGATGCATAGTATACCTACTAAGATAACTATCAAATGAATACCAAACAAACAAATGGTTTGTCTAACGATTATTAGTACTTTAGAAATTGAACTGCAAACACTAGACATACCCCTTTGGTTTGGTTCACTTGATTCGGCCCCTAACAATGTTTTTAACAAAGTCATCAAGATCTTTGTAAGCCGACCCACCTTCAACAACACTTTCTTGGCATTCTTTCTGAAGTTTCTTCGCTCGCTCCACCATCTCAATCCTCTCGACACTTTTTGAATCCATGAACACTCTAACAACCTCAGCAATCTCGTCTCTCTTAAAAACCTGAACCTATTTCCTTATGTTCTTTCCAATCTTCCAATCTTCAATGATTTCTTTACTGTTAAGTGGTTGATCAAGGAGTATAGGGAAAGTCAACATCGGTATACCTGAAAACAAGCTCTCTTTAACCGAGTTCCATCCACAATGTGTCCAAAACCCTCCAATTGAAGAATGCGACAAAACCCTTAACTGGTCACACCATTCAATCACCATCCCCTTTTCGCCACACATTTCTTTAAAATGCGAGGTTTCGCCTCTAGCCACCCACAAAAAGTTAACACCACTTTGTGTTAAACCAGCTGCAATTTCATCCATTTCATCACTTGATACTGATAAGAAACTACCCAAAGAAACGTACAAGACAGTGCTTGGATGTTTGGAGTCTAACCAGGTTAAGTAACCTGGTTCATGCAATGAGGGATTTGGTTTGTTTTGGGAGAAAGGTATATTTGGTCCAGACGTGTAAACGGGTATTCGCATTCTGACTCTGAGGGCATCAATAACTTTCGGTTCTAACTCGTAGACAGTAGATATTAGTACATAATTTGCTTTGTTGATTACGTTGAAATGATTGGGTACCAAGTTCTTAAAAATCTGACTGATTCCGCTGTGTAATAACATGGGAATGTCTGCTATTGTCAATGAAGATATACCAGGAATGTAATCTATGGGTTCCTTTCCTCTTTCTGTTCAGCCAAATAGAATTTCAAATAAATAACCAATATGGATTGGAAATTCATATATGTACAACCAAATGGTATTTTCCTAGCAGCCAAAAATGTATCTCACCATTTCACAAAGTGTTTTACAATTAGAGTAAAGTTATTTTGGATATCATATCTATCATGGATACCAAGGTACTCATCCCCACCATCCATTCTCACCATATCTAATGGTTGAGATTAAAAGTATTTAATTATTTCACTTATTTTTAAAACTTAAATATCTTTTAAACCGTTAAGTATTAAACGGAAAAAAATATACCATCGCGACGAGCATTTAATTAGCTTTCTAAAGATATGCAATATGATATACTTTTGAAGAAAAAAAATGGTTTTTTTTTAATTTACGTAAAATATCATATATGATAATAGTGTTTTATCATATATGATATTAGTGTTATGTTACAAATTATTACAGAATCATATATGATATTGGTTTATATCGTATATGATAAGTTATATCATATATGATACCAGTGTTACTATCATATATGATATTTAGTATCATATATGATAGATTACGAAAAAAAACAAAAAAAAAATTTGTCGAAAGTATATCATATAGCATATCTGTAGAAAGATAATTAAATGCCCGTCGTAATGGTATATTTTTTTTCGTATAACGATTGACGGTTTAAAATATATTAATGTTTGAAAAAAAAAGAGGAAATTGATTTTATGTTTAATTTTATCCATTAGATTAAGATGGAGATGGGTGGTGGAGATTAGTCTTTGATATCTAAATAAAATTTAGTATTCAAATGAACTTAAATCTTACAATTAATAAGTTCCTCAACTTTATACTGCCCGCAAAAACCGCAATATCATATGAAACAATAATAGAATTGACAAATCCTTTAACTAAAATCATGGTAATTGATGTAAGTGAGATTAAACACATATACGTTATAGGACAAATTTAGGCAATTACCTTTAGGAAAAAGTAATTAACCAAAAATAAGTCAAAGACGGATACGATTAAACACGTGAGTGAACCAAGTTCGTTGTACACGAAGATCGAGTGAATTTGAGACGTTTCGTTTTGATTTGGACAATTGATTTGAATGAGTCGTTGGTTTTTAAACTACAATTAAACTCTACGAATTTTAAGCTATTTAATAATAATCCTAAGTGCATGAATCGTTAACCCCACTATTAAAATTCTACAATCAATTAATTATTTAGAAAATAAAACATTAAAAAAAAAAATTTAATCTAATTAAAAATTTAAAAATAACTTTTAATCTCTTAAAAATCTAAATACACTTTTTTTTTTTTTTTTTTTTTTTTTATTTATTTTTAAACTACTTATTATTTAGACTTTACTTTAATTAAAATTAAAATTAAAAGTTATAAAAGTAACTAGAAACGTAACTAAGGAAATAAGTCCAAAACAAAATCTGCCAAAATAAACTCACTATATTAATGACAGAAGGGGAATTATAAATCAAAAGAGCCTAGGCTCAGCTGGTTAACGCGTATGACAAATGAAGGGGAGGTCTCGAGTTCGAGACCCCCAAGTGACAACTTTTTGCGATTTGTTTCTTTTTGACAGTGAAATCAACAGAGTCTTAGGGAAGACTCAATGGTAGCTTATTAGCTATAAGACTGTGAGGTCACAGCTACTGGGCTTATCAGATTAGATGAACTGATAAGCTATTGAACATGAACAATATAGAAAATTAATCAATAAAGCAATTCAGTTAAAGAAACATGATTCATCAGACAAACTAATACCTTAACTAAACAGAAACTTCATTTAAACATAGCAGGAAAATCATTTAAGCAGTTACTCAATCCTGAACTTAAGCAGAAACAGCTAAATCAACACCCTAATATGCATAATCATCAACAGCTTAATCTATTCTATATGAGATACTCAAAATCACTCAACTGAAACTTCTTCAAATCTCAAAAAAAATCAGCAGATTTTATTGCCAATTATCTCATTAGAAATTCAACTCAAACATTCATCAAGTAAAGAAAAACTCAAAACAGTTTCAATATTCAAGTCTATAACATTCAAACTCTCGGTTAACTGAATCTTAATGCTTATTATCTTAAACTTAGCTCAATCAGTCCTAGCAAACCATAACAGTCGTTTCACAACCTCAATTATCAAATCATGAAAGCAACTAAGACTAAATCAGAAATATTAAACCTCTAACATACATCTAGTATACTAACAAACTAAATAGCTCACTAACCCAAATCTAACATCATTAATCGCAGATAACAAAATTACATAAAAGAACTAAACAGTATTATCATGAAGTTTCAATTATTAGTCTAAATCATAAAAATTAAAAGAAGATGCAAACCTTTTGGAGATTTCCTTTGAGACGAAGGAGAGCGCTGAGCTTCCTTATACCGAATCAACACCACCAATTTATCACAGACCGAACCCAATTCATCACATCACCATCAAACATCATGGTCAGTGAGGGAATCACGAACCAAAACTCAACCATCGAACTATCAACATTCTTTCAATCAGGAATCACGAACCAAACAACTTATTTCTAAAATCTATCAGTGGGATAGAAGTATTCCCGTTCTTAGCATAAATTAATCCCAATAAGCTATTAACAAGCTATTGAGATCAACATTAATGTCACGATTATCAACAGTTATATAGAATAAGAAAAAAATAATCAGATCAAGTTTAATAAAAACAATAGAACGAGATTCAAAAGAAACTGAAATCGACTTTTATTAATTAAAAACTTAGATGATTACAAGATTAAATAAAGGATAACTACTCTATAACTATTTTAACATCATAACAATATACTAAAAAAGGGATGAATTACACATAAAAAATGAAGGTATTTATGCTTGAACCCGAGGGTGAGGGAGAGCATATTCGCATCTCTCCAAGGATATTCCAAATGATCTTGAGCCTTAGGATCTTCATTCTTCTCTTACTCTTTCTTTTCTGTTTTGATCCAAGGGTGGAGAATGATCTTGGTCACACAGATTGCCAAGGTGGCAATCTTGTGTTTCTTTTGTGCTTGTTTTGAGGCTCCTGATTGGAGGATTAAGAGCAATGAGGTGTAGCCTCCAATATCCTTGTGCCACGTAACATCCCCTCTCCCCCTTTTCTCTTCCTTAAACTGGGGGAATTAATTCCCACACACGTGTTTAGCACGTGGGATTAAAACCCCTCTAATGGATTAACTTTTTACCCTAATTAGGGTTTGTGAACAGTGGGTTTTTTACAGGTTTTTGGGGAAAAGAAAGGTTGGGGAAGAAGCACATAGGTTATATCGACTTTATTTTTTTAATTGTGTGTGGTAAAAAAAATGTGAATGTGGGAATAAACGTGTGGGTGACTGATGTCATTGGGTGTCGGTTTGTGTTTTTAATATATAAAGTTGAGTGTGTGTTGGTGAAGTAAACGTGTGAGTAGATAAAAAAAACAAAAGGGACGGTTTATTTTTTTTTTTTTTGTGTGTGACATGGGGTTTGTGAAGAACTCATTTTGACTAACGAGTATTTATTGTTTCCACAAATTAACCCTAATGGGTCCTTAGGCCCATCAAACGCACCTTTTATTTTTTTGTAACTCACAAATGGGCCATCATATGGACTTTTCCAATCACCTTAATATCTCTTTGAATTATAAATGGGCTTTTGAGCCCATTTAACCCATTGTGGGACCCACTTGGCTCGTTTCCTCGATAAATGATTAAATCCTTCAAAGTCGAGCTTGATTTTTGGCTTCTTGATCTTTTTCAACATTCTCGTGTCGATTTTCGTCGGTTTTCACGAACTTGGTACCTACACACATTCAAACAAGAAACAAACAAATACAAGGCATATTTGATATGTTTTGTGCAATATTTCTATGTTTTAAGCTATAAATGATATGAGTAAAAACACTCATATCAAATTCCCCCATGCTAAGCAATTGCCGTGTCCTCACGCAATGATAAAATAAAACTATAGACTACACCATAATTCAACTTTTTTGACAATTTATTTTGACAAAGACATAATGTATTGCTTTCATTATTTAAAAAAAAATAACTTTTAGGATCATAAAACTCAAATAGATTCATCGTCCCCGACTTTTCACTTTTCCAAGCCAAGTGCAAAAACAAGATCATTGTTATTATAAGTTGGTAAACTAACACGAACTCATGTGGGCCAATTAATCACTTAGACTCCCTTATTCCTAGGTGTATCTCTTATATTTTATTATTGTCTTGAATGATCACGAGGATGCATTGTTGACTTATTTCGATAATTTATTAGGCCGAAAATAAAGTGAACGATTTAATCAATAGTTAGCTAAAGGACAAAATCTTTTAAAACTGCTTCTCGGGCTCTCATAAAGTTCATATCTTGGCATAACTTGTTTCGCGATTTGAGACCTTTCTCGGATCGATATTTGGCAGTGACTTAATACTTCCAACCTTGAGAGACGCTCACGAAATAATGGTCTTCTCTTCATAATATTTCTTCACTTGAATTTTTGAGAGATTCATACTTGGACCACGACTTCTTCATTTTTCTCCAATCTTTACTTGGGATTTTGATTAACAACGATTCGCCTCCTTTTTGGACTTGGCTTCATTTATCCTCATACCTTATTTTTGGTCTTTTTGGATAGACTTCTCCATGACTTTTTGGGAGTATTTTGCTTTTCGTCGTGTGTCTCGATCCTTCATATTGATTTTTGAATAATGAGTCTTCACATCACTTGAGATCTTTAGCAATAAAACATAGCCCTCATGTCTTGTTAGGACCTTTTTGGACTCGCCAATCTTCGCATCCCGCTTCAATAAGTTATGCCTTGGCTATGAACTCTAATCCATACCGAGCAACTTTTAAACGATCTTGGGCTAGAAGCTAAGTTACTTTTCAAATCGTTCAACATTATTTATTGCAATTAAAATTTATTAACAAGCGATGGGAGAATAGGCTCATAATTAACTCACATAAATTCCCGAAAGAATACCGAACTTATAATTGGCTCTATCATCTCTTGTTCTCCATATATGGATACTTAGCCTATTAAATCAAAGTTTTGGGTTTTCAAGTCATCTATAGGATCTTGCAACTTCTTATACTTTTGCAAGTTTTAGAATTTGCGTTTTAAAGTTCCCTTGATAAACGACTTTCTAGGATCAATTATAGGAGCTTGCGAAAAGTTCTTGTTCTTAACTCGTATGAATTAAGACCTTCGCGTTTTAAAGCTCCCTATATAATAGCCTAGCAAAACTTAATTCAAATACGTTAAGGAAAAGCTAAGGTTAAAAACCGAGTCGAGTCAAAAACTATTCTTATTGAAAGCCTACATTCGTGTCAAAAACACTTATTTTCTCTATTAAAACTTAAAAATAACACACAAAAATTTAAAATTTTATTGAAAAATGAGAAAACTATACGTTTGGACACGACAAAAGCAATTGCAAGCGATTATATCGATTGACTCCCCCATGCTAAAACCAAACATTGTCCTCAATGTTTCTTAGCTCAAGAGTAACACCCCCTTGCTAAGACACGAAGAATCTAATGCAACATCCTAGCATGGAAATAGTACGCAAATCTATAAGCCGTTTATTAATTATGCCTCAAGATAAAACGTTAGTCAATAATAATCAAGGGTAAGAAAGTGTGCCCCTTTTGGCATTCAAAGAATGGAAGATCAAGTGGACCGGCAAAAACCGAACACGAGAGTCTTCAAATATAAGGGTCGTACCTAAGATCACACCACAACAAAACACGAGCACGAGCTTGAAAGATCAAGCCTTATTAGGTGTTAGAAAATAGAAAGAAGATAGAATGTATGGGACTCCCCCACAAGGCACCTCGTTTTTGTTAACCGAGTCATGAGCTCGACTCGATCCCCGCATTCATTGGTCCTTAGGGAAAGTTTGAAGATCCGGAACAACCTCCGTAGGTATGTCCCCTCCAAAGTAGTGTTTCACACGATGACCATTCACCTTAAAGTTAGGCCCGTCTTTTTGAGCTAGCTCAACGGTGCCATAAGGGAAAACTTGTGCAATGGTGAATGGTCCGGACCAACGGGATTTAAGCTTGCCCGAGAAAATCTTAAGTCTAGAGTTGAATAAGAGGACTTGATCACCAACATTGAAAATGCGGTTATTGATCTTAGAGTCATGAATCCTCTTAGTCTTCTCTTTGTAGATCAAAGAATTTTCATAAGCTTGATCCCTTAATTCACTTAGTTCATTCAATTGAACCTTGCGATGATCACCCGCGGTCCCCAAATCAAAGTTACAATGCTTAAGAGCCCAATACGCCTTATGTTCGAGTTCAATTGGCAAGTGGCATGCTTTTCCGTAGACCAACCTAAATGGTGTACAACCAATTGGCGTCTTGTGAGCCGTACGGAAAGCCCATAATGCATCATCCAATTTATCAGACCATGAAGTGTGATTCTCTCCAATAGAACGCTCCAAAATCCTTTTAAGAGCACGGTTTGAAACCTCCACTTGACCACTCGTTTGAGGGTGATAAGCCGTAGAAAGTCGATGAGTGACACCATATTTCCTTAGAACTTTTGCAAATTGTTCATTACAAAAATGGGTCCCACGATCACTTATAATAGCCCGCGGAGTTCCAAACCTAGCAAAAAGTTGTTTCAAAAATTTCACCACAACTCGAGCATCATTCGTGGGCAAAGCCTTAGCTTCGACCCATTTAGACAAATAGTCCACGGCTACGAGAATGTATTTGTTTCCTTTTGATGATGGAAACGGCCCCATAAAATCGATCCCCCATATGTCAAAGATTTCACAAACTTGGATAATGTTTTGAGGCATTTCATCCCTTTGTGAGTTCTTTCCTTGACGTTGACAAGCATCATAAGTCTTGATCAAGTCTTGGGCATCACGATATATGGAAGGCCAAAAGAAGCCGGCATCAAAGACTTTCTTCGCGGTGGCGTTAGCACCATGATGTCCCCCGGTGGGTCCTTCATGACAAGATTTAAGGATATCTTGAGCTTCTTTGCCAAACACGCACCTACGAATCACTTGATCCGCGCACACACGAAACAAATAGGGGTCGTCCCAAAAGTAATAGGAGATATCCTTGAAAAACTTTCGTTTTTGTTGGGACGACATACCCTTGATCACAAATTTCCCCGCATGGTAATTTGCGATGTCCGCAAACCATGGGGTACTATCATCACCACGAAAAGCAATCATACCAAGCGTCTCGAGAGGAAATGTTTCATTGATTTCCTTGTTCTCTCGATCGCTTTGGTGAGGATTCTCAAGTCGAGATAAATGATCGGCCGCGAGATTCTCGGCTCCTTTTTTGTCTAGAATTTTGACATTAAATTCTTGAAGGAGGAGAATCCACCGGAGCAACCTCGGCTTAGCATCTTGTTTATTAAGAAGATATTTGATAGCCGAGTGGTCCGTATACACTATGGTTTGAGACAAGACGAGATATGGTCTAAACTTTTCAAAAGCATACACAACGGCAAGTAACTCTTTTTCCGTTGTAGTATACTTTGTTTGAGCATCCGTCATAGTCTTACTTGCATAGTGTATAGGCAAGAAGTGTTTTAGCTTACGTTGCCCCAAAACCGCACCTACCGCATAATCACTAGCATCACACATAATTTCAAAAGGTAGATCCCAATCCGGGGCAACCAAGATTGGAGATTCGGTTAATTTTCTTTTAAGCATCTCAAAGGCTTGAATACACTCATCCGAAAAGATGAAAGGAGTCTCTTTTTCCAAAAGATGGGTCATAGGCCGAGCTATCTTAGAGAAGTCTTGTATAAAACGACGATAGAAGCCGGCATGGCCGAGAAAACTCCTTACTCCCTTAACGGTGGTGGGTGGAGGCAATTTGGCAATCACGTCGATTTTAGCCCTATCAACCTCAATACCGGCCTTAGAGATCTTATGTCCTAACACAATTCCCTCTTTGCACATGAAGTGACATTTTTCATAATTAAGCACAAGATTAGTTTCCTCACAACGTTGCAACATTCTTTCTAAGTTAGAGAGACATGAAGTGAAAGATTCCCCAAAAACCGAAAAGTCATCCATGAAGACTTCCATGGTTTTCTCGATCATATCATGGAAAATGGCCGTCATGCACCTTTGGAACGTCCCCGGAGCATTGCATAGTCCAAAAGGCATGCGACGATAGGCAAATGTTCCATAAGGACAAGTGAATGTGGTCTCTTCTTGATCACGAGGGTCAATGGGGATTTGGAAATAGCCGGAAAATCCATCCAAAAAGCAATAGAATTCATTACCCGCTAGTCTCTCTAACATTTGATCCATAAAAGGTAATGGAAAATGATCCTTCCTAGTGGCATCATTAAGCTTCCTATAATCAATACAAACACGCCAACCGGTCACAAGTCTAGTAGGAATCAATTCATTATCCTCATTAGCAACAACCGTCATTCCTCCTTTCTTTGGAACACAATGCACGGGGCTAACCCATGGACTATCCGAGATAGGGTAGATCATTCCGGCGTCTAGAAGTTTAGTGGCTTCCTTTTTGATCACCTCATGAATCTTTGGATTGACCCTTCTTTGATGTTGGATAGCGGGTTTATAATCATCCTCCATTAGAATTTTATGAGTACAAAATTTGGGATCTATACCCTTAATGTCGGAGATTTTCCATGCAATGGCCCGTTTATGTTTCTTAAGCACTTTAATAAGCTCATCCTTTTCATTTTCCTTTAATCCCTTAGCAATAATCACCGGTAACTTATCCGTTCCTTCAAGAAAAGCATACTCCAAATGAGTGGGTAATTCCTTAAGTTCTAATTCGGGTGCTTCCTCAATAGATGTTTTCACTTTAGTTTCATTAACACTCACAACTTTTAGTTCCATAGGTGGTGATTCAAAAGGATCCATATTCAACAATTTTTCAATCAACGCAATATCTCCCTCGGGATCAAAATTCTCACTATCAAACTCACTAGGATCAAACGGTGTGCTAAGGTAATCATCAATTTCTTTCTCGATTTTTGAATAACCATTATTCTCAAGCTCTTCAAGAACGAAGTCACCTCCCTCAAATGGAGTGAGTGGAGGCTTAGCCGAAGAGATAATAGGATTCGATGAAGTGGGATTGCCACTTTTAGAAGTATCCGAAAAACCAAGCATATCTTGCGAAACCTCTCCACTAGCAACATCAATCACATCGACTTGATTGATTGATTCCTCATCGTCTTCGGACGAAAACTTCGAGATGTTACCAACATTAAGAGTGATACTTTCATCATCAAAACGTAAAGTCAATTTTCCCTCTCTCATGTCGACTAAAGAACTAGCCGTATTTAAAAACGGTCGTCCCAAAATAAGAGGCACTCGAGAATTTTCCGGATAATCACAAATGACAAAATCCGCCGGAAAAATGAGCTTTCCTACTTTGACTAATACGTCCTCGGCTATACCTTTTGGAAAGGCGATCGATCGATCCGCTAGCTCGATAGTCATCTTAGTAGGTGAAAGCTCGGGAAGTGATAACCTTTTCCATACGGAAAGAGGCATCAAGTTAATGCTAGCGCCAAGATCGGCTAATGCTAAGCATTCTCCCATATTAGGGAAATCACATGGTATCAAAAATTGACCGGGATCTACAAGCTTTTTGGGAAACTTTTTAGAGAGAACCGCGGAACAACTTTCATTTAAAGAGGTAGATACTTCAACTAACTTCTCCTTATCATTCATCAACCTTTTAATTGTAGAAGCAAATTTAGGCATGCTAAGCAATGCATCCGCGAAATTAAGATTAATATACATTTTCTTAAACACATCCAAAAACGTAGAAACTTGAGCATTGGTCTTTTCGCGGAGCTTCTCTTTGGTAAGTCTCGAAGGGTAGGGTAGTGTGGGTTTAATCTTCGGAAGCTCGGGTTCCGGAATAGGCAATTGGTCTACCTTTGGTGGAATAGGAATTTCCTTTTCTTTAACCACCTCGGGTTCTTGCTCCACTTCCCTCACCGGAGAGGTACTCACATGTGGAAGCAAAGGTCCGTCTAAAGCTTTCCCACTACGTGTGGTTATGGCTTTCATCTCACCCTTCGGGTTTGGAATGGTATTACTAGGTAAACCACCCGAAGACGAGGAAGGTTGACTCATAAAGGATTCAAACATTGAAAGCAATTTATTTTGACCTTGTTCCAAACTTTGTTGCATACGATTTTGACCTTGCTCTAATCTTTGCTCAAAACGGTTTTGGTTTTGTTCAAGTCTTTGTTGATTAAGCTCAATCTTGTTATTTTGCCCTTTAATCGTATTTTGAAACTCATTTTTCAAAGTTGCCATTTGTCCTTGAATGTTATTTTGAAAAGCTTTTAAACTTTCCTCATTAATGTAGCTTGACAAATCATTTTGATTATGGCTTTGAAAACCTTGATTGTTTCGATTAACATTAAATCCATTTCCTTGATTAAAATTCCCTTGGTTACCACGGTTAAAATTATTCCCATTATTACCATTGTTGTACCTATTTTGAACCGGTGGAAAACCGGGTGGAGCAACATAATTTTGACGAGGAACTTGACCGTTGGAGCCATAAGTTCCCGTCGCGGCAAAAGCATTAGCTTGATCAAAACCCGTGTTCAAACAAGCATAATTAGGATGTGCTCCACCACATGATACACAAAAGCTCTCAACCATATTAATCGATCCATGAGGATTCTTCCTAAGCTCATTCAAAATTGTGTCAATCTTAGAGTCCAATCTAGCAATCTCGTGATTAGATGAATTCACATTGGAAACAACCGGTGTGTTTCGTGAATATTGTGCTCTAGACTTATCCTCAATTATTCTCCACGCGTCTCTCGGAGTTTTTCTTAAAAGATTACCACCCGCGGCGGCATTTAAAGAATCTTGTTCAATCATATTAAGCCCATTATAGAAAGTATTTATTTGATGCAATTCCGAGAAACCGTGGTGTGGACATTGTCTTAACAAATCTTTAAATCTCTCCCAAGCAACCCCAAACGATTCATGCACTTTTTGTTCAAATCTAGTGATCTCATTCTTAAAATGTGTTGTCTTGGACGGTGGAAAGAAATAATTCATAAATTTTGACACTAAATCATCCCAAGTTAAAATCGAACCCGGTGGTTCTTTTTCATACCAAAGCTTAGCATTACCCTCGAGCGAGTACGGAAAAAGCATGAGCTTAATCACGTCATTCGGCACATCTCTAAACTTGAGAGTCGAGGTAATTCGATTAAAATTCCGAATGTGAGAATGCGGACTATCGATCTCATTGCCACGAAATGGGTCGGCACGAATGAGCGATACAAGATCCGTCTTAATCTCAAAATGATCCGCCAAAATAGCCGGCACAACGATTGCTTCCCCATACCCTTCGGTGGGTGCACGGAGCAATTCCTCCATTGTACGGTTATCGGCCATCTCTACAACAATAGGTGGAATCTCGGGTTCCACTATTCGTTGTTGACGATTTCTATTTCTACGAGGAATATTTTCAAGCCTATTAAAATCTATCACAAGACGAGATGAACGTAATTGCATACACTACAAAGACGAGAATTTAGAGGATTAAAGAAAAGAAATTAGACAAGAAAGAAGATTATTTTTGGTATTTTTGGTATTGCTCAATCAATAATGATCGATAAAAACAAGGAATAAGGATAACTACTATGGAAGTAAATTACCCTCGGTCGACTTTGAAACGATAGGTGAAAACCTAAACGTCTCGAGGTTCAATAAGTAAACAACAAAAAATAAGATTTAATACTACTTGAGTCGGCAAACCAATAATAGGTTGTCCCTCTCAATATACGCACAAGCAAGCGGGGAAACGTGGTGGCACAAAGCACTTAAAAACCTTTTTCCTTAGACGGCCTTTTATAGCACGTCGCCTTATACCCACCTTATAGTTTGTATAAATCGAGTTCAAACTTCTTATTAGTATTTATCTATTTTGCCTTTATTTTTGTTTTGGGTTCGAATACAATAGCTAGGTGATGAAATCCCAACTAAGGCTTATTTGAAAAGTATTTAAAATTATTGTTCTACGTAATATAATATATTATTCACAAAAAACGAGAAAAACGATACATACTACGTAATAGAAAAATAACAAAACTTTCCGAGGACGGAAAGGGTCTTCAAATCCACGATCAACAAATCTCAACAAAGACGAATCGTACACAAGATCCCCGGCAGCGGCGCCAAAATTTTTGATGTAAGTGAGATTAAACACATATACGTTATAGGACAAATTTAGGCAATTACCTTTAGGAAAAAGTAATTAACCAAAAATAAGTCAAAGACGGATACGATTAAACACGTGAGTGAACCAAGTTCGTTGTACACGAAGATCGAGTGAATTTGAGACGTTTCGTTTTGATTTGGACAATTGATTTGAATGAGTCGTTGGTTTTTAAACTACAATTAAACTCTACGAATTTTAAGCTATTTAATAATAATCCTAAGTGCATGAATCGTTAACCCCACTATTAAAATTCTACAATCAATTAATTATTTAGAAAATAAAACATTAAAAAAAAAAAAATTTAATCTAATTAAAAATTTAAAAATAACTTTTAATCTCTTAAAAATCTAAATACACTTTTTTTTTTTTTTTTTTTTTTTATTTATTTTTAAACTACTTATTATTTAGACTTTACTTTAATTAAAATTAAAATTAAAAGTTATAAAAGTAACTAGAAACGTAACTAAGGAAATAAGTCCAAAACAAAATCTGCCAAAATAAACTCACTATATTAATGACAGAAGGGGAATTATAAATCAAAAGAGCCTAGGCTCAGCTGGTTAACGCGTATGACAAATGAAGGGGAGGTCTCGAGTTCGAGACCCCCAAGTGACAACTTTTTGCGATTTGTTTCTTTTTGACAGTGAAATCAACAGAGTCTTAGGGAAGACTCAATGGTAGCTTATTAGCTATAAGACTGTGAGGTCACAGCTACTGGGCTTATCAGATTAGATGAACTGATAAGCTATTGAACATGAACAATATAGAAAATTAATCAATAAAGCAATTCAGTTAAAGAAACATGATTCATCAGACAAACTAATACCTTAACTAAACAGAAACTTCATTTAAACATAGCAGGAAAATCATTTAAGCAGTTACTCAATCCTGAACTTAAGCAGAAACAGCTAAATCAACACCCTAATATGCATAATCATCAACAGCTTAATCTATTCTATATGAGATACTCAAAATCACTCAACTGAAACTTCTTCAAATCTCAAAAAAAATCAGCAGATTTTATTGCCAATTATCTCATTAGAAATTCAACTCAAACATTCATCAAGTAAAGAAAAACTCAAAACAGTTTCAATATTCAAGTCTATAACATTCAAACTCTCGGTTAACTGAATCTTAATGCTTATTATCTTAAACTTAGCTCAATCAGTCCTAGCAAACCATAACAGTCGTTTCACAACCTCAATTATCAAATCATGAAAGCAACTAAGACTAAATCAGAAATATTAAACCTCTAACATACATCTAGTATACTAACAAACTAAATAGCTCACTAACCCAAATCTAACATCATTAATCGCAGATAACAAAATTACATAAAAGAACTAAACAGTATTATCATGAAGTTTCAATTATTAGTCTAAATCATAAAAATTAAAAGAAGATGCAAACCTTTTGGAGATTTCCTTTGAGACGAAGGAGAGCGCTGAGCTTCCTTATACCGAATCAACACCACCAATTTATCACAGACCGAACCCAATTCATCACATCACCATCAAACATCATGGTCAGTGAGGGAATCACGAACCAAAACTCAACCATCGAACTATCAACATTCTTTCAATCAGGAATCACGAACCAAACAACTTATTTCTAAAATCTATCAGTGGGATAGAAGTATTCCCGTTCTTAGCATAAATTAATCCCAATAAGCTATTAACAAGCTATTGAGATCAACATTAATGTCACGATTATCAACAGTTATATAGAATAAGAAAAAAATAATCAGATCAAGTTTAATAAAAACAATAGAACGAGATTCAAAAGAAACTGAAATCGACTTTTATTAATTAAAAACTTAGATGATTACAAGATTAAATAAAGGATAACTACTCTATAACTATTTTAACATCATAACAATATACTAAAAAAGGGATGAATTACACATAAAAAATGAAGGTATTTATGCTTGAACCCGAGGGTGAGGGAGAGCATATTCGCATCTCTCCAAGGATATTCCAAATGATCTTGAGCCTTAGGATCTTCATTCTTCTCTTACTCTTTCTTTTCTGTTTTGATCCAAGGGTGGAGAATGATCTTGGTCACACAGATTGCCAAGGTGGCAATCTTGTGTTTCTTTTGTGCTTGTTTTGAGGCTCCTGATTGGAGGATTAAGAGCAATGAGGTGTAGCCTCCAATATCCTTGTGCCACGTAACATCCCCTCTCCCCCTTTTCTCTTCCTTAAACTGGGGGAATTAATTCCCACACACGTGTTTAGCACGTGGGATTAAAACCCCTCTAATGGATTAACTTTTTACCCTAATTAGGGTTTGTGAACAGTGGGTTTTTTACAGGTTTTTGGGGAAAAGAAAGGTTGGGGAAGAAGCACATAGGTTATATCGACTTTATTTTTTTAATTGTGTGTGGTAAAAAAAATGTGAATGTGGGAATAAACGTGTGGGTGACTGATGTCATTGGGTGTCGGTTTGTGTTTTTAATATATAAAGTTGAGTGTGTGTTGGTGAAGTAAACGTGTGAGTAGATAAAAAAAACAAAAGGGACGGTTTATTTTTTTTTTTTTTGTGTGTGACATGGGGTTTGTGAAGAACTCATTTTGACTAACGAGTATTTATTGTTTCCACAAATTAACCCTAATGGGTCCTTAGGCCCATCAAACGCACCTTTTATTTTTTTGTAACTGACAAATGGGCCATCATATGGACTTTTCCAATCACCTTAATATCTCTTTGAATTATAAATGGGCTTTTGAGCCCATTTAACCCATTGTGGGACCCACTTGGCTCGTTTCCTCGATAAATGATTAAATCCTTCAAAGTCGAGCTTGATTTTTGGCTTCTTGATCTTTTTCAACATTCTCGTGTCGATTTTCGTCGGTTTTCACGAACTTGGTACCTACACACATTCAAACAAGAAACAAACAAATACAAGGCATATTTGATATGTTTTGTGCAATATTTCTATGTTTTAAGCTATAAATGATATGAGTAAAAACACTCATATCAGTAATATATAACTTTTTTATAGTGATCATCAGAACTTGCGAAATAAGATTCATACGAGACAATGATAGTAAGACAATAAGAAAACATCAAAACTTGTATGGACGGATAGTTTTGTTTCCATATGGCCGAATTTGTAAATAAAAACATAACTTAAATTATTTTAGTTCTTTATATTTATACGTAGGGTTAAGTCCATATATTGGTAACATACTATCCATCGTTTACACATCTAGGTAATGTATTATTTTTATTACTAATATGGGTATAAAAACCGGCTAATGTTTTTTAATATAGGTAATATCACCGGCTGATGTTGCCAACTAGATAAATAATTTCCATGTGGGTAATTTTTTTTAACTTTATTTCCATTTGTGTAAATCATATATACTAAATACCTGACCCAATTTTAATTTTATTTGCCTAAATAATTTATATCATGTACCAACAAAATCACCATCTTCATTCTTATAACTTCAGATTATTTTTTTTGAACAAATATAACTTCAGATCTCGAAAAAAAATCATTATATAAGAAATCAACACCAATAAAATCAACACCAACATGGAAATAAAATCAACACCAACATCAAACCTCAAACCCAATTTTTTCATCAAAACATAGATCAAAACCCATCATCAAACCTTAAACCAACATCATCATAATTCATTAATGGTTGATACAACCACCACAGTTGCACGATGGTGGTGGAGGTAACCACCACAGTTGCACGTGGCGGGTCGCTATGGTGGTGGGGATCGATGGTGGTGGAGGTAGCCACCACAGTTTCACGCGAAGGTGGGGATCGATGGTCGATGACAGCCATGGATATAAGCTTGCAATGAGGAATTGTGATGATAAGATTTAAAAAAATGTGTCTACAAAAATATTAAATTTATGGAAGTGGATGGAATTTATGATGCTACTGTGATGATAAGACTTCATGGATACAAAAGTAGATTGGTGGAGAAGGTGGGATTCTAATATAGTAGTATTATCTTTTTTTCTTAAATTTTTTTGATATTATTTTTTAAAATAATAAGATAATACATCTCATTAGTCAAACAAAGTCAAGCATGAGGTGGTATATCCAAGTAAGCAAAATAAATAAATAAAAATGACGTGTCAGTCATTTTTAAATTGCAACCGACAACTAACCAGTCATATTACCTATATTATAAAACATTAGCCGGTTTTTATACACATATTAGTAATAAAATAGTACATTACCTAGATGTGTAAACTATGAATAGTATATTACCACTTACCAATATATGAACTTAACCCTTATATGTCTTCAACTTTCAATCCAAAATTTACATGCATTTTTTTCTTTTGTTCAGAAAGGCAAACTAATACTTAAAATCCATCTAAGTTACAAGCCATTTACATTTTATGTCCTTGCTCTAACAAATTTTGAAAATGATCAATATGCCCCAAGTTTATCAACAGCCTTCGCCTAGCGATATCAAGTGAGATTAATGTCCTTAGGGAAGTCATTGTGGGTACAAAATATCCAACTGACACAATCTTGGTATCTGCATAATTTTACTGCAATGCTCGACTAATCTTTCACAGCTTCGTATAAACTAGAATCATAAGTTTTAGACTTAATATACCGTATGATATATTAGACTGGTTGTATCAAAACATAAAAAACTAGAGTACCTAAAAGGCTAAAATCATAACCCATTTCGCTAATACTATAGAGAAAAACGTATGGTATCAAAAAAACAAACCTGATACATCAGCATAAAGCTGATCATTCAACTCAAGCAGATCGACATGATGCAAAACAGAAAATATTTCACCGGACATAGGAAAATACGCTGCAACAGGAATATTCCTCTTGTTCGCAACCTCCAACGGCCACATCATTGTTGCATCAGCAACAATAAGTGTCACCTTAACCTCCATCTTATCAAGCACTTTCTCAAAAGGACCTACCATATTATTCTTAACAGCAGTTAAGAAAGATATCATATCTGACCCACGTTTGTGCTCAAAAGGAAGGACGTTAGGTATTGTAACAAACTGGACGTTGAATTGAACCGCGCTTTGGCTAAGCAAGCCGAGCCATTCTTCGGTTACGACGACTGTGAAGAGTGTTGTGTTGTGATTGTTTTGGTTTAGTTTTGAAGAGAGTAAGTGACACAAGTTGAGTAAAGGGTTTATGTGACCTCTGCCAGGATACGGGACAACTACGACTTGATTCGTAGTCATTTTCAGGGTTTTGGTTAACAGTTTTAAATTTGGTGATCTGAAATTGTTTGCCGGATTTAGAGATCTTGAGATTTTAAAGGGAAAGTTTGACTTTATTGGAGAAAAAAATATTTTGGAATTCTTCCTAAGTCAGGTGTCACATCGCTAGAATCTTTTTCTAATCGGCATGTGATAATTTTGGGCTTGTGGGTTCTCACACCATCAACATAGTATCCTTACACCATCACTATAAGTTTACTTAGTGATATAAAAAATCAATCATTAGAGACTATAAAGTGAGATAAAGACATTTCATGGAGGGAAAGATATGCAAGTTGCAAAGATATACGTCTCATTTAGATGATATAGACTGTCACTATGTCAAAATTATGGAGGGAATTTTATGGAGGGAAAAGCTTTTGGAGAAAAAAACGTTTCATATTGTTTTCTAGTGAAAAAGCTTTTGGGCGCCTATTCTTTTAGAGGGAAATATTTGGCGCCTTAATTTCTTAAGAAAAGAGAAGTACAATTTAGTAAGTAATTTCTTAATTTTTATTCATACATATTTTTAATCTTTTGTGTCCACCGGTGTACAATTTCGTAAGTACAATTTAGTAAGTAATTTCTTAGTTTCCTGCTATGTTTTCTATCAATGAATTGTGCAGCTTTAAAAATGTGTATGCTGCTGTGAAGGTAAAGGAGAAAATGTCAACGAATTCGCCCTGTGCAGCGTTCAAATTCTTACGTCGTTTATGATGGCTCGGATGTTCCGATCTAAAAGTTAGTTTATGATGGCTAAACTCATCTTCTTTTTTGTAAAAGATTTGTTTTTTCTAATTGTTTGTTAGAAAAGCTAATATATCTAGATGAAAGAAGATAATCTCATTTTCTGGCTTTAGCATTTACATAATAATCATGAAGTTTCTATGTATCAGAAAGAAGATAATATTTTTTATGTTTTTTATCTTAGCTTTTACATACTAATAATCATAAATTTTTTATTCTAAAATAAATAATTATAATGGCTTTAGCATTTACCACATTGCGATTTCGATGTTGTAAAATGCAAATTCGACATGTTTATGGTTCTTAGTTGCCAACTAGTCGCTTAATACGTTTCTGGCAGCTCATGACTTTGGATTCTGGCAATGAACGGACCATGTCTCATGATTCGGATTCTGGTCAAGATGTTTTTGTTGCAGATTTTGTTTGCATGATTATTTATTTGGATGAATTGTTTGGAGAAGAAAGAGAAAATACATTTTTTTAGAATTTAAAATGGTTGCTTTTTTTGTACGCATGTGATAGACTGATTGTACGTGTGTGACAGACTGACAATTTCAAACAAGTGGGATTGATAATACATACAAACTGGTGTGTGAACCACACGGCCCATAATTTTTAGGGTAAAAGCTACAGTAATACTCATGTACTATTTTATTTTATAACGGGAAATGTTAGTGGTTAGTGGGTCGAGTCGTGCAATGACATCCAAGCGGAAGAATGTTTTTCTTCGAACTCTCGCCTAGTTATGTTAGACTTCTTATCCGCTTCGCCTGAAAGGCCCTTGGCAGGTCTTGAACCCAAGACCTGTAGGAATCATCCCCCAAAGAAACCACTTAGTGGAACCTTGGTGGCCCAAATTAACCTTAATAATACAAGATTAACCGTTATAACTTGTTACGTGTCCCAGATTTACCTTTACAACTGGATGTCTTTCACGTCACCATCATGTAGGATTCACGTATACAATTTTTTACGCAATGTCAACTTGGAATTAATTTTTTACATCATTTGCCGGGAAGCACAAAGAGGATAACAAAGCATAAGTCATCGACAAAAAACACGCAGTTTAATAAAAACATTATTTTTTTAGCTTTCTCTCTCTTACTTTTTACACAATGATAATTTTACCTTTAACCAGTTAATTTACAACTTCTTTATTGTTTGTAATAATACCCTCAAGTGAGGGTGATATGGTAAACTTAATATATATTTCTTATTTATTTTTGGACTGGACTATTAATTTAAAAAGTACAAAAATAGTAACCTAAACTATTAATATTTAAAATTTTGTTTGAAATTTAAACAATCATAAAGAAATCATAATCATTAAAAGTTTAATTACATAGTTGTAGAAGGCAAGCGAGCAACAAGCTGCGCCGCAAGCCCTTTTTGAATTGCAAAGCTAATTCTAGTAAAAATCACATTTGTAGATTTAGGTGTCATAACGCTGCTATTCATAACGCGCTGAACTCTCTTTAGAAGCTCCGCCGCTTCAGGTGCAAGGAAACCGAAGGTATCAAATGCAAAAGGAATAAACACGTGTTGATTTTCAATGCATTATTTTTCGTGTTTTGTCACTTTGCATGAGGCGGCTTTCAAAGCAGCATGACCCGCTATAAAACCCCGGCTACTCAACCCCACAAGAGGAGAAACCCCGGTCAGATCCACACACGCATGTTTTCCTCAAAGCCATCCAAAAATCAGAATGTCCGCCGGTCTGAGCGTGGATCTTCCATCTACCGGGTCAGTCAATAAGTTCACAGGTGCTTCTTTCTTGGCGGAGATACCAGTCCGCCTACATATGTAAAAAAAGAACGTCTCTAACCATATCGTGTCGATACTTAAAGTCGGGAAGCTCTTTACAATAAACCGCATGTTCCCCAAAAGAATCCAAACATGCCTTGCGACAAACAGGGCACATTGTATCAGCCGGAAATAATGGGATCACGAGGCGATACTTAAGATTAGAACGGTATTCCACTGGTGACATATGTTGACCAAGCCCGTCTATAGGAATAGCGCTAGTAGGAAATCCTGAGCATGTGACACGCGTAAACACTCAAAAACCGCTTTCTGCCTCAAAGTCATGTCAAAGTGGACCTCCATATCCTTGACCATTTCACTAAAAAGGGTAGTCGCCAATGTTTGTTGGGTTTTGAGGGGGCGGTATCCCTATTAGTGAAACAACTAAAATCAAAGCTTGGAATCTTATCACGTAGACAAGCTAAAGCAAAAGCATAATTATCATCCATACCACATATGCCACTATCACGTAAAATGTGATCTCGGAACACCCAAGATTGGGCCCTCGAGGCCACAAAAGCATATGAGGAGGCCTTTTTGCCGAGTACAAACCCAAACCATCAAGACGAATGGGTAAAGAAGCAAGTCGCCATTGTAAATCTCCAAAGAATGTCCCTCCACAAACCACTATGTTCTCAATTGACCCACGCAAACCCATGTCAAAAAACAAGGCTGCATCCTCCATGTGTACAGGTTGGCAAGTTCGTAGCCCAAAAAAGAGTTTGGAAATACCCATGCATGATCGAAGTAAAAGGAGCTCACTGCGCGGGTCATGTAACTATGGAAGAAGACTCATCAAATCAACTGCATTCGCGACTCTCCTCATGGTTATCCCTCTAATAAAATTGATGTCTCTACTAACATCTTGCCCAAGAAGCTTCACACCCGAAGACGGTCTCCGAATATCCATAGGAAACAAACCATCACGGACCTTCACACCATTGCACGAGGGCCAAAATACCTCTGTTTTCTTGATATTAAGTTCAAGACCCAAACCTGGACCACTCACCTTTATAATGTCTAACACCTTGGCAACCTCTTCTGACTCTCCAATAACAGTTCTATCATCAAGATACCAAGCATGAAGAAGAAGCTTGTAATTGTCTCTGATATTATGTACACGCCGGTGTAATACAAGAGCGAAAAGAAGAGGTCCCAATGGATCACCTTGTTGCACCCCTGTGGCAGACCTGATATATGTGTCTCCTATATACAATCTCGCTACTTACCCGTATAAGAAATCCACCCACAAAGAAATAGAGGGACATCTCACCCTAACCTCATGGAGTAATGATGATCTATCCACAAGGTTAGAAGCATTTGAGAAGTCCACAGTGAGCATTGCAAGAGACCCATCATAATGGTATTCACTCAACACCCTATTAGCGCTATGTAAAATAGCCTCATCGTCACCCGACACTCCAACTCTAAACTGGAAATCAGAAAGGTACTTGGACATTTCTTTACCCACACCTTTCATAGCAACCTTGGAAACCAAACGTCTCCATATAGTACCTACTGCAATAGGTCGAATCCCGTTATCTGGTTTAAGGAGAGGCGTGAGAGGAACAGATGCGACAAACTCCCCCAAGATAAGCGGACACCTCCCCGTTAACCACAAATTAACGACCGAGGTGATGACCTTTAAGAGATCTGTGGCAATAGCAGACCCCTCTCCACATAAATCATCTAAGATAGGTTGTGCCCTCAAACCATCTCTACCGCATGAATTACCTTTAGGAAATGATTTAATACAACCAAGGACACCATTAATCTCTGCTACAAGGGAGGCTCAGAATATGTAGTGCTCGACATGGATGGGGGTGGCTTGTAAGGATGCTTGGCCTCCAAGGCTTTAATGGTATCATCGCAGTATGGAGCTACACCGGAAGAGGATAACACTTTCACAGCTGTTGTAAAGTGCCCATCCGCAACCTTGCGTAGACATTGCCTGATGTTGGCATTGCCTGGTGTTGCCTCCTCATTAAAATCACCTCCACCCTGGTCCAACAAACCTAACCCAAAACCATCAAACATCTTCTTAACTAACGTTTGAATACCGTCATCTTTCCTCCATGTGGCTAGTGACTTCAAGATATAGCTTTGTTGCAAGGATTTTCTGTTTCCGGACCTACGTTCTTGTCTATTCTTGGGCCTACACACCTATAACGTACATCGTGGAAAAAGTAACAACTTGACCCATGCTGCAACAGAATCGGGTTGGGCAACCACCTTGTAAAGAACTGTTTTTAAAGCCTGATTAAAAGCGAGACGACAACCATGAGAAAACACATCACCTGTCAAAAAGTACTCTTGATAACTTTTACATAGTCTGGTAGTAATATATATCGTTACTTAATTATTCTAAGAAAAGTAGTATTTTTTTCACACATAGATTCTTCTGAACGGCGATCATTGCGAATGCCGAGCATTCTAACGCCAAGCTCCACGCCGACCTCGTAGTAGGTGCCTAGGGTGATGCATATATATATTGCATGATAAGATTATGTTATTTGTGTCTCACGATCCCTATATATGCTTAGTCCTCTCTTTACCCAAAACAAACAAAACAAACAAAGTACCCGAGCCTTTCACGCTAAGATCCACACCGACCTCATAGTGGATGCCTATCATGACGGGTTCGATACAATATACATAAAGTAGACTATACATAAGCTTCACACTGACGTCATGATGTTTATATGGCGGGTTCGTCGGTTCGATACACTATACATAAAGTAGACATTCAAGTTCCAACTTGACACTTGACAGTATCAAGAAGAGCATGCGAACATACAAATTGAATGACACATAAAAAATCTCAAAAATGAACACATACATTCACCTTTAGGAGACAACATTAGACAATTAAGGACAAATTATGGGGCCTGTATATAAATCTATGACCATCTCCAACAGCATAATAACCAGGCCACTAAACATGATCAATTTCATAACATGATACACACTTACAAGTTATAACTACGAGTGTAAAAAAAACTGACACGACCAAGAACCCAATTTAGACTATTCGAGTTAGGTGATTCGGGTCGGTGATCTTATTCTGGGGTATCTGAGTTGGCCCAAATGCTGAATAGAGTCGGCCGTCCGATCAAATATGTTTTGCGATTTCGAGTTCAGATCGACCCGATTAACTCGAATAACGTTCTTTTATATATATATATTTTATTATAACGTTTTAATTGAACTTAATAGCCAATAATATATTATTAGCTATTTATAGGTTTTTTTAAATTTTTTTAATAATATATTATATGCATCATTCTAACGATGAAATTAAGACTTAGACAAGTCACTAACGCGGGACGGATCACGACGCTAAGCATTACGTGCATTTATGAAGAGTTAAGCAGGGTCGAAGACACGATCTTTACAAAGAACAAATGCGTTTTAAAAAAAAGAGAGAAGTATAAAATACATCCCTGTGATTTACAAAAAGTGTGGATTACATCCCTCGTTAGTACTTCGAACATAATACATCTAACCGTTACATACTTTAGACACGATACATCGCTTGGACGGATGATGCAAATATGTTTTTCGTTAAGTACTAACGAGGGTTTATAAAAAATAATATTTTTACCTTTTTTAATACAGAGTGATGTATTTTGCACTAAACTCAAAAAAATATTTCTATACTGAAATTTTTTTTATTAAAAAAGTGATTTTATTTTTTTTTCAAAAAAAAGTTTAATTTTTTTTCGATAAAAAGAAGTTTAATTTTTCCGAAATCATTTCTTTTGAAAAAAATTTAAAATTATACATTCTTCGGAAAAATTAATTATTTTTCGAAAAAAAAGTTTTAGAAAAGGTAAAATTTTAATAAAAAGGTAATTTTAATTTCTTTAAAGAAAGTTTATTTTTTCCAAAAAAGGAAGTATAATTTTTTCGAAACTTTTTTTTAAAGAAAAAAAATTGAAAGTACTCATTCTTCGGGGAAAAATGTTAACAACGTTAGGGAATTTTTTCTAAAAGAAAAGAGTAATTTAATTTTGATTCAAAATTAAATTACTCTTTTTTTTATAAAAAAAAATCCATAACGTTGTAAACTTTTTTCGAAGAAAATATAATTTTATTTTTTTTCAAAGAAAATGCTTTTGAAAACTTAAATTTCTTATTTAAAAAAACTTTTTTCTCGAAGAAAGTGTAATTTTATTTTATTTTTTCTAAAGTTTCGAAAAAGTTATACTTCCTTTTGTCGAAAAAAACAATCTTTAAAAAAAACAAATTCACTTTTTTTAATAAAATTTTACCTTTTTAAAAAAAAATTCGAAAACTAATTAATTTTTTAAAAAATTTAAAAATTTCTCCCGAAGAAAGTGTAAATTTTAATTTTTTTCAAAAAAATGGTTTCGGAAAAATTAAAATTCCTTTTTTGAAAAAAATTTAATTTTTTTTAAAAAAAAATAGTATAATAACTTTTTTTTATTAAAAACATTTTCAAAGAAAAACTATTTTTTTTAGTTTAGTGCAAAATACATCCCTTTATAATAAAAAAAAAGTAAAAATATCATTCTTTATAAACCCTCGTTAGTACTTAACGAAAAAATATTTGTATCATCCGTCCAAGGGATGTATCGTGCCCAAAATATGTAACGATTGGATGTATTATGTCCGAAGTACTGACGAAGGATGTAATCACACTTTTTATAAACCATAAGGATGTATTTTGTACTTCTCTCTAAAAAAAATCAAGTTTTTAACAAAATTAATATCATAACGCAAAAATCATGAGTATCCAGTGACTAATATTGCTGTCACCAAATACCCATTACCGGATACTAGAATCATACTCCTAAAAGATTATTAACGGAAATTGAAAATACTAGGGAGGGTGTCCGCGCTTCGCCGCGGGTCTTTTGGTTAGTTGCTTGTACGGAGAAGTATGGATACGTAGGCTTGACTTAGGTTAGAAGGTTTCAGATGTCCACAGCAAAAATGTAGTTTATAGAGTGGCACTTGGAAGAAGTTGATTTTAAAACTACAACTAATGGCGACTATTAAAATTTAAGTAAACTAAACTTACAACATTATGAATAATAAAGCTAAAGACATACAATATTTGTAAGAATCCTGAATGATTATATTCATAAATGACGCTTTTGAACAAATATAAGTAGTACAATATCTGTGCGTTGCCCGGGTATAACGATTTAATAATTAAATAAAAATAAATTTATTAAATTACTGCGAGTATATATATATTTCAGAAAAATATATTAAAACACATACACAATTACACACATCAAGACAACATAAAATAAAGTATCTCGAAATGAAAAACCAATACAGAAGCTGATAAAATGGTCATTTTGACGATGAATGGAAATTTTTCTCCACTATATACTTCGTATATTGAGTTAGAGTAAATTTTGGTTGGTTATAACTAAAGATGAGAATGTATTATTTTAAAAAGTAATATTTTTGCAAACGAATAAGAGTTAGTAGTCTTTATTATTCTTTTCAAGTATTAACTTTAGTTAGCCTTAAAATGAACTGATAATCAACATCTATGAACGCTCCTCCTCTGCTTACATTTTGTTGTTTTTAAAATGGCTACACAGCGTTTATAATTTACCAATTCAGATTATCACATATCCGCAGTAGTTTACTTATTCTAACTTTATTCATTTTCAACTCTTGGCCATCCCTTAAACTATGCAAATAAAAGATTACGTTATTGTCTAATAGTACTACTACCCATCCTAAAAGTAGAACACTATTATCCATGTCCAGTACTATCCACTCACTATACTATATGAGTAGCAGTACTATTTTGCTATAGTGATCTAGAAAAGAAAATAAAACAATTGCCTATCTTTTGCATCATACAAACAACCTAATGTGGATATCAATATATATATTCATAAATTAAAAAGTTTACTTCATACACTACAACTTTAAACATTTAGAGATGAGACTTCTTGAGGATGAGGGAGATGAATTCTTTACAGTATTACTTTATTCACACTACTCCCTCCGTCCCAAAATTATAGTCCTTCTTTCCTTTTCGGGTTGTCCCAAATTAATTGTCCACTTATAAAACTTCTAAAAATAGGTAGGAATTTTAGACCGAGATTACTAGATTAACCTTAATTGAAATTATAATTACAAACTTTTAAAAGGTTTTAAATTAATTAGTTAAGGGTAAAACTGTCTTTCTGTAAAAAGTAAGAGAGAAAGGGTAGTACTTTTCTTAAATTGTGTGTTTTTTGTCGGGGGACAATAATTTTAATTTTGGGACGGAGGACGGAGGGAGTACATCAGAGTGTAACTTTAGTTTGTACTACATCAGAAAATAATCAGAGAGCATTGACGTGTAGCGCTCATAAAGTTAACATTGACAAAAGAAGCTTTCTTGAAGTACATGATGCCAAATCTTCACTCCCTGTTTCATATTCATATGCATCATGCATGCATCTAAAAAAATCCACTGATAAATTCATTTTAAATACAATCAAGAAAACATGAAGAAAAAAAGATCCACAAACAAATATGCATCTATGAAGAGCTCTCAAAACCTCATGTAAACATTTATCCACTTGCGATTTGTCGATTGCCATTTGCCACACTTTCAAAAACTTCAGCAGTAAACAAAGATGCTACACAGAACAAAACAAATCGTGAGATATTCATGTAAACATGTATCTCGACTATAAAAATATAATACTAAACCAAATATATTGGAGCCATGGTTATAGACAAAAAAGTAGCAACCGACAAAACTTATTGGATGGAAGATGAATCTGAATAACCATTTCCAAACATGTAAGAAAGAGAATGATATTTAAATTAACATCAATCTTCAACGTGTATCTTTAACACGACCATGCAAATAAATTTTCACTCTAACCAAACAATTCAAAAATAAACCATAATTATCCATCAATCATATAAAAAGTTGTGTAACCAACAAAAACAAATATCCAAAAACACCCTATCGGTCTGAATAACACACAAAGTGATACACATAATTTGTAAAAGATCGTATGACTTAACTTACCAAAGCACATTCTTTCATTCAGGAAATTATCACTATATGTGTGTGTGCGTCTTCATTCTTCGAAAATTGGTTACTTCATTTGAACCAACTTTATTGGAACCCTGCATAAGAAACCAAACTCATAACACGCATGGAGATAGTTAGTCACTGGATAAAAAAACATGTTACATAATTTCAAGAGAGGAAACAAACAATATTTCTTCAAAGATAAATTACCTGATTACTCCCATTTTTTATTTAAATCTCAGACCATAAAGAACATACCAACAACCATGAAAACCAAATTAGACCAAACACATTCATCACAAAAGGAAGAAACAAACAAAACCAAAAATTAATGTGCAAGATGTAAATGTACCAGAGACTTTTCACCTTTCATCAGAAAATGATAGGTGCAGTGGCCAAAGATCGAGATGAAAAGAATAAAAGTGTGAATATTTATAGGTAAAGTAAGCAAATAGGGTAATGTGGCTTCAAAAGCAGCATAAATACATTTCTTTAAATGTAGAAATGTTCGTTAGAGTAGTAGTACTATCTTTAGAGGATAAGAATAATTCTCCGATTTTGGCTTAACTTTGTTACTAAGGATAATTATTTAATTTCAACGGTTATGATTAACTATTCTAACAATTTAAATGGACATGATTGAATTACATATTGAAAGGACCGGCAGCAATATAAAGATAATAATGAAATGATATATGGTAATAAAAATAATCAAAGGACATAAAGTTGTATTCTCTAGAACAATATATTAAAGCTCTATAAACTACCAGTGGCTCCAAGCATTCTCTCACATCCTACCATTACATGCATTAATACACTGTGTTTGATCTATAAATCTAGTATCAAAAGCTCGGCTCACTTTGTCCCTTCCTACGTCATTCGTGCGTGAACTCTTTTTCATCCACACTGTGTTTGATCTATACTTCACACCAACTCAACTTTTAGAGACAAACATTCAGATTCATTCATATTAAGCATAATGTATACAAAAGTCATAGATATGCAGTTTAAAATAAACAGGTGAAACGGGTAAACTGAACTTAATGCATTACAACCCTCTAAATTGTTTATCAAAGACTAATATAGTTATTTGTAATCTAATGGACGCATTTATCATTTACAGATAAAATTTAGAACGGACAACAGTCTTTGGTCTATTCCAACCTGACCTGCTTCAAATCCAAATGTCCAAAATTGGGGTTTGGTCAAACCAAAAATTGAACTCAAATGTAGCTATCGCTTTTGTTTCAAAAGTTTACCAATAATTATCAATTTATCATTCATAGTATTAAGACGAATAGTGTTCGTGGATCAACTAAACTCATCTGTCCCGATTCAACTCGATAAAAATCAGGTTTTTTGATCCACGAACACTATTTGATCATCCACGAAAACTAAGTTGGCTAAGCACTATACAAAACCTCTGAGCTAATTCCACTATACAAAACTAAACTCGTCTGTCTACTATAAAAAACCTATGTGCTTACCTAATTCCACTCATCTGTCTCGATTTACAAAACTAAACTCAGAGGTTTTGTTCGTGGATCAACTAAACTCATCTGTCTCGATTTACATTTCTGGTGGAACTCATATGGAAGATCCAATAGTGTTCATGGATCAACTAAACTCATCTGTCCTGAACCGCGGTTCTAAAATGATTTTCTAAATCTAATTTTTATCGAGTTTTTTGTATAGTGGAATCAGCTAAGCACATAGGGTTTTTACGTGCATCGGAAATGTAAATCACATGTAAACCTTTATCACAACCATATTTGAAAAGTACTGCTACAATAGTCAACAAAAGCATAGACACTCTATACTCTAATTAGGACATAAACTAACACTAAAATATGAGATCCTAGAGTTCTAGTTCTCAAGAAATGTAACATAGTGTTGTAACAAATGCATCTCAACAAAGGTCTACTTAAATACCAACAAAGTAAACCCAATATCTAATTAGGTCTTCCAATCTCGTACATAGAGATATGTTCTACATGTAAGGCCATTTTCAAGGGTAAGTAAATTTTTTGGTTGTTACGCAAGCAATCATACACAAAGAATCATTTAACTGAGCTTCCAATACCTTATCATATGAAAAATAGCTAAAATATATCAGAATGATACCATTGTTGAAAGGGTGAATGGTCATCGATTTCATAGTATTGCAACATTTGTTTTCGTCGAATTCCCATACCTTAATCTGTACAAAGACAACCAATACAATGTATAAGCCGAATTACTTTATAATTTTAGAAGGCATAAACAGCCATGAAACTTCACCTTGCTACCGAAACACTGGAGGATTCCAAAATATCAAAAAATAGAGAACGTACCCGTAGACTTTGTGTAACATAGGCGAGGATCCAACGACTTCAAATTTGTCCTACCTAATGAAAACCTTCCACTTTTTTCTTGAAAATATCTCACTGGTATTAATGTAAATGTAAAAATGAGGCTCAGAATAATTGAAAAAAAGGGTACATCTGCCATGGCTGCAAATCTAAAGTTTGCCCCGCCAAGACGCGGAGAATCTCACTTTTAATCAATTGCACTGGCATTCATCACAGCCTCCTAAACTGCACCATTATACCGTTATATAAACCATCATAATTTCCAGTAGAAGCCGAAGAAAGAGTGCATTTAAAATCATCACAACCTCGTACAATGAGCACATACTCTATGGTTGCTACTGCATAGTCGTGCAACATTATAATTATAACTTGTATAAAAGAGGACGATATCGAAAACCAATGCGAGCATGGCATTATAGGCTCAGATAGGGCACCATTAAGGGAAAACCGGATAGGCACGGTATGGCAGCAACCTCAAGAGGTTGCCCCGCCAAAATCCGCGTAATCTCAGATTTATCCCGTACCGTTAAAACTCATCATAGCCCGAGTGATCACACACATATGCGATCATTTTAAGTTTCAATTTATAGAGAGGACATCAGATAAAGAGGATGCATAAGTACAAATAACATCAGTGTCAATGTGGAACCACATGAAACAGGATAATAAACACTATTCGGCAGATTGCTGTAATCGTGCCCGACCAAGATGCCTCGTCAATTACAGAATCATCTTGGTCAGTTCTGGGTCCAAAGAGGACATGGTTTTTTTTTCATAAACCCCTCGTCTCCGGGTTATAGTATAGGCTCAAATAAGGTGACATTTAGGAAAAAATAATAGAAACCCATCATGGTTGCTACCGTAAAAGGTCGCCCCGCCAAGATCCGGTTTATCATAGAAACCCAGCATGGTTGCAACCTTAAAAGGTCGCCCCGCCAAGATCCGGTTTATCATAGAAACCCAGCATGGCTGCAACCTTAAAAGGCAGCACCTTGTTTGCAGTTTCCAACACTTTGGCTGCAATACACAATATCACATTAACGGATAGCTAAATAACATTATCTTTGTAAATCCCTCATTATTTTTTCAATAAAAGAATGTTTTGATGTGTACCTACAACTCTCTGTTGACTATTACAACTTAATGTAGTGTTTATACTTTTTTCTAATCATATTTATCAAGAAAAGAAAAACTCCAAATCACCCGTTTTCAAAAAACGCCTTTTGGAGGAAAAGGGCACAACCCGCTCAATTCACCACGTGAACGCTTCTTTAAAGCATGTAAACAACGTAATAGGACTATATAACTTGAGATAATACTACAACTAAAAACATTGTTATCGTTAGTTGGAAACCACTTGAAAGCACACATTATAAGTCACTCTTATGGAGCGTTTGGATTAGCTTATTTTTATGGCGTATTGTATTATTTAAAATATATGAATAGTTCATATGCCCCATCTTTTCAACGTACACATTAATCAACACTAATATCGTATCTAAGTCCAGTTTCGACTACGATCATGTAGTGAAGCTAAAGCTTCACTACCTGGAATTCAGAACAGAAGGGGAGGGGGGGGGCAATAAAGAGCTAATCGATTGAGATTTAAAAGGAATAAAATAAGCACCAAGAAAATACCTTATCATGGTCACGTTCTCTCAGGTCGTTCTATTCTATTTGGTCTTACATCATTGCCCGATGACCCCTCAAATCCTGTAAAATATCAAATACATAAGAAGAAAAAAAATTAACTGAGATATCCTATAAATGATACTAATTACATATGTAGATTATTTAACACTCACTTACTGAAAATCATATAACAAAATCACTTACAAAACTATCAACATCCTCCTAAACCAATATTGCTTCAAAACCAAAAACTGCAACACTGTGGAAACAATTTGACATCACTTTAGATTAGGCATAATTAACATTTCGGCTCACACTACCGAATTATGTGAGCTAAATAAATATAAATTTGCAGAATACGCATAGTCAACATTTCGGCATACAATATATGATTATGCTGGGTTGAGTCCAAAAAGTTGTAATCAAACGAAAGCAAGTACACTATACTATGTTGATACTTGATACCCTGATAGTGTAATTGCATCCAAATAAGCTATAGGTATGGTGTCCATAATTTGTAAGTACAATTAGTTGGATACTAAAAAAAATTAGTCCATTCGGATGAACACAAATTTCACTTTTTTTCAATCCAAACCCCAAAAATCAATTCTTTGTATTCATATAAAAATATAAATAATTTAACAAAATGCACAAACAAATTAAGCCACAAAAATAGCTAACGAAACATAAGCCTGAAACCAAATAAGCCGTAAACCCAAGTATATAAGCCAAAACGTAAGCTTATGAGATTCGCACTTACGACCGCAACTTATACACAGCTCCTAGCATTTCATTTAGAGGTGTAGCTGTAGGCCCTTTTAAAAATTAGAGAAAGAGCAGCCATGTAATATTAAAGAAAAAGAAAGTTGCTAAACATCATACCATTAGAAAATAAAAAGAACACTAAGGTTAAAAAAATGCACGCATATTAACCATAGTTGCTGAAATTTTATTAGAGAACGCAGAACTGATTTTTGTTAAAAATCAGCACTTTTACTCACTTTTAGACTCCGAATCGCGGTATTTGACTGAAAACATTGTTTCGGACAGCTTTCGTGTTTCGGCCGAAGGCCGAGACGAATCAGAAAGTGGTGAGACGACCCATTTACAGGCTGCGCAGATTTTAATTTTTATTAAACTGTGCAGGATTTTAACTATACATTTTTTCAATTTCAATATTCGGTCGGCTGTAAAAAGATTTGAATACATATACCCGTAACAAAATGATCAGTAACCGGAAACACTTCTACAGAAATATATGTGGCAAAACAGTGATACTCACCCTCAGTAAGAACAAACCTGACTCGTAGATATTCAGAATTCAAACTGTTATCCCACACCACTAATGGTTCATCTGACTCCTGGACGTTATATAAACCCCATATATAGACATCATTGCCCACAGAAAATTCCATCTATCATATGAAAGGAAATATGCAAAAGGTACAGACATAACCTGTTTTGAAGGTCAAAGTGAAGCAATCGAAGGTCACTTTTCTTGGCACCAACATCAAATCGACAAAATGTCATCCGTCTAACAACACAACATCTCATCCGGGATATGCAATGAATTCCTTTTTCCAGCTAATAACACAACGTCTCATCCGTGTCACAAAATGTCACACACAATCGCATCCGTTACCCGGCATATATAGCGGCAACTAACGAATCGCTACCCGGCATATACAACGGCAACGAACGGGTGATGGGTAGATCAAAACCAATAAAACCCATATATAGATCATATCGAAATAGTGATCTTAGATTAAGATCAAAACCAATAAACCCACCCCCCAAAACCGATCAAAATTAGATCAGATCATTCAATTATTGGGATTAAGAGAGAGGGTGGGATTTGTGTGTGTGGGATTTGTGTGGGTGGCAACCAACAGTGCAACAAACAATATAAACCCCTAAATTTACCTCTCTATTATAAGGGCAAATCTCAGTAGCAAGAGATCAAGGGGCAAGTTTCTGTAGCAAGGGGAAAGTTTCTGTAGCAAGGGGCAAGGGTTAATTGCAAAACGGAACCCATTAATGAGAGAAAACGGGACGGAGGGGGAACACAACACCGTTTGTCAGAGAACGGTGCGTGTTTTGTGTGTGTGATTTTTATGAGGGAAGACACCCTTTGTGAGGGAAAGAAAATAAGATAGTTTAATAAGGGTGTGAGGGGGATCACTGTTTCTATGGAAACGTGATTCCCCTCTTTAATATAGATGGTAATAACATTTCTCCAATTCATGCCTTTCAAAGAAAAAAAAACATTTCTCTAATTTATAAAATATATTACTATAAATACATGTACGACTGAAAATGTATTTTTTAAATTAAAAAATATATAAAAAGTACATAAAGATTTAATAATAGTTAATCTTAGGTTTCTAAATAACTAGACGCTTAAATAATTCTAAATAAGTACTCCTTCCGTCTCAAATGAAATGTTAACTTTTGACTTTTAAAATTTTTATTTTTTAACTTTAATTTAAAATTATTTCGTTTGCGCTATACATATTTGATGAAAATTATACAAATTAATGTACGTTTACACACAATTTCATTCGTATATTTTGGATTATAAATCTATAATCTATAATCTATATCTATATCTATATCTATATCTATTTATAAAGGGTGTATATACACATCCTAACTCTAAACCAAAAATTAAGATAAACATATTAATAACTTCACCATTAGATCATTTTTAATCCAAACACAACTTCAAATCTTGACGATCCATTTCTTTTGTAACAAACTTTTGTAACAATTTTTTAACAACTTATTAAAAAATCATTTTTATTTTTAAATTGAAATAACTTTTAACTCATTTACTTTTTTCATAATCTAATTTCGCTATATTTTTTAAAATTTTGTTCTCATTAATTTAACATCCATTTTGATATATTTAGAAATTTTTGGTTTTTTTTATTTTTAGTGATTTTATTTATTTTAATTCAACTTTTTACATTTTAATGTGAAATTGATTGCTAAATAATCATCATTTATTACCCGTCGCTGTATTGCGCGGGTACCATGCTAGTTATTATATAAAGAGGCTAACTCCAATCTTAATCCCAAACATAAAATTCCCAAAACTAACTCCAAACCAAAAATTAAGATATGAAAGTTAAATTTAAACCCTTAAATCATTTTTTGTTAAATTGATCTCATCCATCCATATGTTTTTATAACAAACTTTTGTAACAACCTTAGTAACAAGCAATTAAAAAAACTTTTTATCTTTAAATTGAAATATCTTTTGATATATTTATTTTTTTGATAATCTAATTTTACCATTTTTTAAATTTCGTGCTCTTTAAATCAACATCCATTTTGATATAATTTTATTAAATTTTAATTTCTTCGTTTTTAATGAGTTTATTTAAGTTAATTTATTTTTTTTACTACTTTAACTTTAATTTAAACCTTAGTAAAATTGTAATATTTGTTCGCTAAAAAGTAGTTATCGGGTACTCGCCGCTGCATTGCGCGGGTAGGATGCTAGTTTTATATAAATAGGCTTACTTCAAACCTAACTTCGATCTTAATCACGAACCTAAAATTACCAAATCTAACTCAAAACCAAAAATTAATATAAGAATGTTAGATTTAAGCCATTAGATCATATTTGATAAATTAATCTCATCCAGTCATTTTTTAAAACAAACTTTTGTAACAACTTTTATAACAACATTTGTAATTTCGTGCTCTTAATTTGACATCCATTTTAATTTAACAACCATTTTAATATATTTTTGTTAAATTTAAATTGTTCAATGATATTGAGTTTATTTTAATTTGATTTAATTTTTTACTTTGAATATATATATTTGATTAGTTAAAATGTAATATTTGTTCGCTAAAAAATAGTTATTGGATACCCGTCGCTGCATTGCGCGGGTACCATGCTAGTATTATAAAACCAGATTAAAAAAGAATGTTAAAAGTAAATAAGAAAAAAAAATAGTATTAACACAAAACTACAATCTAAGTTATTATTAACCAATGGTTTTAAAACTGCTAAGACGAATTTTTTTGCACAAACATTCATTAGCAATGTGGGTACATTTTAACATCTCTAATGAAATCATCAAGATCTTTACTAGTAGATCCACCTTTAATAACACTTGATTGACAAATATCTTGTAGTTTCTTCACCCTTTCCATCATTTCAATCCTCTCGACACTCTCTGAATCCATAAACTGTCTTACAACCTCAATAACTTGGTCTCTCTTCAAAACCTCCTCCTCCTTCCTCATCTTTAAACCGATCTTCCAATCTTCAATGATTGCTTTACTGTTAAGTTTTTGATCAAACTGTAGCGGGAATGTCAACATTGGCACACCCGAAAACACACTCTCTTTCACCGAGTTCCACCCACAATGCGTCCAAAATCCTCCTATCGCAGAATGTGACAAAACCCTTAGTTGGTCACACCATTCTACAACCAACCCTTTCTCACCACACATTTCTTGCAAATTTGACGTTGCGCCCCTAGCCACCCACAAAAAGCTAACACCACTTTGGGTTAAACCTGTCACGATTTCGTCCATTGCAGCACTAGATACTGATAAGTAACTACCTAATGAAACATACAAGACAGTTCTTGGAGACTTGGACTCTAACCATTTCATATAGAAGGGCTCATGTGACGAGGGGTTTGGTGTGGTTTGATTTAAGGTCAAGTATGGTATGTTCGGTCCAGAAGTGTAAACGGGTATATGTATTCTGTCTCTAAGAGCATCAACGACTTTTGGTTCTAACTCGTAGATGGTGGATATTAGTACATAATTTGCTTTTTTGGATGAATTAAAAAGATTAGGTGCCATGCCGGAGAAATTATTGGGTACCACTCCGTCAGTAGTCCGTCGCAATCTGCTATGAAATACCTCTGGAATGTCTGCTACTTTCAGTGAAGAAATTCCAGGAATATAATCTATCTTCTCATTTCCTTTTTCTGTTACACAGAACAAAAAAATTATGCTTGATCGTATTTGATGTATCCCATGATAAACACAAAACAATTAACTGCAAATATGTTAATGTAACGATACCATGTACTGATATGTTATTAGGCGCGTTAGAAGGAAGCACGCACAATATAAAAGAAAACGTTTTACTGAAAAATATAGAACACAAGGAATTTTTTAGATTCACGGGAACCACTTAGTCCACAAGGAGGAGGAGATATCTCTTTTGCTAGATACAAACATTTATAAGGAACCAACTGACCACCAAGGGTAACTTTGTAGAGGTATTTTTGGAGAGGTCTCGAGTTTGAGTCTTACTAAGGATCTTACTAAGGACCTTCAGGTGCCCGAATTAAATAGAAACAGGAGCGGGGTTTATCCCCTTACGAAAAAGTTCGAGGCTTGCATAAATCCCATCCCAATTGCATGTCACTGTAAGCTCGAATCACTAACTACTAACTCGCCTTTCAAAAAAACAAACAAACATTTATAACAATACCTAACTCAAAGAGTCAACTAGAGTAAAACGGGTTTTAGCTGTTTTTGGATTTGCTGTTGGGCTGTTTTGAGTTGTTTCGCACGTTCTATATCGTTGAAAAACCCATTGGAGAAACGTGAAAAAAACAGATTAACTAAACTTTAGACTTCATGATTATAATTTGTTCAAATAGCATCACGCGGTTCAACTACTTTTCTTTTTCTTATGAATTCAAATTTACAATTTGATGCTAAGAATTACAGTAAACAAACATACTCCGTACTTACTAGGTTTTTCTACATAGAATATTTGGAACAAAGACATCTGCCTCGGTATCTACACTTATCAAACCAGTATTACACAACTCGAATACTTCAACAAGATGACAAATATGTAGTCCAACACGTTAGAACATCTTCTAATCAATCAATTAATCAATTAATCAATTAATCAATCAATCAAATATAATAACAATCCTTAATTTGTTAGCTAGTTAATAGATGAACTTTCAAAACATTAGAAAAGAATTAATATATTAAATTTTTAACAATATGAAAAACAATACCTGATACATCAACGTAAAGGTGGTGATGAGATTCAAGTAAATCAACATGGTGCATCACAGAAAACATGGTAGCAGACATCGGCCAGTACGCTGCTAACGGAATATTCCTTCTGTTAGCAACGTCAACTGGCCAATTCATAGTTGCATCAGCTATAATAAGGTCCACCTTAACGTCCATCTTATCCAGGACTTTCTCAAAAGGACCTTCCATTTTAGTGTTAACATCGTTGATAAATGATACTAAGTTGGACCCGCGGTTGAGCTCAGAAGGAAGGACGTTAGGTATCGTGACGAAATGAACGTTGGTTTGAACCGGGTCTGGATTGAGTAAGCCTAGCCATTCTTCAGTAACGACTACGCTGAAGATAGTGGTGTTATGATTGTTGTGGTTTAGCTTCGAAGAGAGCAAGTGACATAAGTTGACTAGAGGGTTTATATGGCCTCTGCCTGGATATGGAACAACTACTACTTGATTTCTTGACATTTTGGTTATTCGGATATTGTGGGTGCTAGAAATTAGAGAAATAGAAGGGAAGGTGGCCTTTACTGAAAAAACAAAAATATAATGGGAATGTGTGAAGATTACATGTTGCTTTTCCAATAAAATCAATTAAATAAATCTAACGCTTTCGAGCCGTTAGGTTATGTTTGGTATTTTTAAGAACCGGAAGAGATTACCGAAGTGGGTCGCAAAATTCCAGATACTAGCATGATTTTATTTTTATACACTAGTTTAGTTAGCATTTTATTTGAAAGCTTATTTTTTAAACATGTTTTTTTAAACTCTTAATCAAACGAAACATATTTTTAATAATAGCATATTTGAAAAAAAACAATAAGCTTATGTTACGATAGCTCTGATAAGCTCACACGTCAAACATAGCTTAAGTTATTTTAGTTTCGTTTTCAATTTAGAAGGTGTTTGTTTTAGCTTATATAGTGGGCTTATAAGCTTATAAGATTATAAGTCGAAACCAAGTGTTTGGTTAAATTTATATATGTGGGCTTATAAATTTGTATATGAGGAGTTTGGTAAGCCAAAAATTTGTAGCTTATATAAAGACAGGTGGACACATATAAAAATATTATATAAAAAGATTTTTATACCCTCATTTAATATTTAAATCATTTTTATTTTTATATATATTTTTGTCATTTTATCTTATTAATTATATAAGTTAAATTAAACACTTAATAAAGGCTTCTAAACTTATTATAGATAAGCTATATATGGCTTATATAACATATACATAAACCCAATTCATAAGCTTAACCAGACACCCCCTTAATTTGATTAAAAATGATTGGTGTATAGTAAATTACGCGTTTAAAGCTTTCTTTGAGCATAAAAGATGTGGTGCATCGTGGGAGGCATTTTTCCACGACGTCAAACGAAAAATCCACAAGCCATACCGAGACATGCTTTTTCGATCTTCAAGTCGTAATTGTCACCCGAGATAATCTCGTACAATGTGATGACGCGGCGCGAGAATTGTATCGAGTGTCAAGTTTTCGTGTGGTCGTCATATATTTCTTGTTTTGTTTTGTTTTTTTAGCTGCAAAGTGTAGTATGATTTTTGTTTCAGTGTAACTGTGTTTTTGAACGTGAAATGATGATGTGTTTTTTATGGAGAAAAAATAGGGCTAGATAAGTTGGGCTTCCAAACTTTTTACTATTGGGCTTATAAGTGTAGTAATGTTTATATTTATTGATAAATTTGTGATATAATATTTATATTTATTAATGAAATGTTAAATTTGATTTAATATATAGTTTTACTTAATTTAATAAAATAAAATAAATAAAAAAGTGGATTCATTATAACAAAAAAAATATGATCTTAACTAAGGAGGTGTTATCATGGAGTTTCATGTTACGGGAAAAGTAGTATATTTACCATGACATGAGCATGACGGTTTTTCTGTACCTTATACTAAGGCCTCATTTGTTTTTTTTAAGAGGTTTTACCTCTTCATCTGCAAATCATCATCTAAAATCTTTATCTACACGAAAACGATTGTTTTTTTTATACTATTGAAGTGCTTCTTTTCTACTTCATTTATTTTCATATTTTACACTAGGGTTTTTTACGTTTTCGTCCGTTTACGTACCTTCTGCCTATTTTTACGTTTTTGTATATTTTTTTACGACTTTTACGTTTTCATGCGTTTTCACACGTTTTTTGTACTTTTTTGTTCGTTCTTTGTAGCGATGAAAACACATAATAACGTTAAAACGTACAAAATGTACAATTTATATAAAGGCCCCAGAATGCTTAAAGGTGAGGGAACCAGAGTTCTCTTTCTAAAAAAGAAAAATAAATGACTATAAGGAACCAACGATTATCGATTCTTAAACAACCTATATTCTCCATACTTAATCAGCATTTGATAGATTATCCAACCCCGAGCAATCTTAGTTATTGGTGGGGTTCGGTCCGTTAGCTGGTATTTGTTTAGTCATTCAGATAGCGCGTAAAAAATGAATATAAATGTACGAATATAAATAAAACTTAGAAAAACGTATGAACATGTGAAAAACCAGAAAAAAAACCGTAAAAACACACAGAAATGTACAAAACGTATAAAATGGACAAAAAACCGTAAAAACGGAGAAAACACATAAAAACAAAGAAAACACATAAAACGTGTAAAAACATGGAAAAAATACGAAATTAATTACTCTGGTATAAAAGGTAGAAAAACATAAAAATGCAACGAATGTTGAAGGGTGGTGGTGGGAGGTGAGTGTTGAAGAAGTGAGAACAAAAGGGAAGAAGTGAAAGTTTGTGTATAAAAGGTTGAATATGTGGTAAGTGTTTTTTTTCACTTTTATCTGCAAAAAAAACATACAAAAAGCTTTGTAGACAAAAGTTGTTAGCCCTAAAATGTGAGTGTCATTTACGGAATTACATTAGTTGAATATAGCCACACACGTAGGGACTATTTTTGTTAAGTTAGAATAGTTCATGTGTGTCTAGGCTATATATACCCCTCCATACTTCCATGGAGGGGCGAGGATTCTCATTTGTTGTATTTTGTTTCTCTCTTTAAAATACACACCCTACCTTCTTCCTTTCTACTTTCTCTCTCTAAAATGTCTAAACACTTAATTTATCCTCCCGACCTCCGGATCCCTTCTTATAGCTTTGAATCTTAAATGTTAACAATTGGTATCAGAGCTAACCGGGGGTTTTTGTGTTTTTGTTTGCTGATTTTGATGGTGTTTGTATAGATACGGCGTATCAGTCTGGTTGTTTGGTCACAACAATGTTTGCTGATGCTTAAATTGTCCAAATCGTCACAATTTTTTATGTTTCATCTGTCCTAAAGTCGAGTCTGTTTCATCTGGTTTCACTCTAGTTTGTTTGGTTATTCTTTTGAATATGTCCTATCAATTTCATTTTTTTAACCTACAAATATTTGCTTTTATCGTCCCATCAGTTACTGTTTCTTTTTTCTCTTTCTTTCTCTATCTATCTGTTGTGTCCATTTCTTCAACCTTTTCCTTTGTTGCTCATGGTTGAATAACCAGAATGAAAAATAAAAATTACACAGATCCACTTTTCGGAGAAACCAAGAAAAAAAAGTCAGATCTGAAAACCCCTGATCCACCATTTCCGGAATAAGATTTTTTGAAAACCCCATATATTGCGAGATTGGTGATTTTCCAATATTCCGAGATTGTGATTTTTGGAAAAATATTCCGAGATGCTGATTTTGAACATATTCCGAAATGATGGTTTAGAATACATTCCGAAATCATGAGTTGTAAAACATTCCGAAATCATGAGTTATAGAAAATATTCCGAAATCATGAGTAATAAAAATATTCCGAAATCATGTCTTGTAAAAAACATTCCGAAATCATGACTTTTGAAAAAAAAAACATTCCGAAATCATGCCTTTATTTTTTACCGAGACCATCGATCAAATTTAACATAATCAGAATATCAACACCTCTCAAAACAGACTCTATTTAACCCATCGTCTCATATGACCTGACCCATCTCATACGCCGTCTCAATGACTCGAATCAAATATAACAAAAGATATCAGATCTAGTTTTACATGTCAAAGATCTTTATTGATCTATAACATGAAATACATCTCATCATAGATCGTTGTTGGGTACAACCCATGTTTTAATATACGAAATCAAATATTAATGTATAACAACATGATATAATCAAACTATTTGTTTCGATCTAGAATCAAAACCACAAGTTGAACAACAACAACCTTACCCGAGGCCTATCTTAATGACCTCGATGTCGTTGACTCTGTACATGGTCTCATGAGAATGTATGATTAAGGAGTTTATATCGTGTGAAGATTCGTAGAGATGAGAGATCTCATCGATTGGCGTGAGATGGACGAGGGGTGCACGATTACAGTAGACATCAATTGTGAGAGATGATTTGTTTTTATCTGCATTGGAATATCAAAGTTGAGAGATGATGTTCTGAGATGGGAGATTTGGGAGGGCAGATGAGAGTTGAGAGATGGAGGCGGAGGAAATAAGATTAGTGGTTAGGGTTAGGTTTACTATGGGTAAAATTAGGGATTATAAATGTTTTATATATATCCTTGATAGAGGTGGATTGAGCTACGTTAACGACTTGGCAGCCTGAGCATAGTGCACTTGGTAGTATAAAATTGTGTTGGCTGATTTACTGATTGTGGGGCTCAAATTCTTTAATATGATTTGGTCGTGTATCTAGAGTAGCGGACACATATTAGTATATGACTGATATAAGGATTGGGCCAGATATGATTGGGCCAGATATGACTGACATTACTTTCGAAGTCGGGTATTTGTTATGTTTCGATTGAAAGTGCTTAAATGACAAAGAAAATTGTTGGTTTAAAACTCAATATTTTCGGAAAAAAATTTCGACGTTGGGCTTAAACGACAAGTTATCTAGACAAATTATCCTTATCGACAATTCATCATTGGTTCTAGTTAACGGCATTCAAACACAACACCAAAGCAAACAAAACACTTAGCGCTAAAACGATCTGATATAAGATTCACTTAAATGACAACGGCTAGTTTTGATTCTTCAAATTCAAGTGATCACGGAGTGGATTTGATATTCCTTATTTGAAGTTGAAGCGGGATTTCACGAAGGCGTCTACTTATTTCATCATCGAGCCTTCCTTCTATTTTCTACCCATTTTCTTTAAACCCAGTCTATCGATTGATGACTTGCTTGAGCGATAAAATTTATGATTGAGACCTGAATTATCTAGTTTCCAATGTCAAGGGGTGGATGGTCGATGACATGGATAACTATCATTTTTTGGGAGCTTTATTGCAGTTCTCAGTGTCACACGCAGTTGCTCGTGTGGATAATTTCAAGAGGTGTTTAGAGACTTGTTTCTGCATCGTTCGTCAATCAACAAAAGTGAAAGCTTAAGTAACAAATTTGGGGGACTATACTTTAGTCTCAAGTTTTGGATATCGGGTTTACTTCACTAGTGGTCACTACAGATAGCCGACATAATTCAAGGTTGGTAAGTTAGACAGAGATATGTAATCAGCAATCAATTCTCACGGGATATTTATGAGCTTCATAACGACAATGGTACTTCATAGTCTAAGCAAAATTTTCAAAGTTTCTCAATGACTTTCAAAACTTTTCAAGACATTTGCTTAAGACTAAGAGCTTCTCGAGTGTATGGGCGTCCACGATAATGATGCTTCCGAGAGTTCGAGATCATCATGGGGAAGATCGTGTACTTTAGAGTACTTGGATCATCTTCCAGGGGGGGATTAGTGTACATGGAATGGTATTTACTTCACTTATATGATTGTTTATGAAGTATTCTGCAGGCGTGAGAAGAATTGTTGCTGATTTCTTACATGTTACCCCAAACGGATTATCACCAAAAACTAAACGATATGAAATAGTATAGAAGCAGTATTATTTGGTGTGGTACTTCTACAAATTTCCGCTGTGCACTTAAACTGATAAGCTAGAAGATTGTTCAAACTACATCAAAGTGTCGAAATCTGCTTAAGATACGGATATTGGTTTGGGGGAAGCTGATTCAAAAACTTCGTCAAAAAGAAGTCTATGAAGAAAGTTTTTAAGACATGTTGCATGAATTGGGGGGAAGTTAATCCAAATCATGCATATTACAATTGTTCCACAACAAGCAAAGACAAACATGATTCAAGCCGTGGTACAAGTTATGAAGACAAGAAGACTTAGAAGACATCCTCAGCATTGAAAGCGCTTGGAAGACTTTATTTTGTTGTATTTGTACTTGTTAGGAACATTGTAAGTAATTCTGTGTATCTCCACGTTGGGGGAAGATTGTTAGCCCTAAAACGTGAGCGCCATTTATGGAATTACATTAGTTCAATATAGCCACACATGCAGGGACAAGTTTTTTTTAAGTTAGAATAGTTCATGTGTGTCTAGGCTATATATACCCCTCCATACTTCCATGGAGGGATGAGGATTCTCATTTATTTTATTTTGTTTCTCTCTTTACAATACACACACTACCTTCTACCTTGCTACTTTCTCTCTCTAAAATGTCTAAACACTTATTTTATCCTCCACGACCTCCGGATCCCCTCTTATAGCTTTGAATCTTATATGTTAACAAAAGTTAAAATACATTAGAAGAGGTTACTTGGAAAAAATAAAGAAGGATTAGTCACTTTCACACTGTGTTCTTGAGTTGTTTCATCAAAAACGTAAATGAAAGTAAAGGAAACACTTTACTTCCATAATCATCATAATAACACTAACTTTTCTTCCATTTCATTTTTTTTCTTTCTTGAGTAAAACACAAAAACACATCCATCTTCTGTTTCATTTTCATTTTCTTTGATTTTCCTTTGTAACACTAACTCGAGAATATAGTGTAAGATTCTTTTTCGTGTGTACGAAAATATTGGTATCTTCCATAGGTTTTATTGTAACTCTTATAGAAATGGTTGGATTTTTTAGAAGCGTAATGGTTTCGAAACTCCTTATTGCTTTACTAAGAAAATGTATATTCTTTATAGAACTGCAGTAATAACTTATCTTGGGTTTATTTCTCCATTTTCATTTTTCCATTCAATGGTTTGAGGAAGTGTCAATTAAGAAGGACTCTCCTCCTTCTAATGCCATATCTAACAGGACTTTTGTGAGGTGCGTTTTTGGAATTCATTAGATTTTCGGTGGTACCCAAAATTTTGTGTGTATGTGTGAGCTTGAGTCGGTATTATTATAGTGAATACATCCTTCCCACCTTCTTTGACTCTAGAGGCTAGGGTGGGCATTCTTCTATATGTTTATGTTATTTATTGTGTCCATGTTCCACAAGACTGATTGTTCCTTGTTTTTTCATTCGCAAAGATGGGATTGTTTGATTTTATCAAGAGTTCTGATCATTTTAAGGTGAAGACAGGGTAGAGGACTATCGCGGAAGGAGACACTTCCCTTCTAAAAGAGATAAAGGATCATGTTGTTCCTGAAAGTTTATGGACTTAAAATTAATAGTCGTGAGATAGGATCGAACTTGAGATCACGGGATTGCACACATTACGTGAAGAGTTAATTTATTTATTTATTAAATATATTTATTATATTTATTAAATCAAACCGTAGCTAACGATCGTTAAATAATTAAAAGTTAAGTATTAAACGACCGTTATAGAAGGTTAAAGAAGCTAAAAGAAGGAGTCGGAAAAGTTCTGGAAACCTCTTTTGGAGCATGTATATATCCGGCCTAAATAGAGGAGACAAAGATAAGGAGAAAAGATTTTGTGGCTTTATCTTGTTTAACCTTGGAAGAGAAGTTTTCCAAGGTGTATATAAACAAACCTAATGCCTCATTATTTTTCACTCCACATCTCTCTTTTCTCTTGCTTTAGCCGCCGGCCAAACACCCCTAATTAGGGTTCTTCTTTGATTTTCAATAAAGCTATTCTAGATCTAGTCCTAGCCCCTCTCTAGGGTTGTTGGGTAGATTTTCCATAGGCTTGGAAGCTTGGTTTGTTCGTGCTAGACTCACGGTTAACTCGCCGTATCACGTGTGTACAAGAACGTGATATAGTCTTACTTTAGACTATATTCTTGGTGGTGTTCATGATAAACCCTAGTTGCCGTTTGCTCCGTCGTCTGGTGGATCTTGCTAGGATAAAGGTATGTAACCCTAATCTTGATTAATATAATTGTGTTAAATTGATGATCTTGTTAATCGCTTCCGCTATGCGCTCTTTGATCCATATTAGGGTTTTAATAATTGTTATGAACTCTATAAACCATCAGTGGCATCGAGAGCCGTTTTAACATGATTATAATTATCAAGATCTAAAGTTTTTTAACTAATATTGATTTGTGTTAAAAATTACATGTTGTTTTTTAGGTTTTATAAAAATTAGGGTTTTGTTTTTTTTATTATTTTTAAAATCGGCTATGCCGAATTTTTTATAAAAAAAAAAAAAGTTTTTTTGTAAACCCTAAAATTACATGGTAATTAACTTTAGATGTATGCATGAATTAATTGTTATGTCATGCGTGGTTACGATCCGTAGTGATTTAATTAAATTGTTAAGTGATTTGGGTGGAATTTTGATGAATTGCATGATTAATTGTTATGTTGTGTAAATTCATGTTTCGATCCATAGAGATTTAATTGTTAAGATATGAGGGAGATCCGTGATGAACATGCATGTTTTTCATGGATCATATGTTTTATGTGGTAATTGTTACGTTTTTTGCTACATGCTTTATTTGATTCAATAAATTTAAAATTAGGGAAGACTTTTATATGTATATAAAAACCTAAATTTGATATTATTTATTGAATAAATCGTATGCATGTGGCTATTTGATTTATTTATTGCACATATAAATTGTTATTATGTGTTTATGATTTAGTTTTTTTTGTACCTACTAGTTTTCATACGTTTTATATTGATTGTATGTTGTAAACAAGGGTAATTTTTTACAAGAAAAATTAATAAGGACTAAATCATATTAAAATAAATGAATTGTTTTGAGATCTAAATTACATATGATTTGCGTTGATTAGAATTGCAATAACAACTTAACGGCCTACTCAATTTTGACAAACTATAAAGTGGGTATAACGCACCGCTGGTCATGTACCCGGTTAATGTAACACCCCCAATTTCGTTCATAACAGCGGAAGGGTCATTGGGTGTTACTATCATGGTTCAATCTCATAATCATAGAAAACGGCTCAAAACAAGTCGTTTTAATAAACATCCATTCAGTTTCATTTAAACAAGATAAAATTTCATACATGGTCCCGGATGATTCAAAAGTTTACAAACTATTATAAATGATAAAAGTTATTTGAATGGATATGTTTTAGAAAAGCGGGCCAAAACATTTCAAATATGCAAGCTTCACGAAACCGCCTTCCTCGAGTGCCTTCAATATGGACCTGAGATAAAACATGCTTAAAAAGTCAGCAAAATTTGCCGAGTGAATCTATAGAGTTTAAATTTAAATAAAGAGAACACAAGTATGAAAAATAACCTTCCATGGTTAATAATTCACTAAAAGACAATAACGTTGTACGGACAGAATTATCGTTGTTATTTCTATAAGTCTCGTGAAATTGAACGTTAACATATATTATTTCAGCCCAACACACCTAGCCAAGTGCGTATATTTCTCTTATACAATGCATCCGATGTTTCATTACTGGTGCATCACAACACCACGCGAGAGCTAGTCGCGACCGGACTGGGCGTCACCCCGATAGATCTATCCATAGTATTAGCGTTCTTTTCGATTAACAATTCACGATTCATGGGTCTTTAAGGCTAAACAAACTTATATAACAACTTTTATCTAAGCATACAATCGGGTCCTTTGTGTTCAATTTTAAAACAAAGAGGGTTTACCACAACTTCTCGTTGCTCCCATCATTTATAATAAATACTTTTCCAATAATAAGGGTTTCCACAACTTCTCGTTGTACCCTTAAATTTCAATAATTACTCTTCAAGTAAAATAAGGGTTTCCACAACTTCTCGTTGCCCCCTTTTATTTTCGTAAAACAAGCATGTTATCCCCCTCGCGGGTTTTATAAAACAAGTAAACATGTTAAGAGCGAGGCTATAGACTCACCTTAGCCAATAGTGGTAATGAGACGATCGCCGACGATTAGTGATGCCCGTTTAAACACGAAAACCGCAACCTACCAAATAAGGCGCGTTCGTAAATAATCGACTTAAGTATAAATCATACTTAAATAATATAAAAATCAAAATTATAAAACCAAGACAAATCCCGAAAAATTTAACGATACAAGTGTTATTCTATACCCTTTTTATTCAACACTATTCTTTTAAACACTTGCACTCTCGATATTGACCCGTCATAAGACGCCAAGTCAACGCAAGTCAACTTATCATTTTACTTCCCTCGGACCAGTAGTCAAGTCATTTATATAATGACTCAACACTTGAGTAAATCACCATGTCCAATGGCGAACACTCAACTCACGCCATACAAGTATTGAACTACGTGTCCAAAATACCACTCAGCATGTACACTCCAAATGTACACACCAATCTACCCTATCTACACTTGTCCGATTTCGACGAAACTTGGTGACAAACTCACACATAATATGAATAAGACTCAGTAAAATTTTCATTCAAAAATATTACTTCTAAGACCTTCTGCCCGACACATCTTCGTGTTATAAAAACCGGACAGTTTTACGTCTTTTACTTGTAAAACCATTTCGACTTATCTAAACAATTCCGTTTATAAAACCGACACTCGGGTTTGAAAATAGACTCATGACCTGAGGTTTAGCAACTTACATCAGTCCTTGAACATTTTTAAAACTCATTCTATAGTCCCCGAGATTCGATCCAAATATCGACAACAATTTTCGGATTGTGCCGATACCCGTCTCCCGGTACACGAATACTAAAAGTAGCATAACTTTTCGCTCGAAATGAGTTAGAAGCTCATTCAAGCGGCAAATCGAAGCTAAAAGAATCCTCTACAAGCCTATCCTATTAGTTTCATCATTTTCAAACAGTAAGATTTTCAAAAATTACGTTTTACCTACTGGTCTAAAATGCCTTTCTAAAAATCATACTAAAACAATTTTTCAACCCATTTTAACAATTTGTATACTCCTAATATTACCCCAATATCATCCTAACACATCTAACTAACCTATATCATCCTCAAATTCAATCAACCAAAAATCAAATATATAAAAACCATGCATGCAAGCACTCAAAATAAAGAATTAATATAATAATAATAACATAAACAAGGAATCTTACAACAATCCAAATGGATCAAACTCATGTTCATCTTCAAAATCTTTTGGAAAAATAAAGTTCTTGCATGTGGGATTTTCTTAGATCAAAATGATCACAAGAAGATTTGCAACATGGGTCTTTTCTTAGTTTTTCATGATTCAAAGTAATTTTTGAAAATCAAATGGGTTTATGTGGGTGGTTTTGTGCCGTGGGTTTCAAAGGGAGAGAGAGGGAGGATGTGAAAAATTTTTAATAAATAAAATAAGATGTGTGTGTGAGTGGGGGATTTTTATATAGTGGGGTGAGGGTAGTTTTTGCCAATAAGGTATAGTTTTGGTCCAAAAAGTAATTAAATGGTTATAAGGGTAGAAAATGTAAATATTACATTTTAAAAATATTTACACGACTCGGGTTTCGTAAAAATACTTTTTAAAAGTTAAAACGCTTCAAGAATAAATTAATATAACTTCGACACGACTTAAAACGTAATTAAATCGAAAACGTCGAAAATATTAAATATCGAGACAATCGATAATAAAACGTAAATTTTTGGGCATCCGTCGGTATCGCGATCATTCGTAGTTCTCGTCATTCGTTAAAACGTAAAATACGAGAAATAAAAATAAATATAATAAAATCATTCATATGATAAATTTGAGAATATATTATCGATACTTAATGTTCTTCTTGTCGGTCTTCATCGAAACGACATTCTTATGTTAAGTTTCAAGCCATAACCTTCTCGGTTAATCGATAATTTAAAATTCTCATTAAGATAAATTTATAATACGTAATAGTCGAGATTAAAATAACGACCCGAAATTGACGGGTTGTCACATCATCCCCACCAAATTGGGATCTTCGTCCCGAAGATCAACTTGCGTTCTTCCCCGATCGCTCGTTGAAATCAAAGAGTTAAACGTATTTTGGTCCGCGTCTAGAGTTCCATCACACATGACAATAAAAATTCGAATTCGTTTCTGTTGCCTAACTTCCTTATCGATAATATCTGCAAGCACTTTGATGAAATGCAACTTACTGTCGATTCGTACTTCATCAAGAGAGATAATAAGATCTTCGACGAGAAGAAATTTCTTTAGGTTCGACATATGAAAAGTATCGTGAATTCCTTGCGGCTTTCGAGGTAATTTAAGTTTTCATGCCATCGGACCTTCCATCGATATCATCTCGAATGGTCCATACTAACGGGGACTTAACTTCCCACGTTTTCCAAAATACATAACACCTTCTCATGGTGATAGCTTGGCATAACTTTTCCTAGAAAGCGACGTCCCGGCGCTTAATTCGCATACGATAGTCTTCAGTGTAACAGTGAAGAGTGAAAAAACAGGAAAGTCATCGTCTAAGTTCCAAAGAAAGTCAAAAGATATTATATGGTACATGTTCTCCATGATCGGACGTCATTGGACAATGCCGCCTCAAGTTCTCACAACTTACGATCACTCAACTCGATCACATACCACATAAGTATCTAAAAACAAAGGTCAAACATAAACATCAAATGTAAATCTCCGTCGTTGATCATCGATAAAACCTTGGACTAGCCCTTGATAATACAACTCGATCTCTAAAGTCTTTCCACTTGCAGTGTCGGCAACAACATACTCTTCGAAGTGAAAACGAATTTGTTAATTCCAGTCATTAAGAAATTCGGTCCATTGGCGAGAATTCACAACATATCGGGCATACCATTAAGTTCTACTCCAGTGTTCAACGTACAAAAGCGTCCCACTAATTTCAACTTCAGTGCTCAAAGTGATGCATCATATTCCTCGTTTTTAGTTCGTCATACTAGCCCCAAGAGTTTCGTCATCAAGAAAAGTCTTCGGTGACCCTTCGATAGTAGCAAGTAAAATTACAAAATCTTCACGTCCACGATAAGTTGTCGTTGATAACTGATCCTCAGTCAATCCGCAAGTACACACATAAATCATGGTGACGCTTAAGTGAGTCGCCTATTCTCGGAACGGTCAACGGTTCTTAACAATTTGTTTATAAAGCTCGCGATCATCGAGACACATTAGAAATGGTCTATTAAAACAAATCATAACTCGAGAGAAGTCCAACGGGTTACTTGTACATAGATGATAATCGACGATCATCATAATGACGACAACATCGCACGATTCTTACCAACGAAATACGAGTCGAAGGAAGACGTACGCACACCAAAAATCCACAAATCGAGCCAGACATACTTGGGCCCACTCATTTATAACTCCTTGTCTACATCAAAAGGCGTCCCTCTCCATGTATACAAGAGTTTATAAATTTACGGTTCGGGAACTTATAACTTTCTTGTTCAAATGAAAAGGCGTCCCATTCCAATTCAACAAAACGATTATAAGTCAACCTACTCAAGTATTACTACCTCTCAACACGATCATATCAAAATACCATGATAAATACAAGGTGTCAATAAACTTACATCATAATTTCCGTATTCAAACGTCCCATTCCATCTGAATAAGGAAAACACAACAATCTAAGGTCCAGTCGTTTAAAATATTCTTATTCAAATGGCCTAATCCATTTAAGTAAGACAACATTAAACGACTCTTAGTTGGGTGAGTTAAAATCTATATATCTAAATGTCCCATTCCATTTAGATACACAATATTAAGTCACTCAACCGAATGGCTACTACGAGCATATCATTGTTGTACCCAAACTATATATATTTGATTAGGATATATATATCTTAAGTCCAACATTGGCATTCTCCTTTTCGCCAATAAAACATGGTCATATAAACTCAAATCACACGTCGCATTACATAGAAGATGTCGCCTTGGATAAATGATTCTTCAAAATCATAAGAAGTAACGGAAATAAAAATATCACGTTAATCAATTACGTTTCAATATGAGATGTCCAAAAATGGCACATCACGATACGATGATAACAATCGAATTTAAACAAGTCGATATGCGATAGGTTACAAAACCATGACAATCTGCGTCATAATAATACCTCGTATTAATATAAAACTATCATTTATAATTAAAAAAATGAAAACATACCTTGTAATTCACAAGTACAAATAATCGCTAAAGATTACAGCAACATATATAATGACATATATATATAAATACTATCATTCTCGTCCATTGGCAACTCGGAGGTTTCGCTTGCAACAGTTATAGTTAAAAGATTTCAAAAATTCATTTTTGGAAAATCTTTTCGTTCTCTATAACTTGAGCTCTGATGCCAATCTGTAACACCCCCAATTTCGTTCATAACAGCGGAAGGGTCATTGGGTGTTACTATCATGGTTCAATCTCATAATCATAGAAAACGGCTCAAAACAAGTCGTTTTAATAAACATCCATTCAGTTTCATTTAAACAAGATAAAATTTCATACATGGTCCCGGATGATTCAAAAGTTTACAAACTATTATAAATGATAAAAGTTATTTGAATGGATATGTTTTAGAAAAGCGGGCCAAAACATTTCAAATATGCAAGCTTCACGAAACCGCCTTCCTCGAGTGCCTTCAATATGGACCTGAGATAAAACATGCTTAAAAAGTCAGCAAAATTTGCCGAGTGAATCTATAGAGTTTAAATTTAAATAAAGAGAACACAAGTATGAAAAATAACCTTCCATGGTTAATAATTCACTAAAAGACAATAACGTTGTACGGACAGAATTATCGTTGTTATTTCTATAAGTCTCGTGAAATTGAACGTTAACATATATTATTTCAGCCCAACACACCTAGCCAAGTGCGTATATTTCTCTTATACAATGCATCCGATGTTTCATTACTGGTGCATCACAACACCACGCGAGAGCTAGTCGCGACCGGACTGGGCGTCACCCCGATAGATCTATCCATAGTATTAGCGTTCTTTTCGATTAACAATTCACGATTCATGGGTCTTTAAGGCTAAACAAACTTATATAACAACTTTTATCTAAGCATACAATCGGGTCCTTTGTGTTCAATTTTAAAACAAAGAGGGTTTACCACAACTTCTCGTTGCTCCCATCATTTATAATAAATACTTTTCCAATAATAAGGGTTTCCACAACTTCTCGTTGTACCCTTAAATTTCAATAATTACTCTTCAAGTAAAATAAGGGTTTCCACAACTTCTCGTTGCCCCCTTTTATTTTCGTAAAACAAGCATGTTACCCCCCTCGCGGGTTTTATAAAACAAGTAAACATGTTAAGAGCGAGGCTATAGACTCACCTTAGCCAATAGTGGTAATGAGACGATCGCCGACGATTAGTGATGCCCGTTTAAACACGAAAACCGCAACCTACCAAATAAGGCGCGTTCGTAAATAATCGACTTAAGTATAAATCATACTTAAATAATATAAAAATCAAAATTATAAAACCAAGACAAATCCCGAAAAATTTAACGATACAAGTGTTATTCTATACCCTTTTTATTCAACACTATTCTTTTAAACACTTGCACTCTCGATATTGACCCGTCATAAGACGCCAAGTCAACGCAAGTCAACTTATCATTTTACTTCCCTCGGACCAGTAGTCAAGTCATTTATATAATGACTCAACACTTGAGTAAATCACCATGTCCAATGGCGAACACTCAACTCACGCCATACAAGTATTGAACTACGTGTCCAAAATACCACTCAGCATGTACACTCCAAATGTACACACCAATCTACCCTATCTACACTTGTCCGATTTCGACGAAACTTGGTGACAAACTCACACATAATATGAATAAGACTCAGTAAAATTTTCATTCAAAAATATTACTTCTAAGACCTTCTGCCCGACACATCTTCGTGTTATAAAAACCGGACAGTTTTACGTCTTTTACTTGTAAAACCATTTCGACTTATCTAAACAATTCCGTTTATAAAACCGACACTCGGGTTTGAAAATAGACTCATGACCTGAGGTTTAGCAACTTACATCAGTCCTTGAACATTTTTAAAACTCATTCTATAGTCCCCGAGATTCGATCCAAATATCGACAACAATTTTCGGATTGTGCCGATACCCGTCTCCCGGTACACGAATACTAAAAGTAGCATAACTTTTCGCTCGAAATGAGTTAGAAGCTCATTCAAGCGGCAAATCGAAGCTAAAAGAATCCTCTACAAGCCTATCCTATTAGTTTCATCATTTTCAAACAGTAAGATTTTCAAAAATTACGTTTTACCTACTGGTCTAAAATGCCTTTCTAAAAATCATACTAAAACAATTTTTCAACCCATTTTAACAATTTGTATACTCCTAATATTACCCCAATATCATCCTAACACATCTAACTAACCTATATCATCCTCAAATTCAATCAACCAAAAATCAAATATATAAAAACCATGCATGCAAGCACTCAAAATAAAGAATTAATATAATAATAATAACATAAACAAGGAATCTTACAACAATCCAAATGGATCAAACTCATGTTCATCTTCAAAATCTTTTGGAAAAATAAAGTTCTTGCATGTGGGATTTTCTTAGATCAAAATGATCACAAGAAGATTTGCAACATGGGTCTTTTCTTAGTTTTTCATGATTCAAAGTAATTTTTGAAAATCAAATGGGTTTATGTGGGTGGTTTTGTGCCGTGGGTTTCAAAGGGAGAGAGAGGGAGGATGTGAAAAATTTTTAATAAATAAAATAAGATGTGTGTGTGAGTGGGGGATTTTTATATAGTGGGGTGAGGGTAGTTTTTGCCAATAAGGTATAGTTTTGGTCCAAAAAGTAATTAAATGGTTATAAGGGTAGAAAATGTAAATATTACATTTTAAAAATATTTACACGACTCGGGTTTCGTAAAAATACTTTTTAAAAGTTAAAACGCTTCAAGAATAAATTAATATAACTTCGACACGACTTAAAACGTAATTAAATCGAAAACGTCGAAAATATTAAATATCGAGACAATCGATAATAAAACGTAAATTTTTGGGCATCCGTCGGTATCGCGATCATTCGTAGTTCTCGTCATTCGTTAAAACGTAAAATACGAGAAATAAAAATAAATATAATAAAATCATTCATATGATAAATTTGAGAATATATTATCGATACTTAATGTTCTTCTTGTCGGTCTTCATCGAAACGACATTCTTATGTTAAGTTTCAAGCCATAACCTTCTCGGTTAATCGATAATTTAAAATTCTCATTAAAATAAATTTATAATACGTAATAGTCGAGATTAAAATAACGACCCGAAATTGACGGGTTGTCACAGTTAAGGAATGAGGTGTTATGCTTCAGCGCTGACCAAATTCCCGGCTCGCCTGTGCGTCAAAATTGGAATTACCTACAGTTGTTATTGGTATAATTCTTTAAGGTTGATTTAACTACATTAATTCACATCCGAAACACAATGAATAAGGTTATTGCTTTGTGCTATAACTAAGTTCTAGAAAAAGTACGGTGTGAATTTAGTTGTGTGTAAAATCTTTAATTGGTTTAACCAATACCTCAACTTGCAAGTATATGATGAACTTTTAGTCTCAACAAAAAGTTTACTAAACGTTTTATTAAACTTATGTTATGGAGATGTATGCATGCTTCTCCATACATGATTTTGACACCAAAATCTATACCCTAAAATTTAAGTCATATGCCATCTAATTGACGAACACTTGAAGTTACAATTTTCGTCATATGAGATTCTGGACGATGTTGTAATGGAGAGAAAACTTCATGACTGAATAAGATTGCACATGAAGGTTTTACGTTCTTTAGATTAGTCGACTTAATTGAGTTACTCAGTGAGATCTGGAAACTTAAGGCATAAAGAAGGGATGAAACATGTTTACAATGCAAAATGACTTTTGGCAATGTAAATCCCTTAAATGTCTAGAAATTGCAAATTTGTTTGTCAATCATTGTTCGACAAGTTACCATCTTGAATACTTTCATTGCTAGCAGATCAACTGATGTGATGAAATTATGTCAATTTGGATTCTAGTTTTCAAGGAAAATACTATGGTTATTATTACCGGGGTAATTTTATTTTCTTGAATGGTATTATCGAAAATACTAAAATTGAATTTTGTAAATTCTTTTGCAAATGTATTGATGCAACGTTACACCGTAAACATGGTTTATTCATTTATTGATCTACAAACCGTATGGTTGAGGATAGAGTCAATTTACAAATGAATGGTAAACCTAAAACTCTTTTTCATGAGTAAAGAAGGAGTAATAAGGATTTTAGAAATGTAAAATTCAAATCCATAACTCATAGCAAATTTTAATAGTTAAGAAAAGTACATATTTTGAGTTATTAAAAGTTATCGCTAATTGGTTATAAGGCAAACTAGCATATTTGTCTAGTAGTTGTGCTTTGACCATTTATAGGCACTACATACCATTTTGGGGTTGGTAGACCTATTAAGGAAGAAATTGCATGTCAAGTCTTTCAAGTTAAAAAGCATTTGATGGGTAAGTCATCATTTACGAAGTAGAATACACTCTTAAACACTATAAGTAATTGTTGAGAATGTGTTTTTCAAAAGTGTAAGAAAGTAAACACAACACTAATTATTTTCACCGATTATGAAACATTTTCAATGTTGTCAAGTTCAGTGGGAGAATTGTGTTGTATGACTGATTTTGAGTCTATTAAAACATTCTCTAAGTCAGTGGGAGTTACAAGCTTTGTTGTCTTGGTAATAACCCATGTTATCTTTAGTATGTCCTAAGATAATTACTTTCGAATTGTTGACACTAATATCTTCAAAGATAGTTATGTACTGATTCTTGTTGATTAAGTGATTCTACATCTACTTGTAAAAAGCTAATATATGTGGCACAATCATATTTTGTATAGACGAACGTTAGACGTGATGTTTATCTTATATATGAGGTTGTTCCATGCACAAGTGGGAGAAATGAACATTGTGTGCAAGAAACAACTCATAAAGATATGATTCTCTTGTCTTTAAGATAAGAGACTAACAATCTAATTAATATTTAGATCATGTGTCAATATGATTAAAAGACTACTTAAAAGTATATATATCATTCACTTTAAGAAACGCTTGTTGTTTTGATTTAGTCATGTAAGAGCTTGGACTAAATTGTAAACACAAGGGTAAAATATCCACATGTCGTAAGATCGGGCGTGGAATGTTTTGAAGTTTCTTAAAATGGACAAATTCCTGGAATGACATAAGATACATAAAGTAATCTTATACTACTAATGAAACCTAGTGGTGTTCATATAATAGTATAGGAGTGAATTAACTTGAAAAGATGAATGAAACCTAGTGGTGTTCATGATTTACTTTAGTTATACATGTTTATGATTTATTGTATAAAGTCACAAACATAAAGTCTTGGAAGACGTATAATATAAAGTAAGACGTTAATGTATTGTCTCTATTTCACTAAAGACATATACATGTAACGTGTAATGGACTTATAACTTTTATGAAGTGACTTTGTATTAAAAGTACTTGAGTTATAAAGCATGCAAAATGGTTAGAAAATCTATAATACCATTAAGATGATTTAGTTGGTATATAGGTAAACCGAAAGATATATATTTATCTTAATATTGTTAAGATTGACTTACAATATTTCCCTAAATGAAATACATCATTGTTATGGTATGTTCATTAGGAGAATCAAAACTCTCAATTTGATGGAGATGATTGATTCAAGATAACTATATCTTCCTTTTCTTTCAAAAGATATCAAGGTTAGTATGACTTGAGCTAAGAAGATTAATAAGATACCATTATATATGGAATGTGATGAATTACATTATATCTTAAATGAAGTTCGGATTTTGCTAAACTACTTATGAAGTGGATTGTTTAGAAAATAAAGAGTATGGAACTGTCATTGTGTTTTGTAATGTCCCATATAGATAACGTTGGAGTGTTGATCTATTTTGCTATGTATTTAAAGAGTAATTTTAAGTTACTAAAAGCAAGTGGGAGTTTTGATCTTAAAAAATAAAATTACAAGATATACGATCTTCTAAAATACACTAGTAATTATCATGAGGAAGGCTTGTAAAAGCTAACTCTCAAGATAAAGGAATTTATGTCATAGGTCCGCAAGGATATCTCAGATATTTGATTTGTATGCTGAGAATTATGAGTTACAAATAATTGTTGTGATTTGTTACCAAATATTGTTTTGGGTAAACTACTCATACTATGATTGTTATAGATGTTGTCCAACAAGGTAATCAAATTTTAGATTTGGTTTATCTTAAATAGTTTGACTAGAAATTGAAGATGAGTTTCGTCAAAGGAAGAAAAACGCCAATTGTAGTGGTTTAATCTTTGTGTCGAAACTATATGGACAAAATTGTACACATATTTAATGTATGTATTGTGAATAGATTATAAGTCACATTTAAGTAATTAATTGTGATTGAGTATTCTTTCCTAAATACATTAAATATATAAAGATTTTGATGGTCATATTTTAATTGACAAATTTGGATATGTATGAACTATTTCTTGAATGACTACTTGAGAAAGCACTTAAGTAATCGAAATGAGTTTATTACTTCAAAATATAAATCTTTGGAAAAGTACAAAATGCAATTATCCATGAATAGATAAAAGCATGCATCTAGGAGATTATTCTTATGTTTATTTTGAAATCCAAGTTTGGTTTTAAATTTAAATAAGATGGTTTCTGAGTATTCCTAAAAGCTAGTGGGAGTATTATGGTTATTTTCTTAAATTATATGTGTCAAATAGACATGTAAGAAAGTGAGATTTCATTCAAATTAAATATTGATTTGGTTTAGATTTGAGATGAAACTTTGCTTTGGAGATTTAGAAAATAAGATATACATAACCTTGGAACAAATAAATTTATTTATTTATGCGGTGGAAAATACAACGTAATATGCCATGTAGTAAGTTTACATGGATATTTAGGACATGAAGAAATCTAAATCTGGTTTGAGAAATTTTCATGTGTATTGTGTTGTATTTATATCATGCTTAATATACATGATAATTTGAATATATTAATCTATTTAAGAAGTTATTAAATAACTTGTGTAATGAATATTCTGAAGGAATATGTTTGGAAATAGAATAACATCCTAAATCTTGGATCAGCTTCCATATTCTATAGATGAATAATTTGTCAATCGTTGTGCAAATTATCATAGCCAACAAACTTGAAGGTTTTGGTTGGAATCAAACATTACATAATAGATATTAAAGGTAACGTATTTATATCTTTTATGACAAGTTGTAAAACTTGAAAAGATATAATTGAGGTAACACTCAATATTAGTCATGGGATCTTTGGAGATGACATGTTGATTAAAGTTGCATTATACATTAAAGAATTAGAATACTTTGAACTTCAAATGTGTTTTTAAAGTTTAGGAAATTGGTGATCAAGGATGTTTCACAAATTTTGATACTATGTGACAATATCAAATTGTTTGGATGCACACGTACAAAGAGTTTCAATGAATTGAATTCTTGAAGAAAGTATTCTCAAAATTTCAATAGGTCAAGATTGGTTATTTTATGCTTTGCCAAACAAGTATGAATGTCATTACTAGAGGCATGATGCATGTACCAGTTTTATGCATTGATCTATTTTTAGTGTTTGGATAAAGGATGTAAGACATTATTGAATTGATGAAATAAAGATTGGATTTCGTTTATTTTTCTGTTATTTGATTTTGTATCCTATTTTACATGTTTTAATCCATGAGCATTATGATGTTTCTAAATGTCCGTTGTCGATTAATAATATGGGAATATTATTAAACTAAGACAATTCAAAATAGTGACAGAGTATACTTGAAAGTATATTGGTCAATTTTGGATGATATTTGATGGATCAAATATTGGACTTATCCCAACTATATGATTTTACTTTATGGATCTTTGTCATCAAGTAAATCATAAATAGTTATCCTTAGACCTGAGATACCAGGAAACTGTCGTGGATCTAGTGCATTTCTGTAGAATAATCTAACGCTAAACGTAACTGGTAGCTATAAGGATTATTTCCGGAAGTGTTGCAAAGTTCATAAGTTTTGCTTGTAGTCAAAATGGGATTCGTTTCCTTCAAAATTTATTTTGAAGTATAATACAGCTGGGCCCCTCGGGGGAGTAGTAAGATATTTGTGCGGCCGCACCCAAATTTGTTTTGGTGATCTTGCTATATCCGTAAACGAGAAACAGAATGGTTAATGAAAGGAATGACTAGGATCCATATCCTTATTAACGTTGTATTTGAAATGAAAGGATAATAATAATAATGATTTAATCATTAAAAGGTTTTGTCCAAGAAACCTTACTCGAGTTGTACTAGTGACATTGCTAGTGTAACTAGACGCTAGTTAATGTGATCACGATATTAGAATTTTGTCCAAGTGGGAGCTGAAAGTTTATGGACTTAAAATTAATAGTCGTGAGATAGGATCGAACTCGAGATCACGGGATTGCACACATTACGTGAAGAGTTAATTTATTTATTTATTAAATATATTTATTATATTTATTAAATCAAACCGTAGCTAACGATCGTTAAATAATTAAAAGTTAAGTATTAAACGACCGTTATAGAAGGTTAAAGAAGCTAAAAGAAGGAGTCGGAAAAGTTCCGGAAACCTCTTTTGGAGCATGTATATATCCGGCCTAAATAGAGGAGACAAAGATAAGGAGAAAAGATTTTGTGGCTTTATCTTGTTTAACCTTGGAAGAGAAGTTTTCCAAGGTGTATATAAACAAACCTAATGCCTCATTATTTTTCACTCCACATCTCTCTTTTCTCTTGCTTTAGCCGCCGGCCAAACACCCCTAATTAGGGTTCTTCTTTGATTTTCAATAAAGCTATTCTAGATCTAGTCCTAGCCCCTCTCTAGGGTTGTTGGGTAGATTTTCCATAGGCTTGGAAGCTTGGTTTGTTCGTGCTAGACTCACGGTTAACTCGCCGTATCACGTGTGTACAAGAACGTGATATAGTCTTACTTTAGACTATATTCTTGGTGGTGTTCATGATAAACCCTAGTTGCCGTTTGCTCCGTCGTCTGGTGGATCTTGCTAGGATAAAGGTATGTAACCCTAATCTTGATTAATATAATTGTGTTAAATTGATGATCTTGTTAATCGCTTCCGCTATGCGCTCTTTGATCCATATTAGGGTTTTAATAATTGTTATGAACTCTATAAACCATCAGTTCCTGGTACTAATGAGTTCATTTCCCTTGTGGATCACACCATTCATGATGAGGTTAAAGTTGCTGCTCATAAAAGCAAGAAGAAAAAACAGAAGAGAGTTGCTTGGTACTAGTCAAGTCCCCCAGTTAAGAAGGACATGACATATGTTGCTTCTATCAACGCTTCTACAAAAGAGGGAGGAACTTCTAATGTTGGGAAGACACTTGCGGCTATAGAGAATCTTGTGGATCAAAATATACTATAATGAATGTTGAGATTGGATCCTCCCCAATAGTCAGTTGTCCCTTCGTCTTCCTCAATCACTCTTTCTCTAGGGTATAAGGTTAAGAATGAGACTGATTCGGTATCGCGGGGCAATCTATGTAAGAAAACAGGGTTAGTGTATGTGATGATTCCTGGATATATAACTTAAATAGTGTTGAGTTCACTTTCCATATAAAGTATTTCGACCCTATCGGTGTCTGGGTTACACGAAGTACTTATCGGGATAATTCAAGTAGAAACACTTTGATTCTAGGCACAAGAGATCAAAACAAGAACGAAGAGGAATTGCGATTTTCTTTATGTACAAATGAACCCAATGTGACTGTTAATAAAACAGACAATAGTGACAGTTAAAACAGTTAAAAACTGAACAGATACAACCTTTCACCAATAGACATGTTGGTTGGGTTTTAATGGAAAATTAAGGTAAATCCTTAATATCAATTGGTAAAACTCGTTTAGGTTTGGGGCGCTGCCCCTTGACCCCTGCCTTGGACAAGTCTTGAGCGAAAACATATTCGCTCAACAAGTGTGCACTCCTCACTTCTCCTAACTCGTACCCGAGCCGAATATGAAATCTCATTGATCTCTAGTAAATCTCAATTAACTAAAATAATCTATGACGCTAAAATCACCAACAAATCCCCCTTTTTAGTGTAATCTTGGATTTACTAAATATATATAAGAATATATAAAAAATATAATAAACAAACATATCAAAACAAACAAATTCATAAATTAAAATGTCTTGCGCTTGATATTTCATCTTAGTATAATACACATTTTAAATACTCGAGAATCAGGGTGTCGTAACGGTTGAACCCGTTAACTCATCTAAAAACGTGAGAATATTATACACATAAGTTTCTACAACACTCTACTGTTTGTATTTGACACCATTACAAGCCATGTGTCCTTATCCATTAATGAACATATAGAAAGCCAAGTCGAAGCTTCTTGAAGCGGCAAAACTTCATGCTCACATAGGTGGTCATTTTAGTCTTGCTCCTGCATGAAATTTTTCAAATGAACCATTAAGAAGTTATATTTCAACCTAACCATCACTTGCAGGTCTGAACACATACCTTGGGAGGATAAACACATGTGTTCCGATCTCTAACTGTAACGACCCACTTTGACAAGGAGGTCGTTATGTCATAATCATGTCGTGTCATCAAAGCATAATAAAGGCATAACGTCATAAAGACATAAAAGAGCAATAGGAAAGTCGGAATCAAACATCAGTTCCCAAAATAAGCTCAACATAAATGAAAATAAAGGAAGACTAAAGGACAAAACATATCTCCAACCAAAGCATAAGTATTAAAATGCATAAAGGGAAGGACACTAAGGTAGCTCTCATCCTAAGCACATACTCTCAATGCCCAAATCTCGTCCTTTGGTACCTGCTGTATGCAATGGCGGAGCTTCTTGAGGACCAAAGGGGGTGATGGCCCTCCTAGAATTTTTTGTAGTAGTGTATTTCTTATGTCTATTTGGTGTAAAAAATTATAGTTTAGATTTTGGCCCTCTTGTTATAGAAGTATTGCACCGATGGCCCTCCCAGAGTATATGATGAAGCTCCGCCACTGGCTGTATGAGACATAAAAAGAAGATACGACTGAACAATACGCTCAATGAACGGATATAAAGACATGATAAGAATAAAAATAACATGAATAATGAATAAAAGCACCGAAAATAACGTGCATGTCCTAAGAAAAACCTGAGAGATAATCTATGAAACATAAAGGATAATTGAAATGTCATAAGTTGTATATGTGATATAAATAAATGCCACGAGCTCATATAAGTCATAACATATCAACAACGTGTGCATGAATAAATAGAGGGGCTGCCTCGTCATGCAATTAGAGGGGTGACCTCTAATAATAATAACATGGGTGGAGGGATCAGCTCCAATGTGATGGGGTGTAGAGCATACACCAAACCGATCACCTTGTACATGTAAACTTGTAAGCCTATAAAGTAAGATGCACCCATACGCCCCATAATATAATAATGCTCAAGATGTAACGTGAAGGGACGCAACAAGAAATCACTCTCATCGCGGAAGAGTCATGACACTGTGCCTCATATGTCATGGTCATGGTACCTCCACAACTAGGTGGTAATCATGTAAGTCATGGTCATGCATGTATATAGCTCGGGAAATTACGTGGTTATGAAATCAATAAAATGAGAGCATGCAAACCATGAAAAGTTTTTATATTATGAAACTAGGGAAAATAAGTGCCATAGCAAACGGGGACTCCTAACCATGCACAAAAGGAATGTCCTTAATGAAGGACGGAATATCCGTACCTTGTGTCCAGTAATCGGTGGAAGAGATGAATAGCGGAAAAGTACTACTCCGACTTCACGTGAGCTAAATGATAAAGGACGTGTATGAGTTGCTTGTTCATGGTATAAGTTACTTGTTCTTCGTTTGTGTTATTTATTCATGACTTGAGTTGCTTGTTCATGCTTTATCGTGTCTTCCCTTAATGTTATACGTTCATGTGTTCTTGATAATGTATTTCATGATTCTCGTATTATTATAATTGATATCTCCATAATTAGTAACTTTCGTTAATTAGCAGGTTTCCATATAGAGTAATTTTCCAAAAATACCAGGTTTCTATAATAGTTACTTTCCAAAATAGCAGGTTTCCATATATAGTAACTTTCCAAAAATAGTAAGTTTCCATAAATAGTAAGTTTCCGAAAAATAGTAAGTTTACATAAATAGTGAGTTTCCATAAATAGTAAGTTTCCGTAAATAGTAAGTTTCCATAAGTAGTAATAAGCTCGTTTAATATACGTAAGTAATTTACCTTGTTCATCGAATAAGCTAATTTATATAAGTCATGGTTTAATAAGTATACTAAATAAGCTAATTCTTATAAGTCATGAAGTATTAAGTCAATATTAATTTAGTCTACTTAATAAGTAACTTTAATATGTCATGAATTTATAATTAATTATTAACTAATAATATGTCATGATTTATAGTAGATTATTAATTAATAATATGTCATGAGTTATAATTAATTATTAATTAAGCCTTAAACTTGATAAGTCCTTTTTAATAAGTCATGTTAATTACGCTAAACTCTATAATGCATTTTAGTAAGTCATGTAATAATAAGCGAGTATTTAATAAGCTCATTTTAGTGTAAACTGAAATAAAAATTAAGCCAATTTAAATAAGCCCAATTTAATTAAGTCTAAAATAAGCCGAATTAAACCGATTCATAATAAGTTCATAATTAAATTAACCGGTTCAATAAGTCGAACTATTAAAAAATTCATGTAGATACGCCGTGGTTAATTATGCCCATACTTAATTAACTCAAATATTTTAATATGCCCGAAATAATCAAGTCGAATAAAATAGTAATCTAGTTTTCAATGAAAATAACTATCCAAACATCCCTTGCGTGGTTCTCGTTTTCCAAGCCAAACAAACGCCATCGAGAACCTTCCATGAGATCTCGGTTGCGTTACCTAATCTCCCCACCGAGACCAGTTACTTTCGCTGTGGCCTGATGGCTTGTTACTGCCCAGCCTATTATTCCCACCGCAGCTCTTAAGGCTTGCGGTTGCCCATGATCATTTCCCACCGAGCAGTACCCACTGGCCTTTTGGAATTTCCGCTGCCCAGCAACAACTTCCCACTGAGAGCACAAAGTTCTCGGCTGCCAAGCAACCTACGCCACCGAGAGCACCCCTTAGATGGTTCTTGGTTCTCAAGCCCAAAACAAAACAAAACCGAGCCGTAGGCTCACCCCGACAACCATGATTTCATACGTGTTTTTTATTATCTAACATTATTTCGTGTATGTCATAACCTTCTTAATTAACTGAATAATAATTTCTAATAAATAAAAACATAAGATTAAGGTTTGAGGATTACCGAGTGAGTTATGATCTAAAGATAAACAAACACGAACAACCCCGCAAGATTCAAGATCAAGATTGATGTTCCTTCCCTCTTTGCCTTGTGTGGCTGGCGGTAGTAAAGAGTGTGACAACCCCGGTTTTTGAGGTTCGTCACTTAGTCTTATTTTTGGGGTATTTTGTGTGACTATGTGTTTTATGTGATTTATGTGTTTATATGTGTGATTTTGGGGTTGAGAATGGACGAAATGAGGTACATGATTTGTAAATCCTGTAACGGGTTGGAAATGAAATGAAATGAAATGAGTTCAGAAATGAACCGCGAGAAAGTTTGGATATCATTTTTACAAGGCTTCGTGTACGTATTGTATGTTGTATGTATGTATTAAGTATAGATTATATGTTTAGGATAAGTTTTAGAGATACTTTCCATAATTAGAAACTTTTAGAAATGACGGTTAGTTCAGAAATCGCGTAGAAAGTCGAAAAAACCAACGTAAGGCTTTCGGGTTATGGTCCAGAAGTAACCCGAATGTGAGCTTTAGTTTAAGAATAATATAAGTTATAAAATAAGGTTAAAAACCAGATCCTTAGGTGCTTTGGGCTTGGTTTGGGCAGCCAAAAGAAAAGGAAGAAATAAATAACCAAAAAACCCAAAAACAGACCCAATGGACTAGTAATGGGATTAGGGGGACTTTAGGACTTAACCAAACCCATCCCATAACCAAAATAATCATATGTTTCACCCCCATAACATCTCATAGTTGAATTTTAACAATGGTGGAATTAGGTTTCATCAAAGACAATTTCTTCCTTTGATTTCTAAGGTAACATCTTCAAAACTCTTCTTTAATGTATGATTTTAATTAATCTAATCATGTAATTTGTAAAACCCGCATGCTTTTACCATGAATAGTACCTTTAAGATCGTATGTACTAGATTTAAACTTTCATTTTATAGTATGATTACGTTCACGTGTTAGAATTTTAAGTATTACGTACGTGTTAGAACACGATAAGTATTTATTACGTATGAACACACAATAATTATTCAAACAATAATTAATCACGAACATGCGATCATGAAATCATGAACGTAAATTAATCACAAGCTAATATTAATTACGTATATATATTTATTACGAACACGAATAAATATATTAAGTCACGGTTAATAATTAACTAGAACACATAAAACACGAACACGATAAAACACGAACGAACACTAAAATAATTAGACTCGGAAAAAAGTACGGGTACCCCATGTGGGGCCCCCTACCCGCGGCTACACCAAGGGGATGGGCCAAGCCCATCAAACTTTTACTAACAAGGGGTTATGGTGAAAACCTTTAGTCATTTTTCACATTACAGTAAAATTACAAAAACCCTAAAAAGTTTCTTCTCCTTCCTTCTTGCTCTCCTTTGGCCGCCGGATATAAACACACAAAAGGGGGTGTTCGTTTGATTTTTGATCTTGAATTTTGTGCAAGCATTCGTGTGTGTTCATCCTTGTTTGATCCACGCATTCGGTATACCTTTTTAATCATTTTCTTTTATGTATTGATTTAATAAATTACATAAGATCATGATGTTTTTAAAAAGCTAATTAAAAACATTATTTAAACATGTAAATGGTTAAGGGGTAAATCAAAACGAGGGATTTAGGGGTGTTTGATGTGGCCGGCGCCTAAACCGAACCCCCAAGGGGTCTCGGTTTGGCTTATGGACCACCACCGAGACCTCATGGTCTCGGTTTGGTGGTGTGGGTCCCACGGTAGCAGCAAACAAGGGGGAAACCCCGAAGTGGTTCGGGGTATGGTGTCGATTACAGGTCCGGTTCATAGTTTCTAGTCACGATCCGGTTCATTGTTTATGTTAAGGTTATGATTTTAATAATTATATGTTAACAATTAAATTAATAAAGCATGACATAATTAATTTAATAAACATGACTTAGGTTATAATTTAATTATTAGATCATGAATTTTTAACCTAAGTATATTTATTTTCTAGACTTTATAATTAACTAATTATTAAAAACCATGACTATAATTAATTAATTAACATGACTTAGGTTATATTATTAATAATTAATAAAACATGTTTTAACCTAAGTATTTAACTTTATTTAATTAAAAACATGAGATATTTAATTAAATACTTTTAACCTATAGTTTATTTAAATTACATGTAATAATTAATAAACTATACCTTATATCAATATGACTTAGAAAAATAATCAGAAAACACTTAAGATTATATAATTAGCTTATTTAACCAGCTTATATCTAACTAAGGAAACTTTCTATTTTTAGAAACTTATTTAATTAAGGCAGCTAATCTATTTATGGAAACTTTCTATTTTTAGAAACTTATCTAGTTTAAGCAGTAATTCTATTTTTGGAAATTTTCTATTTTTGAAAACTTTCTATTTTTGGAAACTTTCTATTTTTGGAAACTTTCTATTTTTGGAAACTTTCTATTTTTTTAACTTTCTATTTTTGGAAACTTTCTATTTTAGGAAACCTGCTATTTTTAGAAAGTTACTTATTATTACACAGTAAGTATAATAATACATGAAATACAAGTAATACTTAATCAGAATAGACAGAATATAAGATAAACACAGTTTAAAGCTTAAAACAATAAAACATGACATGAACGTATAAAATAAGCTAAGACATGACATAAAACCAGTTACGTATTTAGTAATCAGATACTTATACACGTATGTATTTATGTAGCATTAGTGATACCGAAGTAGGACTCTCTTCTGTTCGTCTTCTTCGTTCACTGGACATAAGGTACGGATTCCCGTCCTTTCAGTTTGGACATTCTTTCCTTATTAGGATTCCCCGTATGCAGCCAACTGTTTTCCCGTAGTATAAGTTTATATGTTTGATTTGCTTATGTTTAATTTAGAATACCTATAGCCATATACATGCATGACCAGTTTCACCTAGTTATGGAGGTACCATAACCATAACACTAGAGGCACTAGTGTTATGACTTCCCCACGGCGGAGTGATTGCTCATGGCGTCCCTTCAGCTTTTGGCCATATTATTATATTTATCATGTGGTGCATATGGGTGCATCCTAGTAAATGTTTTCAAGCAGATTACTCAGTGTGAATGTGGTGTGTGCCTTGCATCCTTCACAAGGAGCTAATCCCTCCTACCCAAAACCAGTATATTAAATTAGAGGCAGCCCCTCTAATTTGCATGATGAGGTCACCCCTCCAAGTATTCATGCACGGTGGAGTTTCATGACCTATATTGTCTAATGGTAGAATATGTTAAACAGTTTTTATAAGATAAACATAAGGCTTTTCAAACTATAAAATCAGTTTTACCAAGACTAAACCGGGTTATTCGGGACTTAGTTTCTTCCGCTGTTATATGCTTATATGCTTATATTGTTCATGCTTTATTGTAGATCCGTGCACTGAGCGTATTGCTCAGCTGTTTTCCTTTTCTATGTTCCCAAAACAGCAGGTACTCTGGGACGCTCGTAGACTTTAAGCGTACGTGCATATGGACTGGAAGCTTTCTAGCATTTCTTTACTTTATGCATTATCTTTACTTTGATACTCTTGCCATGGACATTGTTTAGTCCTTTCTTTTATAGTACTTATGTTTGTGTGTGATGAGCTTTACTTTTGGACTACCGATGTTTGATTCCGGTATTTTCCTGTTATGGTCATGAAATGTTTAGACATTTATCCTTGTATGTTTTGATGACACGCCATAATTACGCTTGACATTCCATTATCAAAATGGGGTGTTACATAATTAATCAATAGATGATAGATCTAGGGTTAGGTTAAACATAAATTCTGTATATTAATTATATAAACATGTTTAGATTAATTAGGGTTAATAATTATACATGATGTGGATAATTAATTAGACTAGTTGTGTTAAATTCGTTTTGAAAAACTGGGTAGAATTTTTGGTCCATTGTTTTGATCATATCTAGAGCTCTACCAACTTTTAAGTTTCGAATCTTATGTCCTTAAAAAGGTAATTGAATTGGATTTCAAATGCAAGAAACGATAATTGAATTGGAGGTCAGGAAGTGGGTCAAAAACAGGTTACATCAGTCAGGTGTCAAAGCAGTTTTTGGATCAGCTTGTTTACAATTTATGTTTTGAGTTGGTTAGGGTGCTTAGGGTTATAGATAGACCTTCAAACAAATATGGGAGTTAGTTTATATATTATAGAAAGGATCTGGAGTGGGGCTAAGTAAATGGAATAGGTTAAGACCCTCTGGTCATAACAAACTTTTCATATGTTCAAAATCAGTAAATTCTGGATAGGTAAAAGTATATATATATATATATATATATATATATATATATATATATATATATATATATATATATATATATATATATATATATATATATATATATATATATATATATATATATATATATATATATATATATATATATATATATATATATATATATATATATATATATATATATATATATATATATATATATATATATATATATATATATATATATATATATATATATATATATATATATATATATATATATATATATATATATATATATATATATATATATATATATATATATATATATATATATATATATATATATATATATATATATATATATATATATATATATATATATATATATATATATATATATATATATATATATATATATATATATATATATATATATATATATATATATATATATATGTATATATATATATATATATATATATATATATATATATATATATATATATATATATATATATATATATATATATATATATATATATATATATATATATATATATATATATATATATATATATATATATATATATATATATATATATATATATATATATATATATATATATATATATATATATATATATATATATATATATATATATATATATATATATATATATATATATATATATATATATATATATATATATATATATATATATATATATATATATATATATATATATATATATATATATGGAGGTCTTAACAGTAGCTTTAAGGTTGAGGCAAAATAGGAGAGTTAGCTAACACATGTAAGGTCATAGGGTTGCTTTTACAGGGCATGTTATTTTGGTTAAGGGGGTGTTCGACCCATAGTTTGAAGTATGAAAAACGGGACTGTTTTGGGTAAAATGTTAACGGGACGAGTTAAGAACTAAACTAAGTTAAGGGCTTTATAGAGGGGTGTAATGAGATGCATATGGCATATAAATAGGGTTAAGTTGTAGGAGAAGGTTAGATATCCATCATAGATTGATGAGCCATTTTGGTATGTGGTTCATGTCTTGATTGTGTACGTTTGTGTGTTTAGATTTTTGCTAGAGCGCGGATACTTGGAGAAGCTTGTTCAGGTGAGTTTCATTGTCCCATATCTTTTGATGTATTGATTTACAGATGGGAGGGAAGAGACATTGTATGGTTTTGTAACTAATGCTGTGAATGGTTTTATGGTTTCTGATGGACTTGTGTGTACATTTATGTGATTAACCGCTATGTGATTCTTGATTGTTATTGTGGTTTGACTTGGTACCAAGGGATGTTGACAAAGCAGGGCCTTGGGATTGGTTCATAGGTGTATGGGCGCCTATAGGACCATGGTGATTCGTAAGGCTTGGAGCCTTGGAATTGTGGTTATAAGGCTTGGAGCCTTGGATTTTTGGTGATTGGTTAATCTTGAATGCTAGTTGTTAATATATAATTGTAGCACATTATCCATATGTTCTTTTGTTAATGGTTGTTATTCATAGCTTATAAATGATTTGGAGTTGGAGTCTAAACCTATGGCTCTCACCAACTTTATGTTGACGTGTTTTAGTGTCTCTTTCAGGTGAGAATGTGGTTAAGCATGAGAATAGGAGTGGCTAGCTTTGGAGGCTTAGGATTGCATTTGGAGGAACCCCTTTCCTCTTAGTCTTTGTTTGATGTTTGAATAAGTGATACTTTCTTGACACCTATATGCTTACTTTGTTTATGTTAAATGTTTGTCTCGGGTAAGCGATAGGACTGTTACCTACTTTGTTTATGTTAAATGTTTGTCTCGGGTAAGCGATAGGACTGTTACCTACTTACCTAGACTCCTGCATTGTTGAGATATTGTCATGACATTTGTAATTGTGTCACCATTTTATGACATTTCTTATTTCATTTAGTTATCTCTATAGACACGCTATTGTTGTGATGATATCCATACGTCACGCCCCATATTCCACCATGGTGGGGTGTGACAGAATGGTATCAGAGACAATGGTCATAGAGAATTAGGTTGCCTAGTCTCGTAGCCTAGTCTATAGCTTAAGGGTCCTCACATATAGACGTTATAGGAGTATGTGTGCATTTGATATTAATTGATGTTATTGGTTTTTACTTGCGATGTTTGTTAAGTTTTGACTAGTATGGGTTGAACCATAGTAGTTCATACTTAGCCACGTGTTATTTTCTTTTCGGGTTGTGACTACTGCGGGTTGAACCATAATCGTCCACGCTAGTCATTGTTGTATTTTGCTTAAATTGTACATTATAGTACCTAATTTGGTACATGGTATTTTCTGTCTTTTGTTGAGTTATTTTATGTACCTGAGGTATAGTATTTTTCTTTTTATGTTTAAGTCATGTTCCCTAAGAATCATGTGGTGGTTCGAGTTACTAGAAGTAGGTGGATAGGAAGGATTTTAAGCTATTTCCACTCTGAGGGGAGACATGACTTATAATTGATTATGTTTTCGTTTTGGATTTTGTCTTTGTTGTTTTAGCTAGACTATGGATTTTTGTATACCAAGAGTTCGACTATGTTATTTTAATAGTTGGAGTTTTTGACCTTATTATTTATGTGGTTATGTGTTTAGGTGAGTTGATGGATTTATGTGTTATGTGTTGTATTGATTCTTATAAGTGTCATCATAGGAGGGAGTGTATTGGGGAAAGGGTAATTGTATAAGTATGGTGGCCAACATAGTTATACAAGTACCACAACTTCAATGGATTCCTAAGTATGATTGTATGAAAGAGGATTAATACATGCTTGTATAGTAGATGTTAGACAGATTTGAGTATATGTATCCCGATATTACCTACATATGTATGATCCCTCGCTATTATCGATTGTATCCGTAGTAGGGTTTGCAAGCTCACTTCTTTTAGGTATTCAACTTCTGTTGTGGCGTATTCTTCAAGTTTCCTATTTCACGTGTCCGTTTTAAAATGGAGTCCTTGGTGTTAAGTAATTGAAATAAATTGGGATTTCTTTTGGGATAATGAAATCTTTTGTGTTGAGTCTTACATTCCTTTTAGTCGTTATATATTGAAAAGACTTGGAAATCTACTATAGAGTTGGATAGTTGGTTGTATTCGGTAAAATAAGGGTAAGGTGTTGGAGTCGTGTTTGAAACAAGTTGTAACATAAGAATTTAAATCAACATTTATTTATTTCAAAATTCTAAAAGACTCTCTATAAAATAAAGCGAAATAAAATTTCTTTCTACTTAAATAGTTTATATAATTGATTTTAATCGATTTACGCCACTTATAATTATTTATACAAGGTTAAATTGAGTTCATGAAAATTTCACATACAATTAATTTTTTTATTTTTTTATTTAAAAGGGTTACATTAATCACTAAGATGATTCTTTAGTTTTTAAAAGGGTTAAGCCCATATATTGGCAATGTACTATCCATCGATTACACATATAGATAATCAACTAATTTTATTATTAATATAGTTATTCAAACCGACTAATGTTTTTCAATATAGGCAATATGACCTGTTAAGTTTGCCAACTTGATAATTAATTTCCACATAGATAATTTTTTACTTTTATTTACCAAATAACATAATCATCTTCTTCATTCTTATAACCCCAAATCTAAAAACATATAAAAGATATATAATAATTCTTTATTACTATTTGTTCCAAAAAGAAATCTTCTTTATTCATCAAAATCAACACCAACATCAAACCCAATTTCTTCATTCCTGTACCAACAAAATCAACACCAACATCAAACCCAATTTCTTCATCAAAATATAGATTAAAACCCAACATCAAACCTTAAACCAACATTATCACACAAAATATTCACTTTCTTCCTATCGTGACAAGCACCTCCAGGCTCCAGCCCAGCAGCGATATCCAACAAAACGTAGCAGCGACGTCCAAGAAAGAGCAGATCCATCGAGTATTACGAATAATGGGTTTTATGAAGAACAAATCCTAACAAATCTTCTATAATATTTCTTTGTAATTTTGTTTAGATCTACGAATTTGGATTATGGTTTTGCGTTTTATTAAATTTGGATGTACTGAACTTGGATCCCAGCGAGTGTTACTGAATATGAGTTTATACTTATGAATTTTTGTTATGTTTTTGCAATTTGATTTATGTTTTTTATTTGGAAATGAAGTTATCAAGAATAAAGTCAAATAGGGAAGAAGTCAACCATGTACACTTGTATCAGTCAAGAAGTTATCTATATGATGTGTTATATCCAACTAGGATAAAAAAAATAAAAAAAATGATGTGTGAGTCATTATTCATTTTTAACTGACATGTAGACGGTCATATTGCCTATTTTGAAAAACATTAGCCAGTTTGAATAGCTATATTAATAATAAAATTAGTTGATTACCTATATGTGTAATCGATGGATAATACATTGCCAATATATGGACTTAACCCTTTTTAAAACAACTAGGATAAAATTGTTTTGGTCGTAACTTATTCTTTTTTAAAGCTTTTTGAGTGATTCAAAAGGCTAAAATTATGTACTCGGAACGTATTTTTCAAATATGTGGGATGTATAGTCATGGGAGGTCAGTAGATTGGTCTAAATGTTTGTACAAGTGTCGGGTTCAAGGTTGAGTTTTGAATAGTAGTTTAAACTTATGTTTTGGGATGTTCAGGGTACCTAGTCTTTGAGTTGAGTCTTGAGATCATCTAGAGGGTTGTTTGTAGATTGTTTAAGTCACATAGATGTGGGGAGGTAAAGAAAAATATTCTTTTGGGAAAAGTCGATTTTGCGCACGATTTAAATAATATGTCGTGGGAGTTGTTTTGGTTGCCATTAGGTGTTTCTTGGATTATTTTTCGTTGTCATGGGTCATTTTGAATTGATACATGTTTTGGGTTTGAGTTTTCTTTTGAGTCTCGTGGTTTTTGACTTGTTTAACTGGTGCACGTGAAATGTCGTTAGTTATCCGTAGTTTTGATTCGTTGGTCGTGTCTGGTGGGTTCCAGATGTAGTTTTGGTTTTGTATTGATTGAGAGCATTGATATAGTCATATGAGAGAATAGTTGGAATGAACTTTGTGATGGGGAAAGAGTTAGAAGTTCGTAGAAAGACGAACTAATGTGGTCATGAGGTCTCTTAGGAGTGCCAAGGGAGATGAATAGAGATTTGTATAAAGTATGGATATTGGCACAAGTAACGCATCGTAGAGAATGTTGGAAGGGGATGTGATATTTCAAAGGTACTTGTGATATTCGTTAGGTATGAAAAATTTTCCGAAAATTTCTTAAGATTTAGTAGGTTTACCTATTATCTTGAAGTAGAACCATGAATAGAAGCAAGTAGGATAAGTGAGAGGAGTTGTAGTTAATGCCTTTCCAAGGTAATTGTTGATGGAATGATTTAAAGACAAGAGTTGTTAGAAATTGCAAGGAATGCAAGATAAAAGTTGAGTTGCTTAGTAGTAGATTGGATGTGGAAAGCGGTTGAATGGTCTGATAAGAGGAAGTATTGGTCTTTTAGAATGCGTGTAGAATTTTGCGTGTAGAACGGGTGATAGGTGTGTAAACACCCATCCTTTTTACCACTTAATTACAATAATAACCGAGCCAAAACGTGTATTTTATGTCTTTTATGTCGGAATTATGCGTGGTTTGTGTTTTTGTTGTGATTTAGGACGAAATTATGAAAAGTGGAGAAAACACGACATTTACGGGCTTTTATTGAAGAAAAAGATGATAGATGAAGTCGAGAAGTCAAGAGTGCAAAAAGAACGGAAGTCCAAGACCAATTCTGAAGATTTATCGAAGAAAAAGTCGAAAGACGGAAGTTTACTTAAAGCCGAAGAACTCAAGTCTATTTTATTGAAGAATTAAAAGACGAGTCTAAAGAAATCCCGAGCCATAAGTCATTAAAGTCCAAGATTAACAAAAGATTAAGAAGGGAAGGACTTAATGGTGCAATTAAGAAGAAAGGAAGGAGGGGAGGAAGCTTCCTCTAAACACCTTCTTAATCTCCTATATATAGCCTTCATATTCATTTCATTAGTTTTTGTTGGCTAAGTGTGACAATTAGCTCTTCCATTTTATTTTTCTTGCACTTTACTTTTCATGTCATTTTAAATACTTGTCTTGCACCTTAATTACCCTTTTAATTCCAAGTAAGTTTTTAATTCGTGCTATTTAAATTCGTGTTCTTTAATCTTTACTTTTCTTTTATCAAGTTCTTTTTATCAGTCTCATTCTACTTTTCTTTTTAGTTTGTTTAAATTTCGGATTAAGCAAGGTTTGCTTAATCCATTTGCTTATTTGATTAAAAGTTTCATCTTTTCTTTTCCCTTTAAGTTTCCATACGAAATAAGCCATAAGTTTGACAATCTTATGTGCTTATTTGGTATCTAACTTAAGTGTTTTCAAAGTTTTCTTAAAAGTTTTACTTTTTTTTTAAATCCATTTTATTTATTTTCGTCTTTTAAATTTGAAAGGTTTTAACTTTTTTGTTTATTATATCTTCCTTTTCCATTTCCTTCAAGTTTTTGGTTACTGCTTATTAGAATTAGCTTATTTAGTTTGTGTGCTTATTACGAATTTGCTATCCATCAGAAAATAAGGGTTCTCCACATTGCGACGGGGTGCATTCTCCACTTTCCGATAGTGACAGAATTGGGACAAAGGTTTGCATTCCGATCTGGGATTGCGATAGAGTACCATAACCCTCATTCCGATCTAGATTGCGATCGCACATTCCGACGGCTCCTGAGGTTTACTTAGTCGAAGTGCTGCCCAATTTTCCTAAGCGACATTCCGATCTGGACCATATTCCGATAGGTGACATTCCGATCAAGAGGTAGTATTCATTCCGATCAAAGGGTTTGTTTGGATATTCCGATATGAATAAGTGACAGGGTATTCCGATCTAAGGTTCCGATCAACATTCCAATTGAGAGGTTTGAGTACATTCCGATGGTGAGTCTGATCGGATTATATTCCAATTAGGGAGGTTTTCATATTTTAACTTGTTTAATTTTCAATTGCACATTTTTATACTTTGTCTAACTTTAATTCTCGTCACGCTTTTACTTTTCTAAGTTTTAAATATTGCACCCTTTATTTTAATTAGACTTAGATTAATTTAACGCCCTTTTACTTTAACCTCATTTACTTTAATCATCTTGCACATTTTTAATATACTACAACGACACATTTTTGTTTCACCAAAGACAGCAGAGTCACGCATAGTTAATCAATAATCAATTCGATTAGACATATAACAACGAACTTTTTACCTGGCCAAAAGCCAGATATCAACGGGGTAGGAATTTATTCGTATTGCTGCTAACAGAGGGTACAAGGAGGACGTAGTTGAAACTGCTAAGGATGTTGTATGAACGCTTTAGGTTTACGGTTATGCATTTGGTTCACCAAAGCACTAGCGGTTTTCATAGAGTCAATGAACCGAGTGTGCATGAACGTATATAAACGAGTTGTCATCGGGAGTATCGACGACATCTTGATCTACTCAAAGTCTAAGAAGGAGAGTGAGGCGAATTATGAGTTGGTTTTGGAGTTGTTAGGAAAGGGAATTATACGTGAGATTTTCAAGTGTAAGTTTTGGGATTAAGTTGACCAGGATGAGTAGTTAGAGATGGTGATATATCATGGAACCAGCAAGGGGCAAAGTAAAGAAGGATGATGAAGCGTTTTGGAGGATGAAGAGGTGGATTGGATAATGAGCCGATCTTGGCATTATCGGAAGGACTGGATGAATTCTTGAAGCATGACGATACATGGAGCAAGGATTCGGATACGTACGAGGACGACATACAAAGGCGATTGCTTATACGTTGCAGGAACTAAAGATTTAGAACAACTAGATAAGACTTAGTTAGTAGAGCTGGATTGTTAGATGTGCCTAGAATGCTAGAGGCATTTGGTGTACGAGACGTAGAGAATGATCTATACGGATCATGAACGTCTCCAACACATATTCAGTCCTCTTGATTGAACATTTGGCAAAGGTGATGGGTGGAGTTAAGTGATGAAGGAAAATTGCAAGGCCAAGTACCATCTGGGAAAGGCGAGCATAGTTAATGAGACCTGAAATAAGAGGGAGGGAAGTGATGCTGAGACAAAATTTAGCTATATGGATGACGTGTTATTAGGGTTTGGATGAAGGATGTAAGTTGAACGAGTAGTTGTCTAAAGTAGAGAATGTCTCCAACACATAAATATTTTTTTCATGTATATATATATATTTTATGTTTTGATTTGTTTAATCATATGTTTTATGTTATACTGTCAGATGGTTCTCACACGCGAACATGAACAACTCAATGCAGCAATCCAAGCTGCAATGTAAGTTTTGCTTCCTCAACTGAGGAATGACATCATGGCTGAGGTTCAAGCTGCCAACAATCAGCAGCATAACCAAGCACCTCCTCCTCCTCCTCTAGTGACATTGGCAGTATGGCTGGAGAGATTCAACAAGCTCCGTCCTCGAGCTTTCGAGAAAACAGATAGCCCCAATGAAGCTGAAAGCTGGTTGGCTCACATCGAGAAGATTTTCAATGCTATGGGTTGTGACCCCGTGTTCAAGGCGAGGTTGGCATGCTACCGGTTCGAAGGCGATGTGTTAAATTGGTGGTTAGCATTGATGCAGTCTGAGGGAGGTGACGATTGGGTGGCTGGTTTGACATGGGCTCAGTTCAAAGATAGGGTGATGGAGCAGTTCTTTCCCAAGGCTGAGCAAGACAAGCTCAAGAGGGAGTACCATGGGATCCGACAGAGAGCTGGGGAGAATAGCAATGAGTTTATGCAGTGCTTTCTCCGCTTAGCTGGTTTCCTTGGTGCAGCAGCAGGTACTCCTGAAGAGCAGGCACACCACTTTAGGTGGGCTCTTCTCACATCGGTCGCAAACAATCTGGTGTGTGCTACGTTTAACACTGTAGCACAAGTGGCCGATTTGACACGTAAGTTGGAGATGCTGCATGAGAGAGATGAGTTCGGGGAAGCTGAGAAACCCGACAAGAGGTAAACATTCGTATTCAAGCGGTGACCAATCCGTATTCTTTCCATATATGTCAATTATTCATCTCTTTAAATTGTATCTTCCAGGCAGAAAACTGGGGACCGGTCTCAGCCGGCTACTCAGCAGCCTCATCAGCCCAAGGGAAACGGTCAGACTAACGACCGTTCTGCTATGGATAGGCGTGGCGGTAATGATAATTACCGTAACAACGCTGGACACTACAACGGCAGCAGGTCCTAATACTTACGCATTTTCTTATGATTTCATGTTATAACTCATATTCTGACACTCTAGCAAATCTTCTACCAGGAACCATGGAAACGGTAGGGACCAGAACCACAGAGGTTCACAGTCTAGCCGTCCAGTTATCACTGGTATTCAATCTTACGATTATTCGCATTGTCCTTTATACCCTATTATCATGTCTCATGTAAAATGTTTTATCAGGTCCTCAGCTAGCCAGAGCACCTGCTGGAGGATATACTCATACTCTTTGCTCTACTTGCCACCGTAGGCACCCAGGGCCATGTCGTCGTAACACTAACGCATGCTTCAAGTGTGGTCTTCCTGGCCATATCATGAAGGACTGCCGTAAGGGCGAGATGGAGGACACATCAGGACATGCTGATACCAAGCCGCCTCCTACCACTGGGCGTGTCTACACGACATCTCGAGACCAGGCCAACAAGTTTACAGGTACCATCACTGGAATCTTGTATATGTATGGTCAAGCTGCGTGTGTTCTTTTCGATACGGGTGCTACTCACTCGGTCATTTCTACTGCTTATGCTAAGAACATTAGGATGCTCCCCATGCCACTAGAGAATAGACTTACTATTTCCACGCCTTTGAGGGACTCTGTATTAGTCACCCATGTATACAAGAGTCTTCCCCTAGAATTTGACGATAAGGTTCGTCCTGTTGACGCACTTCCGCTGGACATGAATGACTTTGACATGATTTTGGGCATGGATTGGATATCCAAGCATCATGCTATCATAGACTGCCATTCATATCGAGTTATCTTCGGTGATGTTAATGCACCAGAATACATTCATAACGGGTTCGTACCCGGACGATCTGTACAAATCATATCTATCGTGCAAGCGCGTGCACTACTGTCACATGGCTGCGAGGGTTACCTAACTACGGTTCACGACATGGATGTTGAATCTCCATCAATTCAAGATCAACCAATAGTGTCGGAATTCCAAGATGTATTTCCAGAAGAACTTCCGGGCATACCACCTGCACGAGAAGTGGAATTCAATATCGAGCTTATTCCAGGAGCTGAACCGATATCCAAAGCTCCTTATCGCATGGCTCCAATAGAGTTAAAGGAGCTGAAGGATCAACTGCAAGAACTTCTTGAACGAGGTTTCATTCGACCGAGCTCATCTCCATGGGGCGCACCGGTCTTATTTGTTAAGAAGAAGGACGACAGTATGCGTCTTTGCATAGACTATCGCGAACTCAACAAGATTACTATCCGGAATAGGTATCCACTGCCGCGTATAGACGATCTGTTTGACCAAATCCAAGGGGCCAAAAACTTCTCCAAGATTGATCTTAGGTCAGGCTATCATCAGCTACAGGTTAAGGAGCAGGACATCGCCAAGACTGCTTTTCGTACCCGCTATGGCCACTACGAATTTGTAGTTGTTAGCCTCAAAATATTGAGTCAACAAGAATGCTCGGTCATATGTTCATTATGTATCGTATATTAGAACGTTGTAATAGGTAGTATGTTATTCGTGTATTACGGGCTTAACTTTAAGCTAAGGTTCATTCATAAGTAACCAAAGCCCAAAAGGAAAGCCCGGCCCATTATCATATAGCCCATTATGCCACATGTAGGCAAGGCTATATAAACCTCTTCTTGCATGTAAGGAGAGGTTGGTTGGTCATTTTTTTTCTCTTAATCTAATATTTCATAAGCTAAGAAACTTCTCTCTCTTTTCTCTCTCTAGTTTCTCTCTCTAAAATTCATCTCATATCTACCTTTCTTTCTTCATTAATCGTATAGAATCATCATATATTAGGGACAACAATTGGTATCAATCGCCATGGGGTAGTTTTTGTGATTTGTTGTTGCTATTATATTGGGTTCGTGTGATTTACACCTTACATCATTCCGAATTCAAGTTTTTTCTTGTGTTTTTCGTGCTCTAAATCATCCTCTATTCATCTCTACATCTTTAATACGTGTGGTAAGATTTTGGTTACATTCGTTTGGTTTGAATCACGAATTCTAAGGTAAAAATCCATCCTTTCTTGTTGCTTCCAAGTCTCGGATTGTTTTTTGTGCTACGATCTGATTTTTGTGATTGCATAAACCCTGGAGGTTTCTACTTGCGATCCAAGGTCACGATCACCTCCCACGATCACTGAGTACGATCTGTGAGTACGACCACTCAGTACGATCTGTGATTCCGATCACTCAGTACGATCTGTGAGTACGATCACTCAGTACGATCGGTGAGTACGATCGTTGGATACGATCAGTGAGTGCGATCGTTGGATACGATCACTGGGTACGATCGTTGGATACGATAGGTGAGTACGATCAGACTGTGATCTAAGAGTACGATCCGACTGCGATCTAGGAGTACGATCTGAGTGCGATCAGACTACGATCTAGGAGTACGATCAGAGTGCGATCAGACTACGATCATAGAGTACGATCAGAGTGCGATCAAAGTGCGATCTAAGAGTGCGATGGGTGACATTGCGATGGACATCTAAACTTCAACCAGAGTGGACACGTTTTGTTACCTTGGTGAAACAACAGAAGCAGTTAGACAAGGTAAACTATCACACCCTCTTTGATATCTTGAAACAATTTCAGCATGAGGCAAATGAAATTCAAGCTGAACGAGTTGCAAAGACGGCTAATCCACTTGCTCTAGTGTCTACCACTCAAGATCATCGATCTCGTACTCCCAAGTCATATTCCATTCAATCATCCTCCCCACGATATTCCACATCATCCAAGTCTTCATTATCCACAAGATCACGCGGCAAAGAACCAAGAGCACCATCACCACCATCTGAGTCATCATCTGAAGAGAATAGTGATGAAGATCAAGCTCAGAAGAATCGGGAAATGAAACAACTATGAAGACCTACAAGAAAATCTTCAAACCCACCAACAACAATCTTCGAACATCATCCAACACAAAGAACCAATATGTTGAGAACCCTTCAAGGTATGACACACGTCGACGTGGTGAATGTCCTTCTAGGTATGATCGACATAATCCAACACATGTTGAGGGTTCTGCAAGGTATGATCGACAAACTGCCAAGTATGATACTCAGAGGATTGCTGCTGCTACTGGGAATAGGGAAATTGTTGGAACGCAAGTGGTTCAACAAAGTGGGATTCAGTGTTATAATTGCCAAGGTTATGGGCATATGGCAAAGGAATGCAGAAAGCCGAAACGGGTTAGGGACTCTAGCTATCATAAAGAGAAGATGTTGCTATGCAAGAAGATGGAAGCAGGGGTCAAATTATCGGCTGAGGAAGGAGCAATGCTTGATGATACTGATGATGAAGCCTCCGACCAACAATTACACATTACTCGTACATGGCAAAGGTTGACGAAGTTCTCAACATCACTGAAGATGACAATGGACCTATCTTTGACACTAAGCTACTCGATAAGGGACACACCACTAATGAATATAATGTGTTTGGTGATACTCATGAGCATAGTGAGCTACCCAATGCCATTAATGACACATGTATGACGGAAAAGGTTGATAGCAATACCACACCCGATTCATCAGACATGTGCAATATAGAGTTTGAGGATGATCAACATGCAAATGAGTATGATGATGAGGAGCGTGTCGCGCTTGCTAATTTAATTGCCAGTTTACAAAAAGATGTCAATGAAACTAGAAAAAGTCAAAAGCAAATAAAGAAGGCAAACACAACGCTCACTCAAAATTTTGAAGAATGCAAAGCCGCACTAATTACATCTAGTGAGACCATTGAACACTATAAAGATGAGCTTCTTCAGAAAACCAAAGAACTTGAGGGGTACAAGGGTAGTGCGTTAAAAAGTCAAAAGGACGACCTTGAAAAGAAATACAACGAAACTCTTGAGTTATTAACCAAAGAGAAACGTCAATTTAATGTTTTGTTAATGGATGAACGTCAAAAAACGTACCTTGCTACCACCAAAGTTAACGAACTTGAACAACGGCTTTCGATGGATAACACCGAGTCTGCTAGAATTCTTGATGTTAAGAAACAAGAGGTTGAAACGTTAAAACAAGATTTCAAAAGTCGACATGAAAAAGATACTGAAAAAGTAACGGAACTAGAAAAACAAGTCGAATTTTTGAAGAAAGTTGTTTGTAAAACGCATGACTCTATTCAAACCGTAAGAATGTTAGCACCTCCGTCTATGTTTAAGGGTCAAGCTAGCTTTGCAAGTCCTGATTATCTTGCCCAAGCTCAAGTTGCGAACCCGCGCATTTATATGGATGAGTCCGAATGGACCGATCCTAAATATCCTCTTGGTTATGATGAGACATCCCTTTGGGAAGAGGAGAGTAGATCACTGGTCAATAAAGAGTTTGTGAAACCATACAATTATGCTTATGAGAATAGTCTATATGGTCTTTTCACTACACAAAAACAAAAGTCTCACGAGGAATTGTTTTTCGAATGCAAACAAAGAAGAATTCAATGGAAGAAAGCTTTTGCTACTAAGAAAACAAACGTTTCTAAGTTCATCAACAACTTGCCTCTTGATGCTTCTAAAAGCAAGAGTAGGCAGACATTTGGTTTTCTACAACATTACATTGATAATATTAAATCTATTGTTGACAATGAATGGAAACAACGAGAAAATGACGAGTGGAAAAAATGAATTCCTCAAGATATAACTGTGCTTATCAAACAAATTTTAATACCGAACACGACCACATTAAAAGAAAATATGCTTGAATTTGAAAGATTAATTCGGTCTGAAATGTTTGATGATTTAAAATATGTTGAGTCTATTGAGAAAGAAATTGACGATCTTCAAATGGACAAGTCCGTTTTTTCTGATGAATATGACTTACTCTTAGAAGAATGTCTCTCCAAAGATATTTTGTGTGTTACTCTTCAATATTGTGCTGATATCGATGAATACTATGATGTTGCATGCAAATATCTTGATAAAATCAAAGAATGTGAGCGTCTTGAACTTGAGCTTTCGAAACATAAATAAAATGTTGATAAAAAGGCTTTTGAGTTACTTCAACACAAAACTGATTTCCTTCAAAAACATTGTCATTCTCTTGAACTTGCTTTGCAAAAAGACGTTGGTCATTTTCCTCATGATAATAACTTGCAAGAAAAACTTTCTATAACGTTTCGAGAAATGAAAGAACTGAATTTGGAAATTAAAGGGTTGAAAGCTCAGTTACAAGACAGGGAAATAGCGATAGCAGAGTTGAAGAAACTCGTTGCTAAGATGGGTGGGAAAATTGTGGAAACTAGTGTTAAGAAACCTGTTGTAAGACAACCCAATGCACAAAAAGTGACTAGACCCTCTGTCTTGGGAAAACCATCTGTTTTCTCTAATTCTGCATTTGCAAAACCTGCGTTTGCCCCCAAGACGGATGAGAAGGATAGGTTACCACAGAATACTCCCAAAACACATATTCGATCACCAAGCATTAAGAACACAAATGTGATTAAACCAGGGATGTATAGATTGGCCACTAAACCGACACAAAACAAAGAAAGTCAATCACCTCAAACTTCTAGAAACACTAATAGACGTGTGTCTTTTACTACAGGAGTAATCCCCACTGATAGTGTTAGCCGGCCTCAGCTTAAGACCACTCGCATGAATGAAACGGTTTGGCAAAACAAAAGTCAAGGGAAGATGAAGACAGTAGAAGACCATCCTAGGATTTTCAATGTTTCTAAGAATAAAATGTCTGTAATCGCGTGTAATGACTATTTAAATGATTCGACTTTGAATGCTTTGACTGTTAAGTTTGTTTGTGTGAAATGTGGAAAGTGTGCTAATGCTAATCATGCTATGTGTTTTTCGAATAATGTCAAAGGCGTAGATACTAGAACTAAGAAGCAACCTGCGATGCCTATTAGTGCTAGAAAACCCAAACGCAAAGTGAACCATTCTGGTGTAACCCCCCTTGAGAAACGTATTGCATCAGCCTCCACCACTAAGACCACTAGAAGCAGAATTAGGGAATTATATGAGTCTGCTAGCAAATCGTGGAAATGGTGGTTTGCTAATCAATGTCCTCCTGGATATAAATGGATGCCTAAAGTTAGGACAGAAAATGTGACAACCAGTGTTAGTATGCCTTTAAATGTTGCTAAGGACACTAATGATTCTACAATCACAACTAATGTGGTATCCAAGTTAGCAAATGCTCCATCGTGTTCTAACTCATCTGCAGGTGATACAAATAATTCTCTTCATACTGGACTCCGGATGCACGAAGCACATGACGGGGAATCTCAACCTTCTAATTAACTTCGTGGAGAAGTTCCTGGGTACGGTCTGATTCAGAAATGATCAATTTGCACCGATCCTAGGATATGGAGATATGGTTCAGGGTAATATCACGATAAAAAGGGTATACTACGTCGAAGGGCTCAATCAAGATCTTTTCTCGGTTGGTCAATTCTGTGATGCGGATTTGGAGGTTGCTTTCGGGAAGAAGACATGTTTTGTTCGTGATTATGATGGGAATGATTTACTTACCGGTACACGGGGTACTGATCTCTACACTATTTCACTTCAAGATACAACTTCATCAACTCCAATTTACTTCATGGCTAAAGCTTCCACGACTCAGGCATGGTTATGGCATCAACGTCTTTCTCATCTCAACTTTGATACCATCAACTTGCTTTCCAAGAAAGATATTGTGAGAGGCCTTCCAAGTTTGAAATTCATCAAAGATCATCTTTGTTCTTCTTGTGAGCTTTGTAAGGCTAAACGAAGTAGCTTCAAAACAAAGACCACACAAAGCTCTAAAGGAAGGTTAGATCTTCTCCATATGGATTTGTGTGGTCCCATGCGTGTTCAAAGTATCAATGGGAAGAAATATATTCTGGTAATTGTCGATGATTACACAAGGTACACATGGACTCACTTCTTGAGGTCCAAGGATGAAACACCCGAAGTTCTCATCAGCTTCCTTAAACTGATACAACGCGGTCTTCAAGCTCAAGTTAAAGTGGTTCGTACTGACAGAGGTACATAATTTTTGAATTCAAATCTCAGAAACTATTTTGAAGCCGAAGGAATTGAACATGAAACATCTATTGCTCGAACACCCGAACAAAAAGGTGTTTTTGAAAGACGAAACCGTACTTTGGTTGAAGCTGCTCGAACATTATTATCCGCTTCAAAACTACCACTATATTTTTGGGCCAAAGCCGTGTCAACTGCATGCTACACACAAAACCGCTCCTTAATTATCCTAAGACACGAAAAGACACCATATCACATATTTCATGATCGAAAACCTTCACTCAAACACCTTCATGTTTTTGGATGTACGTGCTACATTATTCGAGATGGTAAGAATCTGGAAAAGATGAAAGAGAAAGGTGATGCATGCATTCTAGTGGGATATGCAAAACAGTCTAAGGGATATAGAGTGTACAACACGAGAACAAAATTGATAGTCGAGACTATTCATGTCAGATTTGATGAATTACAAGAAATGGCACTTGAACAAAACAGTTTAAGTCCCGATCCACAAAGACAAATGACTTCCGTTCACAACCGCACGGAACTCGGAACTCAAGATCACAGCAATGAACCGTCAAGTTCAAAGCTGGTTCCAGAACATGTTCCTAGAGCTAATATGACAGTCGACACGACAACTGAAGAGTTGGAAATGTTATATGGACCAATGTATGATGAATATTTCACGAGGGAGAAACAAGTTGTATCGAAGTCTTCCGCTGTCACTCATGATAAGAATGATGATACCGATCATCGTCAACAACCAGATACAACTTCATCTACTTCAACACGGGTTGCTGCAGATTTACCTCCTCAGATTATCACTTCAACAATCGATCCTACAACATCCACAACTACTGTCATTGCTCCAGAGAACACAAATCAAGCAGGCGATGCATTATCTGACGAAGACGAATTTATCAACCCATTCGGTACACCGGTACACGAAACTGGAGAGTCTTCTACTCGCCATGTTGATCCGTCAAATATGCATACGTTCTACCAACGACATCCTTCAACACATCATTGGACCCGAGATCATCCTTTGGTTCACGTAATTGGAAACCCTTCACAGCCTGTTCGTACAAGACGACAACTCGCAACCGATGGCGATGTTTGTATGTTCGCACTCGCAGTGAGTACAACTGAACCGAAAAACATCAAGGAAGCCATGGCTGATCATGCTTGGATCGAATTGATGACGGATGAACTTCAACAATTTGAAAGACTTAAAGTCTGGGAACTTGTTGACAGACCATACGATGTGATTCCATTAAATATTCGTTGGATCTGGAAAAACAAGATGGATGAAGAGAATATGATCATCAAGAACAAAGCTAGGCTAGTGGCTAAGGGGTATGGCCAGAAAGAGGGAATTGATTTTGAAGAATCATTTGCACCAGTTGCTCGTATGGAAGCGGTCAGGATTTTCCTTGCTTATGCTGCACATAAGGGATTCACTGTCTATCAAATGGACGTAAAGACAACATTTCTTAACGGTCCTTTGAAGGAAGAAGTCTATGTCACGCAGCCGGAAGGATTCGTCAATCCTCATTATCCTGACAAGGTGTATCGTCTCCACAAAGCACTATATGGACTAAAGCAAGCTCCAAGGGCGTGGTACGACGAGCTCTCGAAATTTCTGGTATCCAAAGGGTTCTCAAAAGGTTCCATTGATCTAACTCTGTTCACTTATAAATATGGGGATGACATTTTGCTTGTGCAAATTTATGTTGATGACATTATTTTCAGGTCTACTTACCCAAAACTTTCAAAATGGTTTGAAAAAGTAATGCATAACAAATTTGAAATGTCAATGATGGGCGAACTAAAATTCTTTCTAGGAATTCAAGTTCACCAATCCCCAAGTGGTATCTTTATAAACCAAGCTAAGTATTGTCAAGAGATAATAAAAAAGCATGGTATGACTTTATGTGACCCCGTTGGGACACCATTATCAACCACATCGCTAGATGCTAACTTGGAGGGAAATGCCATCGATCAAACGAGATATCGTTCCATGATCGGTTCCCTCATGTACTTGACAGCAAGCAGACCTGATATACATCTTGCTATATGCTATTGTGCACGATATCAAGCACGACCCACTGAAAAGCACCTCAAGGAGGTTAAACGGATCTTTCGGTACCTTAAGAATACCATGCACATGGGACTCTGGTATCCGAGGGAAACCGGTTTCTTTCTAACGGCCTATTCAGATTCTGATCATGCAGGGTGTCTTGATACACGTAAAAGTACTTCTGGTGGTGCACAATTTCTAGGTCAAGATAAGCTTGTGGGATGGTCCTCCAAGAAGCATGATTGCACATCATTGTCATCAGCCGAAGCGGAGTATGTGTCTTTATCTGCGTGTTGTGCTCAAGTTCTATGGATGAGAACACAACTCACGGATTATGGCTTCCACTTTGATAAAGTACCTATGTATTGTGACTCAAAATCCGCCATAGCCATCTCCTGCAATCCGGTACAACATTCCCGCACAAAGCACATTGATGTCCGATATCACTTCATTAAGGAACAAGTTGAAAAGGGTATCGTTGAACTATACTTTGTTGGAACTGATTACCAATTAGCTGACTTGTTTACAAAAGCTCTTTCGAAAGAGAGGTTTGCGTATCTAGTTAGGCAAATTGGTATGAGATGTTTGACTCCAGTAGAACTGGAGATTCTGGCAAAGAAGCCTGCTTGATTCACCTATCAAACATCTACTTGTAAATATTTTTGAAAAAGCAAAATACAAAAATATAAAACACATAAAAGCAAAACACAAAATTAAAAATCTTTCAAAAACCAAAAATATTCTTCTCGACATGTATTTCAGTATCGATAATATGGACGTGCCTAGAAATGTCGCTCAATAACGACACGGGTGTGTACATAAAGCTCGAATGAAAGTTGTAAATATTTTTCAAAACATGTCATTTCTACTTTTAATAAAGGAAAAAGTGTATTTTGGACAATATTTCCAAACAACGGGTAGAGCAATCTATCACGGGTTGAGCTTGTCACAAAACATTCCACGTTTTGAGCTCAACACAATGGTTTGTAATCACTTTCAGATTGCAACCCAGATCTAAATTCACGGGGGATTGTACGCTTTAGTGCCCTTACCCTCAGCAAAAGAAGAGAAATCTTCTTACACTTGAGTGGACTCGTCAAGGCATTCAACGTCTATGAAATCAAGTTTATGCTTTAGAAAAACCTCTTCGCCAAAACGAAATAGGATTTTTCAAAAAGCATTGAACATAATTTATTCAACAATTTCTCAATGATTATTCAAAATCTTTCAAAAATTGTGTGTTCAACAAACTCCCATCCTCAAAAAGCGAAATGTGGATCATATCCTCACAATGATAATTCAATTGGATCAATTTTTGAGGGGGATCATTTCAACTTCATGCAAAAGACTAACACATCTTTCTCCCGGATATTTTCAAGACTATTTTTCAAAATATATTTTAATCAAATTTGGTATCTCTAATATCAAAAGATTTTATATATTAAAGATAGGGGGAGAAAATGTGATTAAAATGTGATCTTATATACGACTCAAGCACTTTAACTCTTACCTACATGTGCGAAACACTTTCGATTATCGATGCACATGTGAAGGGGGAGCTTTTCTGAAACGACAAAACTAGCAAGGTGTTAAATGTTTTTCAAACACTTTGTTAGAATTTAAAGTGGTTTTTATGGTGACGATCAAATACCCACAACATCTTTAATTCACGACGTTATTGGTGTCAAACGGGTGGTTAGGTTTAAGTCCTATGATCCAACCAGAACCGGAGGGATCTTCCCAGGAACAATCCAATAGATTATTAGAAGTCCTTAGGAAAGATGGAGTAGAATGTGAACGTAGCTGAATGCCGACTAAGTACTGATGCTAGCACTGGAACAATCACAACAAGGTGCTAGTAATGATGTCTTGGTAAGCATTGAAGGGGTTGAAGAATGAAAAAGAAATGTAAGGATAAAGGGTGTAAAGAAAGAAGCCCTCCATACAACTTAGGCAGAAACCGGGTTAACACATCATGAAGACAAACTCATCATGGACCCAGTGATGTATGCACAACCCTTTCCTAGCTACTCAGGCTTCCCTCAAAATAAGTTTGTTTTATTGTCATGGAGAACAACATGACTTCTATTGACTTTCTCACTTCGAGATAGTTGATATTGAATAGGTGGCATCTGCTCCAGCCTCCGACCACTAAAAGTGCACAAATCGAGTCTAGAGCCTAGAGATCAATCAAATCTCGTTAGGACACGCGGATGAAGATCAAGAGAGTCCTACGCTATATCCTTGTGATATTGCTAGAACACTCAGAGTATACTACTTAGTATTCACAATGATGAGTGGAAATCCTTCTAGTGTTAACATCAAACAGCACTGCGGTATGTCATATGTAAGATTCTTTATGAATTGAACATGTGTAAAAATGAAAAGCAACAGTGGTTTGATTCTGAATTGATTCAAACTCGTTTCAGGTTTCTACGCAATATCTTTATGGTCTTGCCAGAACATTCAGAGTGATATTCATTAATATTCACAGTGACGAATGGAAATCCTTCTAGCGTCAACATCAAACAACGCTATGGTAGGTGACTTGCGAGATTCTTATGAATCAAGCTTGTGTCAACTGGAAAGCAACAATGGTAAGATTCTTTATGAATCATACTTGTTCCAGGAATTTGAATTGACGACTTTAATCAAGCGGATATTTATCCAATTGATTCACTCTTTATGTTCGCAGTCTTGCTTTGAGACGGTTGAGTAAAGAGAACGGCTAGTACAGCCGCGAAACCCTATCAAGGAGATTCTTAATTAAATCTACCTATCACAGGTACGGTATTTAAAATCGTATAACGGTCTTCACCGACCGGAGGTAAAACGCTATCGATTTAGGACGAATATCAAAGCCATTCAGTCCGTGTCTATGTTTTGTCTCGAGAAGGTGGCGTCACGGTGTACTCGGCAAAGTCAAATATTCAAAAACCACATACTCATGCCTAAAGACATATTCAACAATTAATAGTGTGAGCATGTGGATGAAGACACAAGATCGCAAGATGGCAAAGACAAGTCAAGGATGATTTGAAGATCTCAAGATCAAAAGACAAAGTCGAAAGACAACGACAAAGGCTCAAAGATCACAGCATGAAGGAAAAAAGACTACTATTACACGTTCAAGACTCATTTATAGCGAGATTAGTAATCTCTACAAATTTCCAAATGACAAAGGGTAATGACCTCTTGCAAAGGGTAATGACCTCACATTGGGGGAGATTGTTAGCCTCAAAATATTGAGTCAAACAAGAATGCTCGGTCATATGTTCATTATGTATCGTATATTGTAATAGGTAGTATGTTAGTCGTGTATTACGGGCTTAACTTTAAGCTAAGGTTCATTCATAAGTAACCAAAGACCAAAAGGAAAGCCCGGCCCATTATCATATAGCCCATTATGCCACACGTAGGCACGGCTATATAAACCTCTCCTTGCATGTAAGGAGAGGCTGGTTGGTCATTTTTTTTCTCTTAATCTAATATTTTACAAGTTAACACACTTCTCTCTCTTTCTCTCTCTAAAATTCATCTCATATCAACCTTTCTTTCTTCATTAATCGTATAGAATCATCATATATTAGGGACAACAGTAGTTATGCCATTCAGCCTGACAAATGCTCCAGCAGTGTTCATGGACTTGATGAACAGAATCTTCCATGAATTTCTGGACAAGTTCGTCATTGTCTTCATCGATGACATCCTGATTTTCTCAAGGTCCAAGGAGGAAAACGAAGACCATCTTCGTACAGTACTACAAATTCTTCGCCAGAAGCAGCTGTATGCTAAATTCTCCAAATGTGAGTTCTGGTTAGACAAGGTGGCATTCTTAGGTCACATTGTATCAGTAGAAGGAATCACTATGGATCCAGCGAATGTTGAGGCCATTACTACGTGGCCGAGGCCGACGTCAGCGACGGAAGTCCGCAGTTTCTTAGGCTTAGCTGGCTATTACCGTAAGTTCGTGGAGAAATTTTCCCGCTTAGCACTACCATTGACCAAACTGATGCGGAAAGGGGAGAAATTCGTCTTGACTGAAGAACGAGAGAAGAGCTTTGAAGACCTGAAGCAGAAGCTAGTATCTGCACCTATTCTTACTCTCCCATCTGGTACGGGTGGATTTCAAATCTACAGTGATGCATCGGGGAAGGGACTTGGCTGTGTTCTCATGCAACATGGGAAAGTGATCGCGTACGCTTCACGGCAGCTTAAGCCTTATGAAGAAAATTACCCTACACATGACTTGGAACTTGCTGCAGTCGTGTTTGCATTGAAGATATGGAGGCACTACTTATATGGAGAATCATGTGATATTTTCACGGACCACAAGAGCTTGAAGTATATCTTCACTCAACGTGAATTGAACATGAGGCAGAGGAGATGGTTAGAGCTGTTGAAGGATTATGACATTAATCTACAGTATCATCCCGGAAAGGCAAATGTAGTAGCAGATGCTCTTAGCAGGAAGTCCGGAATGATCAACGGCATTAAAATTGAGGAGGAAATCATAAGAGACTTGGAGCGACTAGACATCAAGATCATGGTACGTGGGCAGCACTGTTACTGGGCTAATCTTAGAGTAGAACCCGAGTTACTCTCTAAGATCAAGGAAGCTCAGAAAGATGATGGAGAAATATGGGCGATAGTTTAGAATTTGGAGAAAAAGACAGAATTCAGAGTAGATGCAGATGGTATCGTATGGCAGGGTACGAGACTTTGTGTTCCTGATGACCAAGAACTCCGGGAAGCCTTGTTAGCTGAAGCTCATAGCTCCCCATTCTCTATACATCCTGGTTCGACTAAGATGTACCATGACATCAAGCAGTATTTTTGGTGGAGTGGTATGAAACAGGATGTGGCCACTTACGTCTCCAAATGTCTTACCTGCCAGCAGGTTAAGATCGAGCATCAGCGATCTGGCGGTCTCCTTCAACCGTTAGATATTCCAGAGGGGAAGTGGGACAAAATCACCATGGATTTTGTTACTGGTCTTCCGCCTACCAAGAGGAAGCACGATGCAATTTGGGTTATCGTAGATCGACTTACCAAATTAGCTCATTTCTTACCGATCCGCAAGGAAGATCCGGTAAGTAAACTCGCCGATATGTATAGAAGAGAGATCATGAGTCTCTACGGTGCTCCATCCAGCATCGTCTCAGACAGAGATCCTCGTTTCACTTCACGATTTTGGAAGAGTCTGCAGAAAGCTTGGGGTATACAACTTAAACTTAGCACGGCTTTTCATCCTCAAACAGACGGACAGTCGGAGCGAACGATTCAGACACTGGAAGACATGTTGAGGTCATGTGTGTTGGAATAGACGGGTGATTGGGACGATTGCATCTGTTTGGTGGAGTTTGCATACAACAACAGTTGGTACGCAAGTATCAAGTGTGCTCCTTTCGAGATGTTGTATGGCAGAAAGTGTCGCGCCCCAATCTGCTGGGACCAGGTTGGCGAGCGAACACTTGAAGGACAAGAAATCATAGAGAAGACCAATGAAAAGATCGCAGTAGCTAAGCAGAAACTTCAGGAAGCACGGTTACGTCAGAAGTGTTACGCCGATAAGCATCGTAGGGACATACATCTTAACGTAGGAGATCACGTTTTCCTTAAGGTTTCGCCGGCACGTGGTGTTAGACGCTTCGGGATTAAAGGGAGGCTCAGTCCTCGTTTCATCGGACCGTTTGATATCATTGAACGAGTCGGTGAAGTATCTTACCAGTTAGCGTTACCTCCGCAGCTTTCGCATGTACACAATGTGTTTCATGTGTCCTTACTCAGAGGGTACCAATATCATCCCCTTCACATGGTTTAGTATCCACTGGAACAGATACGTGAAGATCTCACCTTCATAGAAGAATCCGAAAGAGTTCTTGACAGACAAGAACGAGTCATGAGTAGGAAGACGATTCCATTCGTCAAAATCCTTTGGAGGAATCATACCGAGCGGGAAGCCACTTGGGAAACAGAGGAGTCTATCCGGGCTTCTTACCCTCATTTCATATTTTGAATTCGGGTATGTTCTTCTTTTCCAGTTTACTTTATCTATAATTCAGGGACAAATTATTCTTTTTAGGGGGGAAGAGTTGTAAAACCCGCATGCTTTTACCATGAATAGTACCTTTAAGATCGTATGTACTAGATTTAAACTTTCCTTTTATAGTATTATTACGTTCACGTGTTAGAATTTTAAGTATTACGTATGTGTTAGAACACGATAAGTATTTATTACGTATGAACACACAATAATTATTCAAACATTAATTAATCACGAACATGCGATCATGAAATCATGAACGTAAATTAATCACGAGCTAATATTAATTACGTATATATATTTATTACGAACACGAATAAATATATTAAGTCACGGTTAATAATTAACTAGAACACATAAAACACGAACACGATAAAACACGAACGAACACTAAAATAATTAGACTCGGAAAAAGGTACGGGTACCCCATGTGGGGCCCCCTACCCATGGCTACACCAAGGGGATGGGCCAAGCCCATCGAACTTTTACTAACAAGGGGTTATGGTGAAAACCTTTAGTCATTTTTTACATTACAGTAAAATTACAAAAACCCTAAAAAGTTTCTTCTCCTTCCTTCTTGCTCTCCTTTGGCCGCCAGATATAAACACACAAAAGGGGGTGTTCGTTTGATTTTTGATCTTGAATTTTGTGCAAGCATTCGTGTGTGTTCATCCTCATTTGATCCACGCATTCGGTATACCTTTTTAATCCTTTTCTTTTATGTTTTGATTTAATAAATTACATAAGATCATGATGTTTTTAAAAAGCTAATTAAAAACATTATTTAAACATGTAAATGGTTAAGGGGTAAATCAAAACGAGGGATTTAGGGGTGTTTGATGTGGCCGGCGCCTAAACCGAACCCCCAAGGGGTCTCGGTTTGGCTTATGGACCACCACCGAGACCTCATGGTCTCGGTTTGGTGGTGTGGGTCCCACGGCAGCAGCAAACAGGGGGGAAACCCTGAAGTGGTTCGGGGTATGGTGTCGATTACGGGTCCGGTTCATGGTTTCTAGTCACGATCTGGTTCATTGTTTATGTTAAGGTTATGATTTTAATAATCATATGTTAACAATTAAATTAATAAAGCATGACATAATTAATTTAATAAACATGACTTAGGTTATAATTTAATTATTAGATCATGAATTTTTAACCTAAGTATTTTTATTTTCTAAACTTTATAATTAATTAATTATTAAAAACCATTACTATAATTAATTAATTAACATGACTTAGGTTATATTATTAATAATTAATAATACATGTTTTAACCTAAGTATTTAACTTTATTTAATTAAAAACATGATATATTTAATTAAATACTTTTAACCTATAGTTTATTTAAATTACATGTAATAATTAATAAACTATACCTTATATCAATATGACTTAGAAAAATAATCAGAAAACACTTAAGCTTATATAATTAGCTTATTTAACCAGCTTATATCTAATTATGGAAACTTTCCATTTTTAGAAACTTATTTAATTAAGGCAGCTAATCTATTTATGAAACTTTCTATTTTTAGAAACTTATCTATTTTAAGCAGTAATTCTATTTTTGGAAATTTTCTATTTTTGGAAACTTTCTATTTTTGGAAACTTTCTATTTTTGGAAACTTTCTATTTTTAAAAAAACTTTCTATTTTTGGAAACTTTCTATTTTTGATAACTTTCTATTTTTGGAAACTTTCTATTTTAGGAAACCTGCTATTTTTAGAAAGTTACTTATTATTACACAATAAGTATATTAATACATGAAATACAAGTAATACTTAATCAGAATAGACAGAATATAAGATAAACATAGTTTAAAGCTTAAAACAGTAAAACATGACATGAACGTATAAAATAAGCTAAGACATGACATAAAACCAGTTACGTATTTAGTAATCAGATACTTATACACATATGTATTTATGTAGCATTAGTGATACCGAAGTAGGACTCTCTTCCGTTCGTCTTCTTCGTTCACTGGACATAAGTTACGGATTCTCATCCTTTCAGTATGGACATTCTTTCCTTATTAGGATTCCCCGTATGCAGCCAACTGTTTTCCCGTAGTTTAAGTTTATATGTTTGATTAGCTTATGTTTAATTTAGAATACCTATATCCATATACATGCATGACCAGTTTCACCTAGTTATGGAGGTACCATAACCATAGCACTAGAGGCACTAGTGTTATGACTTCCCCACAGCAGAGTGATTGCTCGTGGCGTCCCTTCAGCTTTTGGCCATATTATTATATTTATCATGTGGGGCGTATGGGTGCATCCTAGTTACATGTTTTCAAGCAGATTACTCAGTGTGAATGTGGTGTGTGCCTTGCATCCTTCACAAGGAGCTAATCCCTCCTACCCAAAACCAGTATATTAAATTAGAGGCAACCCCTCTAATTTACATGATGAGGTCACCCCTCCAAGTATTCATGCACGATGGATTTTCATGACCTATATTGGCTAATGGTAGAATATGTTAAACAGTTTTTATAAGATAAACATAAGGCTTTTCAAACTATAAAACCAGTTTTACCAAGACTTAACCGGGTTATTCGGGACTTAGTTTCTTCCGCTGTTATATGCTTATATGCTTATATTGTTCATGCTTTATTGTACATCCGTGCACTGAGCGTATTGCTCAGCCGTTTTCCTTTTCTATGTTCCCAAAACGGCAGGTACTCAGGGACGCTCGTAGACTTTAAGCGTACGTGCATATGGACTGGAAGCTTTCTAGCCTTTCTTTACTTTATGTATTATCTTTACTTTGATACTCTTGCCATGGACATTGTTTAGTCCTTTCTTTTACAGTACTTATGTTTGTGTGTGATGAGCTTTACTTTTGGACTACCGATGTTTGATTCCGGTATTTTCCTTTTATGGTCATGAAATGTTTAGACATTTATCCTTGTATGCGTTGATGACACGCCATAATTACGCATGACATTCCATTATCAAAATGGGGTGTTACATAATTAATCAATAGATGATAGATCTAGGGTTAGGTTAAACATAACTTCTGTATTTTAATTATATAAACATGTTTAGATTAATTAGGGTTAATAATTATACATGATGTGGATAATTAATTAGACTAGTTGTGTTAAATTCGTTTTGAAAAACTGGGTAGAATTTTTGGTCCATTGTTTTGATCATATCTAGAGCTCTACCAACTTTTAAGTTTCGAATCTTGTGTCCCTAAAAAGGTAATTGAATTGGATTTCAAATGCAAGAAACGATAATTGAATTGGAGGTCGGGAAGTGGGTAAAAAGCAGGTTACATCAGTCGGGTGTCAAAGCAGTTTTTAGATCAGCTTGTTTACATTTTATGTTTTGAGTTGGTTAGGGTGCTTAGGGTTATAGATAGACCTTCAAACAAATATGGGAGTTATTTTATATATTATATAAAGGATCTGGAGTGGGGCTAAGTAAATGGAATAAGTTAAGACCCTCTGGTCATAACAAACTTTTCATATGTTCAAAATCAGTAAATTCTGGATAGGTAAAAGTATATATATATATATATGGAGGTCTTAACAGTAGCTTTAAGGTTGAGGCAAAATAGGAGAGTTAGCTAACACATGTAAGGTCATAGGGTTGCTTTTACAGGGCATGTTATTTTGGTTAAGGGGGTCTTCGACCCATAGTTTGAAGTATGAAAATGGGGACTGTTATGGGTAAAATGTTAACGGGAAGAGTTATGAACTAAACTAAGTTAAGGGCTTTATAGAGGGGTGTAATGAGATGCATATGGCATATAAATAGGATTAAGTTGTAGGAGAAGGTTAGATATCCATCATAGATTGATGAGCCATTTTGGTATGTGGTTCATGTCTTGATTGTGTACGTTTGTGTGTTTAGATTTTTGCTAGAGTGCAGATACTTGGAGAAGCTTGTTCAGGTGAGTTTCATAGTCCTATATCTTTTGATGTATTGATTTACAGATGGGATGGAAGAGACATTGTATGGTTTTGTAACTAATGCTGTGAATGCTTTTATGGTTTGTGATGGACTTGTGTGTACATTTATGTGATTAACCGCTATGTGATTCTTGATTGTTATTGTGGGTTGACTTGGTACCAAGGGATGTTGACAAGGCAGGGCCTTGGGATTGGTTGATAGGTGTATGGGCGCCTATAGGACCATGGTGATTCGTAAGGCTTGGAGCCTTGGAATTGTGGTTATAAGGCTTGGAGCCTTGGATTTGTGGTGATTGGTTAATCTTGAATGCTAGTTGTTAATATATAATTGTAGCACATTGTCCATATGTTCTTTTGTTAATGGTTGTTATTCATAGCTTATAACTGATTTGGAGTTGGAGTCTAAACCTATGGCTCTCACCAACTTTATGTTGACGTGTTTTAGTGTCTCTTTCAGGTGAGAATGTGGTTAAGCATGAGAATAGGAGTGGCTAGCTTTGGAGGCTTGGGATTGCATTTGGAGGAACCCCCTTTCCTCTTAGTCTTTGTTTGATGTTTGAATAAGTGATACTTTCTTGACACCTATATGTTTGCTTTGTTTATGTTAATTGTTTGTCTCGGGTAAGTGATAGGACTTTACCTACTTACCTAGACTTCTGCATTGTTGAGATATTGTCATGACATTTGTAATTGTGTCACCATTTTATGACATTTCTTATTTCATTTAGTTATCTCTATAGACACGCTATTGTTGTGATGATATCCATACGTCGCGCCCCATATTCCACTATGGTGGGGTGTGACAGAATGGTATCAGAGACAATGGTCATAGAGAATTAGGTTGCCTAGTCTCGTAGCCTAGTCTATAGCTTAAAGGTCCTCACATATAGGAGTCATAGGAGTATGTGTGCATTTGATATTAATTGATGTTATTGGTTTTTACTTGTGATGTTTGTTAAGTTTTGACTAGTATGGGTTGAACCATAGTAGTTCATACTTAGCCACATGTTATTTTCTTTTCGGGTTGTGACTAGTGCGGGTTGAACCATAATCGTCCACGCTAGTCATTGTTGTATTTTGCTTAAATTGTACATTATAGTACCTAATTTGGTACATGGTAGTTTCTGTCTTTTGTTAAGTTATTTTATGTACCTAAGGTATAGTATTTTTCTTTTTATGTTTAAGTCATGTTCCCTAAGAATCATGTGGTGGTTCGAGTTACTAGGAGTAGGTGGATAGGAAGGATTTTAAGTTGTTTCCACTCTGAGGGGAGACATGACTTATAATTGATTATGTTTTCGTTTTGGATTTTTTCTTTGTTGTTTTAGCTAGACTATGGATTTTTGTATACCAAGAGTTTGACTATGTTTTTTAATAGTTGGAGTTTTTGACCTTATTATTTATGTGGTTATGTGTTTAGGTGAGTTGATGGATTTATGTGTTATGTGTTGTATTGATTCTTATAAGTGTCATCATAGGAGGGAGTGCATTGGGGAACGGGTAATTGTATAAGTATGGTGGCCAACATAGTTATACAAGTACCACAACTTCAATGGATTCCTAAGTATGATTGTATGAAAGAGGATTAATACATGCTTGTATAGTAGATGTTAGACGGATTTGAGTATATGTATCCCGATATTACCTACATATGTATGATCCCTCGCTATTATCGATTGTATCCGTAGTAGGGTTTGCAAGCTCGCTTCTTTTAGGTATTCAACCTCTGTTGTGGCGTATTCTTCAAGTTTCCTATTTCACGTGTCCGTTTTAAAATGGTGTCCTTGGTGTTAAGTAATTGAAATAAATTGGGATTTCTTTTGGGATAATGAAATCTTTTGTGTTGAGTCTTACATTCCTTTTAGTCGGTATATATTGAAAAGACTTGGAAATCTACTATAGAGTTGGATAGTTGGTTGTATTCGGTAAAATAAGGGTAAGGTGTTGGAGTCGTGTTTGAAACAAGATGTAACATAAGAATTTAAATCAACACTTATTTATTTCAAAATTCTAAAAGACTCTCTATAAAATAAAGCGAAATAAAATTTCTTTCTACTTAAATAGTTTATATAATTGATTTTAATCGATTTACGTCACTTATAATTATTTATACAAGGTTAAATTGAGTTCATGAAAATTTCACATACAATTAATTCTTTTATTTTTTATTTAAAAGGGTTACATTAATCAGTAAGATGATTCTTTAGTTTTTAAAACAACAAGGATAAAATTGTTTTGGTCGTAACTTATTCTTTTTTAAAGCTTTTTGGGTGATTCAAAAGGCTAAAATTATGTACTCAGAACGTATTGTTCAAATATGTGGGATGTATAGTCATAAGAGGTCAGTAGGTTGGTCCAAATGTTTGTACAAGTGTCGGGTTCAAGGTTGAGTTTTGAATAGTAGTTTTAAACTTATGTTTTGGGATGTTCAGGGTACCTAGTCTTTGAGTTGAGTCTTGAGATCATCTAGAGGGTTGTTTGTAGATTGTTTAAGTCACGTAGTTGTGGGGAGGTAAAGAAAAATATTCTTTTGGGAAAAGTCGATTTTGCGCACGATTTAAATAATATGTCGTGGGAGTTGTTTTGGTTGCCATTAGGTGTTTCTTGGATTATTTTTCGTTGTCATGGGTCATTTTGAATTGATACATGTTTTGGGTTTGAGTTTTCTTTGGAGTCTCGTGGTTTTTGACTTGTTTAACTGGTGCACGTGAAATGTCGTTAGTTATCCGTAGTTTTGATTCGTTGGTCGTGTTTGGTGGGTTCCAGATGTAGTTTTGGTTTTGTATTGATTGAGAGCATTGATATAGTCATATGAGAGAATAGTTGGAATGAAATTTGTGATGGGGAAAGAGTTAGAAGTTCGTAGAAAGACGAACTAATGTGGTCATGAGGTCTCTTAGGAGTGCCAAGGGAGATGAATAGAGATTTGTATAAAGTATGGATATTGGCACAAGTAACGCATCGTAGAGAATGTTGGAAGGGGATGTGATATTTCAAAGGTACTTGTGATATTCGTTAGGTATGAAAAATTTTCCGAAAATTTCTTAAGATTTAGTAGGTTTACCTATTATCTTGAAGTAGAACCATGAATAGAGCAAGTAGGATAAGTGAGAGGAGTTGTAGTTAGTGCCTTTCCAAGGTAATTGTTGATGGAATGATTTAAAGACAAGAGTTGTTAGAAATTGCAAGGAATGCAAGATAAAATTTGAGTTGCTTAGTAGTAGATTGGATGTGGAAAGCGGTTGAATGGTCTGATAAGAGTATTGGTATTTTAGAATGCGTGTAGAATTTTGCGTGTAGAATGGGGTAGGAATTTATTCGTATTGTCGCTAACAGAGGGTGCAAGGAGGACGTAGTTGAAACTGCTAAGGATGTTGTATGAACTCTTTAGGTTTACGGTTATGCATTTGGCTTCACCAAAGCACTAGCGGTTTTCATGGAGTCAATGAATCGAGTGTGCATGAACGTATATAAACGAGTTGTCATCAGGAGTATCGACGACATCTTGATCTACTCAAAGTCTAAGAAGGAGAGTGAGGCGAATTATGAGTTGGTTTTGGAGTTGTTAGGAAAGGGAATTATACGTGAGATTTCCAAGTGTAAGTTTTGGGATGAAGTTGACCAGGATGAGTAGTTAGAGATGATGATATATCATGGAACCAACAAGGGGCAAAGTAAAGAAGGATGAGGAAGCATTTTGGAGGATGAAGAGGTGGATTGGATAATGAGCCGGTCTTGACATTATCAGAAGGACTGGATGAATTCGTGAAGCATGACGATACGTGGAGCAAGGATTCGGATGCGTACGAGGACGACATACAAAGGATATTGCTTACACGTTGAAGGAACTGAAGATTTAGAACAACTAGATAAGACTTAGTTAGTAGAGCTGGATTGTTAGATGTGCCTAGAATGCTAGAGGCATTTTGTGTACGAGACGTAGAGAATGATCTATACGGATCATGAACGTCTCCAACACATATTCAGTCCTCTTGATTGAACATTTGGAAAGGTGATGGGTGGAGTTAAGTGATGAAGAAAAATTGCAAGGCCAAGTACCATCGGGAAAGGCGAGCATAGTTAATGAGACCTGGAATAAGAGGGAGGAAGTGATGCTGAGATAAAATTTAGCTATATGGATGACGTGTTATTAGGGCTTGGATGAAGGATGTTGAACGAGTAGTTGTCTAAAGCAGAGAACGCGTCAACATTTATGTTGCGTGGCTTGGACAATCATATGGAGAAAAGGAAAATAGGCTATACTTCCTACATAGATAGGAGTAACATAGAAAGGGCGGTGTAAGGATGAAGATGGTAGAGGGCATACATAATGGGGTAGAGGAATAAGTACGATCATAGTTGGGTGATACTCGATTGACTGAATAATTCATCTCATATTCTAAGAGGAATGAGAAGTCGAGTAGTTGAGAAGTTGGAAGGATTGCGTACTGATGTGATGGAATAGGAGTTTCTGCATAAAAATTAGCCTAAGAAGTATGGAATGCTTTATGAAGGATTATGGCAAGGGGATAAACGATGGGAAGTAATCATAGTATACCGTTGATAGACTAATGGTTGGTATGAGCATACCATAAGTATAATGGAGGAAGACGCCTAGAGCATTGGCTTGCGGTTTGGAGATAGTTAGAGATTGCATTTTGTTAGGAAGAATTCTTCTACAAAGAGAGTCACTAGTGAGAGGGCCGTATTCTTCACTGATTAGAATGTAGGGAATAAAAGAGGATCGCCTAAATTATTGGCTGAAGATGAGATAGAATATGGTATGGAAATTAAGATTATGGAGAGACAAGCGAGAAGTAGTATGGAGGAAGAATGGCTTGAGGGAGCAAAGGAGATTGTGTAGTGATATAGAAGGGAAAATCATTAGGTCTCGTGATAGAAAATGTAGTAGAAACTGCTGGATTTAATCCATAGAAGATGAGGTGGATCACCGTTACGGTGTGGTGAAGTTAGAAGCAGTCAACATATTGGACCGGAGTTGGAACGGAAAACTACAAGAGGTGGTGGCAGTGCTTAAGTAGAGGTTGAAAATGGCAAAGGACCGACAAGAGAGCTGTGTGGACAAGAGGCGTAAGCCGTTGGGATTTGAGATTGGGGATAAGGTTGTGCTATAGGTTTCACCATGGAAATAAGTGACGTGGTTTGGGATGAAGGGAAGTTAACACCTAGAATCATGGGTCCATTCGAAATCTTTGAAAGGATTGGACCAGTGGCTTATAGGTTGGAATTACTGGGAGACTTGAGTGGTATGCGTGATGTATTTCATGTATTAAACTTGAGGAAATGCTTAGCAAAAACCTTCTTGCAAGTACCGTTAGATGATATTAGTATGGATACGAGTCTTAGTTTCATCGAATAGCCGGTAGAGATTTTGGATCGTGAAGCTAAGACGTTGGAAAAAGTAATATACCGTAGTTATGGGTATATGGAATTTGAAACGTGGACTAGAGTTTACGTGGGAAGGGGAGGAGTTTATGAGGAACAAGTATCCTTATATATTTTCTAATGATGAACCTAAGGAGTAAATCTCGGGACGAGATTTCTATTAGGAGGGAGTGATGTGACATCCCCGGTTTTTGAGGTTCGTCACTTAGTCTTATTTTTGGGGTATTTTGTATGACTATGTGTTTTATGTGATTTATGTGTTTATAGTGTGATTTTGGGGTTGAGAATGGACTAAATGAGGTACATGATTTGTAAATCCTGGTACGAGTTGGAAATGAAATGAAATGAAATGAGTTCAGAAATGAACCGCGAGAAAGTTTGGATATCTTTTTACAAGGCTTCGTGTACGTATCGTATAATGTATGTATGTATAAAGTATAGATTATATGTTTAGGATAAGTTTCAGAGATACTTTCCATAATTAGAAACTTTTTGAAATGACGGTTAGTTCGGAAATCGCGTAGAAAGTCGAAAAAACGTAAGGCTTACGGGTTATGGTCCGGAAGTAACCCGAATGTGAGCTTTAGTTTAAGAATAATGTAAGTTATAAAATAAGGTTAAAAACCAGATCCTTAGGTGCTTTGGGCTTGGTTTGGGCAGCCAAAAGAAAAGGAAGAAAGAAATTAACCAAAAAAACCCAAAAACAGGCCCAATGGACTAGTAATGGGATTAGGGGGACTTTAGGACTTAACTAAACCCATCCCATAACCAAAATAATCAGATTTTTCACCCCTATAACATCTCATAGTCGAGTTTTAACAATGGCGGAATTAGGTTTCATCAAATACAATTTCTTCCTTTGATTTCTAAGGTAAAATCTTCAAAACTCTACTTTAATGTATGATTTTAATTAATCTAATCATGTAATTAATCAATAGATGATAGATATAGGGTTAGGTTAAACATAACTTCTGTATTTTAATTATATAAACATGTTTAGATTAATTAGGGTTAATAATTATACATGATGTAGATAATTAATTAGACTAGTTGTGTTAAATTCGTTTTTAAAAACTGGGTAGAATTTTTGGTCCATTGTTTTGATCATATCTAGAGCTCTACCAACTTTTAAGTTTTTAATCTTATGTCCCTAAAAAGGTAACTGAATTTTCTTTCAAATGAAAGAAACGATAATTGAATTGGAGGTAGGGAAGTGGGTAAAAAACAGGTTACATCAGTCGGGTGTCAAAGCAGTTTTTGGATCAGCTTGTTTACATTTTATGTTTTGAGTTGGTTAGGGTGCTTAGGGTTATAGATAGACCTTCAAAAAAATATGGGAGTTAGTTTATATATTATAGAAAGGATCTGGAGTGGGGCTAAGTAAATGGAATAGGTTAAGACCCTCTGGTCATAACAAACTTTTCATATGTTCAAAATCAGTAAATTCTGGATAAGTAAAAGTATATATATATATATATATATATATATATATATATATATATATATATATATATATATATATATATATATATATATATATATATATATATATATATATATATATATATATATATATATATATATATATATATATATATATATATATATATATATATATATATATATATATATATATATATATATATATATATATATATATATATATATATATATATATATATGGAGGCCTTAACAGTAGCTTTAAGGTTGAGGCCAAATAAGAGAGTTAGTTAACACATGTAAGGGCATAGGGTTTCTTTTACAGGGCATGTTATTTTGGTTATGGGGGTGTTCGACCCATAGTTTGAAGTATGAAAAACGGGACTGTTTTGAGTAAAATGTTAACGGGACGAGTTATGAAATAAACTAATTTAAGGGCTTCATATAGGGGTGTAATGAGATGCATATGGCATATATATAGGGTTAAGTTGTAGGAGAAGGTTAGATATCCATCATAGATTGATGAGCCACTTTGGTATGTGGTTCATGTCTTGATTGTATACGTTTGTGTGTTTAGATTTTTGCTAGAGCGCGAATACTTGGAGAAGCTTGTTCAGGTGAGTTTCATAGTCCCATATCTTTTGATGTAATGATTTCCAGATGGGATGGAAGAGACATTGTATGGTTTTGTAACTAATGCTGTGAATGCTTTTATGGTTTGTGATGGACTTGTGTGTACATTTATGTGATTAACCGCTATGTGATTCTTGATTGTTATTGTGGTTTGACTTGGTACCAAGGGATGTTGACAAGGAGGGGCCTTGGGATTGGTTCATAGGTGTATGGGCGCCTATGGGACCATGGTGATTGGTAAGGCTTGGATCCTTGGAATTGTGGTTATTGGTAAGCTTGGAGCCTTGTATTTGTGGTGATTGGTTAATCTTGAATGCTAGTTGTTAATACATAATTGTAGCACATTGTCCATATGTTATTTTGTTAATGGTTGTTATTCAAAGCTTATAATTGATTTGGATTTGGATTGTAAACCTATGGCTCTCACCAACTTTATGTTGACGTGTTTTAGTGTCTCTTTCAGGTGAGAATGTGGTTAAGCATGAGAATAGGAGTGTCTAGCTTTGGAGGCTTAGGATTGCATTTGGAGGAACCCCCTTTACTCTTAGTCTTTGTTTTATGTTTGAATAAGTGATACTCTGTTGACACCTATATGTTTTCTTTGGTTACATGAAGTCGTTTATATTTATTTCGTGTTTTAACTTGTATTCTTGTGCGTGTCATATATTCGTGATTTTAATTTCCGTGTTATGTCATGTCTTGGCGTATTAAATATGCGTAAATACTTATCGTGCATTAATTAATTATTCAAAGTGTTTATTTAACGGTATTTTTATGCGGGGCTTACAACTCTTCCCCTCTAAAAGAATAATTCGTCCTCAAATTAGAAACACGATATGGCTGAAAGGAACATACCGGATCATGGGAGGAAATGAGGATAAGAAGTCTGGATCGACTCCTCGGTTTCCCAAGTGGCTTCCCGCTCGGGATGGTTCCTCCATAGGATCTTGATGAAAGGAACAGTCTTTTTCCTCATGAACCGATCTTGACGATCTAGAATAGTTTCTGGTTCCTCAACGTAAGATAGATCCTTACGAATCTGATCAAGTGGATAAGAAATAACGTGTAAAGATACACGAAATGATACTATATGAAATAACGTGACAAGAATAATACTAGTAACCTCTGAGTAATGATACATGAAACATAGTGTGAGTGTGATACGTGAAAAATTGTGAACGTGCTAAGAAAAGCATATTATGAACGTGCTACGTGAGACATATCATGAACATGTGATAACTGAGGAGGTAACGCCAAACGATACGAGACGAGACGTGAAACGTCTGTTTGAGGATGGAAAGCTGTGCTAAACTTGAGTCTGGTTTCCCAAACTTTCTGCAACCCTTTCCAGAACGAGACGTGAACATGGATCGTGAGATAAAATGAGAACATGAACGCGAACAAGGTCGTGAACGCGAACGTGAGACGTGAATCGTAAGATGGAATAAGAACATGAATGTGAACAAAGTCATGAACGTGAATATGAACATGGACGTGAGCGTGAATGCGAACGTGAATGTGAACGTAAATCTCTATCTGAACTGATCGCTGATGGAGTACCGTGTAATCGTACGATCGCCTGCTGAAAATTTCTGCTAATCTGCTAACTGCGTAATCCTTGCGGATGGAAGGAAACGTGCAGACTAGGTCAAACAGTCGACAACGACCCATATAGCATCATGCTTCCTTTGAGTCTGTGGTAGTCCGGTAACAAAATCCATGGAGATGTTGTCCCACTTCCATTCTGAAATTTCTAATGGATGTAATAAACCACTAGCACGCTGGTGTTCTATGTTAACCTACTGGCAGGTTAGACATTTAGATACGAAAGTAGCTCCATCTCGTTTCATACCGCTTTCCCAAACATGTTGCTTGAGGTCATGATACATTTTGTGGAATCCGGATGAATAGCAAATGGAGAACTATGACTCTCGGTCAATAAGACCTCTCTTAGCGTAGGATCCTCTGGAACACATAATCTAGTGTAGGATTCTCTCCCTTACGCGTAAGCTTAGTCATGGTAAAGCTAACCGTGAGAAACTTTCAACAATTCTACGGTAGTAACCAACTAAATCCAGAAAACCACGTACTTCAGTCACAGACGTCGGTCTTGGACATTTGGTGATAGCCTCCACCTTCGCCGGATCCATGGTAATCCCTTCTGCTGAAAAAATGTGGCCTAGAAATGCCACTTTACTCAACCAGAACTCATATTTGGAAAGCTTAGCTTACAATTTCTCTTGTCGAAGAATTTGTAGTACCGTGTGAATATGATCCTCGTGTTCTTCTCTAGACTTTGAGAAGATCAGGATGTCATCAATGAACATGTCTAAGAATTCATGGAAAAATCGATTCATCAAGTCCATAAATACAACAGGATCATTCGTGAGACCAAAAGGCACACAAATTCATAATAACTATAACGTGTGCGAAAGGCAGTCTTGGAAATGTCTTTCTCTTTCACTTGTAGTTGATGGTAGCCTGATCGTAAATCAATCTTGGAAAATTACTTAGCACCCAGTAGTTGATCACACAAGTCATCAATACTTGGAGGGAATAACGATTACGAATGGTGATCTTGTTCAATTCATGGTAGTCGATACATAATCTCATGCTACAGTCCTTCTTCTTGACAACCAGAACCGATGCACTCCATGGTGATATACTCGGGCGAATAAAAACTCGTTCCATCAATTCTTGCAGCTGATCCTTCAACTCTTTTAGCTCAAAGGGAGCCATGCGATAAGGAGCTTTAGACACAAGTTCAGCTCCCAGAATAAGTTCAATGTCAACTCAACCTCGTGGATAGAGGTATTCCAGGAAGTTCTTCTGGAAATACATCCGGAAACTCGGAATCAATCGACAAATCATGAATAGAAGGGACTTCAGAATTCGTGTCATGAATGGTAGCTAGAAAACCTTCGAAGCCATGGGATAATAAAGCACGTGCTTGTAAAGCATAAATAATTTGCATATATTTTCCTGGTAGGAAACCATGATGAATGTATTCAGGAGCCTGACCATCACCGAATATGACCCGATATGAATGGCAATCAATCATAGCGCGATGTGCTGCTAACCAGTCCATACCCAGAATCATATCGAACTCGCACATGTCCAAGGGAAGTGCGTTAACAAGACGAATCTTGTCATCAAACTGTAAAGGGAGATCTCTATACACATGGGTAATATGATTAGAGTCTTTTATAGGCGTGGATATACATAATTCATTATCAAGTAAGGTAGGTGTCATATCAATACGTGAAGCAAACGTGGTAGATATTACTGAATGGGTTTCGCCCGTATCAAACAGAGCGAACACTGCGTGTCCAAACATGAATAATACGCAAGTGATGGTACCTGAAATTTTAGTGGCCTAATCCACACGTGGCACAACAGGATGGGTATACCCCTTGGAGGGTACCCTGAATTACCGAGGGCCTGGTTTAGAAGATATACGTGATTCATGTGTCTTGACTCGTCTCTTGGAAAAATATACGTGTGACATGTGTCTTGACTGGTGTCTTGACATGTGTCTTCAGAAAATATATGTGAGACATGTTTCTTGACTGGTGTCTTGACATGTGTCTTCAGAAAATATACGTGAGACATGTGTCTTGAGGAATATACGTGAGACATGTTTCTTGACTTGCTATCTTGACATGTGTCTTGAGATGTGAAAACCAATAAAGTTGAAAATTTTGGTTATAATACCATAATTGGCAAATCGGTTAGACTGCTGACCCTTGTATTTCCGGTCACGTCCGTTACCGGAGTTTCTGTTGTTATTGCCAGAGTAGTTGTTGTCACGATAGTTGTCACTATCGCCTTGCCTATCAGCTCCATGACAGTCATTATTCTGACCGTGATTCATGTAACTATTTTACTGAGTTGCCGGCTAGTACCGGTTCCCACTCTTATGCCTGAAAATAAAATTGAGTGACGTGTGACATGTAAGTAAGAAGGCAAGGACATGGAATGGGATGGTAACGTCTGGTGGATGAAGTATATTTCTTGTCTGTCGCTCCGGTCCATCATACTCATCTCTGTTCCGTAGAATCTCCAAGCTACGAGCAGCATCATTAACTTGAGCAACCTTGGTAAATGGAATGCACAAGCGACGATCGAAAGTCGACTTACGAATACACGTGGAATATTATAAATGGAATACACATGGAATATGGTAAATGAAATACGTATGGAATACACATGAGATGATTGGTATAAGCGTTAACTGTAACACCCCCAAATTTATACAACTCAGTACAGCGGAAGACTAGTTGGTGTTACGGGATAGCACATTGCTCACATCATAGACAATGCATAAAAATCGCGTCGTTTATTTATAAAGCATTTCCATTCAATAATATCAAAGTTACATCGGTCCCAAGTCATTACATTACATACAAAGTTTTACAAAGTATTTGAATGGAAAAATATTATTTAGGTGTGGGCCATGAATTCTTGTCGTCTTCCCGAGAATTACCTTCAAGTACCTGAGATAAAACATGTTAAAAGAAAAGGTCAGCGATAACGCGGAGTGAATTCATAGAGTTTAATAAAATCTATCAATATAATATCAGTATAAAAATTATTACTGGAAATCATTTTGTACAAATCATTGTAATAGGCCATAAAATAGCCAAAATCATTTTATACAAATCTTTATCAAAATCATAATATAGGCATTTGCCTTAAAAATCATTATACGAATCATTGTCGTTAAAAACACCATACAATACGTTTTGCAACGTTGTATAGATTAAATAAAAACCATTATATGAATATGGTTATAAAAAAAAACCAAAACACAAACATAATATCAATAGTATGACCCAGTATTGCTAGTCAGGCAATATATCGTAATTCGGAGCGTCTAGTAGTATTTCGTTAGTTTTTGGATTATTATAAGCCGCATGACATTGTTACCTTACTAAACCAACAACGGGTAGCTAACCCGATACCAATTTTGCCCATCTAAAGTAGCGTGTCGTCACAAAGGTCACGCTATTGAAATCTTCTCATACATAAATTCGCTTACCAATCAATGTGGCACGACGGGGATCAACCGTCAAGGCGCGAACTGGGGTGATCGTCCCCAAATAGTACTATTAAATGCATAAGCGTCTACCAAATCCCGGTAGTTCACAATTCATGCTAATGGGACTTTTAGTGACATAACCTAACTTTAATAATCCATTTTATTTCATCTATCGGGTCCATTAATCATTTATCGGGTCATACAATCGGGTCATTCAATCATTCGGGTCCAAAATCAATAAACAAACAATCGGGACAAATGGTGTCCAAAATTTTATAAAAACTAACATGTTATCTCCCTCGCGGGTTTATAAAGCATTTATAAAACATTTAAAAGAGTGCGAGGCTATGAACTCACGCTGATGTGGGAAGGTGGGTTATCGGCAATTCGGACGTACGGTACGTGCTTCAATCACGGAAACCTAGACAAATAATACTTGTCTTAGACTCATGTCCAATGACTTTATAAAAATAACAATTATGTATACATATGATGATTTTATATACATGATGATCAAGTGGGTTTACATGTTCTCGTTTACTCATTTTAGTGTTATATGTCGATAACGTTTATACTAGTTTTCTAGTTTTACCTATTTACGTGTTTTAGGTCCAATAAGCCTATTATAAGTTTATTAACTTGTATTAATCCATGTTATACTTATATTATCAGTAGTTAAACTTTACAAGTTGGGCCCAAATGGTTTAAGCCCAATAAGTTCTTTTTATGAGTGTTTATCTCATTTAGTCCAATATGCTTAATTAGCTCGTAAATGTCCGTATTTCTTATAGTTCGGGTCTTATCGGTTTTTACTTGTTATATATGTTTATATATCAGTATATGAATTTTATAAATTTTACATTAGACGGGTCCAACCGTCTAAGTTTTATTTAACAAAAACGTTAATTTTACTGTAATAGCCGAAAAAGTCGTAAAAATCATGTTTATAGTTTTCTAACTTATAAAACTTAACAAGTTACCATTTTTATAAAATGTCCACTTATTTAACCTTTTACATACTTATATAAATAAAATCCATAAGTTAGTGGGTTTTTATTTTTCATTTTATACAATATAATTTTGAGTGCTTATATAATAATAATAAACATTAATTCTCAAAATCTGATTTTTATTTTCATCTTCACCAAAACTGCCATATCTAGAGTTCTATATGGAGATAGAAGCTCAAATTTTTATCACATAAACTACATGATATGTGCTCCATTTAACTCTTCTATAGCTACTGTTGAATCATCTTCTAAGTATTTTCTAAAAGTCGTCCAAAACAGTAAACTCAGATTGGTACTCTAAACTTGTTTTGATCATATCTCACTCATTACAATGATTCCATTGCATGGACAACTCTCACATGTGTACAAGACCCATAGCTTACTGTAAATCCATTAATCTATGCCATTTTTATCAGTTCATCATTTGATTCTTTACTGTTTTATACAGCCAACAAATTTAAACAAGATTTTAGCCTTGTTTCTTATAGTCTTTCATCTTTTTAAGCATGTTTATCAACAACAAATCCCCACACAACACTTTTATCATCATATAATCATCATATACATATACAATAGGAAATAAAATACATGTTTACATAATCAAATTAACAAGAAGATGAGGAGGACAATCTTTATACCACCAACTTGATGTAGGTTATGAGTTTGACATGGTTTTGGATGGAGAAACTTATGATGCACCAAGACCACCTTCATGACCACCAATCTTCATAAACTCCTTGTGGAAAATCAGCCATAATACTCCATAGAAACTCCTCCTTGAATGTTATAACTTTCACCAATCAATAGGGCTTCAAAAGGACTTCAACATGTATATGAATAACATGGGATTTTGTGGTTAATTTTGATCAAATGAGGGTGTTCTTAGGGAGGATGGGACGAACTAGGTGAGGGAGTTGAGAGGATTTTGAGGGTGGTTTGCATGAGTGAAAATGGTGGTTGTGAGTAGCTAGTTGTTTTTGTGGGATGAGTGGAAGAAACTAGCTTAAGTGTTAAGCTAGTGCTTACACTTGTAAGCTACAAGTTAACATGATGCCACATCTTTGATGTGGTGTCATGTTGTGCCATCCCATGTGTATTAGTGGGGTGGGATAATGTATTTTGTCCCACCTCACTAATTTACGGGTATTCCTCGATTCTAGTTTCCTCTATTTGCGTGCCCTCGGGTCGTTTCACGAAAAACGTTTTTATAAATTATTAATCAACGACACAAAACAAATCCAATAAAAATTGTCTCATCAAAAACGGAGTTCAAAAACGTAAATACGTAATCCTAAGGTTTCCGGTTTAGTCGTAAAGGACGTTAAATTAAAATCGTAAGTCCTAATCTCTTCTCGTAAATTTGTGAGTTTATGAACCAACTCAAATTTAAAACTCCAAAATAATATTTACGGATAAATTTATTTTCTGAAATGTCGGACTGTCACCAAAGACGGTGCATGTAAACGTAAGCACGTAACGTAGAATCCTCCGGTTTAGACGTAGTCGATGCTACTTCAAGACGTAAATCCAAATTTCTTCCCAAAAATAAGTGAGTTCATAATGTAACATTAAAATAATGTTTTCAAATAAACATTGAGAATAAAATATCAACCATAAATTGACGGATTGTCACAGCATTTACCCCTAAACAGGATCTTTGTCCTCAAAGATCATCTTACTACTCGCTTCTTATAGAGTTAAAGCCATGTGGGTATTTCCTCCACATTTGGTCTTTTCTCACAAGTGTAATCCATTATAATACGCGAGTTTCATCAAACATAACTACGGGAATAAGATCAGGCTAAATGTTGACTTACTTTCTCTATCCATGATGTTCACGGATTTCTGATGAATGAAACTTTTCGCCGATCTAAGCTTTACTAAGAACAATCAGATTTTCACTTGATAGATATTCCATCAAGTTCGATTTACGAAACATAATTCACGCAGTTCTTGAAGTCCTAGGGTAGATCCAGCTTATATGCCTTTCAATCCCAACTTTTACATCATCTCAATGGTCCCATACAACGGGGACTTATATCCCATGATTTGTCAGATCATGAATTCATTTTTCCAAGGTTAAAAATTGTGGCATAACTTCGCTACCCATTTGGCACTTCAAGATCTACATTTCATATTCACATAACCTCTTGCCCACTACCGGCTGTCAATAATCAGATCCTAATTTCAAAAATCATTTCAGATCTCGCGGGTCGGGTATTTTGTAAGGTTAGGTTCGCCATCATAGGAAACCTTAAACCTAAAAGACATGTCCAACTCACTATGGGTGTATGTCGGATGTCTCCGTCTCAACTCTTGCTTACAGATGCTCTAAGATTTAGATCCTAACAAGATTAGGTCTCGATCCTAATACGATAGTTATCAAGGATAATCTCTCCAAAGGAAAACGATTATACTGTCTATTACCAAAGGTCAATCATTCAAACATAAAACAGCACTTATATTACTTTGTATCGTTACTTTACCTTGTCCCTTCGATTGGGGTGGTACATAGTACTCTCATCAAGGTTCGTTCTCAATGATTTCTGAGCAAATCTCTAGAAATTCGATGCGAAGCGAGGATCTTGATAAATATGTTCGATACAGGCACACTATGTTTACATAACTCTTTTGCATTTATCATTAACGGGAATGATATTAGCAGATTTGGTCAGTCTGTCGACGATGACCCAAATTGAATCAAATTCAGATGATGATCTTTGCAATAGCTAGACATTTACTAATGTATGAGGCGATGTCTGCCTTCATAATTTCCATCAGTACAACTTCTTCAGACAAAGATACTTTTAGTCAAAAATGACATACATATAATACTTATACTTACAAGATTTCCAATTTAACTACATCTCACAATCTTCCATATTTAGGCAACCATAAGTGGTCTTTAAAATATTTAACGTTATCGGCTTCTCAATTCTAATGGTTCACATTAGCCGTGAAACCCTTCACTATTTATATTATCCTTTTTACAAACATTGTTTATTTTTATATCGTTCGGCAATTTATTCTCCACCTTCATTATTAAGGAACACGTCCTAACTGGTTCTTTATCTTTTATACATAATGCGTCGGTATCTATATTCACTTCTCATGATGATATAATTATCATGTCCACAATTCACTCAGATATTCTTTCTATATTATGCGTCAGTAATTACGTTCACCTTTCTGATGAAATAAATATCATAACCGTATTTATTCAAAATTCTTTCTTCATATCTTCTATGTTTTAGATTCGTCTTTACTATTTTTATCCGTTTTACTCAATCTGTCGTCTAAAGCGTCGATAATTATTATAATTAATTAAATAATTATTAGTTAAATTTTTTTTTATGAAGCGTAAACGTAAAAGTTTTAAATTTCTTAGTTCGAGCAATTATATAAAATGTTCAAAATAAATTTGAATTTAATTAACACGATTTTTGTTGATTTATCGAAAAATAATTAATAGGATTCGTAAATGTTCGAAAAACCTTTGTTTATACTTTGGTCAAAGTTTTCTTAGTTTGAAAAGTAAAAATTATCGTTTCAAATTTCAAGTCATAAGTTATAGTTTCCTCAATCCCTCTTAGGTTATTTTGAGGTATACACAAACATTTACCCCTAAACAGAAGTTTACTTAAATGGTTTGTGTATAAGGTAATAATCCCTTAAAATCCTTCGTTAAAACATTTGTCAAAATATATTTCCTTTTCTTTTTGGTAAAATCCAAAGTCTTAAAAGGGCTCTTAATTTTTGAAGAGTCTATATGCATACATCTTACCATTATTAATCCAACAGTCATTTTATGTAAAGGATTAAGTCTTTAATCACATGTTAAATATTTAAGGTACAGGTTTTCATTGTTCGGCCAATTCAGGGCAATCTATAAATAATTATTAACTCCTTCTTATTCTGATAAACAAACATATAGTCCTTAATGATCACGAGCATGAATTTATCAAATTACAGCCTACACACGTGATTCATCATAATTATGAATACTACATGTGCATTGTCAATCCAAACGACATCACGTGAAACTCATAACGTTCATCACAAGTTCGGGATGTGATGATTGGAATAGATAATCTTCTTCGCAGATGCGAAGTTGATAATAACCATGCCGTGGATCAAATCTTTAAAACATACGCTAGAACCTTGTAAATGATCGAACAAATCTTCCATTTCGAGTTATGGATATCGTTTTCGATTGTCAATTTACTCAGTCACAGTAATCTATAAATATAAGGAATGATAACACCATAGCTCTTCAGGATGACAGGCTTGGTATAATAAAATCTTTCTCTGACAACTCTCTCAGTTGTACGGTAATTCCTTTAATTTAGATGGTGCTGACGTATAGTGTACAAGCCACAAGTGCAACACCAGGAATATAATCAATACCAAATTCAACTTGCCTTAATGGCGAAAGTCTAAGTAATTCACCAATAAATACCTCCTAAAGTTTCAGATAATAGAAACATCTTTTAATAAATACATATTAGGTTCTTCTAGATTACAATATCTATGACTAATTCACAACCATTCACGGTATAATTTCAAGTCTAAATACAGGATATCGTCATCCACCAAGAATTATTTAGATCACTTTTGATAATCAACATCTTATCATTTAGGGAATTCTACTCGAGTTCCCATCAATTAAGACAATGTCGTCATGTCAAAATCAATCAATCCATTCTACCGGCATTATCAACTTTTCAGTTTCATTGCCGTCGATAAGATGTGAAATTCCCAAAAGACTAACAATAACTCATAATCCTTCACAAATTCAGGGATATTAGGATACACAACTACTATTAAAGAGTAAGGTCAACGCATAATCTATGCGAAAGAATTTCAAATCAGATACAGACGAAAACATTTAACGAATATGAATATATCCCATGTTTTCATAATTTGAGTACGCATTCGAAAGCTCCTCGGATCGTTACCCAGGTCATTCAAATGAAATCAAATCATAAGAAATGATAGGAACGTCGATACATCCAGTCGGGTATCAACAATCGGTAATCAGATACTTTTCCTAAGAATCTTACTACGGGAGAATTGGACAAGAAGGGAATATCAATTGTCAAATAAGAAAAATTTCACAGATGAATAAATTCAACTCAGAATAATAGATGCTACAGGCACATATGTAGGTGTCCCTAACACTATGTCCCTATATTTCACTTCTTGCAGATCTCTTAAAATTTAATCTTTCACAATCTTCAAAGAAAATGTAGTGTTTATTCATTAGTTTTATGGTGACTACTAATCAGTGTTGCATAGTCCATTCCAAATTGTATGTAGGCGCGCAACTATATACAATTTCAAGATTAACGATGCAATACTCAGTTCGTCAAAACTTTATGATCATGTTTATAATAAAAACGTTTTCATGCTTAATTCTTAAATAAGAATCAAAAATATATTTACAAAGATTTTCTTTGTTATGAAAACAATTAAGTTTTCCAAGGTGTTTTATAAACAACTTCATTTCGATAACAATCACTTATAAATCTCACTTTGAATAATCCCTATAGTGATGAAAATTAAATTTTCTCAAAGGATACCGTTTTAACTTTATAAAACAATGTGTGATCTGCAAAGGAGTGATGAAGAGTGGTTCACCAAGAACTAACTATGATATGATGGGAAATGAGCTTAGCCAAATAATCAGGAGGTTCATGACCTCGATGGCACTCAGGAATACAAAGGGAATAATCCACAACGTAACTCAATTCAAGATGAGTACTTGTTCAATGGTTGCATCTCTAATGCGAGCATTAGGATGAAGCAATAAAAGATAGATAACATCGATACATGTAGAATTTAGCAATCAAAGGTAGTCTTTTCATTAATCACAGTCAAGTCAAATTGTACCGTAACACATTACATTTCACTATGTCATACAATTCTCAGAACTCATCCTACCAACTGATGTCTCAGTTAAGTTAGGGATTATTTTTAAAAGATACCACAATGAATACTAATCTACAAGAGTCATTAGGTGTTCCACATGTCCCGGAAGATCCATCGGTCCCAATTCAGAAGAAGATTTCTTCAATTTATTTATTGGACACTGGGCATCCTCGTTAGTGGACAATGGCCTATGAATAACACTTAACACGAATCAATAATTAATTAAAGCCATATAATTCAATCACAAAACTTAACGATTTCCTCTTAATAATCTCATATTTCATATAGGTTAGATTTTACCTTATCCAAGTTTCAACCAATTTTATACTCAATTTGATATCCTAACTCAGTCTCCAATTCTTTCGATCTTATTCTTCGATCTTGTAAAGGCGATACAATCTCAATATGAATCAACACTTAATTTCCAATCCTATTAGCTCTTACAACAACAATTATCAAATAAGTCATTAATATGAAATGACTTGATCATTCAACTAGACTTCTCGGAAAGGTATTAGTGGCATGAGGCTTTTGGGTACTGGTTCCAATGACAGCCTCAAGTGCAACATTCACCCTTTCGATTTCAATTTAAGAATTGGATGACAACGAGTCAGATGACATCTTTCTAGGTGGTAATGTTTTTTCAAACTCCACTCTATAAGGAAAGATCGTCATGACATCGATATCAGATTTAATCTCGCAAATTCTTCTTCAATATCACAATCAACTAATATCTACATTTCTACGAATATCAACCATTTGTTGGGATTATAAATATCCACAACTTGGTTTAGATCTAGGATAGCTAGAATTCCTACGAGAATAGCTTCGATTAATTTACTAGGGGAGTTAGGGTTTCTTGTGACAATCTACGTCGTATAAATACCTCGTATAAATATCAAAATAATCATCAAACAATCATGTAAATTACATCATATATATATAATCCAAGTTATATATATATTAAAATAATACTTCTCAGTCTGGCCTTGTCGGTAACTCGGGAATTCTTCGGCACCGTTATAGTCAAAAGATTTTTAGACATTTTTAGAAAAATGTTTTTAGTTAAAAGATTTTGAAAAGTTTTATTCAAAACCTTAGTTTCAAAAATCTTTCGTTCTCTATAACGAGAGCTCTGGTACCAAACTGTAACACCCCCAAATTTATACAACTCAGTACAGCGGAATACTAGTTGGTGTTACGGGATAGCACATTGCTCACATCATAGACAATGCATAAAAATCGCGTCGTTTATTTATAAAGCATTTCCATTCAGTAATATCAAAGTTACATCGGTCCCAAGTCATTACATTACATACAAAGTTTTACAAAGTATTTGAATGGAAAAATATTATTTAGGTGTGGGCCGTGAATTCTTGTCGTCTTCCCGAGAATTACCTTCAAGTACCTGAGATAAAACATGTTAAAAGAAAAGATCAGCGATAACGCCGAGTGAATTCATAGAGTTTAATAAAATCTATCAATATAATATCAGTATAAAAATTATTACTGAAAATCATTTTGTACAAATCATTGTAATAGGCCATAAAATAGCCAAAATCATTTTATACAAATCTTTATCAAAATCATAATATAGGCATTTGCCTTACAAATCATTATACGAATCATTGTCGTTAAAAACACCATACAATACGTTTTGCAATGTTGTATAGATTAAATAAAAACCGTTATATGAATATGGTTATAAAAAAAAACCAAAACACAAACATAATATCAATAGTATGACCCAGTATTGCTAGTCAGGCAATACATCGTAATTCGGAGCGTCTAGTAGTATTTCGTTAGTTTTTGGATTATTATAAGCCGCATGACATTGTTACCTTACTAAACCAACAACGGGTAGCTAACCCGATACCAATTTTGCCCATCTAAAGTAGCGTGTCGTCACAAAGGTCACGCTATTGAAATCTTCTCATACATAAATTCGCTTACCAATCAATGTGGCACGACGGGGATCAACCGTCAAGGCGCGAACTGGGGTGATCGTCCCCAAATAGTACTATTAAATGCATAAGCGTCTACCAAATCCCGGTAGTTCACAATTCATGCTAATGGGACTTTTAGTGACATAACCTAACTTTAATAATCCATTTTATTTCATCTATCGGGTCCATTAATCATTTATCGGGTCATACAATCGGGTCATTCAATCATTCGGGTCCAAAATCAATAAACAAACAATCGGGACAAATGGTGTCCAAAATTTTATAAAAACTAACATGTTATCTCCCTCGCGGGTTTATAAAGCATTTATAAAACATTTAAAAGAGTGCGAGGCTATGAACTCACGCTGATGTGGGAAGGTGGGTTATCGGCAATTCGGACGTACGGTACGTGCTTCAATCACGGAAACCTAGACAAATAATACTTGTCTTAGACTCATGTCCAATGACTTTATAAAAATAACAATTATGTATACATATGATGATTTTATATACATGATGATCAAGTGGGTTTACATGTTCTCGTTTACTCATTTTAGTGTTATATGTCGATAACGTTTATACTAGTTTTCTAGTTTTACCTATTTACGTGTTTTAGGTCCAATAAGCCTATTATAAGTTTATTAACTTGTATTAATCCATGTTATACTTATATTATCAGTATTTAAACTTTACAAGTTGGGCCCAAATGGTTTAAGCCCAATAAGTTCTTTTTATGAGTGTTTATCTCATTTAGTCCAATATGCTTAATTAGCTCGTAAATATCCGTATTTCTTATAGTTCGGGTCTTATCGGTTATTACTTGTTATATATGTTTATATATCAGTATATGAATTTTATAAATTTTACATTAGACGGGTCCAACCGTCTAAGTTTTATTTAACAAAAACGTTAATTTTACTGTAATAGCCGAAAAAGTCGTAAAAATCATGTTTATAGTTTTCTAACTTATAAAACTTGACAAGTTACCATTTTTATAAAATGTCCACTTATTTAACCTTTTACATACTTATATAAATAAAATCCATAAGTGAGTGGGTTTTTATTTTTCATTTTATACAATATAATTTTGAGTGCTTATATAATAATAATAAACATTAATTCTCAAAATCTGATTTTTATTTTCATCTTCACCAAAACTGCCATATCTAGAGTTCTATATGGAGATAGAAGCTCAAATTTTTATCACATAAACTACATGATATGTGCTCCATTTAACTCTTCTATAGCTACTGTTGAATCATCTTCTAAGTATTTTCTAAAAATCGTCCAAAACAGTAAACTCAGATTGGTACTCTAAACTTGTTTTGATCATATCTCACTCATTACAATGATTCTATTGCATGGCCAACTCTCACATGTGTACAAGACCCATAGCTTACTGTAAATCCATTAATCTATGCCATTTTTATCAGTTCATCATTTGATTCTTTACTGTTTTATACAGCCAACAAATTTAAACAAGATTTTAGCCTTGTTTCTTATAGTCTTTCATCTTTTTAAGCATGTTTATCAACAACAAATCCCCACACAACACTTTTATCATCATATAATCATCATATACATATTCAATAGGAAATAAAATACATGTTTACATAATCAAATTAACAAGAAGATGAGGAGGACAATCTTTATACCACCAACTTGATGTAGGTTATGAGTTTGACATGGTTTTGGATGGAGAAACTTATGATGCACCAAGACCACCTTCATGACCACCAATCTTCATAAACTCCTTGTGGAAAATCAGCCATAATACTCCATAGAAACTCCTCCTTGAATGTTATAACTTTCACCAATCAATAGGGCTTCAAAAGGACTTCAACATGTATATGAATAACATGGGATTTTGTGGTTAATTTTGATCAAATGAGGGTGTTCTTAGGGAGGATGGGACGAACTAGGTGAGGGAGTTGAGAGGATTTTGAGGGTGGTTTGCATGAGTGAAAATGGTGGTTATGAGTAGCTAGTTGTTTTTGTGGGATGAGTGGAAGAAACTAGCTTAAGTGTTAAGCTAGTGCTTACACTTGTAAGCTACAAGTTAACATGATGCCACATCTTTGATGTGGTGTCATGTTGTGCCATCCCATGTGTATTAGTGGGGTGGGATAATGTATTTTGTCCCACCTCACTAATTTACGGGTATTCCTCGATCTAGTTTCCTCGATTTGCGTGCCCTCGGGTCGTTTCACGAAAAACGTTTTTATAAATTATTAATCAACGACACAAAACAAATCCAATAAAAATTGTCTCATCAAAAACGGAGTTCAAAAACGTAAATACGTAATCCTAAGGTTTCCGGTTTAGTCGTAAAGGACGTTAAATTAAAATCGTAAGTCCTAATCTCTTCTCGTAAATTTGTGAGTTTATGAACCAACTCAAATTTAAAATTCCAAAATAATATTTACGGATAAATTTATTTTCTGAAATGTCGGACTGTCACCAAAGACGGTGCATGTAAACGTAAGCACGTAACGTAGAATCCTCCGGTTTAGACGTAGTCGATGCTACTTCAAGACGTAAATCCAAATTTCTTCCCAAAAATAAGTGAGTTCATAATGTAACATTAAAATAATGTTTTCAAATAAACATTGAGAATAAAATATCAACCATAAATTGACGGATTGTCACATTAACCGTCTGACATGATCAAAGGAAAGTAAATGATTAAACGGTTAAAAGACTACACTGAAGAGAAAAACATGATAGCCTAGCTAATCTAGCGTAGACATAACTCCACTTACATAAAGAAGCACGATTAAACAATACCCAACAATGACTAGCATGAAAGCATGATTAAATGAAATCCATCAATGACTAGCATAAAAGTATAATCAACATGAAGAAGAATGAATGCATAATCAACATAAGGAAACATGAAAACATAATTAGCATGAAAATGTAATCAACATGAAAAGTATGAAAGCATAATCGACATAAAGAAAAATGAAAGCATAATCAACATAGATCTAACATTCACTAGTGTGGACGACTATGGTTCAACCCGCACTAGTCAAAATTTTCAAAAGACATAAACATGTGACTAGGTATGGACGACTATGATTCAACCCATACCAGTCTAAAATGTGAAAGAAGAAACATGTGACTTAGTATGGACGACTATGGTTCAATCCATACTAGTAAAAAAATTCAAGAGAAAACATCATGAATGATGATTAACAACATGTAACTACGTACGGACGACTATGGTGCAATCCATACTAGCATAAATTCACGAGGAAATATCATGAATAAAACAACGACATATGACTAAGTATGGATGACTGTGGTTCAATCCATACTAAAAATTTCAAGAGGACACATCATGATTAAGAATCCAACAAAGTTCTAAAAATATCAATAAATGGAAGATAATAAACGCCGGTTTAGGAAGATCCTGGTGACTACCCACTAGTCACGGGTCAAGTTTTAGAGTCTACAGGTCGAAGCCTTGGCTATAAAGACATAAAAGACGAATAGGAAAGCCAGAATCAAACATCGGCTCCCAACATAAGCTCAACATAAATGAAAATAAAAGAAGACTAAAGGACAAAACATATGTCCAACCAAATTATAAGTATTAAAATGAATAAAGGGAAGGAGACTAAGTTAGCTCTCATCCTAAGCACATACTCTCAGTGCCCAAATCTCGTTATTCGGTACGTGCCGTATGAGACATGAAAAGAAGATACGGCTGAGCAATACGCTCAGTGAACGGATATGAAGACATGATAAGAATAAAAATAACATGAATAATGAATAAAAGCAGCGGAAATAACGTGCATGTCTTGAGGAAAAACCCTAGAGATAATCTATGAAACATAAAGGATAATTGAAATGTCATAAGTTGTATATGTGATATAAAAAATGCCGACGAGCTCATATAAGTCATAACATATCAAAACGTGTGCATGAATAAATAGAGGGTCTGCCTCCCCATGTAATTAGAGGGCTGACCTCTAATAATAGTAACATGGGTGGAGGGATCAACTCTAACGTGATGGGTGTAGAGCACACACCAAACCAATCACCATGTACGTGTAAACTTGTAAACCTGTAAACTAGGATGCACACATACGCCCCCATAATATAATAATGGCCAACATGTAACGTGAAGGTACGCCTTGAGAAATCACTCTCATCGCGGAAGAGTCATGACACAGGTGCCTCATATGTCATGGTCATGATATCTCCACAACTAGGTGGTAATCATGTAAGTCATGGTCATGCTTGTATATAGCTAGGGCAACTACGTGGGTTATGAAGTCAATAAAATGAGATCATGGAAAACAATGAAAAGTTTTTATAATATGAAACTAGGGAAAATATGTGGCATAGAAAACGGGGAATCCTAATCATGCACAAAAGGAATGTCCTTACTGAAGGACGGAATATCCGTACCTTTTGTTCATTAACCGGTAGAAGAGATGAATAGCGGGAAAGTACTACTCCGACTTCACGTGAGCTAAATGATAAAGGACGTGCATGAATTTCTTGTTCATGGTATAAGTTACTTGTTCTTAGTTTGTGTTACTTGTTCATGACTTGAGTTACTTGTTCATGCTTTATCGTGTCTTTTCTTAATGTTATACGTTCAGGTGTTCTTGATTAATGTATTTCATGATTCTCATATTATTATACTTGATATCTCCATAATAGTAACTTCCCTTAAATAGCAGGTTTCCATATATAGTAACTTTCCAAAAATAGCAGTTTTCCATATATACTAACTTTCCGAAAATAGCAGGTTTCCTTATATAGTAACTTTCCAAAAATAGTATGCTTCTATAAATAGTAAGTTTCCAAAAATAGTAGGTTTCCATAAATAGTAAGTTTCCGAAAATAGTAAGTTTCCATGAATAGTAAGTTTCCATAAGTAGTAAGTTTCCATAAATAGTAATATGCTCGTTTAATATACGTAAGTAATTTACCTTGTTCATCGAATAAGCTAATTTATATAAGTCATGGTTTAATAAGTATATTAAATAAGCTAATTTTTATAAGTCATGAAGTATTAAGTCAATATTAATTTAGTCTACTTAATAAGTAACTTTAATATGTCATGAATTTATAATTAATTATTAATTTATAATATGTCATGATTTATAGTAGATTATTAATTAATAATATGTCATGAGTTATAATTAATTATTAATTAAGCCTTAAACTTGATAACTCCTTTTTAATAAGTCATGTTAATTACACTAAACTTGATAATGCATTTTAATTAGTCATGTAATAATAAGCTAGTATTTAATAATCCCATTTTAGTGTAAACTGAAATAATAATTAAACCAATTTAAATAAGCCCAATTTAATTAAGTCTAAAATAATCCGAATTAAAGCGATTCATAATAAGTTCATATTTAAATTAACCGGTTCAATAAGTTGAACTATTAATAAGTTCATGTACATAAGCCGTGATTAGTTATGCCCATACTTAATTAACTCAAATATTTTAATACGCCCGAAATAATCAAGCCAAATAAAATATTAATCCATTTTTCAATGAGCTGGTAAATAATTAACCAAACACCCCTTGTGTGGTTCTAGTTTTCCCAGCCAAGAAAACGCCATCGAGAAACTTCCATGAGGTCTCGGTTGCATTACCTAATTTCCCCACCGAGACCAGCTACTTCCGCTGTGGCCTGACGGCTTGTTACTACCCAGCCTATTATTCCCACCGCAACTCTAAGGCTTGCGGTTGCCCATGATCATTTCCCACCGAGCAGTACCCACTGGCCTTTTGGCATTGCCACTGCGCAGCAGCAACTTCCCACATAAAGCACAAACCTCTCAGCTGCCAAGCAACCTACACCACCAAGAGCACCCCTTAGAGGGTTCTCGGTTCTCGAGCCCAAAACAAAACAAAACTGAGCCGTAGGCTCACCCCGACAACCATTATTTTATACGTGTTTTTGATTATGTAACATTATTTCGTGTATGTCATAACCTTCTTGATTAATTGAATAATTATTTCTAATAAATAAAAGCATAAGATTAAGGTTTGAGGATTACCGAGTGAGTTATGATCTAAAGATAAACAAAGACGAACAACCCCGCAAGATTCAAGATCAAGATTGATGTTTTCTTCCCTCATTTTCTTGTGTGGCCGACGACAGTAAATGGGAAGGAAAAATACGTATGTTTGTTATTAGTTCCCTTAGTGGACTGGGCCTTGGGCCTATTTACTTGTAAAGGTTTATTGGTTACATGAAGTCCGTTTATATATATTTCGTGTTTTAACATGTATTCTTGTGCGTGTCGTATATTCGTGATTTTAATTTCCGTGTTATGTCGTGTCTTGTCGTAATATGCGTAAATACTTATCGTGCATTAATTAATTATTCAAAGTGTTTATTTAACGGTATCTTTATGCGGGTTTTACACTAACAATGAGTTTTCCACATTGAATTCAGCTTCTAACGTTGTATTAGAATGGAATTGGTTATCTCATAGGTAGTAGATCTAGATAGACTTTAATCCCATACGAATCATTGACTTAATCACTAAGTGTCTATCTAACTCCTTCATCAACTAGTCAGCTAGATTATGTTGAGATCGAACAAACTCAATAGATATCACACCGTTCATGATTAGCTCTCTAATCATACTATGTCTCACACCCAAGTGTCTAGACTTTCAATTATATATTTAACTATAAGCTTTAGCTAAAGTGGCATCACTATCACAATGAATAGAAATTGGTGTTATTAGTTTCGGTCATATTGGAATCTCATGTATCAAGTTTCTTAGCCAATCTGCTTCTTTACCAGCAACAACCAATGCTGCAAACTCATATTCCATAGTAGAACCAGTGATGCATGTTTGCGTCTTGAAAGCCCATGAAATAGATCCTCCCCAATCAAGAACACCCATCCAATGGTAGAAGATGAATCATCAACATGATTTATCCATCTAGAACCTGAATAACCTTCTAACGCCTAAGGATATCAAACATATGATAAACCATAATTCATGGTACCCTTCAAGTACTTAAATACTCTTGTTAGGCTTCATTTTACCCTTCAAGTACTTTGGAATGCTCAACATATCCAACAAAGATTTAATGAATACCTTTTTCACCCATGGTTTTCCTTTTAGGGTCTGGAAGCCTAACAACGACCCGACACCCCCAAACACGCAAAAATTTCAAGTTGGATCGTTTCTTATATCAAAGTCCATATGGGGTAGTCTTGTTCCTTTTATTAGTAACCCTATTCAATAAATAGCAAGTCGTAAACATGGCTTCTCCCTAGAATCTGTCATTCAACCCAGAGTAAGATAACATGGAATTAACCATTTCTTTAATAGATCTCTTTTTCCTTTCAACCACACCATTTTATGTGGTGTGTAAATGATACTTAGTTTCATGAATGATTCCTACAAATTAGAAATATACATGATCATAATATTCACCACCTCTATCTGTGTGTAAGGTTTTAATCAAGTCATTTTGTTGCAATTCAACTTCTGTTTTATAAATTCCAAATTTATATATGGCTTCATCTTTACATGCAAAAAGTAAACATAGCAAAATCTAGAGGCATCATCTATAAAAGTGATAACATACTTTTTATTTCCTAAATATGGTGTTGCATGAAAATCACATAAATTACTATGTATTAATTCAGGTATGACAAATTTCCTTGTTATACTTTTAGACGGTAGGCTAGTGATTTTTGTTAACATGCAAGTATTAAATTTTCCAAGATTTTCATCAATAACATGAACTAAATCATCTTTAGACATTTCAAGCATTCTTTTATATTGCACATGTCCTAAACGAGCATGCCATAATGAGACATTAACAACAATATAAGAAGTCAGATAAACAGAACCAAGAATCATCAAGAACTTTATTTAGATTTAACATAAACATTCCATTGTTATAATAACCAAATCCTACAAATACACCAGACCTTGATAAGATATACTTATCAGATTCATAGACTTGCTTGTAGCCACACTTATTTAATACAAGAACAAAAATTAAATTCTTACGAAGTTTAGGAACATACAACACATTAAAAAAAGTAATAGATTTTCCAAAACTGAATTCCAACACCAAACTTCATTTTCCATGAACAAGAGCGAAATGACCATCACCCATGTAAAGGCCATATTCGTCTTCCATCGGTTAATAGGTCATAAACCATTAACAATCTTTATAAACATGATTTGTGGCACCAAAATCAATCCACCACGCAATTGCGTCAACCTACACATAAAATGCTTTAGAATTTAGCGAAACAGAATTTTAATAAATATGTCCACACATGCACTAAATTCTGACCGTGGTCTTGGGATTGGTCCTTAGACCCCTTTCCTGAACCACCAACACTTGCGTTATTCTTCTTGTTCCACCACGACAATCCCTCTTAAAGTGGCAAATTTTGCCACACTTCCAACATTCCACTTTAGGCTTATTGTTGGATCCGGAACCACCGTTGTTATCCTTGAAACCATGTTTCTTTACTTTGTTTTGTTTGTTGTTTTTATTATTTCCACCCTCTTCAAGCATATTAACCAAGGGTCTATCAACTTGCTTTCCTTTTCCCTTGTCATTGTCTCGCGCCTCTAGAGATTCCTCTATGCGCATGTAATAAGTGTGAAAACACTTATCCTTTTTCCACTTATTTCCAATAATAACAAGACCAAAACGTGTGATTTATGTCGTAAAAATCGGAATTATGCGTGGTTTGTGTTTTTATTGTGTTTTAGGACCAAAAGATGAAAAAGGAAGAAAACACGGGCTTTTATCGAAGAAAACGGGAAAAGACGAAGTCAAAAGATCAAGAGTGCTTAAAGAACGAATGTCCAAGACCTATTCTGGAGATTTATCGAAGAGCAAGTCTAAAGACAGAAGTTTAATGAAGTCGAAGAACTTAAGTCTAATAAAAGAAGAAAATTAAAAGACAAGTTCAAATCCCGAGACTACAAAGACGAAGAATTAAAATCGAGTCGAGAAGAAAAAGAAAGAAGAAAGCACCACACATGCCTCCCACTTCCCTATAAATACCCTCCTAATCACATTAGGAGGGGGTTAGCTAGTTTTTATTTCTTAAGTTTCTTTCTAGTTTTTAGAGAGAGAAAGTCTTAAACTTTCTCTCACTAGTTCATCTTTTTCTTTTAATCTTTCAAGATTAAACACTTTTTTTTGTATTGCTTATTTCATTAATCAAAGTTCTATTTTAAGCTTTTGATCCTTATTCTCATTCTACACTTCTTGATTTACTCTACCTTTGATCCGAATTTCACATCTCACTCGTATGATTTGATGCTTTTCGTGAATAAAGGTTTGATCTTTTGGTTTACACACAAGCTTTTACACGTTTAGGTCATAAGCTCATAATGCTTATTGGCTTATTCGAATCTTAGCTTGTTGATTCTCGGATTTTGCAAAAGGATTTAGTAAGTTTAAAGTTCATTTCATAAAGTTCCTGATTTTATGTTTTAGAAGTGTTAAATTTAAGCTTTTTGAATTGCTTAAGATCCGTTTGGATTTGCTTATTGCGTTTGCTTATTGAGATTCACTCTTGCCACAAATTTCGGAATCAGTTTCCATCCATCGCAATCCTAGGGTTTTGACACATATTCCGACGGTTTACTCCACATTCCGATAGGTTTTGGTTTTTGATCGCAATAACCCATTAGGGTTTTACTTTGCGATCGGTTGGTTAATCCCCTTATTCCGATCTGGGTTGCGATCGCACATTGCGATTGCATATTCCGACGGATCTTAAGGACTTGGTTAAGACGAAGTGCTGCCCGTTTTTCGATAGAGTCATTGCGACAACAACATTCCGATAGATGCATATTGCGACAGAAGTGCTTCTTAAGTATTCCGATCTGAACTAGATTATTCCGATGGTTAATGTTAGTGACATTCCGATGGTTGCTATTTTTATTCCGATGAACATGAATTGTTTTATTACGATTGATTAACTTTAAGTTTAATTTTGTCAAAGCTTTAATTTACTCAACGACACTTTAATTACTTGCTAATAGTTTAAATTAGATAAACAAACCAAACCATTCTCTTGATTCACCAAAAGACGATTGAGTCGCACTTAAAACCGGTTTTCAATTCGAAAAGATTCGGAACTATAACGAACTTTGATTCTTTGGTTGCAAAACCAAGTATTAAATGGCGCCGCTGCCGGCTCTTTTCGTTAAGATAAACGGTTTCTAGTGAGAGACGCATTGAATTTTGGGATCCATTCTTTGAACGTTATTTTCATTGCTATAAAAATTTCCAAAAATCCTAAAAAAATATAAAACTCTTCAAAAATACAAAAACATTAAAAAACCTATAAAAACCAAAAAGATTATATAGATATTCTCTTTGTGTATATTTTTCTTCTGCAGGTGCATGCGTACTAGATCTTCCAACTATTCTGAGCCCGAGACTCTTGAAGATTTAGATATGGATGGTGTTAATAACAACAATAATCACCCACCTCAAAACAATTTGAACAATAACAACAACAACAACAACAACAATGTCCTTCTACCTGATTTACGAACCATGGAGGAATTGTGCCAACCCACCATGAACGGACGCGGAGGCCCGATTGCGCCAATGCACGTCACGGCTCAGGAGTTTTCGTTGAAGCATCACATGATACAACAAGTGCAAACGAACCCGTTTCGTGGAATTCCGGATGATGATGCCAACAAACACCTCGACAAATTCATTACCATTACCCAAAGCATGAAGTGCCCCGGTGTTTCTATGGATGACCTTCGCCTCCAACTTTTTCCACACTCGCTTTCTCACCATGCCGAAAAATGGTTTGACCGTCTTCCTAAGAATTCTATTCACACGTGGAACGACATGACTCAACGCTTTTTATCGCGCTACTTTCCCCCATCCATGGTCACTAGCCTTCGTAACCAAATCAGTGGATTTATGCAAGAGAATGATGAATCGCTTTTCGATGCTTGGGAACGTTACAATGATTTGATCGACCGCTGTCCTAATCACAATATGCTCCCCGTCACTCTCATTGACACCTTCTACAATGGTCTCACTTTTCGTGATCATGACACGATAAATGCCGCCGCCGGTGGTACTTTTATGAAAAGGAGACCGGAGGAGTGTCGAGAGTTGATTGAAAACATGACTACTCACCACAACAATTGGGATTCTTCCGCATCCTCAAGATCTAATCAGAGAGTCAATGTTTCATCTACTTCTTCCACCACCAACTCGTCTGTTTTGGAACGTGCTCTTCTTGATATCAACAAAAGTCTCCAAATTTTGACCTCTAACCAAACTCAACAAGCTAAAGCCGTTGCTCTTTCTTGTGACACATGTGGTGGTCCTCATTCCTACAATGAGTGTCCTTCTACTCACGGCAATTATTCTGAAGACGTTAACGCAGCGTATGGTACTTATTCCACGGGAGGCTATCAAGCTCGCCCTCAAGGAGACCGTAACTTGCTAAGTTATCGCTCCAACAATTATCTTGCTCCCCCCGGTTTCCCTCCTGCAAACCAAAACCAACAACAAAGCTACAACCGAAACAACCAATCCCAACCTCGTGCTCAAAATCAATATCAATCCTAAAGAAACCCATACCCAACTCAAGGAAATTCTCAAGCTCCACCTCTCAATCAACCGATGGCCGTAAGTCAAGACGTCGAGACGTTCATGAAGACTAATCGTGAGATGGTGACGAATCTTTAGAGCCAATTTGTCAACTTGAAGAATGACATGGTGAAACAAGGGAGTGATATTAGAGCCGAGCTAAGGAATGATATGGCCAAACACAGCAATGATATTAATGCCAACATGCAAAACTCTTTCAACAATCAAGCTCTTCACCTTCGTGATATGATTGGTTCGCTCATCCAAAGTAATCAATCCTCTTCTTCGGGTACTCTTCCGAGTAATACCGTTGCGAATCCAAGAGGGGAGATGAAAGCAATCACCACTCGTAGTGGAAAAGGTTATATGGAACCCGAGCTTCCAACACCTCCACCGGTGATTGTGAACAAGGAAAAAGAGCAACTTTCTTCACCTCCCTCACCTTCTATCCCCATTTCCCCACCACCCGTGGTTGTGAGTGATCCTATTCCCCTAAAGCCTTCTTCTTCATCCAATATACCTTATCCTTCAAGGTTGAGGAAAGAGAAGCAAAAAAGCAAGGATGATATTCAGGTTTCGAACTTCCTTAAAATGTTCAAACAATTGAATTTTAACATCTCCTTTGCCGAGGCTCTCGCTCACATGCCCAAATACGCTAAGATGTTTAAAGATCTTTTAAGTGATAAAGAAAAGCTTCTTGACATTGCTCAGACCCAACTTAATGAGAACTGCTCCGCAGTGCTCTTAAGGAAATTGCCCACCAAACTTGGTGATTCGGGTCGCTTCTTGATTCCTTGCAACTTCCCGGGAGTAGAGAATTGCATGGCCCTAGCCGATCTAGGTGCCAGTATAAACTTAATGCCTTTAAGCGTTTGGAAGCAATTATCTCTCCCCGAGCTAGTCCCCACTAAAATGACTTTGGAATTAGCCAACCGTACGGTTGCTTATCCAGTGGGGATTGCTGAAGATATCTTTGTTGGCGTCGATAAATTCACCTTCCCGGCGGATTTTGTCGTCGTTGACTACGAGATGGATCCCCGTGTTCCATTAATCGTTGGACGTCCATTTCTGAGGACCGGTCGCACTCTTATTGATGTAGCCGCAGGCGAAATAATCATGAGAGTTGGTGACGATCAAATTGTCTTCAACATGGGTAAGATTTCTAAGCAGCCTTATTCATATGAGAGTGTTAATGCTATTGATGTTCTCGATGAGGCTTGTGAAGAACTTTTTCATGATGCTTGCAAAAGTACTCTTTCCTCTCTACCCAATGTTGCGACCGTTGCCTCAATTGCTCCAGCATTGACTCCTTTCGGAGAAAGTGACTTGGATGACTTCGAAGCCAGCTTGGGTCCTCTCGATATTAAGTATGATACTTTGTCCACTAATTGGGATGAAGATATTCGTACTATTGAGAGACTTCTCAATGAGGACCCGTTGTCTCCTCCTGCTCCTACAGAGGTGACTAATGATGATCCATCGTTAGTTTCACCATCTACTGAGGATCCTCCTACTCTCGCGCTTAAGGACCTACCGCCTCATCTTGAGTACGTTTTCCTGGAAGACGACGAGAAGCTACCGGTCATCCTCGCAAAGGATCTGAAAGAAGACGAAAAAGCCCGACTTGTCGCTGTGTTGAAGAAGCATAAACGAGCTATCGCTTGGAAAATCTCGGACATCCGTGGAATTGATCCTCATTTCTGCACACATAAAATTCTCATGGAGGACGACTTTAAGCCCACAATTCAAAGTCAACGAAGGGTGAATCCTAAAATACATGAAGTCATCAAAAAAGAGGTTATCAAACTTCTTGATGCGGGTATGATTTACCCTATTTCGGATTCACCGTGGGTTAGTCCAGTCCATTGTGTGCCTAAGAAAGGTGGTATCACCGTTGTGCCCAATGCAAACAACGAGTTGATTCCTACCCGTCTCGTTACTGGGTGGAGAGTTTGTATAGACTACCGCAAACTCAATGATGCCACGAGAAAGGATCATTTCCCTCTACCTTTTATGGACCAAATGCTTGAACGTCTAGCGGGTAATGAATATTACTGCTTTCTGGATGGTTTCTCGGGTTATTTTCAAATACCCATCGATCCACAAGATCAAGAGAAGACAACATTCACTTGTCCCTACGGCACATTTGCTTATAAACGAATGCCTTTTGGCTTATGCAATGCCCCCGGGACTTTCCAAAGGTGCATGTTGGCTATCTTTCATGATATGGTTGAGCAAACCATGGAAGTCTTCATGGATGATTTCTCGGTCTTCGGGGATTCCTTCTCTGCTTGCCTTACCAATTTGGAACGTATGCTTCAGCGGTGCGAAGACACTCGCCTTGTTCTGAATTAGGAAAAATGCCATTTTATAGTAAAAGAAGGCATCGTGCTAGGACACAAAATCTCTAAAGTCGGTCTTGAAGTCGACCGTGCTAAAGTTGATGTCATAGCCAAATTACCTCCACCTTCAACCGTGAAGGGTGTGAGAAGCTTTCTGGGTCATGCGGGCTTCTATCGTAGATTCATTCAAGATTTCTCTAAAATCGCTCGCCCGATGACCCACCTCTTAGAAAAAGATACTCCTTTTATCTTTTCTAAAGAGTGTCTCGAAGCCTTCAATCTTCTCAAGGATAAGCTAACTAAGGCACCGCTCTTGGTTACCCCTAATTGGGAGCTGCCTTTTGAATTGATGTGCGATGCTAGCGACTTTGCTATTGGTGCGGTTTTGGGCCAAAGAGTGAATAAACACTTCCAACCAATCCACTACGCTAGCAAAACAATGACGGGGGCTCAATTGCATTATACGACAACCGAAAAGGAGCTTTTAGATGTTGTCTATGCTTTTGAGAAATTTCGCCCCTATCTTGTTTTATCCACCACCATCGTATACACGGACCATTCCGCGTTGAAGTACTTGATGACTAAGAACGATTCTAAGCCAAGACTTCTTCGCTGGGTTTTGCTCCTTCAAGAATTCAACATTGAAATTCGTGACAAGAAAGGAGCCGAAAACCTGGCCGCGGATCATTTGAGTCGACTTGAGGATCCATATCAGGGGGATCATCCGAACAAAGAGATCAATGACTCTTTCCCCCTGGAGACTCTAATGTCTATAAATCTCAATCTTGATGGCACCCCGTGGTTTGCGGACATTGCAAACTACTTAGCGGGTGGTATTCTCATCCAAGGGTTAACATCCCAACAAAAGAAGAAGTTCTTGAATGATGTTAAGACTTACTTTTGGGATGACCCTTATCTATTTAAACAGTGTGCTGATCTGATTATTCGTCGATGTGTTGACGGACCGGCAGCTTTTGACATCCTCCAAGCTTGCCACAAAGGACCCACCGATGGTCACTTTGGTCCCAACTACACCGCTAAGAAAGTGTTTGATTCTGGATTCTACTGGCCCACCATTTATCGTGACGCTCACGAAATGGTTAAGCATTGTGATGCTTGCCAACGTCAAGGCAAGATCACACATAAGGATGAGATGCCTCAAAATTTCATACAGGAATGTGAAATCTTTGATGTATGGGGCATCGACTTTATGGGGCCATTTCCATCATCCAAAGGGAACAAGTACATCCTCGTCGCTGTCGACTACGTCTCTAAATGGGTTGAAGCTAAGGCTCTTCCTACGAATGATGCGAGGGTGGTTGTGAACTTTTTGAAGCAGCTTTTCGCTCGATTTGGCGTTCCTCGTGCTATCATCAGTGACCGCGGGACTCATTTTTGCAATGATCAATTTGCAAGAGTCATGGCAAAGTATGGTGTCAATCACCGTCTTTCCACCGCCTATCATCCCCAAACCAATGGGCAAGCCGAAATTTCCAATCGTGGCTTGAAGAGAATTTTGGAGCGTACTGTGGGAGAGCATCGCGCCGCATGGGTCGATAAGTTAGATGATGCTCTGTGGGCTTTCCGTACTGCCTACAAGACCCCGATTGGTTGTACGCCTTATCGTCTTGTGTACGGGAAAGCATGCCACCTACCCATCGAGCTGGAACACAAGGCGCACTGGGCCTTGAAGTGGGCTAACTTCGACATCATCAAAGCCGGTGATCATCGCAAGGTTCAACTCAACGAGCTAAATGAACTAAGGAATGAAGCTTATGAGAACTCGCTGATCTACAAGGAGAAGACGAAGATTATCCACGATGCTAAAATCAAGAACCGAGAGTTCCACGTTGGTGATCAAGTCTTACTCTTTAACTCTCGGTTGAAGATCTTCTCTGGCAAGTTGAAGAGCCGCTGGACTGGTCCATTCACCATCGCCAAAGTCTTTCCGTATGGGACCATTGAGCTTTCTCAGCCGAATGGGCCCAACTTCAAGGTGAATGGCCAGCGTTTGAAGCTGTACTATGGTGAGGACATCTCTCAGGAGATGATTCCATCCCTCACCACGTTCCCCATGAACTAAACTTGGGTCGAGTCAGGCTCATGACTCGGTGAACAAAAACAAGCGCTTCTCGGGAGGCAACCCGTGTTCTATCCTTTACTGCTTTCATAATAAGTGTAGGGGGAGCCCCGCATATGTTTGTTGTCTTGTTTCTTGTGCTGTGCAGGGATTTAAGCTTCAGAGAGCATCTTGATGACTTTTGACGAACCGTGATACCGTGTTTTCCATCTTCCCGGTTCTATCCTAAACTCTTGTGATTCAATATTTCATATTCCATATGTTCACATTGAATTCATTTTAGTTGTCCTTTCCTTAGCAAGTTTTAAACAAAGTGCACAATGTCCTAAGTGTAGGGGAGTTTACTCCCACATGCTTAAACATTGAGGACAATGTTTATCTCAAGTGTAGGGGGGACTTCTATCGAAGTAAGTGGTCTTTTCCATGAATTTGCCCTCATTTTAGCCGGAAAATTTGATTTTTCGACATATCTCAAAATTTTTAATCTATTTTGGCCTAGTTGTATAGTGTATTTGCCTTTGTTATGTTTCCTTTGCTAGAATAAATTTTTAATAAAATGGTTTTAGATTTTTCTTAGTCATGAACATTTTGACTCAACCCGAGTTTACTTGCCTAAGTTTACTCTAGCTAGTATCCTTAACGTGTTTAAGTCAAGTTTTGCTAGGCTTTTATATAGGGAGCTATAAAACGCGAAAGTCTTAACTCTCACGGGTTAAGAACAAGAACTTTTCGCAAGTTCCTATAATTGATCCTAGAGAGTCGTTTATCAAGGGAACTTTAAAATGCGATTTCTAAACTTGAAAAAGCCTAAGAAGTTGCAAGATCCTATAGGCGACTCGGAAACCCAAAACTTTGATTTGATAGGCTAAGCATCCACGAGTCTCATTCCTTGAGATTTTAAACTGTGGAGAACGAGAGATGATAGAGTCAATTATAAGTTCGGTATTCTTTCGTGAATTTATGTGAGTTAATTATGAGCCTATTCTCCCTCCGCTTGCTAATAAATTAATCTGCTAATAAATAAGGTTGTACGATTTAAAAGGTTACTTAGCTTCTAGCCCCAGATCGTTTAAAAGTTTCTCGGTAATGACGAGAGTTCATAGCCAAGGCATAACTTATGAAGCGGGGCGCGAAGATTGGCGAGTCCGAAAAGGCCCTAACAAGGCATGAGGGCTACATTTTGTTGCTAAAGATCCAAAAGTGATGTGAAGAATCATTTATCGAAAATCAATATGAAGGATCGAGACACACGACGAAAAGCAAGAACTCCCCAAAAGTCATGGAGAAGTCTATCCGAAAAGACCCTAACAAGGTATGAGGATAAATAGATCCAAGTCCTAAAAGGAGGCGGAACGTTGTATATCAAAGTCCAAAATAAAGATTGGAGAAAAATGAAGAAGTCGTGGTCCAAAGATGAAGAATCTCTCAAAAACTTCAAGTGAAGAAATTCCTATTATGAAGAGAAGACCATAATTTCAAGAACGTCTCTCGAAGATTCGAAGTATGAAGTCGCTGCCAAATATCGGCCCGAGAAAGGTCTCAAATCGCGAACCAAGTTATGCCAAGATATGAACTTTCTGATATCCCGAGAAGCAGTTTTAAAAGATTTGGTCCTTTAGCTAACTATTGATTAAATCGTTCACCTTATTTTCGGACTAAATAACTATCGAAATAAGTCAAACAATGCATCCTTGTGATCATTCAAGACAAAAATAAAATATAAGAGATACACCTAGGAATAAGGGAGTCTAAGTAAATAATTGGCCCACATGAGTTCGTGATAGTTTGCCAACTTATAATAACAATGATCTCGTTTTTAAGCTTGGTATGGGGAACGTGAAACTTGAGGATGAAAAATGTTCATGGCCGCCAAGCCCAATGTAAGTTTTTAATTTCTTTACTTATTTCTATCTTTTATGTTTAGACTTTAATAAAGGCCAAGGTGGGTTATTTATGATGGGAAATGAAAACCGTGCTTAAAATTAATGCATTGCATGAGGGCATTGCAATGGTCAAGTGTAGGGGATTTAATAAGTGTGAAAACACTTATCCTTTTTCCACTTATTTCCAATAATAACAAGACCAAAACGTGTGATTTATGTCGTAAAAATCGGAATTATGCGTGGTTTGTGTTTTTATTGTGTTTTAGGACCAAAAGATGAAAAAGGAAGAAAACACGGGCTTTTATCGAAGAAAACGGGAAAAGACGAAGTCAAAAGATCAAGAGTGCTTAAAGAACGAATGTCCAAGACCTATTCTGGAGATTTATCGAAGAGCAAGTCTAAAGACGGAAGTTTAATGAAGTCGAAGAACTTAAGTCTAATAAAAGAAGAAAATTAAAAGACAAGTTCAAATCCCGAGACTACAAAGACGAAGAATTAAAATCGAGTCGAGAAGAAAAAGAAAGAAGAAAGCACCACACATGCCTCCCACTTCCCTATAAATACCCTCCTAATCACATTAGGAGGGGGTTAGCTAGTTTTTATTTCTTAAGTTTCTTTCTAGTTTTTAGAGAGAGAAAGTCTTAAACTTTCTCTCACTAGTTCATCTTTTTCTTTTAATCTTTCAAGATTAAACACTTTTTTTTTGTATTGCTTATTTCATTAATCAAAGTTCTATTTTAAGCTTTTGATCCTTATTCTCATTCTACACTTCTTGATTTACTCTACCTTTGATCCGAATTTCACATCTCACTCGTATGATTTGATGCTTTTCGTGAATAAAGGTTTGATCTTTTGGTTTACACACAAGCTTTTACACGTTTAGGTCATAAGCTCATAATGCTTATTGGCTTATTCGAATCTTAGCTTGTTGATTCTCGGATTTTGCAAAAGGATTTAGTAAGTTTAAAGTTCATTTCATAAAGTTCCTGATTTTATGTTTTAGAAGTGTTAAATTTAAGCTTTTTGAATTGCTTAAGATCCGTTTGGATTTGCTTATTGCGTTTGCTTATTGAGATTCACTCTTGCCACAAATTTCGGAATCAGTTTCCATCCATCGCAATCCTAGGGTTTTGACACATATTCCGACGGTTTACTCCACATTCCGATAGGTTTTGGTTTTTGATCGCAATAACCCATTAGGGTTTTACTTTGCGATCGGTTGGTTAATCCCCTTATTCCGATCTGGGTTGCGATCGCACATTGCGATTGCATATTCCGACGGATCTTAAGGACTTGGTTAAGACGAAGTGCTGCCCGTTTTTCGATAGAGTCATTGCGACAACAACATTCCGATAGATGCATATTGCGACAGAAGTGCTTCTTAAGTATTCCGATCTGAACTAGATTATTCCGATGGTTAATGTTAGTGACATTCCGATGGTTGCTATTTTTATTCCGATGAACATGAATTGTTTTATTACGATTGATTAACTTTAAGTTTAATTTTGTCAAAGCTTTAATTTACTCAACGACACTTTAATTACTTGCTAATAGTTTAAATTAGATAAACAAACCAAACCATTCTCTTGATTCACCAAAAGACGATTGAGTCGCACTTAAAACCGGTTTTCAATTCGAAAAGATTCGGAACTATAACGAACTTTGATTCTTTGGTTGCAAAACCAAGTATTAGCATGTGACTACCAAATTGAACCAAAGACAGATCATCTTATACCATGTTTCAAATTATGTTTGGAATCATTCCAAGAAGGAGGCAACTTGTCTATCACATTTGAGACATATATCGATTCATCCATTTAAAACTGTGTTGTGTGTATTGTCCCAGGATTCTAAGGAGTTTGTTAATTAGTCCATGAAAGAACTAGAGTAGACCATCTTGTAATTATTAAAATTACTTTCAAGGAACTTCTTACTTGAAGCATCCTCTGCCATGTACATAGATTCAAGAGAATCCAACAACTCCTTTGTAGATTCAATATTATGATAAATATCAAACAGGGGGTCATACATACCGTTGAGTATGTGTTCTGTGTAGATGTATTCATCTTCTCCGACTGTGATCAGCGTCTAATTTCTTCCACCATATCATCCTTCAACAACTCTGGCATCGGGGTAAACAGAACATACATAACCTTTAAAGTTGTCAACAGGAAGTGCATCTTCTTCTTCTATCGTCGAAAATCGTGCCCTTCAAAGTTGTCCAGTTTCCCAAAGCTTGTAGTCATATATTTCATAGTACTTCCTCCAACCATGATTACCACATAATACTTAATATGTTTGTAACAAAATATGGTTAGTGTATGTGATGATTCTAGGATATCTAACTTGAAACGTGTTGAGTTCACTTTTCGTTTAAAGTATTTCAACATGGTGCCTGGGTACACGAAATCCTTATCGGGATCATTCAAGTAGAAACACTTTGATTCTATGCACAAGAGATCAAAGGAAGAACAAAGAGGAATTGTGATTTTTTAATGTCCAGATGAGACCAATGTGACTGTTAATAAAACAGAAAATAATGATAGTTAAAAGTAGTTATAAGCAGTTAAAAACTGAAAAGATGGTTAGGTTTTGGCGAGACATTAAGGTAAATCCTTAATACCGATTCGTAAAAGTCGTTTAGGTTTTGGGGCACTGCAGTTTGACCTCGCAAGGGGGTGCAGCCCCTTTACCCCTACTTCTTTTTCGTGAGCGAAAACATATTAGCTCAACGACTGTGCACTAACTTGTGCCCGAGCCGAATATGAAATCTCTATTAACCGAAGGTTTATTAGCCCATGCAATATTTATCGGGCTTAGCCCATGTTAAGTATCTTATTGTGTAAGAATTATAATGTATTTATAGTTGATCCTGAATAATAACTAAGCATGGGAATTACCTAATTTAATATGGTAATCAGAGCTTCAAAAACCCACCACTAAAAACCCTAAAACTCTAAACAGCCGAACAAAACAACCGAACAAAATTTACCTTTTCTTTTCGCTTTCATTTAATTTACATCACAACTCTTGCTTAATATTGTATTCATTCGGTTGTTTATGTTGCTTTGCTTCCTGCTACCAACTACCCCAATCAGACAGTAATATACTAGCGTTTGTGTGATTTTGTTAGCTTTTCGTGCCTACTGCTACAAGTCATTTTTTTAATTATAATCTTGCTTTTTTCTAGTCTTGTTTTATTATTATTCTTTGATCGTGTCATTATTGTTTCACATGCATGACTAATGCTATGGCTAACAGATTTACACATATAATCCATTAAGCCAATATCCTTCCGTCTGGACCAGTCCGAATATGCAAGCCTAGTTTCAAAACTTTGCGGCCCCGTCTGTTAAAGCCTAAGCCCCACAACAGCAATATGGGTTGGCCACTAGTTTATTTAATGGAGCATGTGATATGTACCTAGCTTCGGTTTCTTATGCTAGTGCTATCTCTCAGCCATTTCAAAATATGACTTCTCAAGATTCATCTTGGAATATGGAAATCAGAGCATCTTCTCATTTGAAGGACAACACAGGTATACTCACACCCTTTAGTAATTCGAGCATTTATCCATCTGTATTTGTTGGCAATGGTCAATCTATTCCTGTCACTCATACCGGGCATAGCTTCTAACATACTCTCATAAGCCTCTTCATTTAAATCAAATTCTTGTCACACCACACATAATTAAGAATTTAATTTATGTTCGTAAATTTACTCGTGACAATGATGTTTCTGTTGAATTTGATGCTTATGGTTTTTCTGTGCAAGATTATCAAACCGGAAAGTTTCTTATTCGTTGTGATAGTACCGGAGACCTTTACCCGGTTACTCAACAACCATCCTCTCAAACTCCGGTTGTTTTCCTTTCATATAGTTCCACTTTATGGCACAAATGCCTCGGTCATCCCAGGGAAGATGTACTTCGTCGTTTAGAGTCAAGTAATTTAATTTTGTGTAATAAATCAAAGTTGTCCGCTTTGTGTCATGCGTGTCAATTGGATAAACATGTTAAGATTCTGTTTTATACTTTTGAGTCTTCTGTTAAGTTTGCGTTTCAAATCATCCACTCAGATATATGGACATCACCAATTCCGTGTGAAAGTGGAATTAAATATTATGCTATATTCTTAGATCAGTTTTCACAGTTTGTTTGGGACTACACTTTGTATAGAAAATCTGTTTTGTTTAATTATTTTGTTGCGTTTCGTGCTTATGTTAACAAACAATTTCATGTTGAAATCAAGGCTTTGCAATGTGACCATGGGGGTGAATATGACAACACCCGTTTCCATAACCTTTTTCGCCAAAACGACATACAATTTTTGTTTTCTTGTCCGCGCACGTCACAACAAAATGCCAAGTCCGAGCGCATGTTACGTACCATCAACAACCTTATCCACACAATGATTTTTCAAGCTCATCTACCTCCCTCATATTGCGTAGAAGCTCTCAATATAGCTGCTTACCTTTTGAATATTTTGCCTTCAACCGTCATCAATAATGAAATTCCATTTACCAAACTTTATAACCAAACGCCTACATATGACCATTTACCTGTTTTTGGATGCCTTTGTTATCCTCACGTTGATGTTACACATAAACGCCAAACCCGCTCAACCCGTTGCATCTTCCTCGGTTACCCCGCGAACCATCGTGTTTACAGGTGTCTCGAAATGTCTACTATTAAAATCATTATCTCGCGACATGTTCGTTTTGATGAGGATGTCTTCCCATACGGTGCTGAGAATCCTTCTACACATCCAACGTATGATTTCCTTTAACCATTTCCTCCTCCCCAAACTATGCCTAAATCACTTGAGCCCATTACCCAGCAAGAGACAGCTCTACAAAACCCTCCTAGTCCCACTATACCACCCGCCACTACTTCCCCAAACCTATTGCCTGACCAGACCCAACACTCCTCACAAACCACCTCACCCACATCTCTTTCTTCCCCAAACAATAAGATACACCCCCATCACTCTCCACCCCAAGCAGCCAACACTCCACCCTCAATACAAACTGAACAATAACCCATATCTACTCATCCTATGGTTACTCGAGTTAAAGCCGACATTTTTAAACCTCTCGAGTGTATGAATTGTCATGTCACAACCACTTTACCACTTCCCCGCCCTCATATTGATGCCATTCGTGACCCCAACTGGAAAAAAACTATGTTAGATGAATACAATGCTTTAATTACTAATGGAACGTGGGTTCTTGTGCCCCGTCCGGCTAACGTTGATGTTGTTCGTTCTATGTGGCTTTTCAAACATAAGTTTCATGCAGATGGCTCGTTAAGTAGGTACAAGGCCCGTCTTGTTGCCAATGGACGAAGTCAACAACAGGGTATTGATTGTAACGAGACATTTAGTCTGGTGGTTAAACTAGATACCATCCGTACTGTTTTGAGTCTCGTACTTTCTCGTGATTGGCCTATCCATCAACTTGATGTGAAGAATGTTTTTCTTCATGGTCATTTATCTGTGACGGTTTATATGCACCAGCCTCCCGAGTTTGTTGATTCTACCAAACCTAATTATGTATGTCATTTATAGAAATTACTATATGGCCTAAAGCAAGCTCCTCGGGCTTGGTTTCAGCGTTGTGCTAGGTTTGCTACACAGATTGGTTTTTAGCAGAGTTAAACCGATGCATCCTTATTTGTTTATCATGTTGGATCGAACATTGCTTACCTGTTATTATATGTGGATGATATTATACTTACTGCGTCATCTACATCATTGCTACACCGTATTATTGGCTCTCTTCATGGCGAGTTTGCGATGACAGATCTTGGCTTTCTTAATCATTTTGTTGGTATTTCTGCTCTACGGACTGCATCTGGTTTATTTTTTTTTATCACACTCTAAATGTGTCGAAGAGATTCTTGAGAAAGCTCATATGCAGCATTACAATCTTTGCAGAACTCCGGTTGATACTGAATCCAAGTTAGGTCCTAATGGTGACCCAGTTTCTGATTTCACCTTGTACCATAGCTTGACAGGTGCTCTTCAGTATCTTACTTTTACGCGACTAGATATTTCTTATGCTGTTCAACAATTTTGTCTTTATATGCATGATCCTCGTGAGCCTCATCTTGTTGCTTTGAAAAGAATTCTTCGGTATGTTCGTGGTACTCTTGATCATGGTCTTTAGCTGCATGTTTCTACTACCACTCAGCTCACTGCGTACACTAATGTTGATTAGGCAGGTTGCCCAGTCACCCGAAGATCCACTTCTAGGTATTGTGTTTTTTTTGGAGATAATCTACTGTCATGATCTGATAAACGACATGTTACTGTATCTCGTTCTAGTGCAGAGGCTGAATAACGGGGTGTTGCTAATGTTGTTGCTGAAACTGCTTGGATTCGTAATCTTTTGCTGGAATTACATGCCCCTTTGCATACTGCTACGCTTGTTTACTGTGAAAACATAAGTGCCGTTTATCTTTCAACTAATCCGGGACTTCATCAGCGTACTAAGCATATCGAGATAGATATTCATTTTGTTCGTGATTATGTGGCTTATGGGCAAGTGCGTGTTTTACATGTCCCATCTGACTTTCAATATGCAGATATTCTCACCAAGGGTCTTCCCAGTGCCTTATTTCTTGAGTTTCCTTCCAGTTTGAAGTTTGAACGTTCGAAGACCTCCCGTCTCACCGCGGGGGAGTATTAACGAAGGTTTATTGGCCCATGCAATATTTATCGGGCGTAGCCCATGTTAAGTACTTTATTGTGCAAGACTTATAACGTATTTATAGTTGATCCTGAATAATAATTAAGCATGGGAATTACCTAATTCACTGAAATAGTTGATGACACAAAAATCACCGACAATTGTAAACTTTGCCTACTTCTAAGAGGTTTGTTGTCCTCTCCGATTATCTTTCTCCTTCTCATGTGGCTGTGAATAATCGGTTGTCTTCTTCTTGCCTTTTTCCACTAGTCGGATGATTTTGATTCATTTAATTGATATCTTTCTTGGGCGCCTGAGCTTTTCCGAGAGCTTCCTTTAAAGACTAAATGAGTTTGCACCCGTTTTAACTTTTCTTGGTGCACTTTTTTGGCCATTAAAGGAAAGTATTGGTTGTAGTGCTTGTCGCAAATCCCCGAATCACTTTAGGAACGGATCCTCGGGGGTGTTCAGACGTCTTCTTGCTCCCTTTTCCCGTTGTGTTCTGTGCAACAGAATCATCAGGAGTAGGAATGTGGTTAGCCGATTTGATCATTCTAGGCGATGAGTTTTAGATACGCATTTATATTCAGTCTGACGGATGGGTCCAACTTGTTAGTACAAATATAGTAGTATATATAATGGAGTACTGATTGAACTTGCTTGGAGAGTAGATTTGAACTAAGTATCCTGCTGATGAAAGTAATCTGTTGGCCTTACCACCGGGCAGTGATCCACAGTCGTCACTGCGCTTTCACTCTTTGCGTTGTGGCCCGAAGTTATTCCATGCTGGTTACTGGCCTGAGCCCAGGGAGGATGCTGTAGTCTGGGTCCGGACCTGGAAGTCCATGTGACAATATGCATATACAAATATTTATTCAATTGTACGTATAACTCCTTTAGCACGATGATGCACAACTTAGAAAGCGAGAATTAGATGAGAACAGAGAGATAGATGAGAACATAGAGAAATATGAAGAAGGAAGAGTTAGAAAAAAGATTAGGTAAAGATAAGGCTTCCTGCCTCTTTCATTAGCTTTTCATTAATATATATTGTAATCTATTTTACAAAATACCTGATCTAGCATATCACAGTTTCATACATAGTCATTCAATTTTGTGGGCTTTCTTGTCATTCTTGCGCTTTGCCTTTGAGTTGGTATAGTGGACTTGGGCTCTTTGTTAAACAGGCCTGCATCATTACCCCCGGCATCCAAAACAACCTTGTCCTCAAGGTTGAAACTTGGGAAATCCTTGCGAAAGTCGTCCAGCTGTTCCCATGTAGCTTCTGATGGATCCTGTTGTTGCCAGCGAATGAGAACTTGAGGGATTAATTTATCCTGGATAACAAGCTTTCGATAACCCAACACTTCTGCCGGAGCCAAAATAGGAGAAGAGTCAACAAAATCTGCAGGTAAGGGTTGCTGTTGCGAATGAGGTTCTCCGTGGCACTTCTTAAGAATGGAAACATGGAAGACATTATGAATTTTCGAGGACACTGGTAGGTCAAGTCGGTAAGCAACTTTACCAATTCTCTCAATAATACGAAAAGGCCCAAAAAACCTCTTTGAAAGCTTATAGGACTGGCGCGAAGCCACAGATGACTGACGATATGGTTGTAACTTCAAGAAAACCCAATCATCAAGTTTGAACTCAACATCAGTCCGGTGAGCATTTGCTTGATTTCGCATTCGGAGTTGAGCACGACTAATATTAGATTGTAGTTGGGAGATCAGTTCTGTACGGCTTTGTAGCATACCATCTATAGCATCTAGTTTAGATGTACCAGCAACATAATCCAATAAAGAAGGTGGGGGGCGCCCATAAACAGCTTCGAATGGCGTCATTTTAATGGCCGAATGCCATGATGTGTTGTAACACCATTCAGCCCAAGGAAGGTATTGCAACCAAGTGCGAGGGTTCTCGGCAGTAAAGCAACGCAGGTAGTCTTCCAAACAACGATTTAAAACCTCGGTTTGGCCGTCAGATTGTGGATGGTAAGCTGTGCTCATTGACAAAGTAGTACGTTGGAGTTTGAAAAGCTCTTTCCAAAACATGCTCATGAAAATAGGATCGCGATCCGAAACTATGGAGGAAGGGAACCCATGGAGTTTGATGATGTTAGAAATAAAGACTTCGGCTACTTGTGGAGCAGTGAATTTATTCCCAAGAGGGCAGAAGTGGCCGTGTTTTGAGAGACGGTCAACAACGACCAGGACTGTAGCTTTCCCAGAACATAAAGGTAAATGAGTGATGAAGTCAATCGAAATACAATCCCAAATTTTCCCTGGAATCGGTAGTGGTTGAAGTAAACCTTGTGGGGCCCGATTAAACGGTTTTATTTCTTGACAAACCCGACATCCAGAAACAAAATCTCGCACCATTTCTCTCATCTTTGGCCAATAAAAAGTAATTGAAAGTCGTGAAAGTGTCCGTTGCATACCAGCGTGACCGCCCACAGGGGTATTATGATATTCTGCCAACAACATTGGCTGTAATGCTGAGTCGTTTGGAACCATAATCCGATTTTTATAAAATATGAGACCATCCCTGAATGAATGATTTGGATAATCCGTTGGGCAACTTGTAATAGCTTTAACCAAGGCTTGAGACTCTGCATGTGTCACCAAGAACTGTCTCAAGGCATCTAATAAATTGCACATAGGTTTGGAAACAGCTTGCAGGGTATGCAAGGTGCTATGAGAAACACGAGATAGGGCATCCGCTGGACCATTTTCAACGTCCAGACGGTAAGTAATCGTGAAGTCGTACCCAAGTAGTTTGGTGAGCCATTTGTATTGTTCTGGAGTCTGTACCGTTTGACTCAGTAATGACCGTAAGCTTTGGTGATCGGTTTGGATTTGAAAGGGTCGACCGAGGAGATATTGTCTCCAACGCTTGACAGCCTCTGTAATGGCATACATTTCTCTTACGTAAGTTGAAGCCTGTTGCAAGCGAAGAGACATTTGCTTACTGAAGTAAGCAATAGGATGCCCACTTTGTGACAAAATAGCCCCAACTCCTAAGCCCGAAGCATCCGTTTGTATGAGAAAATTCTTGGAGAAATCAGGAAGTGCGAGCACCGGAGTGTGCATCAGGGCACTCTTTAGATTATTAAAGGCAACCGTGGCAGATTGTGTCCACACATAAGCATCTTTTCGAAGTAACCGTGTTAAAGGAGCAGCCAAGGTGGCATAATTCGCCACAAACCGCCTATAATAGCCTGCCAATCCTAGGAAACCTCGCAAGTGTTTAACATTTTTCGGCAAGGGCCATTCTTGGATTGCTCGAACCTTACTTGGATCAACCGAAACACCATCAGAGGATACAATATGACCCAGGTAAGACAAACATGAGCTTCCAAATTCACACTTAGGCTTTTTAGCATAAAAGAAATTGTCTTGTAAGATAGAAAAAACTGTTTCGAGATGTTGTACATGCATATCCCAAGATGTACTATAAATTAATATATCGTCAAAAAAGACAAGTACAAACTTACGGAGCACTGCCCGGAAAATGTGGTTCATAGTGGCCTGAAATGTGGATGGAGCATTTGAGAGCCCAAACGGCATCACCAAGAATTCGTAATGGCCATGGTGTGTTCGAAAAGCGGTAATGTCAATATCAGTTTCGTGGATGCGCAATTGGTGATATCCGGCTCGTAGGTCCAGTTTGGAGAAGATTTTGGCACCATGAAGTTCATCTAAAAGCTCATCAACTGTTGGGACCGGGAAACGGTCTTTTACGGTGACTGCATTGACTGCTCGATAGTCAACACAAAAACGCCAAGAGCCATCTTTCTTTTTGACAAGAATAACAGGAGAGGAAAATGGGCTGTTGCTTGGTCGAATAATCCCATCAGACAACATCTCCGAAATTAATCGCTCCATCTCTGTCTTTTGGAAATAAGGATAACGGTAGGGTTTAATATTAATAGGGGGAGTGTTCGGCAGTAATGGAATGCGGTGATCAAATAGTCGGGTGGGTGGTAAGCCTTTGGGTACAGAGAAAACATTCTCATACCGTACTAAAAGATTTTGTAAAGCCATATCCAGTTCATGATTCGGTGCCGGATGAATGAGTGGCGAGGAATTAATATCTGAGGTCACTACTTGTAAGTGGAAGAAAGATGCTATAGAATCCTCGAGCTCACACTTTTGAAGCTGAGAAAGAGAGATATGTGACAAGGTAGGGTTAACCAAACCTGGAAATCGAACTTGTGTGCCGTTATCTGAAATTTCCATGTACAACTCTTTGTAGTCAAACACCACAGGGCCTAACTTAGCCAGCCATTCCACGCCTAACACAATATCAGCACCATATATAGGTAATATATATAAATCTACTAAGAATGGGGTTTGTCCTAAAAGGATTGATTGTTGATAAGCAAGACCCAAACACCCGATTTTATCCCCATTTCCGACTGTAACATTTAGGTGTGGGCTAGGTTGAATGGCCAAACCTAGATGTTTAGCTAAACGACTTTGTATAAAGTTATGTGTTGAACCGCCATCAATTAAAGCTACAATAGAATGACCGTTAATGGAGCTCGCAACTTTAAGTGTCCGTGGCACGAATTGACCTGTAAAGGCGTGTAAGGAAATCGACGGTGTAGTGGAGTCTGCGAAATTAATAGGCTCATCATGAGTGATTTGAGCAAAACTCTCAACATCCTCATCAGTCATAGTATTTTCTTCTGCCATTAAACAAAGGAACTGCTTAGACTTACAACGGTGACCAGGAGTAAACATCTCATCACAATTAAAGCAAAGGCCTTTTTCACGCCGCACTGCCATCTCTGTTGGGGTCAGCCGTTTAATAGGAAAAGAGGTGGGTCGAATACCGCTGCTCGAAGTGTTGGTTGGTTGAGGAGCAGTAGGTGTGATTTGCCTAAAATTAGGTGAGCGAGGGTTAACTATACGGGTTGCTGCTAATTTATCTTCTACTAGTTTAGCCATCCCAATAGCCTCATGAAGGCTAGACGGTTTTAATAAAAATAATTCGCGTTTAATATCTTCACGCAAACCTGAAAGGAAGCAGTTGAGAAGGTTGATGTTCGAAAGCCCTTTGACACGGTTCGATAGAGCTTCAAACTCTTTCAAGTAAGCTGTAACCGTGGTTGTTTGCCTGAGTTTATACAGTGACGCCTCATGGTTAACATAAGATGAAGGGCCAAAACGAAGTTCGAGATCCGTTGCGAACTTTTCCCATGTCGATAATTGAGCCGTAGAGTGCATCCACGAATACCATTCAAGGGCGTCACCGGCCATATAGAAGGCCGCTAGGTCCAATTTTTGAGTAGGAGGTGTACGGTGAAACCCAAAGAAGCGCTCAATTTGGAATAACCAGCCCAAGGTGTTTGAACCTGAGAAAAGGGGGATTTCAATCTTCGGTAATCGGGGTTGTAACGTGTTCGTTGGAACAGGCGTGAGGGGAGATGGAGTTGGGAGAATGGGTTGTTTATCTAATCGAGCAAGCACATCGGATAGGAGAGACTGTTGAGATGCAAGGGTTTTCTGCAAATCATCATACAAAGTAAAACTCTTATCAAGAGCTTGAGAGTTTCGTTGCACCGTTGGACCCAATGATGCTAAGTTGGAGAGGATACTGGACTGTTGGGTCAATTGCTCTCCAAATTTAACAAGGGTTTCTTCGAGAGCTTTAGCACGAGTGGTGGATCCTTCCATTTGGAGTACGTATGATGAAAGCACCAATGATGCACAACTTAGAAAGTGAGAATTAGATGAGAACAGAGAGATAGATGAGAACAGAGAGAAATATGAAGAAGGAAGAGTTAGAAAAAAGATTAGGTAAAGATAAGGCTTCCTGCCTCTTTCATTAGCTTTTCATTAATATATATTGTAATCTATTTTACAAAATATCTGATCTAGCATATCACAGTTTCATACATAGTCATTCAGTTTTGTGGGCTTTCTTGTCATTCTTGCGCTTTGCCTTTGAGTTGGTATAGTGGACTTGGGCTCTTTGTTAAACAGGCCTGCATCACACGACTACTGTCCAAACAATGTGAGAATGCGACCAAACAACGCTTAATGGTAGATAGCTGCTATTATTCTTCAAGGAGGGTGATTAACATCACGTCATTAATTTATTCAACTTAATTAGAAGATGTAATATTGTCATGAAATACACATTATTTTTTTACTCTTTCCCACGTATTTCCATCTGGTTCATTGAAATCTGATGACCAAATGTCTTTTTTAAGCTTATAATGTATACAAGTCTATCAGATTACATTGTCAAATAATACTTTGTCTATGTGGCCATTTATAGTTTCATGATCAAAGTGTGCCCTGTAGTAGTAAGTTTTGGCTACTATTAAAAATGTATGTTTCAGATCAGGATCAATATCATCCGGTGAATGACTATACACGAGTTGCACGAGCTCTTGCATCTCGGATTTGGTCTCAAAGCCTATGATGCAGTTCTCCTAAACACATCAATAACTTAATTCTATCAGTAAAAATATATTTATTATTTGAAAAGTTAAAATGCACATAAATTTTTTGAAAGTACCTTGTGAGCGAGTTGGTGACAAATGTTATTTGTTACTAAGGAGAGTCGTTGGTATTGAGGATGAGATAATGGCTTCTCGGGTAACCATCGACCACTACACAAATTTATCGTCTGAACTATGAGTTCAGCTTGTCCTTGTGCTACGTCCAATCCTTTTTCCGAGCTCAGCAACCATGTCCTCCACTTATTTTATAGACAAAATCAAAATGAAAGAAACAAAACGTCAATGAAAGGGAAAATCAATGACACTTCGACTCAGGGTACAAGCAAACATAACATTATGACAAAAAAACTTACAATACAGAGGAGGTGTGGGTGGATGTATACACCATGAGCCGTGAGTACATCAGCTGAGATCTGATTGAGAGTTACATGCACTGCATCCATCACAATATGCCATGGTTTATGATTCTTGCCACGTTGTTGTGCGTTTATGAATTCATCAACAAACCCTTGCATGTCAACAGATTTTGTAAAGATGGAGATAATGGTTTCTAGTAGCACCGTGGTTTTGGCCCAAGCAAGTCGCTCAATGTATCTCTCTGGCTCAAATATGCTAGCTGCTGCCCCGTAATATGACCATAAAAGTTTCGTGTATGAGCTCCCCTCCATATTTAATAGTGCATACCATCTATTGCGAATATATCAATTAAAAACATTTAAGGTTAACAGAAAAATATTAAACTGTGAGTACTACATAGAAACGGTATGGACAGTAATTTTTGGAAGAACATACTCCATCATATGAGTCCATTCCATCTGATGGATTGTTTGACAATGATTGTAGTCCAGTTTGGCCATCTCAAGATACTCGTTATTATTTACGTTTCCCATCCTGCATTTCCGTTAGATATAATGGCATTTGATTTTAAATTGAATATATATAGTCAAAAGAACCAGATAATCAAGTAAAAAAATTTAGCTAACATTATACCTGTAAAGAGTTTTTCCTATCCAAACATCGTCATCGCCACCATATTGTTCCAAGTAATATCGTGCCTCAAGTCGAGGTAAGCTTGCATACCATGGCACATCAAGTGCATATCCAACCTGTTCATCAAGTTTATATATTATGGTATCTAACATATATGTCCGAACAAGTACTTATGTAACTTTATGCTAATGATTATTACTCATTACTTACCTCGCCAGGCAAGTCCTTGCTAATGACCCATTTGTCCAAAAGCTCATTTCTTGATCGTTTATCAGTCAAGAATTTATGAGAAAACTTATTGGCATCGTCTAGGATTTTCTCTCCTGGAAATAGCATTTGAGAAGCTCGATATAGATTGAACATGGCCGTCAATGATTCTGTTAACTGTCCCGGATAACAAGAAAACTCTCCATCTTTCTCAAAGTGTGTAAACACATCTATCACAGCGCAAATATTGCATTTTTAATTTTAAAAAAAATATACCACTAATCTATTGAAAATTTCATTTGTAAATGAAACTAACCAGTAGAGATTTGATAGCCATGCATTCTTAGAACCCGAAAACCCATTGCAGTGTCGTCAACATCTGGTACATTGATGTATCTAGCATACCCTATTCCTTTTTCGTTCCAGTACCTTCAAACAGTTTTTTCATAAGAGTATATAAATGGTTTCTTTCAAGGTTACTTTTCATACGATTTTTTTGGATAAATAATTTTACCTGTAGATATATTTAACGCAACTCTTGATCTCTGAGCGGAAATAACGTGCAATTCCAAGGCGTTGCAGGCGATCAACCATCCACATATGTTCAAACATGTCCACAGGGTATGTATGTGGGACTGCATCAAAATTAGTTTCCCTGTAAATTTGCTACATAATATAATATAGCCCAAAGCCCCAATTCTTGTTATAGAAGGATCAAACAAATAAAACTAGAAGTATAGAAAAAAAGTAAGTGCCCAATTGGCCCATTTTTTCCGTTTATATACACACAGCAAGTGATTCTTACCTCCTCCGTTGAATTTGGCCACAAGATTGGTCAAATATGCAAGGCAAATTTGATCTTTTGTTTGCAAGAATGCAAAAGCAGTTGACGCTGGTGAACACATGAATGAACCATTTCTGCATAAAAGTTTTAGAAGCCTGTCCCATTCCAGATCTTTCATCCCTTCAAGGCTATAGAGGAGACTGCTTGGAGTTTTGTGTAGTATGTCCTTCGGTATCCTTCCAATAACAAATTAAATATAATAAAAAATATCATTACTGAGTTTTAGTTTGTCGTACTCATGTGTGACATTTTCGACCCTAAGTTGTGGGTTATCTACAGATCTGTCATTTGCTTATATGGGTCATATGAGTAGAGTTAGACAAGGAACAAGGAAAACGGGTTCAAAGTCATTTAATTGCCTATTTCTAGTACAATAGATCTTAGATTATTTTCACCCAATATTTCGATTAACATTTTAATGATGTTTTTTATGGCAATCATAATTAGCACATCAAACATACTCGGATAGACACTCTTTTAAACAGGATGATGATGATTACTCTGGAAAATAAAAATTATCATTGCCTTCCATGTTGGACAACTGCGATAACAAACCTGAAGTTTGCTATGCGGAACCCACATCGAGCACAAGCACAACTAATTGTACCCTAGATCATATAAAATGTGTGATATGATGTTCTATCTGAAGGGCTGAAGGCGCTTTAAACTGTTAACCAACTAGCCCCCATCTTGCCACATCTAGACGTATAGTTTTGAGGTTGTGTTTAGAAAATAAATTGTTACCGATTGAGGACTTACTTTGCAAGCTTTAAGTCTCGTCTAGCATATATCTCTTTTAAGACAAGGGGATCCACGCACACTTTGATCTCTAGTTTTCGTGCAAGTTCAACGAGCCCTGGGAAAGTTACTTCAAACCCAATTGTCATGTGTTCGTCTTTCTCCTCTTTAAGCTTATTCAGGTTTTTATCTACAAACTCGAGTCCTGTATGATATTAAGTTGATAACATAACTACGCAAGGAAAATTCAAGGGAAGAGAGAAGAAGAGAAAAGTTTAGTTGTTAAGTTCAACCTTTTCTGCATTTTTCGGGATTTATTTTCCAAAAACTTAGAGCAATCACACAAGCCAACGTGTTGATGATCCTATCACAAGCCGAAAACATAAAAGGATCACCCCACGAACCATCATGAAGTTGATGGTTCACAACCCATTGTAGACTTGATGGGAACTGAGGACCACTACCAGGCCCATTAACATCTTCTATGAGAGCAACCCAAGCTGTGTCGTAAGCCGAGGGAGATATCACTCCATCTTCCATGTAATCGAAAGCTGACTTGATTGCCTTGATATACTCATTCATGTCATGTTTAGGGGCCAGAATCTTAAAAAAAAAAAAATGTAGTCAGAGTACCCAAAATAACTCATTAATCATTACTAGATGCGGAAATATTAACCATCAACTATAAATGGGCTCAATCATGATTTATGCTGTTTCAAACTATTCAAATTACCCTAACTTTGGCAAATATGTAAAAAAGGTCAAACACAGTAAAACTAGTTCAGAATTATTTTTCACAATAGCATACATCCTTCTGTAATAGTTTATATGTATGATCATATTATAATCATCTTTAACACAATTAAGTTTTTAATAATGTTCTTCCAAAAACTTTAAAATGTATGCAGGTCAACCCAACCTTACTTGACTTGTTTTATCTGTATAATACAGACGGTATGAAATTCAGTTGTAATTTTGCGAGTACCTCGTGAAAATCGAATGTGAGAGTACTGTCAATCATGTCCAAGTCATCCTTCGCAGTGGCATGTTGGTCATACACAAATAACAAATCACTTTGCAGTAGCACATCTGCACCACATTAGGTAAACACGATTATGAATCATCATACTTCTATTTCATTGGGTGGTTATTAATTAGTTTTTAAGCACATGATAATCATGCATACTCGTTCTCTCATTTTAAAACCAACCCTTGAACTTACACGCATATATCCATTTAATACGTGAGCGGTGAGCCCAAATTTGAAGTTTCGTAATCCACATACCTTTGTTATCGCGTTTGTAGATAGCGTTGCTCCTTGAACTGGTAATTCTAGTATTACCTACAGGTTGCAAGTTAACCAACCAATCTATGAGTAATAAAGTCTGTATAAAACTTGTATCGCTTTAGTATATTAAAAACTATCTGGGGAACAACGATCGACTATATATGCATAGTTTTCTCCAAAACACTTTGTTTTGAGTTAAGTTTTTTAACAAGACATCAATGTCGTATTACATTATTTTACAAAGCATCTCCTTATTTAACTATAGATTCTTGCAGTTCATCATATATCAATAACTTTTCACGTAGTAAAAAAATCATGGTTTACAATTGCAGGCGATATATATTGAGCGAAACTAGACAAAAACACGAAAAATGCTTCCTCTACATAACAAAGAGCTAGTAACCTAGCGGTATCATGTGATGATATGAGCTGCTCCCACACAAAAATGGTGTAGGTTCTCAAGTTCAATGACAGCAAGCGTACGTAATGTATTTAAGAGTATACTAATTGTATACCTTACTAAATAAGAAACTAATTACTTCCTCGATCAAAATGATCATATGTTAATGTTATTCAAGTTGTACACAAAACTACTTGATTGATAAATGCCTTTCTTAATACAGTTTTGAACATTGTAGTATAGAATTCGCATATACTAATATAATAGAATACAATAAGAGTTGGAGATGCATGCCTGTTAATGAATGAAAAAGTTGCGTAAGCGGCGGAGGAGAAGGAAAAGTGGCGGTACGAGAGAATCCATGGTCGAAAGTATTGCTGATAGAAATAGCGCTCGAACGTGGTGGTGAGATAATATACTTCATACCGATTTTGTTTATGTACTTGCAAAGAGAAATGCACAAACAGGAAACATTTTATAGAAATGAAATTCTATCAAGTGGATCTATTTTCTAATCAACTTAGATAATGTACAACTGTAATTTGAGATATAATGAGTTTTTGTTTAGAAATTAGTAGTACTATATCTAATGATTATCTTTGTAAAAGTTGACCGTTTGTTTTATGACAAATGCTTCATCCAAACAAAGTTTCCAAAAGAATCTCTGCGTTACTTGTTAATTTTAGTTGGTGTTTTATGCTCTTATTTTTCTTTATTGTTTATATTAAGCAAGAGTGGATCTCAAAATATGAATATCAATGGTTTTTGTTAGCTCTAATTTTTACAGAAACTTAGCTGTATGTGAATTTTATAATGTATGCCAGCGTGATTGTTTCCAAGTCAAACATGTAAAATACACATTGTAAAATACACATTGTGAGGTTTTTAACAAGGTTCACGCCTCGATTAAATGGTGTCTTATAAGTAGTTATTATAAATATCTTAGTTGATATTTTATCTTGTTAATTTTTTATGTAACTTTGTTTCACGTTTTTTTTTTGGGAAACGGCAAATAATTAACGAAATCCTACTCGCAATATTTCAACGAGCACCCTGACGACCACAAGGATCGAACTCACAACCTGCAGCCCACAGTGGATGTAAACCCAGTGAATCGCGCCAGCTGGGCTGGAGGTCATTTGCTTTCACGTATTTTATTTTGTTTTCTTTTAACTAGACATATGCCGCAAATGGATACCCACAAAAAAGTATTATGGATAAATATAAAATGGATATTCATATCCTTAACAATTGTAGTTTTCTTTATTAGAAGATTATACCGAGGTAGAAACTACTAGAAAAAGTGCCAATAGTAATAATAATTTTGCAAAACAAATTCATCTCTACGGACACATGCGATCAAAGCAAATGTGTTAGTTAATAAACATTATTACAGGGTCATAAGTATAATGTAAGCTTGTATTTACAGTTAATTATACCCACCCTCTCTATGGTTGTTCAAGAAAATGGGGTATCGATCCTCCCTGCCAAAATAATTGCGGTTGATGCCTCTTAAACATAAGAATTTCTCCGGTAACCCTTTTGGAAATGTGTCCGGTGCCTATCTAGCATCCTAACATCCCTATCATCATACGTGTTGGAGGGGGAGGATAATCCGGGCGGACTAGATATTTTAGTACGAAGGGGAAAGGGAAAACAAGTGTGTCTACAAAGAAATACCGGCCGTACCAGTTTTTCATTGAATCTAAGGCCTTGTTATAACACATCAGAGTGTTTCCCGGACGTTTTTTGAATGGGACCCGTGGGGTGCACTTTTTCAGGCTGACATATAAATAGTCGCTGACACAACCGTTTTTTGACTATAATTAATGCTTTCATTAATGTTGTCCCGGTCAACAGTATGTGTTATGGGGCTCTTTTCCAGTACGGCTAGGGAGCAATTGTTAGTCTAGAGGTCACGCCTATGGTTGTAACAACTAGACTGGGGGACATGATGACATAAAGTCCCTAGCCGTGTCAAGAACCCGGCCCACGGGTACTACCCGTATCCGTCCCATCACGGATGGGTTGGATCAATTGCTACTCTGGACCTATGGGTCTCGGATAGTAATGGCCGAATGTACTGTATACGGCCGACGGCCCAGTACTCGCGACAAGGGTTAGACAGAATCACAATCTAATTAGGATTATGATTCACCCCGAAGTAAAGGATATCTACTAACCATAATTAGTAGATAACAATCAACCAATTATGGTAGTTATCTCTTACTTGGTGCCGAAGATTCGATGAAGCCCAATAGTGACTTTACCGCCTATATAAGGAACCCCCAAGGGTTCCACAAAGGTACGATTTACTCAATACCCTCACATCTCACCGATTACTAACCCTAAAACCGATTACTTACTCTCACGCCGGAGTCTAATCGTGGGATACATTTCCACGGTAAGTCTAACAACGTGTTTTTAGTGTGCATGATCTCAACCATAAATTCACTTGGTGCAAGATACGGAGCCTCAAACACCCGAATTAAGCCTAATTCGGGTCAAGCAAGGCCCATCCAAATTTTGTATCAACATAAGTAAAATTACAATGCAGAGAGATAGAACTTAAGCGTATCTGAAACCTAGACCCATGACCTTCTTTTATAGTGCATGGGGTCCTCTACAAGACAAAGATATGGACAAATAAATTTAAATACTTAAAAGATATACATAATATATTTTATCTGTATGTAACACGTCTTTAGTCTTTATCTTCAACTCAGCACTAATATCTTTACCAGCATCAAGGTTTAACCACATCTAATTCAGTATTACTGCAACCAGCACTAAGAATACTACTACCAGTATTTATATATTTAATACTGGTAATGCCACATCACCACTAATTTTATTCCCAACAATCCTCCCCTAAACTTGTGATTTATCTTTATAAATCTTACAAGTTTCTGGAATAAGAATTAGGAGCATCAAACTTAAGAACTACTTCTGAATTTGAATATGAATAAATTTGAGAAAATCAATAGCAACTTGGTCTTCAACATCTACCTTCAACTGACAGCTTACCATCTTCTTAAGAGTGCTTTGAGAAAATGGATACACTCTGTCTCCAAGTAGAAATGTAGAAACATTGGTTATGGCCAACTGATAGACTCCAAAAGAATTATATAAATGTTAATGCTTCATCTCTGCCGTGTTAAGCATGTTCCACATTCTATTGTTCTTATCCGCCTCAAACATCTTTCTCAAGGTTTCCCATAAGTATATTTCTATCATATCTTGATTAGCTGATGTTTTCCTAGTTCCAAATCTCTTTTTCAATATTACCCGAAGATCATTCACATCTTCTTTGTCTAAGACTTAAAACATGTCTCCCAGAAACTGATATTGTTCTACTCCTCCTCCAACCTTGTAGATTTTCCACCATCTTCCCTTATCTCTATAGAAAATTTTATAGTTGATGATTGGAAACTTTGAATTTAAGGGAAATACCAGAGTATCTGCAACTAGTAATTCCAAACACTTTTAAGTTCTGCACTAGAAGGACGATCACCTTTTGCTATGAATCTTCCCATTGGAATCATCTTATTTTATCTCTTTGTTGATCCTTGTTCATCCAAGCCAATTGTAAAAGTTGATGAAGTACCAGTTTCTGTATCTCTCTTCCTCTTTGCTTTGTACTTCTCTAACGATCTCTTTTGTTTTTCATGATACTCTCTCTCCATCTCAGAAAAAGATCTATGAAATCCTCAAGAAATTTAATAACTAGAAGAGCTCTTCTTTCAAGATCTTCAAAAGATAATCCCACAAAATCACTTGTCTTGTAACCCTTGTGACCTTTTAGCATAGTGTAGAAACTAGAAGGGGGGGGGGGGGGGGTTGAATAGTTTCTCTTCGATTGGTGACCAAATTAAAATTACTTTCAATTTGGTTTGTATCAAAACTATCTTTTACTTGAGGCTAAGTTGCATAATGATTAGGTTCAATTCAAATGCACTAGCAAAGATAATAGGTAAGTGTAATGATAATGAAATAAGTAAAGAGTAAGGAAGGAGACAACCTAGTGGGAAGACACCAAGATTTATAGTGGTTCGACAACGAGGCTCTATCCTGGTTTCTACTCCACTCCTCGAGTACACCTACTCGAGATTTCCACTATATCCACAAGCTCCCTTCTCGGCGGAGAAAACCTTACATCGTTGCTTACATTATTTTCCGACACTAAGCTAAATGTCGAGACCTAATCTTTAGCTAGGACCAATCTACACAACGTTGCCTACTTCACAATTTAACGACAAAAGGCTAGATGTCGGGTTCTAATCTTAAGGTAGAACCAATCTTCACGATGTTGCCTACTTCACCATTTTACGACACAAGGCTAGATGTCGAGTTCTAATCGAAAGCTAGAACCAATCTTCACGACTCTTCACTTTGAAGCTAAGTGAGAACTTCACACAACACAACTACTAGTCACTTTATAGTTTAGTGAGAACTCACAAGACACAACCACATCACTTTATAGTTTAGTGAGAACTCCTAATCAAATCTATTACAACTCAACTAGACTTATCCAAGTACACACATGTATCTTGGATTTACACAACACAAATCCAAGCAAACACATATGCAATGGATGTACACAACAAATCCAAGTATCCACAAATAACTTGGATGAACACAACTAGTCCAAGTATTCATAAATACATTGGATTGACCTAAAACAAAAAGGGTATCATGATGAATATGACTAGCTCATATATTCATCTTTATCACAACACTAGTGAGTGAGTGAGTGATCTTCTCATTGGACAAGGTAAAGGAGGGGATCAAGAGGATAATCATATGTAAACATCCTTAACAATTTAAGTGATCATTTATTAATGATTATGCTATAGAAAATAGAAAGAGGACTGAGAAAAACGTCCAAGAGGCTTACTGTAAAATGAGATTTGACCCACTATTTAAAGGAGACAAAGTATAACGGATCTATAACGGCTAGCTGTGCGCGGTACCTTATCTCACCCGCGGTTCCATATCGCTAAGGAACCGCGTAGGTACTTAAGGTACCGCCACTAGACTACGCTCCGTTTTTTGTCTTTTAGTGGGGTGGGAATATCTGAGGTATTTGAAACCTTCAAAGGATATTCTAACAGCATTTGGAATATGCTATTTTCAAATTTTCATTTTCCATTTTAATAAAACATTTTCTAAAAAAGAAAATTTATTAAAAAGTCTTTTGTCATATTAACAAAAGTGAGTTTTAAGGATAATCATTTCGATGATCACTAAGTATGATTAAGAAAGGTTAGTGATATGATTATTACCTTGATGATAGTGTTAGTTAAATAATTCATTTTGTGTTTTATACTAAATGTGTTGTATGGTTTGTTGTGATCAAAACTAAGAAAGATTAGTTAACACTAATAATGTTTTAGGCATCACTTGCATTAACAATCTCCCCCTTTTTGATTACGACAAACGATAAACTCATTTACGTAGAAACACAAAGTATGGAATTATTAACTAGTTTATCACTATCATTTCTCCCCATTTGTCGTAGCAAAAAGGTTAGCACAAGTCTTTGAAGAACATCGAACTTTGCTAGTAGCTCCCCCTTGGTGGTTGCTCCCCCTTGCTTGGGGCACCAAGTTTGTGAGCTAAGGTGACATGCTACACAAAGTTTAGTAGAAAGGAAAGAAACACCAATATATATATGATCACTACCTACTAAGTAACTTGAGAGGGAGAGAGAGAAGATATCTCAAATTAGAAGCAAGTATTTTGCTAAGTATGTCCAAAGAGGTAATTGACAAAATCAAACTTCAATCCAATGAAGATGATAAGCTTGTCAATGGGTTAAAGATTAGAATTGATGGAATCACCCATAAGCAATTGTAAAAATTAACCATGATCAACTCAAAATAGAACTAATGAAATAACACACAAACAACACAAAGGTTACATAAAAGAAAAAGACACAACAAAGAAGATAGTCATACACACAATATGAGTATCTAAAAGCAATAAATAAGGAAAATAAACTACTGAGCATAAGCTAGTCTAATAATGATATTTTCCAAGATTGCTTAAAAAAAATAAAAGACTAAAAAGACGACGATGCATCATTCGAAGTTTTGTCCACCGGAACGAAAACTTGAATAGGAGGTCGAGTGAGGAGGAATTCAAGAAAATTTAACTTCTCATACACATGAGCAAGTTCAATTTGTTGAAATCGACAACAAGCACACGAGGATCCATGATGCAACACAAAATCATTTGATGGGGGTATGGCATCAAACTTAGGGTTTGGTGGTGGTGGGGTAATGGGTTTGGGAATGTTTTCACAATGCCTTGTGAGGTTTGGGAAGGTTGAAAGGTCATTGAGTTGAGGGGTGTTGAAGGATTGTGGTGGTGGGGGAACATTTTCTTTAGCTCCGGTGATGGGGTTTATTGTATAAGTCTCATTCCAATACTTGATTGGAGAGAAGGTAGGGTTTTTGGGTGGTTTGGACGAAGATGGTTCATTCTTCTTAACCCAAATAGGTCGAACCGAGATTTTGAGTTTCTTTGAAAGCTTGGATGAGGAAGCTTTGGGTGAGTGGGGTTGTGACAAAGAAATGTCAAGGTTAGGAATGTAGGAGTTAGGCATTGTGAGAGTGTGAGAATGAAATCTCAAGGTTATGTGAGAATGAATTCTCAAGGTTGAGAAGGTGGGAGAATGAAATCTCAAGGTTATGTGAGAGTGAATTCTCAAGGTTGGGAAGGTGTGAGAATGAAATCTCAAGGTTGGGTTATAAGTAAAATGTAATCAAGGTAAGAATTTGAATACAAAATGTGAAGTGTCAAGGAATGTTTAGTCAATTTGAGTAAACAAGGAATCTTGACAGGGTATAGGGTTTTAAAAGTTTTGACCAAAAATTCGTCAAAAACTGATTTCTGCCCGCGGTACCTTAAAGGGATCGGCGGTTCCATATCGCTAGGGAACCGCGGGGCTTTAAGGATCCGCGTCCAGTGGACTTGAAACCAAGTTTTTACAGGTTTTTGAGAAAAACTAAGACTTTTTCAAAAAGTTGCAAATCTTGGAATTTTACCTCTATTAGCACCAAATTATGCTAGGGTTGCATAAAGCAACACATTCAAAAAAAATGTCTTGACAAAGGGTGACAAAATAATTTAGATATCATTTTGAACCAATTTTAGTCAAGTTTTTAGAGGTTGTGATAGATTTAGGTTCAATTTTAATTTCAAATTAAAGTTGATTAGTGTGCATAAAAGGATAGAAACACACAAAGCTAAATCCATAGATCAACAACATGAAACATTCATAAAAGAAACAAGTACAATGACAAATAAAACTAACTAATACATAGCTAGCTTAAAATTAGATCTAGATAAGTAGTCTTCTTTGGCTTGGTTTTGTTGAAAACTCTTATTAAGAAAACTCCATCATTCATCTCCTAGGAGGAGGCATGGAGAACAAGGCAAGAAAGAACTCTTGCAACCTCCTATGTAGTCCATACATATCTATCCTAAGGTTATGGATGATGTAGTGGTTGTAAAGACAACATGGACAACTAGGACTATGTGTTTGTTGAAACCCATAGTATGGATCACCCAAAAGGAGGGAAAGTGGAACACCCAAAATTGGAATGTTTGAGTTAGGTGGAGGTGTGATGTAGTGATTTTGTATATACTTTATTTTAGGAAAAAGAGGCAACACAAAAAGCGGTAAGCGTTAAGCGTCGGTTTAGGAAAACCAAAACACTTATGACCCTTGATGGGAATCGTTCTCTCGAGGAGGCACGTGCGTTGTGTAATGAATGCTTGATTATGTTTTTGATTATTAATGAGAAGAAAAGAAGAGAAAATGACGAAGACAAAAAAAAATTAGAAAAATAAGGCAAAAACACTACTAGAATGTTACGACGTAAAACGTAAAAAGCACAAAATTTAAAATTTTAATCTAAAAATTCCTAAAAATTACTAAAAATCCCAAATAATATTCTAAGAGTTTACAAAAAATCCAAACTTGCCAAAACCTTTTAATTAATTTAATAATGACTTTTTAATGCTAATTAAAGCCCTAAAAATCACTTTTAAATATTAAAAAGCTCTAAACAAGATTTTATAGTTTGTAAACCTTAAAAACAACCTAATTAAGCTAAAAACTATTTTTAAAAAATTTTAAAACCAAATTAAACTATTTTTAAACTCCTAAAAACTATTAAAAACTATTAAATCTTAAATTAATTCTAAAAATTAATTGAAAAGCCTAAAAATTATTCTACAAATGGGAAAAGTCCTAATTAATGATAAAGATCCTAAGAAAAATGAAAAAGAAAGAAAAATAAAATTTTGATTTTTAAATAATAAAATAATATTAAAATAATACTAAAATTAAAAAGTTTCTAAAATTATTTCTAAAAAATTTCTAAAAATCCTAAATAATATAACTAAGAGAAAAACACTAATTAGAGCTCCTAAACCTTTTTTAATAATTTTATAAAAATCTTTAAAGTTTATAAAAAACCTTAAAATATTATAAAATTAAAAATTAAAGTTTTTAAAACCAAAACTAGATGTAAACCTCAAAAATATTAAATAAAGCCTAAAAATGATTTTTCCTAAAAATAAAAACTATTTTTTCTATTTTTAATTGAATTAATAAAATACGGGTATTAAATAAATTCTAAAAAAATAAACTAAGAAAAGGAAAAATATAAAAGATGGCTAGAAAAATCACAAATCCTAGCAAGATTCTATGAAAAATCAAAATAAGCAAGATTGCTTAACAAATAAGCTAGAAAAAAGAGGAAAAAGCTACGGCTTTTTATTTATAAGCTAAAAAGAAAACTGGTTAAGTAAATTAACCTTGCACCCTTGGTCAGTAAAAGACCCAAGGGCGCAATGGTTAAGTACGTGTGTGTTGAGAGTGGTGGCGGGGGTTCGAGCCTGAAGAACCCCTTTTTGCCCGTTTTTTTTTTATTTTTTTTTTTAAACTTTCTCACAACCAACTGTCAACCTTTTTACTTGCAAACTCAATCAAATACTTTTTTTTAACCAAAGATTAACAAGTTTTGAACTCAAAAACGTAGCAGATTACAACTTTGAACACAAGTTCTTTTTGCTTTTTTTCCTTTTCTTCACAGATGGTGAAACCTTCCAAGAGGGCTTGGAAGTTTGTTTTGGTGCAAGATTTTGGAACAAAGGGGCACCCTTGTGCTCTTTCTGAGCACAAGGAGTCAAGCAAAATCAAAAGCAAGCACTTAGCAAACACCAATTAGTCACAATTCAATCACACAAAGGGAAAGCAAGTTGCTGTGATGAAAAATCCAAGTCTGGTGGTCTTTAGAGCAGATTACATGCACCCTAGTGAGTTTAAGATGACCAATGATATGAGCTTAAACTCATATCCTTTTATCAACAAATAACCCTAAAACATGAAGCAAAATACCCATTTATATTGTAAAAAGCAGTGTTATGTGGTATGTTTGTGTTTGTGTGATCTTATGCAGGTAAAAGGATACAATTTCAAGCAAACAAGGAAAAACCAAGCTCAAAAGGATGAAAAAGACAAGGAAGGATCACAAGTGACAAGTTTTCAAAGCTCAAGGACCTATCTTGACAAGTCTTGAAAGTTGAGGGACTTAAAGTGCAAATACTGCAAAGTCAAGATCCAAGTCAAACCTGGTCAAACTACAAAGTCAATCAAGTCAAAGGGTCATTTTGTTGAAGAATCAAAGTTGAAGGGCCAAAATTGTCAAAGGAATGAAGTTTTTAGCCTTTACTAGCAATCTGCCAAGTACAAGGACCTAATTTGCCAAGATGAGAAAGTTATTCATGTTTAATCCATGTGCTAAGGTTTTTAACCAATCAGAAACAAGGAAAGACATCACACGGATCAAACAATTAATTCCCACTACAGCCGTCACATTTAATAACCCAATCACAACAGTGCAATCCGTGTGATACTTTTTCTACCAATCAAAAGCTGCCACGTGTCCTTCTCCTTCACAAGAAATATTTTCCAGATCGCGTTTTTGATAGAATGCATTTCAGAAGAAGATCAAAACATCAAAGTTACTCGTTTTGAAGAGATGAATCTAATGGTGTTAACCAATTAACATATAATTCATTGGATCAAAAACCCCCAAATGAGTTCATCACCTTCAAAACGGATTTGCAGAATTCCTCCACGTGTCAAGACATGATTGGCCTGAACACGTCACATCTCCAACAAACTCTCAAGTCTAGCCTATAAATACACAACTTGTTCTTCATTTTCAGTAGTAGTTAATTTTTGCAAAACACCTAGTTCTCTCAATTTCACTTTTCTTCTTTTCCCTCCTTTTCACCTAACAACTCAAGAGTCTGACACACTCTTGAGTTTGTTAGTTAGTTAGAACCTTGTAACTACCATTTGTAACTGATTTCATCAATAAAATTTCAAATTCCAGTTTTCCCGCCAAATCCTGTTCTTAAATTCCTGCTACTTTACTGCCATTGTGTGATTCATTTGTTGCTGATAGAAGTTTGTTATGATCATACATTGATCATAACTGACTTTGTTGAAGATTTGTTGCTGATTGATCATAATTCCAGTTCATACCTAGTTTCTTGAAGTTTTCATGGCAGAATGATGAGTTTTAGCTGTTTTGGTGATTGATTTGAGTTGATAGCTAGTGATAGGTGGTGGTATCACTAGGGCAAGAGAGCTCAGCGCTCCTCTTCTACCCAAAGGATAACTACAAAAGGTTTCTGAGTTTCTGATTTAAGTTCCTCTAAACAGTACTTGCATGCTCAATTTCTTAGTGTATACTTGATGGCTGCCTGATTCTATTTGATTAGTAGTTGTTGATTTAGTGATCCTAGTGTTTTGTAGCTTGTTCTTGTGCTTTTGAGTTCAGTCTTGTAGTTTTAAGCTCATTTTCAGTAAATTTTAAGTCCTATAGCTTAATTGAGTTTTAGTTGGTAAACTTGCTTGATTTCAGTTTCATTAGCCTTCATTTGGATCACATAAACTAGTTTGCTATTGCTCTTTACTTAGTCTTAATCAGAACTCAATAATCCTTTGTAAAAGTTTGTTTAAAAATCAGATAAGGTGTGTTTGGGAGTAGTTGTTAATCAGTTTTCAAGACTTGTTAATTGGATTTTAAGTGATCATTTGTAGTCCTTAGAAGTTAACAAGTAGTCCTGAGTCTTTTGTAAGTCAGAATAATAGTCAAAAAGGCAATTGGTTGATAAAAAGTTTGGGTCATACTTGAATTCAGTTTTCATTACAAAACTTGCCAAATTCAATTGATCATTTCTCCTTCATTACTTGTTCAAAATTGCTCAAACCAGTTTCTAGTTATAGCTTATAACATAATCTTTCAGTATCTAGGAGGAAATTCTACAGTTTCAAGAAATAAGCTAGAAAACAGCTTAATAGTTCAGACCTGAGCATTTTGCATTCTCTGATGTGATTAGCTTACTGTTTTACTAGTTCTAATAATCCACTTCATAAAAGTCCTTATTTTCTTTCACATTTCTGTTTAGTAAGTGTTGGGTATAAAGTTTTGAGATTTTGAGCTTTTTTCAAAAATCTGGTCAACGTTTGGTCAACATAAGCTCATTTGAGCTTATTTTCGGATTTCTAGCTTATTAGTGGATGAAATTTGTTCTAGTTTGATTTCCCCTGCTTTAAATCAAGTGCTTATTCATTTTCTTTACAAAAATCAAGTTGTGGATGTTTGGATTAAGCTGTAGCTTATTTTGAGCTTATTGATAAGCACTCTTTTGCTTATCTTGAACTTTTAGCTTATTTCCTTGAACACACGTAGTTGTAATTGGATTTTAGAAGTTTTGCAAGTTGTTTCAGCTTATTTGGTTGAGAAATAAGCTCAAACGAGCTTATTCTTTCTTTGAGCCCGTTTTTGGTTATAATTTTGGTTTAATTGCACTTTAGTCCCTGGATTTCAATTAGAGTTTAAACCTAGCTTAATCTTCCTAATTTTCTGGTATTTGCAATAATCAGTCCTTGCATTTGTAGTTTGTTAAAAATTCAGTTTAAAAGTTTGTTAGTTTGTTAATTTTTGGTTAGGTTGTTAAACTTTTTACAAGTTTAGTCCTTTTAGTTAACTGATTTTCATTTTTAGTCCTTGTAACTTTTAGAATTTACATTTCAAGCATTTATATTTCATAGAAATTACATTTTTAGTCCTTATACTTTTATATTTTGCATTTTAATATTTTACTTGAATAAAATTTGGAATTTGCAATTTGTTTTACGTATAAGTAGGTTTATATTTTTCATTTTTACTTAGTGTTGTTTGAATTAGCAATAGATTACCAAGCAAGCTTGAACAACCAAAAACAATTATAAATTTGATATTGATTGGACTTTCTATTAGTTAAGAACTGAGAAAACGAACTTGCATTATACACATTTCAAATGGCGCCGCTGCCGGTTCTTTGACTACACGAGAGACTATCGATTGACGGTTTTCATTGGCTTTTGGGATCCGTTCACTTTGTGAACGTTATTTTTACGTATCATAAATCAAAAACAAATAAAAAATCAAAAATATAAAAATATATAAAAACTAAAAAATTAACAAAACAATTCTTTTCCTAAAGAATTGACCAAAAAAATTAAAAAATCCAAAAAGCAATCTTTTTCCTAAGAGATTGCACCCAAAAATATATATTATTGGACTCTTTCGGTTTTTATGTACATATAGTATTTTCCAATAAAAACTCATAAATACAAAAATATTTTCCATATATTATTATAAGTAAATACGTATACGTATAAGAACAATCAATTTACATATCTTCCATAAGTATTGCCGAGGCAATACACCGTGTTGAGGGGCGTTCCGGTCCTTGACACGCGTATCGATCAAACAAAATAAAGCAAGAATAGATAAATACTCTCAATAAGCAATAATTCGAAGAATACGAACATTTAAGTGAATAGAAAGGCGATGAGCTATAAAATGCCATCTAAGGGTCCATAGGTACTTAAGTGCTTCGCGCCACCTAACCCCCCGTTCACTTGGGAGTATTCTAAGAAGGAAAGCTTCATTGAGGGTCTTGCACCCAAAGTAGTATTACATATATTGTTACTTTCTTGTGGATATTTAATATCGAAACTCGAAGAGGATAATCTTATTCTTTTCAAAGTCACACGAGAGCTTCTCTCTCATTCCTCGTATTGAGTTGCATGCTCACTCGCGGGCGTGCACAAATACCGATTGGTGTACAACCTCTTCCTCCGAAAAGGAAGAAGAAGAGTAAGAGTAAGACCACCACCGTCCACCAAGCCGATCACGAGAATCGTGCTTTGTCACCACCACAAGGAGCCATGGCTGTTGATAACCGTACTTTGTTTGAACGTATGCAAACCAACATTCATGGATTTGTTAGTGCCATTAAGATTCCCGACTATCCCGCTAACACATTTGAGCTACATACATCTATGATCAATATGGTTGCTGCATCACCTTTCTATGGAAAACAAAATGAGGATCCCCATGCTCATCTTAAGAGATTCCTTTCACTTTGCAATACCATTAAGCATAATGGGGTTCCACCGGATGTCATTAGATTGTTGTTAGTGTCATTTTCACTAGATGGGAGTGCTAAGCATTGGTTAGACACCCAACCACCCGATAGTATCACCACTTGGGAAGAGTTTACCACTAAGTTTTTGAACAAATTCTTTCCTCCACAAAAGACTATGGCTTTGAGGAATTTGATTATGGGCTTTACACAAAAACCTAGTCAATCCTTTGGTGATGCTTGGGAAGAGTATAGTGAGTTGTTGAGGCGATGCCCTAATCATGGAATGGATGATCTAAGCCAAATCAATACTTTCTACAATGGCCTCAAACCTCACCACCAAGATTCACTAAATGCTTCCGCGGGAGGGAGTATTCATTTCAAGACATACCAAGAGGCTTTGACCATTATTGAGACTAAGGCAATGGTTCAAACAAACGATCCATTTGAAGAAAGAGTTCATGTTATCCAAAACACTTCTCAAACACCTTGTGATAACCAATTCCTTAAATACCACCAAGAGATCCTTCAACAAGTCAAACAAGGACAACGAGAAATGACTCAAGAGTTAGTTCAAGCCTTGAAGAGCTTGACATTGAACAATTCCTCAAACAATGTGAATGCCATCACCATTTCTTGTGTTACTTGTGGAGGTCCTCACTCTTATGAACAATGTGACAAGGTGCAAGGTTATCAAGGGGAATGCTATGCTTACCAAGAGGAACACCGTGAACACTTCAAGCCTAACATCAATCCAAATAATCTTTCTTACAAATCCCAAAATTACCTTACTCCACCCGGCTTTCCACCCCAACCACCCACCCAAATTCCACAAAATCCTCCTCAAATTCTAGCAAGGAATCAAGGGCAAAGACAACCATACCAAGGAAATAACTACAAGGCACCAAATCACTTTCAACCTCAAACAAGTACCTTTTATCCACCAAATCAAGGATTTAACTCTCAACCTTTACCTTTCCAACCTCAAGGTTTTCAAGGTTATGTGCCACAAGAGTTAAACACAATGGATCTTTTGCAAAAGATGAATCAAGAGAATGAAAAGAAATTCCAAGCTATGGACAAGAAAATGAATGACCAATTCAATAAGCTTTTCATGGCATTAAATCAAAGACCACAAGGAGCTTTACCTTCCAACACACAAACAAATCCTAGGGCCAATGTCAATGCTATTACAACAAGGAGTGGTACAACAACAAAGGATCCTTCACCTCCTAAACCTACTATTGTTCAACCCACTTGTGCTCCTACTTGTGATAAGCCTTTTACTTCTACTCCACCTCCTCAAAGTGCTCCTATTCATTCAAACATACCTCCTCAACCACCTCATACTTCTCCTTTACCTTCCACACTTCCCAATGAAGAGGCTAACAAAGACAAATCTTCCACTACAACACCTATTCCACCTACACCCAAAACCACTCTTCCATACCCTTCAAGGTTGAAAAAGGACAAGTTAAAGAACAAAGATGACATACAAGTGTCCAATTTCTTAAGGATGTTCAAGCAACTCAATATCAACATATCCTTTGCGGAAGCTCTTGCTTATATGCCAAAGTTTGCTAAGATGTTCAAGGATTTGCTCTCAAACAAAGAAAAATTGGTTGACTTGCCCAACACATCACTTAATGAAAATTGTTCCGCGGTGTTACTTAAAACCTTACCAACAAAACTTGGAGATCCGGGGCGCTTCTTGATACCTTGTAATTTTCCCGGTGTTGAAAATTGCATGGCTTTGGCGGATTTAGGGGCAAGTATAAATCTCATGCCTTTATCGGTTTGGAAACAACTCTCTCTTCCCGAGCTCACCCCCACTAGGATGACTCTTGAACTAGCCAACCGAACCATAGCTCACCCCGTAGGTATAGCGGAAGATGTGTTTGTAGGTGTGGATAAGTTTACCTTTCCGGCCGACTTTGTAGTGGTCGATTATGACATGGATCCTAGAGTGCCTTTGATTGTTGGTAGACCGTTTTTGAGAACGGGTCGTACCTTGATAGATGTGGCGGAAGGAGAATTAATTATGAGAGTAGAGGATGAGAAAGTGGTGTTTAAGTTAGGGAAAGTTTGTGATAGAAAAGAGGTTAAGGAGTCTAGACCTTGTGAGACGATTAACATTGTGGATGTGCTAGATGAAGTGTGTAATGAACACTTTCATGATGCTTGTAAGAATGCTAGTGATGAGATTCCACATATTGAAACCGTGGCCTCAATTGCTCCCTCTTTAACACCTTTTGGAGAGAGTGATTTCCTCTTGGAGGAATTTGAGTCCAACTTTCTTGGTGATGATGATTCTCCCATTAATTGGGAAGAAGATATTCTTACAATCCAAAAGTTGCTCAATGAGGACCCTATTCCTTCACCTATTCCACAAGAGATTACCATTGAGGAACCTTCCATAGTGAAACCTTCCATAGAGAGTCCACCTCCCATTGAACTTAAGGAACTTCCATCCCACTTAGAATATGCTTTCTTAGAAGGAAAAGACCAATTACCGGTGATTATTGCTAAGGAATTGAAAGAGGATGAGAAGGAGCAACTCATTGAAGTCCTTAAGAAACATAAGAAAGCTTTAGCATGGAAAATATCCGACATAAGGGGAATTGATCCACATTTTTGTACTCACAAAATCCTTATGAAGGATGATTATAAACCCGCCATTCAAAACCAAAGGAGAGTTAACCCAAAAATTCATGAGGTTATTAAGAAGGAAGTGATTAAACTCTTAGATGCGGGTATGATTTACCCCATTTCCGACTCTCCATGGGTTAGCCCGGTTCATTGTGTTCCAAAGAAGGGTGGAATCACCGTGGTGCCTAATGAGAACAATGAGCTTATTCCCACGAGACTTGTAACCGGTTGGAGAGTTTGCATTGATTATAGAAAACTCAATGAGGCAACTAGGAAAGACCATTTTCCGCTTCCCTTTATGGATCAAATGCTTGAACGCTTAGCGGGAAATGAGTACTATTGTTTTCTTGATGGCTTTTCGGGTTATTTCCAAATCCCAATTGACCCTAAGGATCAAGAAAAGACCACATTCACTTGTCCATACGGTACATTTGCTTACAAGAGGATGCCTTTTGGCCTATGTAATGCACCGGGGACGTTTCAAAGGTGCATGATGGCAATTTTCCATGATATGATAGAGCAAACCATGGAGGTTTTTATGGATGACTTTTCCGTATTTGGGAACTCCTTTAGCTCGTGTCTCACCAATCTTGAGAGAATGCTTAAGCGTTGTGAGGAAACACGTTTGGTGCTTAATTGGGAGAAATGTCATTTTATGGTGAAAGAGGGAATTGTTTTAGGACACAAGATATCCAATAAGGGATTAGAAGTTGATCGTGCCAAAATTGATGTGATTGCTAAGCTTCCCCCACCCACCTCGGTTAAAGGTGTGAGGAGTTTCTTAGGTCATGCGGGTTTTTATAGGCGCTTTATACAAGATTTCTCTAAGATAGCTAGACCGATGACTCATCTCTTGGAGAAAGAGGCTCCTTTCATTTTTGACCAAGCTTGTTTAGAATCTTTTGAGACACTTAAGGAAAAATTGACAAAGGCTCCCGTTTTGGTTTCTCCAAATTGGGAATTACCTTTTGAGCTTATGTGTGACGCTAGTGATTATGCGGTGGGGGCCGTCTTAGGGCAAAGAGTTAATAAGCATTTCCAACCTATACACTATGCGAGTAAAACCATGACCGGTGCACAACTTCATTACACTACCACGGAAAAAGAGTTGCTTGCTATAGTATATGCTTTTGAGAAGTTTAGACCATACCTTGTGCTTTCTAAGACCATAGTGTATACGGATCATTCCGCTCTCAAGTATCTTATGACAAAACAAGATGCTAAGCCTAGGCTTTTGAGATGGGTTTTGTTGCTTCAAGAGTTTAAGATTGAGATTCGTGATAAAAAAGGGGCCGAGAATTTAGCGGCGGATCATTTGAGTAGACTTGAGCATCCTTTTCAAGGAGATTTTCCACATCAAGAAATCAATGAATCCTTTCCATTAGAGGAGCTCATGTCTATCTCTTCCCAAGAGGATGCCACACCTTGGTTTGCGGATATTGCAAACTATCTTGTGGGCAATGTGCTTATTGAGGGTCTTACTTACCAACAAAAGAAAAAGTTTCTTAAGGAAGTTAAGTATTACTTTTGGGATGATCCATATCTTTTTAGGCAATGTGCGGACCAAATCATTAGACGGTGTGTAGATGGGCCCGAGGCATTTAAAATCTTAGAGGCATGTCATAAAGGACCTACGGGTGGACATTTTGGGCCTAACTACACCGCCAAGAAAGTCTTCGATTCGGGTTACTATTGGCCTTCCATTTACAAGGATGCCCAAGAGATGGTGAAATTTTGTGATGTTTGTCAAAGACAAGGAAAAATTACACAACGTGATGAGATGCCACAAAATTTTATCCAAGAGTGTGAGATATTTGATGTATGGGGCATAGATTTCATGGGACCTTTTCCATCCTCTAAGGGAAACAAGTATATACTTGTGGCGGTGGATTATGTGTCCAAGTGGGTGGAGGCTAAAGCCTTACCTACTAATGATGCTCGAGTGGTTGTAAAGTTCTTGAAACAATTGTTTGCTAGATTTGGTGTACCTCGGGCCATCATAAGTGATCGCGGTACTCACTTTTGTAATGACCAATTCACGAGAGTTATGAAGAAATATGGAGTGAATCATAGACTTTCTACCGCGTATCACCCTCAAACAAATGGTCAAACCGAGGTCACAAATCGTGGTTTAAAGAGAATTTTAGAGAGAACGGTGGGAGAGCATAGAGCTTCTTGGTCAGATAAGCTTGATGATGCTTTGTGGGCGTTTAGGACGGCTTTTAAGACACCAATTGGTTGTACTCCTTATAGGCTTGTCTATGGAAAAGCGTGCCACCTCCCATTTGAGTTAGAACATAAGGCATCTTGGGCTCTCAAGTGGGCTAACTTTGATTTAAACCAAGCCGGTTCACATAGGAAAGATCAACTCAATGAGATGGATGAGTTGAGAGCCAATGCCTATGAGAATTCTTTGCTATACAAGGAAAAGACTAAGAAATTGCATGATGCTAAGATTAAGAATCGTGAGTTCAAAGTTGGAGAGTCGGTTCTCCTCTTTAACTCAAGATTGAAGCTTTTTGCGGGCAAGCTTAAGTCGAGATGGTCCGGTCCATTCACTATTGCTCAAGTGTTTCCATATGGAACTCTTGAGTTGTCCCAACCCGATGGTCCAAATTTTAAAGTGAATGGTCACCGTGTTAAGCACTACTTTGGGGAGGACATTTCCGTTGAAATGGTCCAAGAGGTCCCCATTTTCCCCATGAATTAATTCATTGAGGGACGAGTCGAGCTAGAGACTCATTAACTCAAGCATCGTATAACTAGGTTAGAGTGTTGTAGGTTAGAAATAAAGGCATAGATTTGGAGATAAGTGTAGGGGAGACCTTCTTTTGTCTTCATGCTTGTTTGTAGGGTTGCTCACTCATCTCATGCTTTGGAGCTTATGGAGGAGGCCCTTGTATCCGGTTCACTTCGTTACTTTAGTGATTTTTCATTGACACGTTGTGCTTAAACTTGATTTCACTAATAGTAGTCCTTTCCTTAACTTGGGTTAAGCAAAGTCTATTCATTGTCATAAGTGTAGGGGAAGTTTTTATACTTCCATGCTCTTAAACATTGAGGACAATGTTTAGCTTAAGTGTAGGGGGGTCTTCTATCGAAGTGACCTTACCTAGAACTTGTCATTGTCTTGCATGATAACATGGAAAATTGGATTTTCAACATTTTTCGAATTTTTGATCTACTTTGGCCACCAAAAATATGCATTCATAATTTTTGCATCAATCATTTTTCATTTGCATATCACATTTGCATTGTATATATTTCTTTCTTTTATTTTGCATCAAAAATATATAAAAAGGAAAAATATAATAAAACATGGTTTTAACAAGTTTAGTCTTCTTTGACATATTAGGCCCGCCATGGATATTTTGACTCAACCCGAGTTTGCTTATTTTAGCACTCTCTAGCTAGTATCCTTAACCATGTAGTCCTTCATTGGTCTATTAGGCTAAGCTTCCACCAATTTCATTCTTTGAAATTTTAAATTTGTGGAGAATGGGAAATGATAGAGTTGAAGCAAGTGTAAAAGGGCTAGATAGACTTCATGGCAATTACTTGTGGCTAAATCCTTCTCTTCTTGACCTCTATTTTCTTCGCTTGTATATAATTGTTAATAAATAATCAAGTACGGTTTTAATTGGTTCGTAATCTCTTATGCATTTTTGGCTAATCATTCATGGTTGATATGAGTACGTCTTAAGATTCTAAGTTAGCACGTTTTATGTGTACTAGACTTGTGTCATGCTCCATATTTAGCGGGTGTTTTTCCTTTTCTTCTTTTCAAATTTCTTTGTGAGGAATAAAGAAAAATAAGAGCGGCTTATGAAAAAAAAATGAGTGGCTAGAAAAAAAAAAAAAAAAAAAAAAAAAAGAGAAAAAAAAAAATAATGCAAGACTCCCAAGAGGGGCAGTGTGGTGTTAATTATAGTGACTATTGAGTTCCAATATTACCTTGACGGGTTGCGGGGATTCAATAGATTGCTCCAATCCAATATTACCTTGACGGGTTGCGGGGTTGAAGATCCAAAATCTCAAAAAGATGCGGATATAAATTATTGCGTGAGTTTTATTTTTTCTTTCCTTAGCGAGTGTGTAGTTACTTATGAAAGCATGACATGAGGATTTTACACATAAGGCGAATGACTTATTACTCTTAATACGGACTTGTATTAATTGTGAGCGGTTTTTCAAGTAATGGATGAGAAGATTACTTAGGATTAAAACCGTCCTTCCTTATTTTTGGATTTTACACTTCTCATATTTCACACTTTAATAATGACAAATTTGCCCACAAGCAATTTGCTCAAATAATAACCGGTTCCACATTTAATTGTCATGAATAAGTTGATGCACTTTTTACTTGTGAATGCAATGATCCCATTTACTAGCTTGGTATGGGGAAAGTGAAACTTGAGGGTGATAAGTGTCCATGGTACCCAAGCCCTAATCCAAGTCATTGAATTCTTTATGAGTTACTTCCATCAAAACCTTTTCAAGAAAAACCAAAAAGATATAGATAGAATTGTATTTTGATTCATTGCATTGTTAAAAGTCAAAATCATGCATCATCTAGTTTAGAGTAGTGTAGATGCATCCCATATGGCCAAGGTGGATTAATTATGAGGGAAATGTAAATTTTTAAGCCTTGAAATATAATATTGCATGAGGACATGGCAATGCTCAAGTGTAGGGGAATTTGATATGAGCTTAAACTCATATCCTTTTATCAACAAATAACCCTAAAACATGAAGCAAAATACCCATTTATATTGTAAAAAGCAGTGTTATGTGGTATGTTTGTGTTTGTGTGATCTTATGCAGGTAAAAGGATACAATTTCAAGCAAACAAGGAAAAACCAAGCTCAAAAGGATGAAAAAGACAAGGAAGGATCACAAGTGACAAGTTTTCAAAGCTCAAGGACCTATCTTGACAAGTCTTGAAAGTTGAGGGACTTAAAGTGCAAATACTGCAAAGTCAAGATCCAAGTCAAACCTGGTCAAACTACAAAGTCAATCAAGTCAAAGGGTCATTTTGTTGAAGAATCAAAGTTGAAGGGCCAAAATTGTCAAAGGAATGAAGTTTTTAGCCTTTACTAGCAATCTGCCAAGTACAAGGACCTAATTTGCCAAGATGAGAAAGTTATTCATGTTTAATCCATGTGCTAAGGTTTTTAACCAATCAGAAACAAGGAAAGACATCACACGGATCAAACAATTAATTCCCACTACAGCCGTCACATTTAATAACCCAATCACAACAGTGCAATCCGTGTGATACTTTTTCTACCAATCAAAAGCTGCCACGTGTCCTTCTCCTTCACAAGAAATATTTTCCAGATCGCGTTTTTGATAGAATGCATTTCAGAAGAAGATCAAAACATCAAAGTTACTCGTTTTGAAGAGATGAATCTAATGGTGTTAACCAATTAACATATAATTCATTGGATCAAAAACCCCCAAATGAGTTCATCACCTTCAAAACGGATTTGCAGAATTCCTCCACGTGTCAAGACATGATTGGCCTGAACACGTCACATCTCCAACAAACTCTCAAGTCTACCCTATAAATACACAACTTGTTCTTCATTTTCAGTAGTAGTTAATTTTTGCAAAACACCTAGTTCTCTCAATTTCACTTTTCTTCTTTTCCCTCCTTTTCACCTAACAACTCAAGAGTCTGACACACTCTTGAGTTTGTTAGTTAGTTAGAACCTTGTAACTACCATTTGTAACTGATTTCATCAATAAAATTTCAAATTCCAGTTTTCCCGCCAAATCCTGTTCTTAAATTCCTGCTACTTTACTGCCATTGTGTGATTCATTTGTTGCTGATAGAAGTTTGTTATGATCATACATTGATCATAACTGACTTTGTTGAAGATTTGTTGCTGATTGATCATAATTCCAGTTCATACCTAGTTTCTTGAAGTTTTCATGGCAGAATGATGAGTTTTAGCTGTTTTGGTGATTGATTTGAGTTGATAGCTAGTGATAGGTGGTGGTATCACTAGGGCAAGAGAGCTCAGCGCTCCTCTTCTACCCAAAGGATAACTACAAAAGGTTTCTGAGTTTCTGATTTAAGTTCCTCTAAACAGTACTTGCATGCTCAATTTCTTAGTGTATACTTGATGGCTGCCTGATTCTATTTGATTAGTAGTTGTTGATTTAGTGATCCTAGTGTTTTGTAGCTTGTTCTTGTGCTTTTGAGTTCAGTCTTGTAGTTTTAAGCTCATTTTCAGTAAATTTTAAGTCCTATAGCTTAATTGAGTTTTAGTTGGTAAACTTGCTTGATTTCAGTTTCATTAGCCTTCATTTGGATCACATAAACTAGTTTGCTATTGCTCTTTACTTAGTCTTAATCAGAACTCAATAATCCTTTGTAAAAGTTTGTTTAAAAATCAGATAAGGTGTGTTTGGGAGTAGTTGTTAATCAGTTTTCAAGACTTGTTAATTGGATTTTAAGTGATCATTTGTAGTCCTTAGAAGTTAACAAGTAGTCCTGAGTCTTTTGTAAGTCAGAATAATAGTCAAAAAGGCAATTGGTTGATAAAAAGTTTGGGTCATACTTGAATTCAGTTTTCATTACAAAACTTGCCAAATTCAATTGATCATTTCTCCTTCATTACTTGTTCAAAATTGCTCAAACCAGTTTCTAGTTATAGCTTATAACATAATCTTTCAGTATCTAGGAGGAAATTCTACAGTTTCAAGAAATAAGCTAGAAAACAGCTTAATAGTTCAGACCTGAGCATTTTGCATTCTCTGATGTGATTAGCTTACTGTTTTACTAGTTCTAATAATCCACTTCATAAAAGTCCTTATTTTCTTTCACATTTCTGTTTAGTAAGTGTTGGATATCAAGTTTTGAGATTTTGAGCTTTTTTCAAAAATCTGGTCAACGTTTGGTCAACATAAGCTCATTTGAGCTTATTTTCGGATTTCTAGCTTATTAGTGGATGAAATTTGTTCTAGTTTGATTTCCCCTGCTTTAAATCAAGTGCTTATTCATTTTCTTTACAAAAATCAAGTTGTGGATGTTTGGATTAAGCTGTAGCTTATTTTGAGCTTATTGATAAGCACTCTTTTGCTTATCTTGAACTTTTAGCTTATTTCCTTGAACACACGTAGTTGTAATTGGATTTTAGAAGTTTTGCAAGTTGTTTCAGCTTATTTGGTTGAGAAATAAGCTCAAACGAGCTTATTCTTTCTTTGAGCCCGTTTTTGGTTATAATTTTGGTTTAATTGCACTTTAGTCCCTGGATTTCAATTAGAGTTTAAACCTAGCTTAATCTTCCTAATTTTCTGGTATTTGCAATAATCAGTCCTTGCATTTGTAGTTTGTTAAAAATTCAGTTTAAAAGTTTGTTAGTTTGTTAATTTTTGGTTAGGTTGTTAAACTTTTTACAAGTTTAGTCCTTTTAGTTAACTGATTTTCATTTTTAGTCCTTGTAACTTTTAGAATTTACATTTCAAGCATTTATATTTCATAGAAATTACATTTTTAGTCCTTATACTTTTATATTTTGCATTTTAATATTTTACTTGAATAAAATTTGGAATTTGCAATTTGTTTTACGTATAAGTAGGTTTATATTTTTCATTTTTACTTAGTGTTGTTTGAATTAGCAATAGATTACCAAGCAAGCTTGAACAACCAAAAACAATTATAAATTTGATATTGATTGGACTTTCTATTAGTTAAGAACTGAGAAAACGAACTTGCATTATACACATTTCAACCAAATTTTGCATACACAACAACCAAATAGCACACTAGTAAATCCAATAACTTTTCCAACCTAATTCTTAACAGATTTCAAAGATCAATCATAAAAATGAAGAAAAACACAAGCAGATTAGGCAAAAGCAGATTTGAGCTACACTATTTCACTTTTTAATGCACAAACTTGCTTCTAATCTGTTTTAAACTAACTACCAACTTACTACTAACCTATATTAACCTGTTATCAACCTATCTAACACCTCTTAAAACACAAATCAACACTATTACCCTGCTAAAACTCGTTTCCAAACACCCTGTTATTTTCTGAAACCAAGATTTAACAACTCAAATCCTTCTAAAACTTTTTCAAACTGATTCAAATGGCATCTATCATGCATATTAACACAACAGAACAATAATCCAACACCTTAATACTCAATTAAACAGGAAATCAAAAAAAAGGCATGCAACCTTCACTTTCTGAAATTTTAACAAGGTCACAAGGTTTTACCTTAAGACCTTACTTCCAAGGTCTTTGTGGTAGCTTAACCACCTCCCTACCAACACGGGTTGGTGCTGATCAGATATCAACAGCCTTTCACACCTGAAAAATCCAAAGAAAAGCAAAACAAGAACAATATATGTAATATTCTGTTTTCTTTCTTTTTCTCAAAAACTTTTTCAAAATCTTTCTAACCTAAACACAAACGTTTTAAAAGCATTTACAAGTTCCTAAATCACCAAACTTTTTTCCACTTTCACTTCAAAAAGCTTAATGATTTAAAAAATCTGTCCAAACTTTTATGAACCCTTTTTGAAAATCAAACCTCAAACACAACTTTCTCAATTTAAGTGGAACTCAGCCTTTTGCAAACAACTTACACCAACTTTTTAATAAGTATAAAAGGAATTATATTGCACATTAAACAAATACCAAACTTTATAAAATTAAAAAAATTACACAAGTTTTGCAAAAAACTGGAACAAGTAAAATGATGAACAGGCTCATCATTTTATACTACTCATGGAACATTCTAGTCTATTGAATTAAAAAATACAAAGATGAAACCCTAATGTGGAAAATCACTAAAAAGCCCTTGAGAGTTTGAACGAATCTTGGTCAAAGGGATCACCATGTGATATGACAGCTTTGTGTAGATGATCTTGAGCGTTTAAAACTTCTTGGAGGACAAGTAGTTTATCTTGGACGTTGATTTTGTTCCCTCCTAGGGTTGTGTGGAAAGAGACGGGTGCAGGGGATGCTTGGGGAGGGGACCAATGGACACGTGGATGTATTTTGTTGAGTGGGTTTGAGTGAGGAGAGGAGCAATTAGCAATCTGCACAAGTTGAGCTAATACCCCTTTGGTTTGGGGTTAATTAGACCTGGGGGTTAATTAGGGTTCGTTGGGATTAAGGGGGGTTTTGATTTGTTTTGGGTTTAAAAACAGTTTAAATAATTGTTATGGGAGGGAAAATTAAGTTAGTGGGTGGGTTTGACCTTAGTTGACCGAGGTTTAATAACTAAACCGGGTTTTAATGGGATGGGCTTGGGGTGTATTGGGCTTATGGATTGGTTTTGCATTACCAGTCCCAAACTAAACGTAGCCTCCAGTTAACTATTTGCATGGTCAGTCCAAATCAGTTAAGTCTTCTCAATGGCAGTCCAAATGTATTACAAAGTTAGTCCTTTTGATCCATTTGACTAACTTTTGTACATTTTATCAATTTCCAAGGGCTGATTTTGTCACATCTTCATTCTTCAAGGATTACACTTGCACATTTAATATTTTTGAGGGTTAAATGTGACAAGTTCTTCAAAGATGAGGGGCCATTTTTGCCAATTCTTCAAACTTCAAGGGTCATTTTGCAAATTTCCAAACTTGGGCCCGGTTCATTGTGCGACTTCGTTTCCCGTGTTCGTTTTTTTGATTGATTCTTGTGTTCTTTTGCCAATTCCTCAATATCCGTACCTAAAAATACACAAGTAACAAACACGAGCATATATTTGGCATGTTTTATGATATTTTATGCAATTTAAGGCCGTTTTGGACGATGAGACCATGTATAAAAGCAGTCTCATCACTCCCCCATACTAAACCATTGCCGTGCCCTCACGCAATGCTAAGAATAAAGTATCAAAGCATCTCCAAAATTTAATTTTATTCACTTTTATTGAAATGGTAAACTAGCTACACTACACTATTACTACTACTTGTGTTATAGACATAATGTATAATTTTCATCGCAAAATGGGACGTTTAGGTTCATAGAATAAGAACACGTGAATGCTTCGTTAGAAATAATTTCGTCGTCCTCGATTTTCACCTTAATTCCATGCTAAGCGTGCAACGAGATCATTGTCATTATAAGTTAGTAATGCTAACACTACTCATATGCCCTAATCACGTACTTATTCTCCCATTATTCCTAAGTTGTATCTCTTATATTTTATGATGTCTTAATGATCACGAGGATGCATCATTGACTTATGCGATAATAGAGATTTAGGTCTAAAAATAGAGTCCTAACGGTGTAACTAAGACCATCAAATCAATAACCCCTCCTAATAGACAACGATGTTAAAAAATTAAGTTGACAAGAAGAATCGATAAACACGGTTTTATAATGGTTTTGAACATGAGACTTATTACCAAGACTTTTATACGCCCCCTAACGGAAGGGCCTTATTATCTTTGGTTTACCTCCATCTTTTATTCAACTTCACCATGAAGCTTTTATTATGACTTCGGTCTTGCCTTGCCTTTTATTATCCGCCATCATCGGTGGTTTTATTAGCCAAAGACGTATATCCTCACGCTAAAGCGAATTTTGGATCTTTAAAGCTTCGAAGATTAAGGCTTGATTCACTTTCAATTTTGCATAGATTTTAGGCCTTGTGGGGCTTCAAATTGTTTGCTAGATTTAGGTGAGCACTTGAAATCTTATTATTGGGTGAAGCTTTCGATTATTGGGGTGCCAATACTTCAAAACCGTGACGCTGGCGATACCTTAATGTCTTCCCAATTTAATTACACGGAAGCTAATAGAAAAGACTAGAAACCCAACAATCAAAACTAAACCGCTAAATCAATATTTATTAAGCAAAAAATATTTACATGCGAAGGGAGAATAAGCAAACAACGAGAACACATGAGTTTTTGAAAGAATACGAGTACTCTACGTTTAGCATAGTAACTTATAATTAACTCTATCATTTCTCGTCCTCATTTAAGAGACTTAGCCTAATGTGTAGTTAAGGAACCAAAGCTAAGTGCTCAACACGCACGGTCGAGTCAAAAATTACTCTTATTCTCGCCATCGGAAAATCTACATTCGTGTCTTCAAACACTTATGAAACATGAGAAAAATTTTAAAATTTGGCCATTTTTAGCCTTATTTTTCAAGAAAACGATAACAAAACGATAAACTTTGGAAAGCGTGATGGTTTGGCAAGGCAAGTATCTATTCACCCCCCCCATACTAAAGTTAAACATTGTCCTCAATGTTTCGAGTCTAGGGGTGCAAACACCCCCATACTAGAGACGTAGTCGAATGCCTAATCTAGCATGGAAAGGGTGTAACCATTAAGTTATAGCCGTTTATGAAGTGTGCTAAAAACCTAAGGTTAGAACATAAAAGGATATATCATATGTGGATATTGGGAAAGGCCTCCAAAGCAAACGATCGAGTGCTCCCATGAAACGAACACGAGAGGCTCCAATCGTGAAGATGATGATCTAAAAGACACAATTCACAAACAACCACGGAACAAAGGTTGGAAGGGCACAAATCCCCTCACATTACACTAATTAGAAAGCAATAATATGTACATGGATAAGCATGGGTCTCCCCCACGAGGCACCTTGTTTTTGATAACCGAGTCAAAAGCTCGACTCGAATCCCCATAAATGTGATCATTTAGGGATAATCATGGTGTGGTCAATTTTTGGTGGGGCTTACATGATAAACAAGGCCCAAAAGCACGTGGAGTACTTTAAAAATCCGATAAACGTATACCGGGGTCAAAGATAGCGTCCTCGTTTTCGGATGAAAGACGAGACAACACAACTTCAACACAAATCCCAATGGGATAGAAGAAAATAGGAGAGAAGAAATAGAAGGGTGGGACAATGGGTAAGGCAAAACATTAAGCTACTCGAGGTAGACTCGCACCAATCAAATGAAAAGATTTTCCATTTATTGCATCGGTGGAAGACCGAGATTTCCCTATAAAAGCAATTCCAGGATCAAATATCTCGTCCTCGGTGGAGAAAGGGGAGGGAACATAAGGGGCTTCCCCCACACTAGGTCCACACAAAGCATCGTCAAAAGGAGAAGACGAGCTTGTAGTACTCAAGACACGCAGTGATGACGGAGTTAGAATTGTAGAAAAATCTTTTAAATTAAATTCAAAATCTTTTCCTTTTTCATCTTTAACACTCTCCTTGTGAAAACCCGATTTGATTATGTCAAAAATATTTGGTGTATTTAAAACAATGTTAGTCACACTAAAAATTCTCACATTTTGAAAGCGTTTTGGTTTAGGTGGTGGCAAGTTTTCAAATCTTTTGTCAACAAAGAAAACCTCCCCATCGGGATCAACGTATTCATCATCCGAAGAATCACTCGAGATTGGAATTATCGGCTTAACACTCTTAACCTCCATCGGCGGAGGGGACGGAACTTCATTTTTCTCAACTCCTAAAACTCTATTTGAAATCTTTTGACGAATGTTTTTGGTGGAATTGACATCGTACAAAGATGTGATAGAATAAACATGAGATAGCGTGGAGTTTTGGGTTGCATTAATGACGAGTTCTTCCTCATTGAAACGAAGAGTGATTTTTCTTGCATGCACATCGATAAGTGCTCTCGAGGTATCCAAAAAAGATCGACCTAAAATTAACGGAACTTTAGGATCGATGGGAATATCAACAACTATGAAGTCCACGGGATAATAGAATTTCCCAACTTTCACAAAGACGTCCTCGGCAACTCCACAAGCTAGAATCGTAGAATGATCGGCCATTTCGATTGACATTCTTGAAGGAGTGAGATTTGGAAGATTGAGCGATTTAAAAATCTCGAGAGGCATCAAATTAATACTAGCACCAAGATCGGCCAAGGCGTAGCATTCTTCCATGTCTTGGATAGCACATGGGATTAAAAACTTTCCAGGATCACCGACTTTTTGAGGTATGCGGCTTAGAAAAACCGATGAACAACTAGACGATTTTTGCAATTTCTCTTTGTTATTCAACATACTCTTGAAGTTCGCGGCAAATCGAGGCATCATGACTAAGGCGTCGGCAAAACTTATATTAAAATGCAAGTCACAAAACATTTTCATAAAAAGTTCAAATTGATAATTATTTCGTTCTTGTGCCTTTTCCTTGTTTCGTCTTGATGGGTAGGGTAAAGGTGGTGTGGGTTGGGGCAAATTAGGCATAGGCAACGGCCTTGGAATCTCGGGTTCCATAATGGGTATTGGTTCAACCGTAGGTGTGGTTTGAGCGGTACTTCGTGGGCTTGTAATGTGCTCCTTTTCAACCACTACCTCGGGTTCTTTCTCTTTTTCCTTCTCCATAGAAGTACTTGGACGAGAAATGGGTTCTTTGAAAGTTTTACCACTACGAGTAGTAATAACCTTCAATTCTCCCTTCGGGTTTACGATGGTATCACTAGGAAGACCACCCGAAGAAGAGGGCTTACACATGATAGCTTCAAACATCTTAACCATACGGTCTTCAAACTTAGATTGCCTAGCATCCGCTTTTAACAACTCTTGCTTAATCTCATGTTGTCCTTGCTCCATTTTTTGTTGATTTTGTTGGAGTCGTGTGACATTTCCTTCCATTTTATTAGCATGAGTTTTAAGTTCATTAGCAAGTTCGGTTTTAAGCTCATTTTTCAATTCGGACCTTAAGCTAATCATCTCACGTTGCATGTTGTCAAACTTAGCATCATTAGCCTTAGCATAATCTAAAAATTCTCCTTGCAAATTTTTAGTGTGAGCATTTTGAAAACCTTGAGTAGGAGTTTGAAAATCACGGTTTTGGTTTTGATTAGAAACTTGCCCATTTCCACTTTGGTAATTACCCTTGTTATAATTTCTTTGATTTCCTTGGTAATTTCCACCTTGATTGTTGTTTCGATAGTTATTAGCATTTTGATTTTGTGGAGCTTGATTTGAACGTGAACCTTGACCTATTTGGTTATAAGTTCCCGTGGCTACATAAGCATTCGAAGTGTTACCATCCGCGGTAATGCACTCGGAAAAATCATGAGCTCCACCACACGAAATACAACTCTTAGCAACCGCTTTAACCGAAGCGGTGTTTGAAGCTTCTTGAGCTTTCCAATGAGACATAAGAGTCGAAAACCTATCGAAAAACCGATTCTCCTCATTTGCTTCATCTTGCAAGGCATTAATGGAACGAGATGATGACGAGCCCAAATTGGCAACACTCGGTGTGTTACGAGGGCTATAGACCTTAGACCTATTTTCTATGATTTTCAAAGCCTCATTGGTCGTTTTGCACAAAAAATTACCACCCGCGGCGGCATTCAAATAATCTCGTTCATGTTCATTAAGCCCATTATAAAAAGTGTCAATTTGATGCAATTCGGAAAAATCATGGTGTGGACATTCGTGTAACATTTCTTTAAATCTTTCCCAAGCCATTGAAAAACTTTCATTTGGTCTTTGTGTAAAACGTGAAATCTCGTTTTTCAAATGTGTTGTCTTAGATGGTGGAAAAAATTGATTCACAAATTTAGACACGAGATCGGCCCATGTCAAAATCGAATTCGGCGGTTCTTTCTCAAGCCAAATCTTGGCGGGTCCATCTAACGAGTAAGGAAACAACATCATTTTAATGGCATCGTGTGGTACATCCTTAAACTTGCTTGTCGCGGTGAGACGATTAAATTGCCTAATGTGATAATGTGGGTTGTCTTTTTCATGACCGCGAAACTTGTTTGCTTGAAGCATAGACATTAAACCCGTTTTGATCTCAAAGTTCTCCGCAAGGATGGCGGGAATCACAATGGCCTCTCCAAAACCCTCGGTGGGTGCTTGAAGCAACTCCATCATAGTACGATTAGCCATGATAGCTTCTTGTTCTATAATAGGTTCTTCACTTGGAGACTCCTCACTAGAAAGAGTGAGTGATTTTTTTCTTCGTTTACGAGCACGTCTAGCTTTAGAGCGAGTTTGCATAAACGTCACGTACAACGAGAAGGCGAGCAAAGAAGATTCTTTTTGGTATTTTGTGTTTTTTCAATTTTTTTGTGGTTTTTGATGGTATTAACTTTTTTGGAAATTGGTGAATATATTAAGTAGACAATGAGTCCACAAATCTCCTCACTAATCAAATCTCTTGATTAAAAAGGCCTCAAGGAATGAAAACGATCACGTGGAGTGAACGCCTTCGATGACTTTAGAACGATGGTGGAACACCAAATCGTTCAAGAGGGTTTAATCAATATGAAACCAAGAAAATATATATGATATGTAGTAATACTTTGGGCGGCAAAACCCTCGATTCACTCTCAAAATCAAATACGCACAAGCAAGCGGAGGAAACGAGGCGGCGCGAAGCACTTAAGAGCCTTTTTCCTTTAGGTTGTGAAATACAACCGCCTTATACCCACCTTATAGTTTGTATTTTCAAGATTAAGCTTCACGAAAGTATTTATCTATTTTTGCCTTTTTTCTTTGGTTTGAGATTCGAATACAATGATCGAGTGATGAAATCCCGAATCAAGGTTGTGATTGCTCAGGTATTTGGAGTACTTGTGTATTTATTGTTCTACGTATACAATATAGTAATAATAATATTCACACAAAACCGAAAAACGATAATACGTATTAATAGAGTGCTATTAATACAATTATATTTATGGCTAATATAGAAAAACAACAATGGTTCAATCAAAACACAACACGCCTCCCCGACAGCGGCGCCATTTTGATGTAGTGATTTTGTATATACTTTATTTTAGGAAAAAGAGGCAACACAAAAAGCGGTAAGCGTTAAGCGTCGGTTTAGGAAAACCAAAACACTTATGACCCTTGATGGGAATCGTTCTCTCGAGGAGGCACGTGCGTTGTGTAATGAATGATTGATTATGTTTTTGATTATTAATGAGAAGAAAAGAAGAGAAAATGACGAAGACAAAAAAAAAATTAGAAAAATAAGGCAAAAACACTACTAGAATGTTACGACGTAAAACGTAAAAAGCACAAAATTTAAAATTTTAATCTAAAAATTCCTAAAAATTACTAAAAATCCCAAATAATATTCTAAGAGTTTACAAAAAATCCAAACTTGCCAAAACCTTTTAATTAATTTAATAATGACTTTTTAATGCTAATTAAAGCCCTAAAAATCACTTTTAAATATTAAAAAGCTCTAAACAAGATTTTATAGTTTGTAAACCTTAAAAACAACCTAATTAAGCTAAAAACTATTTTTAAAAAATTTTAAAACCAAATTAAACTATTTTTAAACTCCTAAAAACTATTAAAAACTATTAAATCTTAAATTAATTCTAAAAATTAATTGAAAAGCCTAAAAATTATTCTACAAATGGGAAAAGTCCTAATTAATGATAAAGATCCTAAGAAAAATGAAAAAGAAAGAAAAATAAAATTTTGATTTTTAAATAATAAAATAATATTAAAATAATACTAAAATTAAAAAGTTTCTAAAATTAATTCTAAAAAATTTCTAAAAATCCTAAATAATATAACTAAGAGAAAAACACTAATTAGAGCTCCTAAACCTTTTTTAATAATTTATAAAAATCTTTAAAGTTTATAAAAAACCTTAAAATATTATAAAATTAAAAATTAAAGTTTTTAAAACCAAAACTAGATGTAAACCTCAAAAATATTAAATAAAGCCTAAAAATGATTTTTCCTAAAAATAAAAACTATTTTTTCTATTTTTAATTGAATTAATAAAATACTGGTATTAAATAAATTCTAAAAAAATAAACTAAGAAAAGGAAAAATATAAAAGATGGCTAGAAAAATCACAAATCCTAGCAAGATTCTATGAAAAATCAAAATAAGCAAGATTGCTTAACAAATAAGCTAGAAAAAAGAGGAAAAAGCTACGGCTTTTTATTTATAAGCTAAAAAGAAAACTGGTTAAGTAAATTAACCTTGCACCCTTGGTCAGTAAAAGACCCAAGGGCGCAATGGTTAAGTACGTGTGTGTTGAGAGTGGTGGCGGGGGTTCGAGCCTGAAGAACCCCTTTTTGCCCGTTTTTTTTTATTTTTTTTTTAAACTTTCTCACAACCAACTGTCAACCTTTTTACTTGCAAACTCAATCAAATACTTTTTTTTAACCAAAGATTAACAAGTTTTGAACTGAAAAACGTAGCAGATTACAACTTTGAACACAAGTTCTTTTTGCTTTTTTTCCTTTTCTTCACAGATGGTGAAACCTTCCAAGAGGGCTTGGAAGTTTGTTTTGGTGCAAGATTTTGGAACAAAGGGGCACCCTTGTGCTCTTTCTGAGCACAAGGAGTCAAGCAAAATCAAAAGCAAGCACTTAGCAAACACCAATTAGTCACAATTCAATCACACAAAGGGAAAGCAAGTTGCTGTGATGAAAAATCCAAGTCTGGTGGTCTTTAGAGCAGATTACATGCACCCTAGTGAGTTTAAGATGACCAAATTTTGCATACACAACAACCAAATAGCACACTAGTAAATCCAATAACTTTTCCAACCTAATTCTTAACAGATTTCAAAGATCAATCATAAAAATGAAGAAAAACACAAGCAGATTAGGCAAAAGCAGATTTGAGCTACACTATTTCACTTTTTAATGCACAAACTTGCTTCTAATCTGTTTTAAACTAACTACCAACTTACTACTAACCTATATTAACCTGTTATCAACCTATCTAACACCTCTTAAAACACAAATCAACACTATTACCCTGCTAAAACTCGTTTCCAAACACCCTGTTATTTTCTGAAACCAAGATTTAACAACTCAAATCCTTCTAAAACTTTTTCAAACTGATTCAAATGGCATCTATCATGCATATTAACACAACAGAACAATAATCCAACACCTTAATACTCAATTAAACAGGAAATCAAAAAAAAGGCATGTAACCTTCACTTTCTGAAATTTTAACAAGGTCACAAGGTTTTACCTTAAGACCTTACTTCCAAGGTCTTTGTGGTAGCTTAACCACCTCCCTACCAACACGGGTTGGTGCTGATCAGATATCAACAGCCTTTCACACCTGAAAAATCCAAAGAAAAGCAAAACAAGAACAATATATGTAATATTCTGTTTTCTTTCTTTTTCTCAAAAACTTTTTCAAAATCTTTCTAACCTAAACACAAACGTTTTAAAAGCATTTACAAGTTCCTAAATCACCAAACTTTTTTCCACTTTCACTTCAAAAAGCTTAATGATTTAAAAAATCTGTCCAAACTTTTATGAACCCTTTTTGAAAATCAAACCTCAAACACAACTTTCTCAATTTAAGTGGAACTCAGCCTTTTGCAAACAACTTACACCAACTTTTTAATAAGTATAAAAGGAATTATATTGCATATTAAACAAATACCAAACTTTATAAAATTAAAAAAATTACACAAGTTTTGCAAAAAACTGGAACAAGTAAAATGATGAACAGGCTCATCATTTTATACTACTCATGGAACATTCTAGTCTATTGAATTAAAAAATACAAAGATGAAACCCTAATGTGGAAAATCACTAAAAAGCCCTTGAGAGTTTGAACGAATCTTGGTCAAAGGGATCACCATGTGATATGACAGCTTTGTGTAGATGATCTTGAGCGTTTAAAACTTCTTGGAGGACAAGTAGTTTATCTTGGACGTTGATTTTGTTCCCTACTAGGGTTGTGTGGAAAGAGACGGGTGCAGGGGATGCTTGGGGAGGGGACCAATGGACACGTGGATGTATTTTGTTGAGTGGGTTTGAGTGAGGAGAGGAGCAATTAGCAATCTGCACAAGTTGAGCTAATACCCCTTTGGTTTGGGGTTAATTAGACCTGGGGGTTAATTAGGGTTCGTTGGGATTAAGGGGGGTTTTGATTTGTTTTGGGTTTAAAAACAGTTTAAATAATTGTTATGGGAGGGAAAATTAAGTTAGTGGGTGGGTTTGACCTTAGTTGACCGAGGTTTAATAACTAAACCGGGTTTTAATGGGATGGGCTTGGGGTGTATTGGGCTTATGGATTGGTTTTGCATTACCAGTCCCAAACTAAACGTAGCCTCCAGTTAACTATTTGCATGGTCAGTCCAAATCAGTTAAGTCTTCTCAATGGCAGTCCAAATGTATTACAAAGTTAGTCCTTTTGATCCATTTGACTAACTTTTGTACATTTTATCAATTTCCAAGGGCTGATTTTGTCACATCTTCATTCTTCAAGGATTACACTTGCACATTTAATATTTTTGAGATGTTAAATGTGACAAGTTCTTCAAAGATGAGGGGCTATTTTTGCCAATTCTTTAAACTTCAAGGGTCATTTTGCAAATTTCCAAACTTGGGCCCGGTTCATTGTGCGACTTCGTTTCCCGTGTTCGTTTTTTTGATTGATTCTTGTGTTCTTTTGCCAATTCCTCAATATCCGTACCTAAAAATACACAAGTAACAAACACGAGCATATATTTGGCATGTTTTATGATATTTTATGCAATTTAAGGCCGTTTTGGACGATGAGACCATGTATAAAAGCAGTCTCATCAAGGTGGAGGAGGCAAGTTCTCCAAGGGTGATGTGGGTGAGAGTGGAGGCATGTTCCCTAAAGGGGAAATAGGTGAGTGTGGAGGTAAATTCTCCAAGGTTGGTGAAATGGGTGAGTTATGAGGGGTAAATGGTGAAGTCACCAAAGTGTCATCAAAGTCATTCACAAAAGGAATGCTTTGGATTGGTTGGGGTTGTGTGGTCACATCCAAGGGTGCACTTGGAGTGAAGGGTGAAGAGAGCTCATTCATTCTTGAGTTGAATGAAGAGGAGGTAGAACCTATGGAGTGGTTAGTACCATGGGTGGATGATGTCTTGCATGGTGCAAGAGGTGGGGAAGGTGATGAAGAAATGAGGATAGGAACCATCTCATTCTTAGGTGTGTGGAAAGGTGAGGAGTTAGGCTTGGCTACCTTAATCCTTATTTTGAGTGTTTTCCTTGGGGTGGAGGTCTTGGAAGTGTTTGAGGTTTTGGTACACACCATGGTTGTTTAGGGTTAAGGGAGGTATGTTTGATGTGTGAAGAACATGGCAAACAAGGTGGGTTTAAATGGGTGAGGGGATGATCCAAACTAGTAATAGGTTAAAATCATTTTAGGTGAATAATGAATTTAGGTAAGCTAGTTAAGGAAATGTGAAGTTTATTACTGAAAATCATGCAAGGTTTACACAAATTTAAGAAAACAGTGTAAAGCAAAAGATGCTGTCGTGCACAGAGGCCGGCGGTTCCTTATCTAGGACCGGCGGTTCCTTATCTAGGACCGGCGGTTCCTTATCGATAAGGAGCTGCGGGTTGATATGGAACCGCGACCAGAGGGCTTTCAAAAATTTCCCATCCCAAATTTTGGTTAACCCAGATTTTTTCCAAAGGATTTACAAGCCAAAGTTAACTGCATATCATAATCTAATAAGCTAACTATCATAAGGCAAGCACAAAGCTATGTAAATCACAAACATAATTGCATAAGCAATATTTAGGATCAAAGTAAATAATAATCCAAACAGAGTTAATACACAACCAAATGAAAGAGAGTCAGGAAATCATCCTAGATGAGTGTTGCATGTAACCATGAGCATAACATCTAATTCCTTGATTCACTTCTGAGACGTTCTCGAAGAAGATGATTGAGATAAAATTGATAGTCGGAATCAACTTCATGGGAGGACAAAATGGAGATTTAAGAGGACATAAAGTTATTGAAACTGGAGGGAGGGTTGCTAGAAGACTCTTCTTGAGAAGTATTTTCGACTTGACACGAGTTCACATTGATCTCGGGTGAAATGTTCCCTTGAATGGGAGCCATGACACGATCAACGGAGTGATAAGGAGAGGAAAGAAAAGACGGAAAGTAAAAAAGAACTCTTCTAAGAAGATGAGAAAGAAGCATTCCGAAGGGAAGACTTGACTTATACTCAAGAAGAATAAACTTAATTCTTCTAGCTATGAAAAATGCGAGATTGTAAGGAGTTGTAGTAGCAAAACAATACAACATATGTGCAAGACAAGCGGGCACTAAGTCCCGATTCCCATCTAGACACATTGCATTTTCCCTAATGATTTCGGCCCAAGGAATCATGAAATCATTAAGATCGCTAGTAAGTAATTCCCAAGGGGAGAGAGTACGAACGACTCCTTGAGATTTACCAAGAATAGGATGTTCACGAGGTTTAGAAATGACATGAATTATGTCCGAAGACGATGGAAGCACAGTCACATAATGAGCATCAATAGGGGCCGATTCTAAAGAGTCAATACTCCAAGCATCGGTGAATCGACATTGACCATTAGATGGCACTCTAAGAATATCACCGAATTCTTCAAGAGTGTAAATAATGGTTTTCCCCATAATGGAAAATCGTATAGATTGACCATTATTGATGCCTATCAATGTGAATGAGCTAAAGAACTCCATAAGAAACGAAGGAAATATTGGCTCATCAATATCAAGAAGACAATCAAACCCAATAGACTTAAACATGAAGCGAATAAACTCATTTGCGAAATTGGAACGAACGATGCGTCCTTCATGGAAACAACGATGTTCAAGAGACTTAGACGAGTTTTTGAGAGAACGAGTTAGATGAGGGTAAGGTGAAGATGGCATATATGCTCGTGTTCGTTCATGATATTTTTGATATCTCGAGGACATGATACGTACCTAAACAAGAAAATATTTTTCCAATCACTCATATGAAAAATAAAATCAAAGATCAAAAATATGAGAATGTGTTATATCAATTTCTTGACAAACATAGGATTGAATCCATATCATTCTCATGTTCACAATGTGTCTATTCCATCATTAACCAAGAACACATGATCTATGTTAGATCAACAATGGATTAGAACATTGGTTTTTCAAAACAAGGTTTTTAGGTAAGCATTAACAATGTCATTACCTACTTGTTCATGGGTTCATCACAAATCCATCTTCTAACCAAAATCATTTAGCCTAATTTCGGATTTGTTCTACAAGTGGGTTTTAGTGAAATCTTAATGAATATGAACCTAAGGAATCATAGTAAAATAACCATGTCAACCCACATTCCTATTAAGGTTTTAATTCAATTTCAATTTTAAAAATCCCCAATTATGAAAGGATGAACCCTAGAACAAAATAGATGAAATTGAAAGAAAATACTTACAATTAATTGATGTTAGATGAAGGACGAGTGAAACCCACAACTTGGAATCAATTAATTTGATTGATTGAAGGTTTTGGAAGCTTCAATAATGGTGGAAAAACAAGAAAACCGCCAGCTGTGTGTTTTTGGGAGAGAGAGATAGTGGTTTGAAAAGAATAAAATAATCAAACTGGCGCTCTGACAAAAGTTTCTGCCCGCGGTTCCTTATCGATAAGGTACCGCGGGTTTGAGCCGCCTAGATAAGGAACCGCCTACAGAGGCAGGTTTTTATCTATGAAAAACGCCAAATTTTGAAAACCAAGTTTTTCTAAAATACTTAAAATTAAATCATGAGCCTTTTAGAATATCATTGGATCATCATAACACTAAGCAATATGCCTTAACGAAGGATTACGAGTTAAATCAAGATCGAAAAGAACCGAAACAGACAAACGACTACTCGTAGCAAAACGACTAAGTGGAGAGAAGACAAGGGAAGTGAATCAAGACTAGGACCAATGCTTAAAGGATTAATTACAATCTTCAAATAGTGGTAACGAAGAGCTTGTGTCATATATAGTGGTTTAAGACGTGCCTTTCCGGCGAAACGTTAAACGGCTTTGGTAATGAATAAGCACAAAGCAATTATTCAAGTATAGACTAAGATCACTTTCAATAATAGTCTTAGTCTAAACCAAAATATGAGCAAGGTATTAATTCACTTTCTCTCCCACAAAGGGCCTACTAACCGTATGGGTGCAAACCATGGAAATCATGCTTGATACTTTAAGCTTCTACTAACTCACTCTACATCACCATAGTGAGTCAAGTATCCAAGCAATGAAGGTTTGAGAGGATAAAGGAAAAGAAACACAAACCACAAATAAATGTCAAGGCAAGGATGCCGAGAACAAGCACATAGTCAAGTAATGATCAAAAGAATGATCAAAGGGCGTGTGGAAGAACGAAAGCGTACCTTGGCCACAAAGAGCAATCCATGAAGGAATCAATGCTATGCCCAATCAATGACTATGATGAGTACTAAGTCTTCGAGGACTAGTATCATTCCCAATCATCTTGGTATCATCATTCAAAGATGTTGAAGATCAATGAAGACGAGTCTTCTACAAGTGCAAGTAACTCAATCCACAACCAATTAAATGATTGATCTTCATGAGTACCTACACAAAGCAAGATGCAAACTAGTAGATACATTTCAAGAGTATATCTAAAATGCATAAAGGCTACTAATCTTAAGTGGGATGTAATATTATCAATTAAAAGACCTATTTTCAAAGAAAACATAGTTTTGACCAAAGAGAAACTTTAGTATAACTTGACCTTCTAATTTGAGGAGACAATGGATCGATCCAAGTTTCAAAGTACAATATACTTCAAAGATCTTGAGTGACCATCTCTCTGATACCAATTGTAGAAACTAGAAGGGGGGGGTTGAATAGTTTCTCTTCGATTGGTGACCAAATTAAAATTACTTTCAATTTGGTTTGTATCAAAACTATCTTTTACTTGAGGCTAAGTTGCATAATGATTAGGTTCAATTCAAATGCATTAGTAAAGATAATAGGTAAGTGTAATGATAATGAAATAATTAAAGAGTAAGGAAGGAGACAACCTAGTGGGAAGACACCAAGATTTATAGTGGTTCGACAACGAGGCTCTATCCTCGTTTCTACTCCACTCCTCGAGTACACCTACTCGAGATTTCCACTATATCCACAAGCTCCCTTCTCGGCGGAGAAAACCTTACATCGTTGCTTACATTATTTTCCGACACTAAGCTAAATGTCGAGACCTAATCTTTAGCTAGGACCAATCTACACAACATTGCCTACTTCACAATTTAACGACACAAGGCGAGATGTCGGGTTCTAATCTTAAGGTAGAACCGATCTTCACGACGTTGCCTACTTCACCATTTTACGACACAAGGCTAGATGTCGAGTTCTAATCGAAAGCTAGAACCAATCTTCACGACTCTTCACTTTGAAGCTAAGTGAGAACTTCACACAACACAACTACTAGTCACTTTAAAGTTTAGTGAGAACTCACAAGACACAACCACATCACTTTATAGTTTAGTGAGAACTCCTAATCAAATCTATTACAACTCAACTAGATTTATCCAAGTACACACATGTATCTTGGATTTACACAACACAAATCCAAGCAAACACATATGCAATGGATGTACACAACAAATCCAGGTATCCACAAATAACTTGGATGAACACAACTAGTCCAAGTATTCATAAATACATTGGATTGACCTAAAACA